>CM055122.1:793971367-795171367 GCA_029206835.1 Rana muscosa | reverse complement strand
GATGATACACAGTTGCATTTAACCCTGTCTTCGACCGATAGCTGGGGTTAAAAGCGCCCCACTTATCGGCCGAATAGCGTCACTAAAACGATGGTAAAGCGCCGCTAAAACTATTGGCGCTTTACCGATAACGGTAAATACAAAAAGATATACACAGTAGTGTGGTGGCATGGCACAGGCACTGCTGTTACCTGTAGTTCTTCAGCGATAGGCCCAGGGCAGGCACTTGCAGCGCATTCTCTCGTCTCGGCCACTGCACGCTACGCACCTGTGGGAGGAGCCGGCGCATACATTTACACAGGCTGAGGCAGCAGCCAATCACGGAACAGCCAGGTCACTGACGGCCGGGGAAGAGCCAATCCGATGCTCGGGCCGGGGGTGAGGAGGGAGGGACGGATGTGTAGTCGGAAAAGACAGAGCAGCCCCAGCCCCCAGGCCAGCAGCAGACTTACAAAAAAAGTCCACAGCTGCCGCAGAGGCGGCCATTGCAACACAGGGGGCACACTGGAAAACTTGGCATCACTTCCATAGATTTTTTGGATGTCAGGTTGTCGGCTGTCAATGGTGTAATAGTTACAGGTCTCTATAGAAAACCCACAGCTGGCAATGCCCTTCTTAGAGCGGATTCAGGCCACCCTAGCCACACCGTTCGTGGGGTTCCGGTTGGACAATTTCTCAGGCTCCGACGCTTATGCAGCAGACCTGAGGATTTTGTCACCGAAGCCACCAACATGACCCAACGATTTATCAATAGGGGTTATGCTCCCAATATAATTAAAAGAGCCTTCAAAACTGCGAGTGTTATCCCAAGAGATACCTTACTTCAGAACTGTTCGAATAAACGTAAAAACAAAGCGACACTGTCTTTTAGTGGCGTACCGGTGTTCTCTACACCTTACAGTTTTGAATTCGGTAAAATAAAATCCATCATTGAGAAATATCTTCCCATTCTATTGAATGACCCTGCCTATCATGAAATACTTTCCAGGGGAGTTAAATCAGTGTCCCGTAGAGCCCCCACTTTGGGCAGTCGCCTTTCACCTAGTCTTTTTTCAAGTGTATCCTCAGCATCAAACTGGTTGCATTTCCAGGGCACTTTTAGATGTGGAATGCCTCACTGCAATTACTGTAGACATATAAAAACAGGTGACACAGTTCAGTCTAGTACCAACTACAATTCTTACGATATCAAGCAGTTCATTAATTGCAATACCAAGTTTTTGGTGTATGTGATTAAATGTGAACTGTGCGATATCCAATATGTCGGAAGAACGACTCGGAGACTCAAAGACAGACTGTATGATCACCTGTATGATATACAGAAAGATAGAAATACGAATGTTGCTAGGCATTGGGTATCAGTACATCAGAAAAATGTCTCATGCCTCTCTATACAAGGTATAGAAAAGATTGTTTCACCTTTAAGAGGGGGAGACAAATTCAGGACACTGTGCAGGCGTGAAGTCTATTGGATTTTTCATTGCATACCAGGATACCGGCAGGCCTCAACTTTGAATGGGATGTATCCCATTATTATGATTAGTCCTCGCGTCCTGCACAGTGTCCTTTCCAGTTTTTTGTGTCTGGCATTTTCTCTGATGTTTCTAACATTGGTTACCCATGCATGTGAATTTAGGCTCGGATTGTCATTTTGTCCTTCCCTATTACATGCTCATGGGTACACACATGTTTATACCCGATTATTGTCAGAAGTTTTCATTTTATCTTGTTTCATATAGTTACCATGATATTCACTGCTTGTTGCATGTTTAAATCTTTATGGTCTCTATATTACTGCTCATATAATATATGGAACATGATAGTTCTACTACTCCATTGGGACCATTCTCTTTTCCTTTTCTTCCCCCATTTCTTTTAGTCTCGAACTATTATTCACCTGGCTTGGAAGAAATTGCATGGACTTGGTCTCTTTCTTTTGCACTAATCATCTATTAGTGGTAGATCATCATGATCAGATTGTTTTATTATATATTTGTGTGTTTTATAGTCTCTCTTTATTCCTTTTAATTTATGTTGGTTTTGGTTATGTCATTTTCGACAGCATGAACTGTCTTGGGCATATAGAGTTTATTTTGTATATGGAAATGACATATAGAGTTCCATCTCGGGAACCAATGCACACACAAGATTTATGGCCCATGTTTCATCCGTATGTATATTGTGCTGTAGATGTAGTATTGCATTGACATTTCATTGAGTGCATAAGTTTATGTGGGCATCATGGTATGTTCACATCAAGTCAGGATCCAACCCCAAGGGTTTTTTTGTTAGCATGTTATTCTTCAAATTCTTTTATGTAGACATTTGTTCCCGTGTGAATTGTTCCCATAGAATTATTTGTACATCTTTAATTGAACGGATGGTTTTCCGTCGACATGTCTATGTTTGGATGCATATCTCAGCTAAAGCGCACAGTTTCGGAGCCATTATATACACACACATACATTTTTACATTGGGCTCCTCATGTGTGCGCATTCGGCTGAATGCTTGCATTCACACGGGGGCATTTTTATATGCGTTTTTATATGCTTTTTCATCGGGCTCCCCATGTGTGTGCACCCAGCTGTATGCCGGTGTGCACATATGGATACATTTTTGTTTCATAATTACATACTTGGTGTTCTCAAAAACGGTGACTTCAAGTATATTCAAACACATGTGCACACATATGCTATCGTTGCATGTTTGTGTAGTGGTTCATCTTTATGCACAGTATACTTTCAGGAATGACTTCCATCCCAATAGACATATAGACTCAAGCATTTTTTAAAGAGACATATACTCACATATTAATACAAATCTGTTCAGATATTAGTTTAAATAGAACATTTGTTCTTTTATTCACATTAAATTCACTGTACAAATTATCAATATTAATAATAAAATAATAAAATTCAAAAATAAATATATCTGTAAAGAGACATGCACAAATCAGCACGGACTCAGTAACATTAATGCAAGCACTCCACAGTGCACCTAATCAATTTTAAGGTTGCTTTGCATTTTTTCATTTATACATGTCCAAAATTTTATATATATGCACATATATATTTATATTATATATATATATATATATTTTCTCTTTTTTGCATTTACACACATGGTCACACATGTTTTGGATGTACATTTACATTACACCACTTTTTTAATTGGTAGTAATCTCATCCCTATTTTTTATTCATTTTATTTGATTTTCACATTTATTCTTATTGATATATTTTTTTGTTCCCACTCCACACCATATCACTTATCTTTATTATATATTTTTTATATATATTATACTTTTTAAAAATATATTTTTTACATATCTGCATAGATTGTTATATGGTGAGGCATTTCTATCCTCTTTTTTCATTGTGGTCAGTGAACCACACCCATTTCACTTGAATCATTTTATGTTTAATTAACTTTTAATTAACTAATTATTTTCACCTTGGGGTTGGATCACATGACTTCCCCTGTTTAGGGTATATGTTGGGTAGCATTTGTGTAATAACTAGCTATGAATAAGCACTTTAAATAGTGTGAAACGCGTCAGCCAAACTAGATCAGTTTGTTGTGTTGTGCAGAGTGTTTTTGGTTTCCTGAACCCCTTTTTTTTTGAATAAAGGCTTTTTAACCGGAGTGCTGCGTCCAGAAGATCCTTCTTTCTTTCTTCAATTGCACTTGCATTTGCCTGCACCCTTGGTTGCTGGGAGGAGGTAATTCCAGGGACTTCCACACCTGAGCGGCTCCCTTCCTTCTGTCTCTCCCATTTTCTGGACTTTTGCTACCCAGTGTTGACCAGCTCGGAGTGGATTCCCACCTCTTCATTCACTTTCATCTGAATATAGTATTATTCCAGCAACCAGCCTATCATGGATACTAATATGCCGAACACACCTGCCAACGAATCTGGTCACAGTAGAACTTTCATGGCACCTTCTGACAATCCCCTTAGATCGGGACTGCAGGCTTCACAACTTCAGCCCATGGACGATAGAATTGTTTCCTTAACTAGCATCTTCAGGAAACTTGAATCGGTGATGGCCAAAGAAATTAGAATCTATTGGGATATTAACTCACTTTCTGAATATGTGGCATTTTTACGCATTCCCCGGGGCCTTAGAATTAAGAAATTCCCTACATCTGACCTCCTGAATGATGCTTTGAAGCAGGAATGGACTGACACACTCAGCTCATGCTCACTTAAATTAATGGAGATACTCCTTAAATCAAAGAATCAAGAAATAAACATCATACAATCAGAAATGGCTGATATTCAAAACAGTCTTACGGACTTACAGACACATCCTGAGTTTTCGGAATTAGACGGCCGACTGAACAAAAAATTAGACAAATTGGAAAGGCATGTCATCTCCACCAAAACAAGTAAAATGACCAGAGACAAGGTCGACTACGAGAGTGGGAATGTATATACATGGAAGAAGATGCAATTCCAATCTGGCCGATCACGAAAGAACCGATCTAAAAAAGTCAGTTTTTCTGATTTAGAACATGACTTGGATAATGATACCATGGCTACATCTGCGTCGGATTCCTCACCTGAACGGTTGCTGAGGTCTCCCATTCGAAATCATTCACAGGATGGAATTCAATCTGGAAACCCTCAGGGGCCCCACAAGAAAGCCAAACAGAAAAGCGCAATAAGAAAACCCGGAGAGGAGGGAAAAGACACTCGTACACCAAAAAAAAACCCATACACCTTGCGGGGGAGAAAGAAATAGATGTCACCAACGTTATCAACATCTCGAGCAGAATTTTAAGCGATGAAGAAAAATGCATTTTATCTAAGGGACTTAATTTTTGCCCCACCAGGCATTTTGAGCTCTTTAATACCTTATTAGACGTTAATAAATTCTCTCGTAGCTTAACGCTTAAGAAACACTATTTTGATCTCCCTATGGAAGCAGAGGACACCTCCTCCGGTGATCAGGATATGGGTGAGTGTCCTTCTCCAGTGTTGTTTTCAGAAGTGTGTGCTCTTCAAGAGCTTATGGATTTGGCCACTGAGTCCAGTCCTTGCCCCGTCGACCCCACCGATGTCCCTAATAGTATTTCATTTAAACTTAGATCGGACTTTTATCCGGTGGGGTCGCGAGGCAAGGATCTCGACCTCTTTCAAAGTATGGTCGAGAAGGATCTCACCCATTTGGCCCGTGATTGCCGAAGGAGGTCTGTTTCCCATAATTTGTCTCCATCAGAACACAAGGCTCTTAAACATTTAGAAATGGACAATAACATTGTCATTCGCAATGCGGACAAGGGTGGGTTGGTGGTGGTCCTCAATTCTGACACCTACAAAGGTGAAGCTTTACGTCAGTTGTCTGACAGCAACACCTATACTCCACTCAAGGGTGATCCCACCATCCCTTTTTCTGCCATACTTTCCTCCTTGTTGGACACAGCAGTTCATGCGGGAATTTTTTCAGATAAAGAGAAGCTGTTATTTATTCCCACTAATCCCGTAATGCCAGTGTTCCATCACCTGCCAAAAATTCACAAGGGCCTGGACCCACTCGTGGGCAGGCCCATAGTGGCAGGTATTGGATCCCTTAACGAGCGGCTAGGAGAGTGGGTTGACGGCCAACTTCAGCCTTTGGTCGTCAACCTCCCAGGGTACCTACGTGATACCAAACAACTGCTCATAAAACTCCGGGATTTTCAGTGGAAAGCAGAGTACAGGTGGATTACATGTGATGTGACCAGCCTCTACTCAAGCATTCCCCATGACTTGGGGGTTTTGGCTGTGTCCACTTTGCTTAAAGAATCTGGGAAGTATTCGTTAGCGTTACAGGAGTTTATCATACTGTCTTTGGACTATTTACTTACACATAATTTTTTTATGTTTGACGGGGGCTATTATCTCCAAAGGTGTGGGGCCTCCATGGGAGCGAAATTTTCGCCTTCCCTGGCTAATCTCTACATGGGATTTTGGGAGAGGTCTCGCATCTTTGGACATGATAGCCCCCGCCGTTTAGATACGATCTTCTTTTGTAGGTTCATTGACGACCTCCTGTTTGTTTCCTCTAAAGAGGACACAAATTTACAGGATTGGTTGGATCACCTGAACGATAATTCCATGAATCTCCGCTTCACTGGAAAACTTGGCATCACTTCCATAGATTTTTTGGATGTCAGGTTGTCGGCTGTCAATGGTGTAATAGTTACAGGTCTCTATAGAAAACCCACAGCTGGCAATGCCCTTCTTAGAGCGGATTCAGGCCACCCTAGCCACACCGTTCGTGGGGTTCCGGTTGGACAATTTCTCAGGCTCCGACGCTTATGCAGCAGACCTGAGGATTTTGTCACCGAAGCCACCAACATGACCCAACGATTTATCAATAGGGGTTATGCTCCCAATATAATTAAAAGAGCCTTCAAAACTGCGAGTGTTATCCCAAGAGATAACTTACTTCAGAACTGTTCGAATAAACGTAAAAACAAAGTGACACTGTCTTTTAGTGGCGTACCGGTGTTCTCTACACCTTACAGTTTTGAATTCGGTAAAATAAAATCCATCATTGAGAAATATCTTCCCATTCTATTGAATGACCCTGCCTATCATGAAATACTTTCCAGGGGAGTTAAATCAGTGTCCCGTAGAGCCCCCACTTTGGGCAGTCGCCTTTCACCTAGTCTTTTTTCAAGTGTATCCTCAGCATCAAACTGGTTGCATTTCCAGGGCACTTTTAGATGTGGAATGCCTCACTGCAATTACTGTAGATATATAAAAACAGGTGACACAGTTCAGTCTAGTACCAACTACAATTCTTACGATATCAAGCAGTTCATTAATTGCAATACCAAGTTTTTGGTGTATGTGATTAAATGTGAACTGTGCGATATCCAATATGTCGGAAGAACGACTCGGAGACTCAAAGACAGACTGTATGATCACCTGTATGATATACAGAAAGATAGAAATACGAATGTTGCTAGGCATTGGGTATCAGTACATCAGAAAAATGTCTCATGCCTCTCTATACAAGGTATAGAAAAGATTGTTTCACCTTTAAGAGGGGGAGACAAATTCAGGACACTGTGCATGCGTGAAGTCTATTGGATTTTTTCATTGCATACCAGGATACCGGCAGGCCTCAACTTTGAATGGGATGTATCCCATTATTATGATTAGTCCTCGCGTCCTGCACAGTGTCCTTTCCAGTTTTTTGTGTCTGGCATTTTCTCTGATGTTTCTAACATTGGTTACCCATGCATGTGAATTTAGGCTCGGATTGTCATTTTGTCCTTCCCTATTACATGCTCATGGGTACACACATGTTTATACCCGATTATTGTCAGAAGTTTTCATTTTATCTTGTTTCATATAGTTACCATGATATTCACTGCTTGTTGCATGTTTAAATCTTTATGGTCTCTATATTACTGCTCATATAATATATGGAACATGATAGTTCTACTACTCCATTGGGACCATTCTCTTTTCCTTTTCTTCCCCCATTTCTTTTAGTCTCGAACTATTATTCACCTGGCTTGGAAGAAATTGCATGGACTTGGTCTCTTTCTTTTGCACTAATCATCTATTAGTGGTAGATCATCATGATCAGATTGTTTTATTATATATTTGTGTGTTTTATAGTCTCTCTTTATTCCTTTTAATTTATGTTGGTTTTGGTTATGTCATTTTCGACAGCATGAACTGTCTTGGGCATATAGAGTTTATTTTGTATATGGAAATGACATATAGAGTTCCATCTCGGGAACCAATGCACACACAAGATTTATGGCCCATGTTTCATCCGTATGTATATTGTGCTGTAGATGTAGTATTGCATTGACATTTCATTGAGTGCATAAGTTTATGTGGGCATCATGGTATGTTCACATCAAGTCAGGATCCAACCCCAAGGGTTTTTTTGTTAGCATGTTATTCTTCAAATTCTTTTATGTAGACATTTGTTCCCGTGTGAATTGTTCCCATAGAATTATTTGTACATCTTTAATTGAACGGATGGTTTTCCGTCGACATGTCTATGTTTGGATGCATATCTCAGCTAAAGCGCACAGTTTCGGAGCCATTATATACACACACATACATTTTTACATTGGGCTCCTCATGTGTGCGCATTCGGCTGAATGCTTGCATTCACACGGGGGCATTTTTATATGCGTTTTTATATGCTTTTTCATCGGGCTCCCCATGTGTGTGCACCCAGCTGTATGCCGGTGTGCACATATGGATACATTTTTGTTTCATAATTACATACTTGGTGTTCTCAAAAACGGTGACTTCAAGTATATTCAAACACATGTGCACACATATGCTATCGTTGCATGTTTGTGTAGTGGTTCATCTTTATGCACAGTATACTTTCAGGAATGACTTCCATCCCAATAGACATATAGACTCAAGCATTTTTTAAAGAGACATATACTCACATATTAATACAAATCTGTTCAGATATTAGTTTAAATAGAACATTTGTTCTTTTATTCACATTAAATTCACTGTACAAATTATCAATATTAATAATAAAATAATAAAATTCAAAAATAAATATATCTGTAAAGAGACATGCACATATCAGCACGGACTCAGTAACATTAATGCAAGCACTCCACAGTGCACCTAATCCATTTTAAGGTTGCTTTGCATTTTTTCATTTATACATGTCCAAAATTTTATATATATGCACATATATATTTATATTATATATATATATATATATTTTCTCTTTTTTGCATTTACACACATGGTCACACATGTTTTGGATGTACATTTACATTACACCACTTTTTTAATTGGTAGTAATCTCATCCCTATTTTTTATTCATTTTATTTGATTTTCACATTTATTCTTATTGATATATTTTTTTGTTCCCACTCCACACCATATCACTTATCTTTATTATATATTTTTTATATATATTATACTTTTTAAAAATATATTTTTTACATATCTGCATAGATTGTTATATGGTGAGGCATTTCTATCCTCTTTTTTCATTGTGGTCAGTGAACCACACCCATTTCACTTGAATCATTTTATGTTTAATTAACTTTTAATTAACTAATTATTTTCACCTTGGGGTTGGATCACATGACTTCCCCTGTTTAGGGTATATCTTGGGTAGCATTTGTGTAATAACTAGCTATGAATAAGCACTTTAAATAGTGTGAAACGCGTCAGCCAACTAGATCAGTTTGTTGTGTTGTGCAGAGTGTTTTTGGTTTCCTGAACCCCTTTTTTTTGGAATAAAGGCTTTTTAACCGGAGTGCTGCGTCCAGAAGATCCTTCTTTCTTTCTTCAATTGATCTATGTACATTGCAGGGATTATAACAAACGTTGTTGCAGATTCCTACCTTTTGTTATTCTGAAGAAATCCCTAATGGGAGTGGTTTCATAATTAACTGTCAGGTGTGCAGCTGAAGGGCACTAATGAGGAAATCTGATGGGCCTGCATCCCTTTAGATATGTGCCTATTGAAAGTATCTCTTCAAAAATGAAATTTTAGTTGCAGGGGATGCCTGAAATCTGACTTGTATCTTAAAATTGGTGAACCAATCACACAAGCAGGAAATTATGTTTCTGGGGAGTGGACAGTACACACTGTGTACAGAACAACTCCATGTAGCCATATTGCATTGCATTTTCAGAAAAAAATTCTGAAAATTACAGCGGCTGCAGATTGAAGGTAATTTTTAATAACATTCAATTACAATATGATTAGTGTCGCAATTATATGCTCTACATTATTTTTCTTTATTTGCTATTTTTTTCCTCACAAAAGTGTAATTACACTCTAAGTATGTTGTATTATCCTAAAGTTGCTACTATTGTACATTGTTTTGGCTGTGTTTTTGTAAATGATTTACTTATTGGGACAATATTGGGAAATAAAACACTGTAAGCATTTAGAAAGAATGGCTAGTATGTAGAGAGGGATGTATTTGTGTTCTATGCCTGAAATGCTTTGTAAGATTCTAATTATTGATGCTGTCTATACCCCCACAGAAGAGATTTCTCTTTTCTTCTTGTTCTGGATGTAGCTCCATGCTTAGGCTAAATTTAGTTTTTGTCTCTGCTGTACTTAGAGGAGTATTGATCTGTTATTTTTTGTTGTTTTTTTTTGATCAGGTGGTCCGGTTTCTGTAAGCTTAGTGGGTGCTTACTGTACTCCTGCCTGTGTCTGGAAGAAGAAGAGTTCCAGAGAACAAAGTAAGAGGGTCAACCACTGAAATTATGAATATTTATCTGCTCTCAGACAATCCCTGGGAGGGGCACCCCCAGAAGGTGACAGAGGGAGAAGATAAATGTTTGGGAGGCTTGCTCCGAGTTTTCTTGTGCTGGGGCTGCTGCCCCTGGAATGCAGCCTGTGTACTGGAGTTGCTGTTTGGGCCTCTCAAGCCGAGGGCCTGAAGGATATCTGATTTAGAGATATTTGCTGGAGGATGTCACCTGCGGAGACTGATGTAGGGAAGTTTCATTTTTCCTCACTGGAGAATGTTGCATGGAAGCTGGGTGGCAGACAGCTGTCCTTGTACTTTGTGAGTAAGACTTTGATTATGGACCCTAGGTGTGCATGTACTTGGGAATGCAAGTGTCAAAGCTTGCTGTGAGGACTGGGGCTACTAACATAGATTTCCAGATTAGCTGGCCATTCCCTTTTACCCCCAGAAAAGGCTATTACAAGAGGATTTAAACTTCCCCCAAATTTCTCCTGATGTTTTGGAGTATCCTGCACCTGGACCCCTCCCCTGCTCAAGTTTTCTGCAATAAATCTGTAGCACTACCACCGTAGGAGCTGCTGGTTTTGTTTTGGGTCTACGTTCTGCCTATCAACCCCTTGGAATTGGCTTCGAACCCCCACTTGGCATAACTGGTATATACAAATATTGTGGAACCAACTGGTTGCCGGGGAACACAATAAAACCACACCACAGTAAAATTGCAATATAGATTGTTACCTTGAATTGGGCACTTCTCCTTCCACAAGATAACAGAGAAACTGCACACAGGTTTTCACTTAACCAAGGGTGAACTTTACTTGGTAAGATATAAAGGTAAAACAAGGTTATACATACAGTTGACTCTGCAGGGCCCTGCGAGAGTCAATAGTAAAATAAATAATTGCTATCAGACAAAATATCTTAACTTGCAGTGTTAATGTCTATTATTTGACTGAACTGTATTTCTCGCGAGCTCCCCCTAGTGGGCAATACCACCCTGTGTCCCGTCACTATACGTTCCAGTCAGGCCTGACCAATATTAGTGTACAAATTCCTCAATGGATGGAGTCTTCGCTAGCAAACGTTGGTGCACATGTTAATTGTAATCCAAAGGGTGTAGAAGAATAAACAAAACTCCCGCAATGCTTTTGGGAGTGTGAAACTGTCATGCGGTGCAAACGCCAACTTTAAACTGCGCACTACCACACGATGCATTATGTTCTGGCGTGTGTGTGTCGCACTATTCTAGTGATGGTGGGCCTTAACAGTCACAGGCCTACAAAGTAACTGATAAATCCTGGGCAGGTGCCCGCTCACCCAAATAGGCCTAGTCCGCCTGGTTGATTCCGTTGCTGATGCTCCGGTACACGATCTCTCCGCTATCCCGGTCGTCCGTCCCTCACTCCACCACATGAGATGTCGGTAGGGGGAAGATGTCTGCACACTTGGGGAGAATCAGCTGGGCCTCTCAAAGGAGGATTCTTCTCCCTTCAGCAGGCAGGCCTCTCTGCAGACAGTAGGCCCAGATTATGCAGCCTACACACACACAGCAGGCCTCTCAGACGCTCCTCTTGCTAGCAGGGAGATGTCCAGAGAGACCTTCCGTAGCTCCTCCCCTCCTTTAAGTAAGCAGTCCCAGAAAGCCAAGCGAGGAGGCAATGCACGTTGGAAGTACAGTTGCACTGTGGGTACTATAGTCTATTTACTATCCATGGCAAATGGAGTCTCTTTCTCCCTGTACTACGAGTTCCAGCATGCCTTTCTTTGATATCATTGAAAATAATAAGTAGATGCAATATAAAGATTGAACACTGGAGGGAGCTAAGTTCCTTCTAATTTGTCAACTGTAGTCTGTATCTACATAGAAGAAACTGGAAACCGTGCTACACACCCCCCCCCGCTTAAAGTCTTTAGTCCCCAAAGAGGACAACAGTTTGTAGTCTGATACATGCTTTGTCAGTACATGCAGAGAAATTTTCAATTAGTTTATGCAGGACAATGAACAATCTGCATTTTCAGTAACAGTATTCAAACTCAAACAGCTCATACCATGACAGAGTGGACAGAGGAACTTCCCACCAATTTTCATGGGAAGGGAGGCCGCTCTGTCCACAAACTATTGACACAGAAGTGTCCTGCCCAGATGTGCCAGGGAGTGAGCTGGGGTTGTCTTCCACTAAATTTGCAGTGGAAGAACTAGGCATGTCACTTGTGCTTTTAGAAGTGAGAATAGTCTCTTCCGAGCATTCACACAATTGATCATAAGTCAGTCTCTTTGGAGGGTGAATAACTCGTCTTTCTCTTTGTTCCTTAGGTGTTAATGTTTCAGGAATGATAGACTCTGTTTCTTCATCTTCAGGTTCAGGTACACTAGACTCTATGTCCCCTGGAGTATCCAATTCTTCTCCAGACAAAATTGAGACCTCTCTGGAGTCTCCCATTGACAAAGACTCCTCATCTTCCTCTAACTCCTCAGTGAGCATACTGTGAGGCACAAACTCAGGGGCCTCCGGTCAGAAAGTTCTACTGTCAGTTACCTCAGGTGATGGTGGAGGAGAGGTCCTGGACTCTGATTGTTGAGATGACCACAACCAATCTGACTCCACCCATTCATATTCAGACTCTTCATCTTCTGTCCCGAAGTGTTGACTGAGATCTGGTGACTGGTCGGGACCCTTGAGAAGTTAAGGCTGATGCAGGAGGTAGGCAAACTGCTTCAGAGAGGGGCAACAGGTGATTCTTGTGCCAAGTCTTTAGTGGGCCTACACTTCCCTCTGGTCTGATCTGATACACCGGGAGGCCTGGTAACTGCTTACAGATGATGAATGGTTGTGACTTCCAGCGATCAGCTAATTTATGCTTTCCAGGGATACCCAGATTCCTTAATAACACTCGATCCCCTGGTTGCAAATCTTGTACCCTGACCTTGAGGTCGAAGTTCCTCTTGTTCCTTAGCCCCCTCTGATCTGATGTAGCTTGGGCCTTTTCATAGGCAGTTTTTAGACTTTTCTGGAGCCGATCCACATATCCCTTATGGGAGGTGACTGATGTATGATCAAGGGATGTGCCAAAGGCCAGATCAGCCGGTAGCCAAGCCTCTCACCCAAACATCAGACAGTAAGGAGAATACCCAGTAGCATCACTTGCAGTGCTGTTGTAGGCATGTACAATGGCAGCTACATGCTTACTCCAGTGCTGCTTCTTTTCCGAGCTTAGCGTTCCCAACATATCCAGGAGGGTTCGGTTAAAACGCTCAGGCTGAGCACCCCCTTGTGGGTGAAAGGGAGTGGTTCTGGTCTTCTTGATGCCCAGCAAATCCAACAACTTCTTTATAAGATTGCTCTCAAAGTCTCTCCCTTGATCTGAGTGGATACGCTGGGGTAATCCATAGTGGACAAATAATTTTTCTACTAGGACTTTTGCCACAGTTGAAGCCTGCTGATCCTTTGTTGGGTATATTTGGGAATATCTGGTGAAATGATCAGTTACTACCAGAACATTCCCTTGTCCACTCAGGTCAGGCTCCAAGCAAAGGAAATCAATGCACACCAGCTCCATAGGTCCCTGACTCTGAAGATGGCCCATTGGGGCAGCTCGGTGAGGTAGGGTCTTCCTCTGAATACACCGGATACAGGAGTGACAGTAGCCTTCAACTTCAGCCCGCATGCAGGGCCAGTAGAATCTGTCTCTTACTAGCATGAAGGTTCTTTCTGGGCCCAGATGACCATGATGGTCGTGAAGGGCAGTTAGAACTGTTTCTCTGTGCTTGCTGGGCAGGAACAGCTGCCACTTTTCTTCTGGACCATCAGAGGGGCCCCTTCGGTAGACCACCCCTTGGCGCAGCTGTAATCGGTCCCACTCTCTATGTAGCAGTCAAGCCTCTTTTGGAGAATCTGTGAGAAGCACATTGGGACAGCGGCCCTCCAAAGCCTTCAACACTAATCTTCCAAGGGGATCCTCCATTTGGTCCTTCCTCAGGTCCTTCCTGGACAATTTGGGTAGACCTTCTTCTCCCACTTGGGTCACGTTACAGTAGTGTTTGGGTACTCTCACAGCCGTAACTCCAATCTCTTTGACTCTGGACCCCCCTCCAGCTTGGAATTCAGCCCCCTGGTACAGGGCTCTCACTCCTTCTGGGGTCACTTGGGTCCATTCCTCTGTGGGGTCAATGAGGCAATGGGGTATTCTAGATAGAGCATCCGCATCTCTGTTTCCAACACCTGGTCGGTATTTCAGGCTGAACATGAATCCTGAGAGGGCAGCTAACCACCTATGTCCTGTGGCATCCAGTTTGGCAGTGGTTAATAAGTAGGTGAGCGGATTGTTGTCAGTCTTTACCACGAACTTGGCCCCATATATATAGTCTCGTAGCTTATCCACTACGGCCCATTTTAGAGCCAGGAATTCCAGCTTGTGTGTGGGATAATTCTTCTCAGCTGTCACCAGACTCCGACTCACATAGGCAATGGGCCGTAGGTGACCATCGTGCTCTTGGTACAGGACCCCGCCCAATCCATCTCTACTGGCATCCACATGCAGCTCGTAAGGTTTTGCAGTATCTGCATAAGCCAACACAGGAGCAGTAGTTAGGCTTTTCTTGAGTTGGAAGAACGCCTCCTCACACTTGGTGGTCCACTGGCCTTGGATAGACTCTTTAGGCTTCCTAGGCCCCATGGTGGGTTTCACTGGTCTGACTGATTCTGGAACATCATCTTCCTCTTCAGTCCTCAGCAGTTCGTTCAGGGGTCGGGCAATCTTGGCAAATCCCTCCACGAACCTTCTGTAATAAGAACAGAATCCCAAGAATGACCGAAGCTCTGTCACATTAGTGGGCTTAGGCCAAGAGGTGACGGCCTCCAACTTTCCTGGGTCCGTGGATATCCCTTCAGCGGATACGATGTGGCCCAGGTAATGGACTAAAGGCTGGTAAAATTTACACTTCTCCAACGAAAGCTTCAGGCCTTCATCATGGAGCCTCTTTAGGACCTTTTCCAGACGCTCTTCGTGTTCTTCCAGAGTTCTTCCAAACACAATGATGTTGTCCAAGTATACCAGTACCTCATTCAGATTCATGTCACCCACCGTCTTTGTAAAGTGGCTGGGGCTCCTGACAAACCCTGAGGCATGTGGTTGAACTCAAAGAAGCCTACTGGAGTGATGAAAGCTGTTTTCTCCTGATCTTCAGCATGCATGGGAATTTGATAGTATCCCCTTTTCAAGTCCATCACACTGAACCACTTGGCCCCTGTCAAACTCTGCAAAGCATCTTCTATTCGGGGAGTGGTATACTGGTCAGGTATACTCTTGTTGAGTGTCCGATAGACGATACACAGCCTCAGTGACACATTTTTCTTCCGGACTACCACTATGGGGGAGGCGTAAGGGCTCCTGGACTGTCGGATAATGCCTGTCTTCTTAAGCTCTGCCAGTTGCTCACGCAGATCCTCCAGGTCAGCCAAAGGAACTCGTCGGACCCTTTCTCTAAACGGCCTATCTTCCTGTAGGCGGATCTTGTAAGTGGCACTCTTTGCACGCCCCACATCAAACTCGTTTTTAGAGAAAATCTTCTGCCATCGAGCGAGGGTTGGGTTGTGTCTTCAGAACATAGCTTCTCCACAGTGACTTCACCCCTTTCTTCTCTCTTTAAGTCAGATGGGGCAACCAAGGTGGCGTGGTTCACTTGGCCAAGCAGCATCCTAGCGGGTACCTTCACTGGTGTCTTAGCAGTATTCCTAATGCTTACTGAGACCCTCCCATGACTTTTCTTTAGGGCCTTCAAGGGAACCACTTCAGGAATGACTTCGATCCCTGTTTGTTTTTCCTGTGGGTCCGGTTCAAGGACGATAAAGGGGCCTGGTTGTTTCCAGGTAAGTTTAACAGAAGCTCTCAAATAAGTCACCTCTCCTGGTTGTAACAATTTTTCCGATCTGTCCAGCTTCCAGATTTTCCCAACTCCTTCTGCTGGGGCCTTCTGCTCCATCACCAGGCGTTGGTACACTTGCTGTAACATGGGGGGAACTCTTATTGTGGAGGTATCCTGCTCCTGGGCAAGGGGGGTCAACAGTCTCCTGACTAGGTCAGTGTTGGTCCCTATGATGAGGGAGCTCTTGCTGGCTCCCGGCGGGTGAGGGCAGACCACTGCCAGGGTGTCAAAGGTCTATGCCTCTCCCGCCACCGAGGGGTCAAAAGTCATTTTGATTGGCAGGTATCCATCATAAGGGAAACTTTGAGTCCCGATGCCCCATATCTCCAGTTCTTCCAGTTTCTGCAGTGGCAGATGTTTGCGGTGCTTGTTATAGAAGTCTCTATATAAAAGAGTCACTTGAGCTCCAGTGTCCAGAAGGGCCTTTGTATAAATCCCTTCTACTTGGATTGACACTATTGGGGAAGGCCCCACTAAGTTGGCAGGAAGTTCTTTTCGAGTAGCCTTTCTGCTTGGCTCTGTTATCTGCACTCTTACTCCTTTCCTTTTGAGGTTTTTACTGGGCCTCGGCTCCTGCTGGGACTGGTGTGCATTGATCTCCCGCCGTTGAGCAGTTTGAGTCGTGGAACGGGAGGCATTGGGTCGCTCAGAGATAATAACGGGGGTATTTGGCAAAGATCTGCGTCCCCGACATTGGCTCCTTGCATCATTGGATTTTTTGGAGATCGTTGAGACTGGTGGGCGCCCGGTTGACTCCTTCACCGGGGGCCCTCTGAAGTTTTCCGCCGGCTTGCGGTATTGGGATGCAGCTTTATCCGGGCTTGGACATACTCCTCTGACATGTCCGACTCCTCCACAATTGAAGCAAGTTATCAGTCTCTTAGGTTTCTGCACTGGTTTAGCATTGGAGTTAAGGGGCTTCTTGGGCTCCTCAGTTGTGTTTATGTTGGGTGGAGCAGATGCCTGGCTGGTCAGAAGGGACACCATTTCTATTAACTGCGACACCTGAGTCTTTAAGAGCTCAACTTAAGAGTCACCCTCTTTAGCACTTATCATTTTGACTCTGGCAGTTGGCTCGGATTGTTGGCTCTTCCTTTTGTAATCCAACATGACTTCTTCTTCTCTGACCATCCGAATCAGGTCAGGATACTCCAGAATGCCCCCATCCTGACGGGTTTGCAACATTATGGCAATGGGGTCTAGAGGTTGGGCTCCCCTCAAAACCTGTTGTGCATGGGTCTCATCCACCCTCCGAGGATCTATCCCTTTTTTTAACAGGATCTGATGCATGATCTTATCCAGGCGCCTTATGAATTCAGACAGTTTTTCTCCTTCCTTTTGGTAACAGTGCTCCAGTTGGTAGAGAAGTTCAGTAACTTTTTCAGTCCGGCCAAACACATCCTGCAGGATATCCAGATAATCCTGTGCAGTGCAGTCTTTCCTGCTTAGCTTGAGGTTACGTATGGCCTTCAGGGCAGGCCCCTTTAAACTCTCTGTGATTCTTTGCTTCTTATGCTGTTCGGGTATTTCCCACTCCTCCAGAGCCTGAGTGGCGTGATCTAGCCACTCTTCAAATCCATCTTCCACTGAAGTCACAGGCTGCTTCCCAGAGAAAGTCCTGAGCTTCCTGTATCCAGTCATCAGGTAGTCTGGGGAATCCTTCTTACATTTAGCTACAATTTCCCCGAGAACAGCGCATAGTTCTGACCCAAGGGTAGTCAATGGTGATGAACCGGAACTCTCTTTCTGGCCATCTGCCCCTGTGCTGGGCCCTGCTTGGCTATTGGAGGTGGGACCTTCCCTGGGTCCTTCTGGGTGTATCAGGAAGAATTGTACTTGGTTGGCAGTCTTTATACTGGTGCCTTTAAAGTGGTCTGAAACTCACTTCTTCCATTCACACATTGCATAGGTGTGTGGATTGATGGTGTCTGTTCTCATGTCAATCACCCATGGTTTCCTCTCTGTGGACAGTGTTCTCAAAACTGGGAGTAGCTGCTCCTCTGTCCAGACTTCTCTTTTGATTTCGATCACTAGACCGTTTCCCGGAAGGATGTTTTCCTCCAGACACCACCGGGCTACAGAAGTAGGGTCCATGGTTGTACTAACAAGGGTCCTGTCCAGGGGGGGAGTTGATTGCAGAACCATAGAAATCACGGACGAGCCCCCACGTGTAGCACTACCCCCGTAGAAGTTGCTGGTTTTGTTTTGGGTCTACGTTCTGCCTATCAACCCCTTGGAATTGGCTCGAACCCTCCCTTGGCACAACTGGTATATACAAATATTGTGGAACCCACTGGTTGCTGGGGAACACAATAAAACCACACCACAGTAAAATTGCAATATAGATTATTACCTTGAATTGGCCACTTCTCCTTCCACAAGATAACAGAGAAACTGCACACAGGTTTGCACTTAACCAAGGGTGAACTTTACTTGGTAAGATAAAAAGGTAAAACAAGGTTATACATACAATTGACTCTGCAGGGCCCTGCGAGAGTCAATAAAATAAATAATTGCTATCAGACAAAATAACTTAACTTGCAGTGTTAATGTCTATGACTGAACTGTATTGCTTGCGAGCTCCCGCTAGTGGGCAATACCACCCTGTGTCCCGTCACTATACGTTCCAGTCAGGCCTGACCAATATTAGTGTACAAATTCCTCAATGGATGGAGTCTTCGCTAGCAAACGTTGGTGCACATGTTAATTGTAATCCAAAGGGTGTAGAAGAATAAACAAAACTCCCGCAATGCTTTTGGGAGTGTGAAACTGTCATGCGGTGCAAACGCCAACTTTAAATTGCGCACTACCACACGATGCATTATGTTCTGGCGTGTGTGTGTCGCACTATTCTAGTGATGGTGGGCCTTAACAGTCACAGGCCTACAAAGTAACTGATAAATCCTGGGCAGGTGCCCGCTCACCCAAATAGGCCTAGTCCGCCTGGTTGATTCCGTTGCTGATGCTCCGGTACACGATCTCTCCGCTATCCCGGTCGTCCGTCCCTCACTCCACCACACGAGACATCAGTAGGGGGAAGATTTCTGCACACTTGGGGAGAATCAGCTGGGCCTCTCAAAAGAGGGTTCTTCTCCCTTCAGCAGGCAGGCCTCTCTGCAGACAGTAGGCCCAGATTATGCGGCCTACACACACACACAGCAGGCCTCTCAGACGCTCCTCTTGCTAGCAGGGACGATGTCCAGAGAGACCTTCCGTAACTCCTCCCCTCCTTTAAGTAAGCAGTCCCAGAAGGCCAAGCGATGAGGCAATGCACGTTGGGAGTACAGTTGCACTGTGGGTACTATAGTCTATGTACTATCCATGGCAAATGGAGTCTCTTTCTCCCTGTACTACGAGTTCCAGCATGCCTTGCTTTGATATCATTGAAAATAATAAGTAGATGCAATATAAAGATTGAACACTGGAGGGAGCTAAGTTCCTTCTAATTTGTGAACTGTAGTCTGTATCTACATAGAAGAAACTGGAAACCGTGCAACAAATCCAGAAAATAACATTCCCTAGACTGAGCTGATGTTTGTCAGCATGATTGGAACTCTGTCTGGGTCTGGTAACCTCAAGGGATACCTGGGTAAATATTTAATGGCCCC
This sequence comes from Rana muscosa, assembly GCA_029206835.1. Taxonomy (NCBI): domain Eukaryota; kingdom Metazoa; phylum Chordata; class Amphibia; order Anura; family Ranidae; genus Rana; species Rana muscosa. The sequence goes on along the minus strand of CM055122.1, from coordinate 795,151,619 downwards.
TCTGTGGGTGAATACTACATGTCTGATCCTGTCACCTGGACAGGAAGCAAGGGGAAATCTCCCTCATGTGTGCACAGACAGCAATAAAATCGTGACAGAGCTGCTAAATATACCCACTCTCTTCTCTTCTAGAAAATGTGTTTTTATTGCTGTCTACACTGGGGAGTTTCCCATAACTTCCTGTTCTGTGTGCAACCCATCTTATAGACATGAATTGATGAAAAATCTCACAAATTGGTACAGACAGCAAAAAAGGGTTAAAACCCTTCAACGCTCTTACCAATTGTAGCAATGCCTCCTAGAGGGCCGCTGGTTAGTTTTGGGTTTTGCACGTTACCTCTTCAGCTTTGTTGTCCGGGTAGGAAAGTCTGTAGTAATGCAATGTCCACACAGATGTAAAACCTCAACAGTTAGGCTTTATTTTCTTATGCAGTAAACGTTGTAGAAGGCATAGAAGAGTAGGGGAAGGTTCAGGCACTCGGCACAAAATATAACAGTTTCAGATCAAAGTCACTCACCACTCTCAATGTTAGAGTGAGTATTGGCCACCCGGATAGTCCCCTCTCACATGGCCTAGCAGCCGGGATGACACACGAACCAGCACCAGGGCTGTCTCTGTCACAGACTGCCCAAGATGAAGCAGGTCTCTGCCACAGACCTGTTGAAGTGTACAAAGTCTCTGCCACAGACCTTTTGAAGTTGAACAAATGGATAGTCCAGGAATCCTCTGCCACAGGATTTCAAAGTCCCAAACTTCCAGCTGTACAGTTAAAGGGCCTTTAAGCCAATCCGGCGAACTGCAGGGCTTGTAATATAGCGGATCCCTCCTTGCCAAAGTTCCCTGCATAGAAGGTAGAATATACTACAAACAATTTGGTGTACTTTCTCACTGTGGGGTCAGCCGTCACATTCAGCAACATGAGTTCAGGAGTGAGGGGGAGTGAGGTCCCCACCGCCCTGCTAATATCCTTCAGGACCTGGTCCCAGAAACTCTGCAGCCAGGGACAGGACCACGTCATGTGCAAAAGGAAGCCTCCGGGTCTCCACATCTAGGGCAGGAAGAAGACCTATCCGGGTAAATGGCAGCTAGCCTGCGTGGTGTGTAATAGGCCCTGTGCAAAAATTTTAGTTGTACAAACCGATCTCTAGCAGAAATCAGATTGGACACATATGAGGACACACAGCCCTCCCAGGTCTCTTCGGTGAGGGATGGGATGTCCCGCCTCCATTTTGTAAAGGCTTTAGTTAACTTAGCTGGGGAGGATGCTGAGAGGTGGAAGTACAATGCGGACAGGGGGCCCATCAGAACCTTAGATGACAGCAACCTTTCCACCGAGTCCGACTCGAGGGTGACGCCATTGGGAAACTGGTGTTGGAAGGCATGCCTCAACTGCAGGAACCTAAAGAACATCCAATTAGGGAGATTGTATTTTGCCTTGAGCTCAGGGAATGTATGCAACCGGTGTCCTGTTACTAGGTGTTTTAGACCCACTATGCCCGTGTCCGCCCACACCTGCGGATCGGGCACACTACGCATATGGGGAAGATTAGGATTGCCCCATAAAGGTGTGTGAGGGGAAATGGTATCTGGGGAACGATAAGCTGCCCTAGCCCTTTGCCAAACCGTGACTGTTGTACGCATTAGTGTTGTCAACTCCGGATGCGCTTTGACACAGCGATAAACTAGATTGCTAAGAGTAGCATATGAGCCTAGGAGGACCACCTTCAAGGTCACTGCCGGATTGTCTTTAGGCTGTGAAAACCACCAGCGGACCATCACTAGGACAGCTGCCCAGTAATATTAAACAGTGTACTAAAGAAAAAACCGCCCCCTTTCTTTAATGCACTCCACTGCGCTTTAAAGTGACGTCCGAAAAAATTCCGGACTAAATAACCATACCAGCTGCTACTTAAAATAAATACAAATGAGAAAATTATTTTGAATAACCAAAATAGTAGCGCTCAGTGTCTTGCAACACACATCTAAATATAAATCATGTACACTCTGTGAATAAGTGCTTACATATAAACCTATAAATATACACCCTGTGATAACAATGTGAATACAATAAACTCATCAAGTGTCCATAGCATTCAAAACAGTGTTTGAAATAATTGCTGTGAAGTGTTTGCTGAAAATAAGTCCATAAACAAATTGCATCCAAGTAGTGACTTCAAATCAAAAACTGTGAGAATATGTTTTTCCTGTGTTTCCTTGAAAATCTTCACCACACCAAAGTGCTCAGTGCTCCACTCCCCAAGGATTTGCACTCACCAATAGGATATGCCTCGCACTCTCATGCTCGGCTAATCAGCTTAATTACCCCCCAGGGTGATAAACAAATCCAACAGATGAAGTCTAGGTCAGTCAAGTCTCCCACATAGAAAAAAATAAGTATCTCCAATAGTGAAGTATATCAAAACTTTAATTAAAATGACACAGCACAAGTGACCTTTAATGGTTAAGCTCACATTAGACAGATCAAAATCAGGCACTTCAATTAAAAATTCTCCAAAACGCCAGGCAAGTATACAGCAAGTAGCCACGATGTATTGCGGTCACGGCGGACCAAACAACTGTGTGTGTCTCACCCTCCTTCATGTACGCTTGCCTCTCCACTGCAATCAAATCACCGCAGACTCCCGCCCAAACACCAAACTATATATTCGACGAGTGGTCGAACGATCCGAACGCTGCACACCAGGTGACTGTCGTGTAGCTCCTCCCAGACTAGTTTCGTCGTACAAGACTTCTTCCAATGGGATCAGTCACACGAACTCACACCTCCTTCTTTATACTCCGACCGTGATTGGTCACGGGCGTGTTTCTTACTGCGCATGTGCGCACTTGACGTCACCATGATCGCAATACATCGGGCATAACCCCCGTCATTACAAACATGGAAGACAAATATGAATAACAGAATCTAATCCATATCTAATCTATATCTAAGTTTACTGCACATACTAGTCAGATCGGACAATGTAAATGCCATACACTGAAAAAATGTCACTTAGTCATAAACATAAATTGTATACACATATCCGAATATATATATATATATAACTAAAAATTATATATTTTTTATATCCAGAGTTGCAAATGAAAAAACCGCAACTCTGCATATATTTAAAAATACAGGAAAGGTATTCTATTACACTATAACATGCGGAAAAAACAATGAAACCATCAGCTATTCTATACCAGAGAATTACGTCAAAAAGCTAATATATCAACCTTACAGTTTAGTATGGGGCTGATAGAGATATGAATCAAATAGCTAAAAAAAATTATAATTAAAATACATGTACATGGTAGACATATAACCTAAATATCTGCCAAAGATCTACATGCATAATAAAATGCTCCATTACATATATAAAATTAATCATGTGTCAATCTAACTCAATATATGCATGTGTGCGCATACATAGACGCATTACATGCATCCACATAAATGCACATCATGGACACTAAACTGTACAAATATAGATTATTAAAAATGTTTTGTTAAAAACATAAAAAATTACTAATAAAACAGTTTAAATCGAGTTCAATGTTTAACCCTCTCGGGTGGAGACCCCTCAATAGGAAAATCCACTTAGTTTCTCTCTGTGAGAGTTCTCTGACTCGATTCGAACCTCTCCAAGCAGAATGTGTGCAATCAATTCCACAAAACTGTAGAAGGGTGGGATCCTGACCATGCTTTTCCTTAAAATGTAGGGAGACACTATGATACCGAAAACCTTTTTTGATGTTGGCCAAGTGTTCCGATATTCGTACTCGCAAGAGTCGTTTAGTTCTCCCCACATAATACAACCCGCATGGGCACCATAGTAAATAGACAACAAAGGATGAATTGCAAGTGATGAACTGGTCAATCTCAAAAACATCACCATCCTTATTCATAAAACTAGTGGTCCCTCTGTTGTCCGTTTTAACTGTCCTGCAACAGATGCATTTGCGACAAGAATAAAATCCTTTAAAGTTTTTATTCAAATTTAGGCGTTTAGGTGGATCAAGAATTTTTTGTACCACCTGTGAGGGGGTTTGCTCGGCAGCGGGTGTGTGTGACCCCCGAGATGGGCTCCCCACACAAAAACAGGCCCAGCAAACGGAGGTTGTGGTTTTCAAAATCAAAAAGGTGCGGTTTATTTTCTATTTACAGTGACAAAACACAGCAAAGCAAAAGAAACATAAACAAAATAAATCCTGGTCAACTTGACCTCTGACTAAACATACAGGTTTCCTAACTAACAACTGGGATCAGCCTAGTGCTGTCCTAGTCCCTAAGTCCCTGGTTTTAAATGTCCAAGCAAATAGCCACACAGGCTTTGTCTCACCGCACAGGGGTTCACTCTCCCTAGACAGTCCACACAGGTCTGGTTCCAGGCATGAGCTAACACCTAATGAAGCTGGGAGTTCTTATAGAGGCCTAAATGAGCTGACAAGCTTCAGCTGGTCTCATCAACTCCCTGTCTGCACGACGCCCAGCACTCTCCCTAGAGGTATGAGTCATCCATGAGCCCACTAGCCTTATACAACTCTCCACCTAGTTGTATAAGTCGGCGTAAAGCCTGAATCTGGGCGAAATATATCTACCCCCCTGGATGCAACCAGGTGACTTTACCTTCCTGCTGTCACATACCCCCCCTCTTGTTTTAACCTCGGGGTTGGAACACCAGCAATCAGGCATTCATGTACTCGAGACAAAGCATCCACATTCCCCATTTGAACGCCAGGGCGATGCTTTACTGTGAAGTTGAATTCCTGGAGGGCCAGGAACCACCTATTCACTCTTCTATTTGTTTCCTTGTTTTGAGCCATCCACTTTAACGGAGCGTGATCCGTAACCATGTCAAAGTGCCTACCTAGCAGGTAGTACCGAAGGGAATCTAGAGCCCACTTCACCGCTAAACACTCCTTTTCAACGGTGGCGTAATTTACCTCATGGGACTTCAACTTCCTGCTGAGGTAAATGACTGGGTGCTCTTCCCCGTTCCAGACCTGGGACAATACTGCTCCTAACCCCACATCTGACGCATCACTTTGTACGACAAAGTCTTTAGAGAAGTCGGGTGAGTACAACACTGGCTGGCTACATAAGGCTTGTTTCAAGAATTGGAATGCTGCCTCAGCCTCGGGGGTCCATTTAATCATGACCGACCCTTTCCCCTTCGTCAGGTTGGTTAGGGGCACAGCCTTAGAAGCAAAGTGGGGAATGAATCGCCGATAATACCCAGCGATTCCCAGAAAGGCTCGTACCTGCTTCTTGCTGTTGGGACGTGGCCAACTCTGGATGGCCTCGACTTTGTTGAGTTGGGGTTTTATTACTCCCCTCCCAATGGTGTACCCAAGATATTTGGCCTCCTCCTGCCCAATGGTACACTTCTTGGGGTTAGCCGTAAACCCCGCTTCCCGAACAGAGTCCAGGACTGCTTGCACTTTTGGCAGATGTGAGGCCCAATCTGTGCTATGGACAATTATGTCATCCAGGTAAGCCGCAGCATACTTCCGATGGGGCCTCAGCATCTGGTCCATTTTCCGCTGGAATGTGGCCGGCGCATTCTGTAACCCGAACGGCATTCTTTTATATTGGAACGCCCCGTCTGGGGTTACAAATGCGGTTTTCTCTTTGGCCGACTTGGCCAGGGGGATTTGCCAATACCCTTTTGTGAGGTCAAGAGTCGTCATGTATCGGGCTGTTCCCAGCCGGTCGATCAACTCATCTATACGTGGCATGGGGTAGGTGTCAAATTTTGTAACTTTGTTCAACTGACGAAAATCGTTACAAAATCGCCAGCTCCCATCCGGTTTAGGCACCAACACAATGGGACTAGACCAATCACTTTGGGACTCCTCTATCACCCCTAAGTTCAGCATTTTCTGTACTTCCTCCCGTATTGCCTCCCGTCGGGCCTCTGGGATCCGATAGGGTTTTAACTTCACCCTTTCACCGGGCGGGGTAATGATGTCATGCTCTACCCCAGATGTTTGTCCCGGCAGCTCAGAGAATACCTCCTTGTTGCGAAGCACAAACTCCTTAACCTCCTGTTGTTGGGGTTGTGACAAGGTGGCTGCTATTCCAACCTCAGGAATCACGCAACCAGTTTGAGCTGGTGACCAAGTGTCTGCGACTAGGGACTCTCTATCCCTCCAGGCTTTCAACAGATTAACGTGATAGATCTGTTCGGGCTTTCGCCTTCCTGGTTGTCTGACCTTGTAATTCACTTCGCTCACTTTTTCCATTATCTCGTAGGGGCCTTGCCATTTGGCAAGGAATTTACTTTCAACCGTAGGGACAAGTACCAGTATCCTATCCCCCGGGGAAAAGGTACGGGTCTTGGCTCCACGGTTGTACACTCTCTGCTGTGCTAACTGCGCTTGGGCCAAATGTTCCTTCACGATGGGCATTACCTGTGCAATTCGATCTTGCATCAGGGCGACATGCTCAATCACACTCCTGTGGGGAGAACTCTCACTTTCCCAAGTTTCCTTGGCAATATCCAACAGCCCTCTTGGGTGTCTCCCATACAGTAACTCAAAGGGGGAGAATCCCGTAGAGGATTGGGGCACCTCCCTAATAGCAAACATCAGATAAGGAAGTAGACAGTCCCAATCCTTTCCATCTCTATCCACCACTTTCTTCAACATTTGTTTTAGGGTTTTGTTGAACCTTTCAACCAGCCCATCGGTTTGGGGGTGATACACAGATGTACGTAATTGCGTCACTTTGAACAATTTACACAGCTCCTTCATAACCCGGGACATAAAGGGTGTACCTTGGTCCGTAAGCAGTTCTTTACAAATACCCACCCGGCTAAACACAAGAGATAGCTCTTTGGCTATGGTTTTGGCCGAGGTATTTCGGAGAGGGATCGCTTCTGGATAACGGGTGGCATAGTCCATTATAACTAATATGTACTGGTGCCCCCTAGCGGACTTGATTATAGGACCTACCAAATCCATGGCGATCCTCTCAAACGGGACCTCAATGATGGGTAGAGGGACCAGCGGGCTACGGAAATGTGGCATCGGGGCCGACCTCTGACACACAGGGCAGGAGGAACAATAATTTTCTATGTCCTTCATCACCCCCGGCCAATAGAATCTCTGTAATACCCTCTCTCGGGTTTTCTCTGTCCCCAGATGACCTCCAAGAATGTGCCCATGGGCCAACTCCAACACCAACTTCCTGTAAGGTTTGGGCACCACAAGCTGCTCAACGGTTTCTTCTGCCCTTTTTGCCACCCGATACAGTAGGTCCTTCTCTACGCTGAAGTATGGGTAAGTGCAGGTATTATCTGGGTTCACTAACTCGCCATCTATTTTCACTACGTTTTCCCGTGCCTTTATTAGGGCGGGGTCTTTCAACTGTTCTGTGGCAAAGTTTTCCCTGTGAACCTCAAGATCAGAAAACTCCACAGACGGTAGGTTTTCGTCTGAGGAGGTGGGCTCCTCTCCAGTTTCTTGAGTCTCCCCTGCCAATACTGATAAGGGAAATTCCGGAGAGTCCTCACCGCTCTCAGGGGAGTTCTGGCTATCACATTCCTGGTACATAGGGGCACCAGTGGGGGGCTCAGGATCATCCCACAGTTCCCAGAACTTCGGAAAATCCCTTCCCACAATGGCGTCATGCGGTAACTGAGATACTAAGCCCACTGGATGAGAGAGGGTACCTTTGGGGGTCTCGAAACACACTGTAGTCACTGGATACTCTCGGGTGTCCCCATGCACACAAATAACAGCTACCTTGCTATTCCCAGAGACCTCTGTTTTAACTAACTCAGCCTTTATCAGGGTCACAAGGCTACCTGAATCCAACAATACCACAACATTTCTACCATTAACACACATTTTGCATAAATGTTTCTCAGTTCCTCGAATGGCAGTGCATGCGACTGTCGCACACAGCGACTGACGTCTGCCCGTCAGAAAGTCACACTGCATGGGTTCCTCCACAACCGGGCAATTGGCTGCAATATGTCCCGCTTGCCGGCAGCGGTAGCAAACGATCCTTCTTGCGGCCTCTTGAGCCGCTGATTTCCCAGGCTGTTCTCGCCAAACTTGGGGTAGAGCTCCCACCCTCTCACTCTCTCCACCCTCACCCCTTGGAATCCTCTTATCCGCCCCTGGGGATGGTCTGGTCTTAGGGTGGAAAGTCCGAGTGTCTCTGGAAGAGGCCGTCAGGTTCTCTGTAGCCAAGTATTTCTCCACACGATCCACAAGACCATCGGCCGTCTCTGGGTCTCCATGGCTTACCCACTTTTGGATGGCAGTAGGAAGAGCTCTCAAAAACCGATCCATTACAACACGTTCCACAATCTTTGGTGCGGACAAAGTCTCTGGCTGTAGCCACTTTCTGCTCAGGTGAATGAGATCATACATTTGAGACCTGGGGGGTTTTCCAAGCTGGAAAGTCCAGTTATGCACACGCTGAGCCCGGACAGCCTGGGTGACACCCAGCCTTGCCAATATTTCAGCTTTTAGCATCACATAGTCTTTTGCTTGGTTAGGCTCTAGGTCATAGTAAGCTTTCTGCGATTCACCAGTTAACAGAGGAGCCACCAGTCCAGCCCACTGCTCCTCAGGCCACTTTTCTCTTTCAGCGGTCCTTTCAAATGTGGTCAAAAATACCTCTGGATCATCCTCTCCAGTCATTTTTGTCAATAAACGACTCACCCCAAAGGACGCGGTATTAGTGGGACGGCTTTCCTCACTGGTCTGCGGACGTTGCTGCATTACTGCTTCCATCTGTTGTTGTAGTCTCTGCTCTTGCTTCTGCAACAGGTCTATGAAGCGGGCCTCAGATTGCTGCTGGGCTTGTTGCTGAGCCTCCAGACTCTGTTGCAAAGTTGCGTTTGTCTGCTGCTGGGCTGCAAGGCTCTGTTGATGAGCTTGCTGCTGGGCTGCGAAGTTCTTTTGCAAACCTGCATTTGTCTGCTGTTGATTGGCATTTGCTAGAGCCAGCTGCTTCAGTATCTCCTCCATGCTGGCTTAAAAAAAAAACTGCCACTGGTTCTCCACCAACTGTGAGGGGGTTTGCTCGGCAGCGGGTGTGTGTGACCCCCGAGATGGGCTCCCCACACAAAAACAGGCCCAGCAAACGGAGGTTGTGGTTTTCAAAATCAAAAAGGTGCGGTTTATTTTCTATTTACAGTGACAAAACACAGCAAAGCAAAAGAAACATAAACAAAATAAATCCTGGTCAACTTGACCTCTGACTAAACATACAGGTTTCCTAACTAACAACTGGGATCAGCCTAGTGCTGTCCTAGTCCCTAAGTCCCTGGTTTTAAATGTCCAAGCAAATAGCCACACAGGCTTTGTCTCACCGCACAGGGGTTCACTCTCCCTAGACAGTCCACACAGGTCTGGTTCCAGGCATGAGCTAACACCTAATGAAGCTGGGAGTTCTTATAGAGGCCTAAATGAGCTGACAAGCTTCAGCTGGTCTCATCAACTCCCTGTCTGCACGACGCCCAGCACTCTCCCTAGAGGTATGAGTCATCCATGAGCCCACTAGCCTTATACAACTCTCCACCTAGTTGTATAAGTCGGCGTAAAGCCTGAATCTGGGCGAAATATATCTACCCCCCTGGATGCAACCAGGTGACTTTACCTTCCTGCTGTCACACACCCTATCACCAAAATTTGGTGCCCTCCTATAGATAAACTTAGGATTTTCTGATAGAATTTCGCATAGATGTCGGTCTCTGCACACAATGTGCCAGTATTTGCGAAAAATCTCCTCTACCTCTTTATATTGATAATGAAAATCAGAAATGAAACCTAGCTGAAATGTTTTATTAGTGATACCATCCTCCTTCTTTTTCAAACATTGTTTCCTTGGAATCTGTGCTACCTCACTAATAGTATTCTTAATTATCTCATCCTTATATCCTTTCTCCAAGAACTTGTTACCAAGGATGTTGGCCTGTGTATAGTAATCAGTTGTTAATGTGCAATTTCGCCGAATCCTTAACATTTGTCCTTTCGGAATGTTCCTAATCCAAGCTGGATGATGTCCACTTCCGATGGACAAATAACTATTCCGATCAGTCGGCTTAAAATAAGCCTTAGTGCTGATCGTACTGTCGGATTTCATAATAGTAAGATCCAAGAAATTAACCTCCTCTTCACTAATAACATGTTCTAAAACTATATTGTTAGTGTTATTATTCAGATGTTTTATGAATTCTTCAACTGATTGTCTGGATCCTTCCCAGACAAACAGGAGATCATCAATAAGTCTTCGATAGAGTTTTAATTCCGGTTTAAGCACATTAAAGACATGTCTATCCTCCCACTCTGCCATAAATAAGTTGGCGAGGCTAGGGGCAAATTTGGCTCCCATAGCCACGCCAACCTGCTGGGAAAAAAACTGATCACAAAACCAAAAGTAATTATGGGCCATACAGAAATCCAAAACCTTGCCCAGAATTTTTTTTTGTAAATGTGATATATAATCCCGTTTACAAAGTGCCCAATTGAGCGACAATAAGGCGTCATCATGTTGTATAATAGTATACAACGAGCTTACATCAGCTGTGACCAAAAATGTGGAAACAGCTGGTTTAAGCTCCACACCATCTAGTAGTCGTAAAAGATCACTAGTGTCTTTCAGGTAGGCTTTCGTTGTTTTAACGCTTGGTTGGAGAAAACGATCAAGGTATTCTCCTAACCTCGCAGTGATTGAGCCTATCCCGTTTACAATCGGGTGCGCTGGGGGATTCTCAACATTTTTGTGAATTTTTGGCAAAGTGTAAATTACCGGTATTCGACATGAAATCGGATTCAAATACTGGTTTTCCTTTCCATTAATAGCGCCCTTCTTATATCCCCATTCAACCAACAAATTAAGCTGATTCTTATATTCTTCTGTTGGATCCCCAGGTAATTTCCTATATGTGTTTTGATCATTTAAAAGTTCCATCAATTGGTTGTGATAAAAGGATTTCTCCATTAACACAACACCCCCCCCCCCTTTATCGGATAATAATTCCTTTTCTTTCCTCCAGGGATTTGATACCCTCTTGGATATACTCAGGATTAATCCGTTTCTTTACTGGGAGTTCCTCAATGTCTTTTAACACCATATTCTTAAATACCTTTACAAAATGATTATTCGTATTCTGGGGATTAAAGACTGATTTATTTCGTAGGCCACTATCAGCGTGCATGGAAACTTGATTTGTTTTTCTGGATGGGTCACTAGGATGACTTAAAAAATATTTCTTCATATTAAGTGTGCAAATGAATTTGTGTGTGTCGATGTATACATCAAACTTATTCATTCTTTCTTTTTTTTTTTAGGTGCACACTTAAGTCCTAAATTCTAAATATGTTTCTCATTATCACTTAATATTGCCTTGCTTAAGTTATAAATTCCTGTTTTCAATTGGCCCTCCTTCTTTTTTTGGGATTTAATTCGTTTCCCTGCCCTACAGCCTCTCCTTCTCGTTGTGGTGGTCCCATATTTCTGTTGGGGTACTGAGTGCCAGGGTTCCTCCCCCCCCTCTGTTGTTTCCAAACTGAGGGGGATGATAGGGTGTCTGTAACCCCTCTCCCCCCCACACTGTACTAAAAAAGACTGTTGGTAACCACTATTCCTCCCTGTCATGGAGATCCTGCCAGAAACAGGCGCCCCGGACTTCCTGGTCTCCGTTCGCGCGTGCGTCCAGCGGGTGGCGCCAGAGAGACTATTTAAACCTGTCAATTACAGACAGTCCCTGCTGTCTGCTCTACAGCGTTGTGTGCTTAACCCTGATCTGAGACCATACCTGTGCTAAAAGACCCGGCTTACCTTGACCAACCTGTTATCTGCCTGCACCCGACCCCGGCTTGTTGTGACTACCCTTTGCCTGCACCCTGTACTTCTGCTGCCTGCCTGATATCTGACCCGGCCTGTTTACTACCCTGTTCCTGGTTCCGATCCAGTTTGCTTAACCGATCCAGTCTGCTGAGCTGTCCCAGATCCAGCCTGCTAAGCTGAACCTGCCTGCTAGCTGATCCTGTCTGCTGTGCTTCTTCCGATCCAGTCTGCGGGACCGATCCAGTCTGCTGAGCTGTCCCAGATCCAGCCTGCTAAGCCAAACCTGCCTGCTAGATGATCCTGTCTGCTGTGCTTCTTCCGATCCAGTCTGCAAGACTGATCCAGTCTGCTGTGTTACTTCAGATCCAGCCTGCTAGCCGTTCCAGTTCCGGTATTCTGCAAGGAAGCTTCCGGGTGTTTGAATCACCACCTCACCACAGTTGATCCTGCCAGGCACCCGTGCCACTCCTTACTCCTGTGCCAACTGTCACCTTACCAGGGGGCCGGGAGTGGGGGCCGTAAGGGAGGCCGTCCCCTGCAATTCGGGCTCACTACCATCAGGTACGTGACAGTAGCAGACAGCCATGCCTGAGCCTGAACAGGGAGCCTCCCCTATGGAAGATCTGTGTCAGCATCTGGCAGATCTAACCGAAGCAGTCAAGGACCTTCAACAAAGCTACACCCGGCTGGAAGAACGGTTACTGGTTTTTCCCAACCCTACCGGAACCCAAGGATCTTCCCATGCTTCCACCTCTTACGCTGGGACTGAACCAACCCAAACAATAGTAATGCTTCCTCCAGAACCTAGGGTCCCTGCACCAGAAAGATTTTCCGGAAATCGAAGTAGCTTTAGGGCTTTTCGCAACTCCTGCGAACTATACTTCACCCTCCAGCCACGAACCTTCGCTCTGGAAATCACTAAAGTGGGCTTTGTTGTTTCCCTGCTTACCGGGGACCCCCAAGCCTGGGCCCACCGTCTCCTGGAACGAAAGGACATAGTTCTGACCAACCTTGCCTCCTTCTTTGACACTATGGCTCAGCTATACGAGGATCCCCAGCTTTCAGCAACTGCAGAAGCGGCTTTGCGTACCCTTCAGCAGGGACGCAGGGCAGCAGAGGACTACGTGGCCGAGTTTAGGCGGTGGAGCGCAGATACGGACTGGAACGATGCCGCTCTCCGTCACCAGTTCCGCATGGGACTCTCTGATTCTCTGAAAGATGAGCTGGCTAGAGTTGGGGTGCCACAGACTTTGAATGCGTTGATCGATTTAACCATACAGATCGATCGACGCCTAAGAGAACGGAGGGCTGAGAGAGCTACAGGGTTTTCTCACCCAACCTGGATGCTCCCAAGGGCTCCAAGTCACCTGCACCCAGTACCCGCTGCATCACCAGCTTCCGCACCCAACGCACCTGAGCCCATGCAGCTTGAGGTTCTTCGTCCTTCCCTTACCCCGGAGGAGCGACAACGTCGTCGGATGAACAATCTGTGTCTCTATTGCGGAGGGCCCGGACATTACGTTAGGAACTGCCCTCTGAAGCTCCGTAAATGTCTCTCTATGATTCCTGAATACACGGGTCCTATAGCCAAGACCGCATCTCATCTTGCCCTTTCAGTCTCATTGCAGCTTTCAGGAAAGACCCTGCCAACCCCCGCCATTATTGATTCTGGGGCCTGCAGTTGTTTCATGGACTCTTCATTCGCTGCTAAACATCGGATTCCTCTCCTTCCCAAGACCCATGTTCTCTCTGTTCACCTGGCTGATGGGTCTGCTATTAAATCCGGCCCTGTAGTTCTAGAGACTGCTCCTATTCCTGCTGCCATTTCCAGCTCCCACCACGAACTGTTACGTATGGACATCATCTCTTCTCCATTATTCCCTGTGATCCTCGGTATGCCCTGGCTGCAAGCTCACAACCCTGCCATCAACTGGGCCACAGGGGAAGTCACCTTTTCGTCACCTTACTGCCAGCAGTTCTGTGGCTCTCACGCCCCTCATGGGCCGGCTAACCTGCTCTGCCTGGATTCAGAAGCTGAATTACGTCAGTCTATTCCAGAAGTCTATCATGAGTACCTGGATGTATTCAGTAAACAACGAGCGGAGGTTCTACCACCCCATCGAGCCTACGACTGCCCCATTGAACTATTACCTGGGGCTGAAATCCCATTTGGAAGGATTTTTCCGTTGACAGAGTTTGAACAGGGGGCACTAAGGGAATACGTTGACGAGAACCTGAAGAAGGGGTTTATTCGCCCGTCCACGTCTCCAGCAGGCGCGGGCATCTTTTTAGTCGAGAAAAAGGACCATACCCTTCGTCCTTGCGTGGATTACCGCGAATTAAATAAAATTACGGTGAAGAACCGTTATCCCCTTCCTTTGATGCCAGAGTTATTCCAGAGACTGGGGGCTGCCAATGTCTTCACCAAGCTTGATCTCTGTGGAGCCTATAATTTGGTCCGCATCAGGGACGGAGATGAGTGGAAGACTGCTTTCCGTACTCGATTTGGGAACTTCGAGTATTTGGTGATGCCTTTCGGGTTGTGCAATGCCCCCGCCACGTTCCAATACTTCATTAATGATGCCCTTCGAGACTTTCTGGACTTATTTGCTATCGTCTATCTAGACGACATATTAATTTTCTCTTCCTCCCTCGAATCCCATCGCAGGCATGTCAAGAGTGTGTTAGCCCGGCTTCGACAACATGGCCTATATGCGAAAGCCGAAAAATGTGCGTTCGAGCAGGGAAGTATACCATTCTTGGGATTAATCATCTCCAGTGAGGGCATCGAGATGGACCCCCAGAAGATTGCTGCAATCCTAGACTGGCCAGTCCCTACAGACAAGAAGGGAATCCAACGTTTTGTCGGTTTTGCCAATTTTTACCGCAAGTTCATCAGAGGATTCTCGGCCATCATTGCACCAATCACTCAATTAACCCAACAGGGGAACCGCTTCCATTGGTCCTCCGAGGCCCAAAAGGCCTTTGAGGCCCTTAAGGGACTTTTTACCTCTGCCTCCGTCTTGAAGCATCCGGATTCCTCTTTGCCATTCGTCCTCGAGGTAGACGCATCCGAAATTGCTGTAGGGGCAATATTGTCCCAGAGACAAGGAACCAAGGCCCTGCTTCACCCAGTGGCCTTCTTCTCACACAAGTTGTCAACAGCAGAGAGGAACTATGATGTGGGGGATCGGGAGTTGCTTGCGATTAAGTCTGCGCTAGAAGAATGGCGCTATCTGCTGGAGGGAGCTGCCCATCCAATTCTGATATTTACTGACCATAAGAACCTGGAATATCTGAGATCTGCAAAGAGACTGAAACCACGACAAGCCAGATGGGCTCTCTTTTTCTCCAGGTTTTCGTTCCATGTCATGTATCGTCCAGGCTCCAAGAACACTAAGCCTGACGCCTTGTCTCGGATGTTTCACAAACCCAAAGAAGTTTCTCTTCCGGATACCATCCTTGCCCCTGGGAATTTCCTCTTGCTTCAGGAAAACCTGCTCTCCAGACTTAAACAAGCCTCCGCAGGGCAGTTGCCCTCTCCTGAATTGGAACTGCAGGTTAAGGACGGGTTGCTCTGGCATAAGGACAAGATCTATATCCCCGAGGATCTACGAGTATCTGTCCTGGAACTCTGCCACGACCATGCATTAGCCGGGCACTTTGGCATAGCGAAGACCACCGACTTGGTACAGCGTACCTTTTGGTGGCCTCAATTACGGGAAGATTGTAAAGAATTTGTGGAGTCCTGCACTACCTGCATCAGGAACAAGACTCATAGAACCAAGGCCTGGGGCTTATTAAGACCTTTACCTGTTCCAGACAGACCATGGAGGATGTTATCCATAGACTTCATTGTCGAGTTACCTCCAGCAGAAGATCATACCACTATCTTTGTGATAGTCGATCGTCTGTCCGAAATGGCACACTTTATTCCTATGAAAGGCACTCCCTCTGCCCTTGAAACAGCACAGGCATTTATCAAGGAAATCGTCAGACTCCACGGGGTACCAGCCAACATTGTTTCAGATCGAGGGGTACAGTTCACCTCCCGCTTCTGGAGGTCCCTCTGTAAGGCCTTGGATATAGAACTGTCATTCTCTTCCGCCTATCACCCCCAGACCAATGGACAGACTGAGAGGACTAACCAAACTCTGGAGCAGTACCTGCGCTGCTTCTCCTCTTTTACACAAGATAACTGGATTTCCCTGCTTCCTTTGGCCGAATTTGCCTACAACAACTCCATCCACTCCGCCACCAAGCAGACCCCGTTCTTTGCCAACTCTGGTTTTCACCCTTCATTCCTACCCAATTCTCTTCCCGAATGTGCGGTGCCAGCAGTACAGGAGAAAATAAATTTATTTTCCACCAATAACCAACTTTTGCAGGAAACTATGACCAGGACCCAGGAACACAACAAATTAACTTTTGACAAGAAGAGACGGGGTGAGTTGGTACTGGTACCCCGGTGACCTGGTGTGGCTGTCTACAGTGAACTTGAGGATGGCATGCCCTTCAAAGAAATTGGGCCCCAAGTTCCTAGGACCTTTTCCGGTTAAAAGGAAAATCAATGAAGTGGGTTTGAACTGGAACTCCCGGATTCACTGAAGATCCACCCAGTATTCCATGTGTCACTGTTGAAACCATCTATTTCCAATCCCTTTCCTGGCCGAAGCTCTGTTACCCCTGACCCCGTTATTATAGACGGGGAAGAGGAGTTTGAAGTAGAGGCTATCCTGGATTACAGGAGGAGAAGGAACCAGAACCAGTTTTTGATAAAGTGGAAGGGGTATGGACCCGAAGAGAATTCTTGGGAGCCCGAGGGGAACATCCACGCTAAGAGTCTGGTACAGTCCTTTAAAAGGTCTCACCCTGAAAAGTTTGCCCGGATGGGCATCCGGAGGCTGCCCCTTGGGGGGGGGGCAATGTCATGGAGATCCTGCCAGAAACAGGCTTCCTGGTCTCCGTTCGCGCGTGCGTCCAGCGGGTGGCGCCAGAGAGACTATTTAAACCTGTCAATTACAGACAGTCCCTGCTGTCTGCTCTACAGCGTTGTGTGCTTAACCCTGATCTGAGACCATACCTGTGCTAAAAGACCCGGCTTACCTTGACCAACCTGTTATCTGTCTGCACCCGACCCCGGCTTGTTGTGACTATCCTTTGCCTGCACCCTGTACTTCTGCTGCCCGCCTGATATCTGACCCGGCCTGTTTACTACCCTGTTCCTGGTTCCGATCCAGTTTGCTTAACCGATCCAGTCTGCTGAGCTGTCCCAGATCCAGCCTGCTAAGCTGAACCTGCCTGCTAGCTGATCCTGTCTGCTGTGCTTCTTCCGATCCAGTCTGCGAGACCGATCCAGTCTGCTGAGCTGTCCCAGATCCAGCCTGCTAAGCTGTCACCTTACCAGGGGGCCGGGAGTGGGGGCCGTAAGGGAGGCCGTCCCCTGCAATTCGGGCTCACTACCATCAGGTACGTGACACTCCCATAGTCCTCACATTCAAGAGCTTGGTATCTATTCTGAACTGGAATTGGATACCTGCTCTCCATATATTGATTGGACGATGGAGGATTCCATTGCTGAAATTAAACCTGTGTATCCGGGCCATAGTCACCTCCCCTATTATATTGAGTGTATCCATAGTTTCTGGGGATGACATCATACTGATTATTAGCATAATGATTTCCCCCCTGATCCCTGGTCCCACTCCTCATATTACCTTTGGGGGTATTGGTAACATTATTTTTAGAGGGATTATTCTTTCCTTTAGTGTTCTGTGTTTTATCATTTCTTGTTTGAATTGATCTAGAAGGTGCTTGCTCAATAGGGGTCTCCCTATTAGAGTTTCCAGCACCACTGGTTACAGTATCACTATTCACATTATTCCCCTCATTGGTATTATTAGCAACCACATTCTGCTATAAATATACATTATTATTTTTAAGATCATTCAAATCTCTAGTAAACTTCTTGACCTTCTTTCTCTGTGTGTCTCTATCTAATTTTTCCAATTTCTTCCGCATGTTAATATTTGACTCATTAATCTGATTGGATTCACTGTGAGAGGCCAACACGGTCTGTAAGGCCATGATCTTCTCATTCAGTATATCCAATTTAATACGTTTTCTCTTTAAAACTAGTCCCTGCAGTTATCTTCCAGATCTATTAAAAAATTCCAGCCACTCTTCCATGTATTTGGGCTCTGTCAGACCATCCTGGGGGGACACCTCCCATCTTAAACTCCTGAAGATGAGTCCCTCCCTCATGTAGTGTTCAAATGTGAAGATGTCCCACCAGGTTTTGGCCTGTTTTTCTAAAAGAGCCTCAAGTGCTTTTAAAGAGCCTGTGATATCCTCATCACATTCTGTCATTTCCTGATTAGAGGAAAAAAATACATTCTGGATCCATCTGTCTACTGGATAAAAAATTAATGGCCTCCATAGCTGCACGTGGTAAAAACTATATGTAAATAAAAAACTGTGTACTAAAGAAAAAACCGCCCTCTTTCCTTAATGCACTCCACTGTGCTTTGAAGTGACGTCCGAAAAAATTCCGGACTAAATAACCATACCAGCTGCTACTTAAAATAAATACAAATGAGAAAATGATTTTGAATAACCAAAATAGTAGCGCTCAGTGTCTTGCAACACACATCTAAATATAAATCATGTACACTCTGTGAATAAGTGCTGTGGGGGGGTTAGCTCGGCAGCGGGTGTGTGTGATCCCCTGGATGGGCTCCCCACACAAAAACAGGCCCAGCAGACGGAGGTTGTGGTTTTCAAGATCAAAAAGGTGCGGTTTATTTCTCTATTTACAGTGACAAAAAAACACAGCAAAGCAAAAAGAAACATAAACAAAATAAACCCTGGTCAGCTTGACCTCTGACTAAACATGCAGGTTTCCTAACTAACAACTGGGATCAGCCTGGTGCTGTCCTAGTCCCTAAGTCCCTGGTTTAGTAAATGTCCAAACAAATAGCCACACAGGCTTTGTCTCACTGCACAGGGGTTCACTCTCCCTAGACAGTCCACACAGGTCTGGTTCCAGGCATGAGCAAACACCTAATGAAGCTGGGAGTTTTTATAGAGGCCTTAAACGAGCTGACAAGCTTCAGCTGGTCTCATCAACTCCCTGCCTGCACGACGCCCAGCACTCTCCCTAGAGGTATGAATCATCCATGAGCCCACTAGCCTCAGCTGGGCTTCATCAACTCCCTCCCTAGTTGTATAAGTTGGCATAAAGCCTGAATCTGGGAGAAATATATCTACCCCCCTGGATGCAACCAGGTGACTTTACCTTCCTGCTGTCACAGTGCTTACATATAAATCTATAAATATACACCCTGTGATAACAATGTGCATACAATAAACTCATCAAGTGTCCATAGCGTTCAAAACAGTGTTTGAAATAATTGCTGTGAAGTGTTTGCTGAAAATAAGTCCATAAAAAAATTGCATCCAAGTAGTGACTTCAAATCAAAAACTGTGAGAATATGTTTTTCCTGTGTTTCATTGAAAACCTTCACCACACTAAAGTGCTCAGTGCTCCACTCCCCAAGGATTTGCACTCACCAATAGGATATGCCTCGCACTCTCATGCTCGGCTAATCAGCTTAATTACCCCCCAGGGTGATAAACGAATCCAACAGATGAAGTCTAGGTCAGTCAAGTCTCCCACATAGAAAAAAATAAGTATCTCCAATAGTGAAGTATATCAAAACTTTAATTAAAATGACACAGCACAAGTGACCTTCAATGGTTAAACTCACATTAGACAGATCAAAATCAGGCACTTCAATAAAAACTTCTCCAAAACGCCAGGCAAGTATACAGGTCCTTCTCAAAAAATTAGCATATTGTGATAAAGTTCATTATTTTCTGTAATGTACTGATAAACATTAGACTTTCATATATTTTAGATTCATTACACACAACTGAAGTAGTTCAAGCCTTTTCTTGTTTTAATATTGATGATTTTGGCATACAGCTCATGAAAACCCAAAAATCCTATCTCAAAAAATTAGCATATTTCATCCGACCAATAAAAGAAAAGTGTTTTTAATACAAAAAAAGTCAACCTTCAAATAATTATGTTCAGTTATGCACTCAATACTTGGTCGGGAATCCTTTTGCAGAAATGACTGCTTCAATGCGGCGTGGCATGGAGGCAACCAGCCTGTGGCACTGCTGAGGTGTTATGGAGGCCCAGGATGCTTCGATAGCGGCCTTAAGCTCATCCAGAGTGTTGGGTCTTGCGTCTCTCAACTTTCTCTTCCCAATATCCCACAGATTCTCTATGGGGTTCAGGTCAGGAGAGTTGGCAGGCCAATTGAGCACAGTAATACCATGGTCAGTAAACTATTTACCAGTGGTTTTGGCACTGTGAGCAGGTGCCAGGTCGTGCTGAAAAATGAAATCTTCATCTCCATAAAGCTTTTCAGCAGATGGAAGCATGAAGTGCTCCAAAATCTCCTGATAGCTAGCTGCATTGACCCTGCCCTTGATAAAACACAGTGGACCAACACCAGCAGCTGACATGGCACCCCAGACCATCACTGACTGTGGGTACTTGACACTGGACTTCAGGCATTTTGGCATTTCCCTCTCCCCAGTCTTCCTCCAGACTCTGGCACCTTGATTTCCGAATGACATGCAAAATTTGCTTTCATCCGAAAAAAGTACTTTGGACCACTGAGCAACAGTCCAGTGCTGCTTCTCTGTAGCCCAGGTCAGGCGCTTCTGCCGCTGTTTCTGGTTCAAAAGTGGCTTGACCTGGGGAATGCGGCACCTGTAGCCCATTTCCTGCACACGCCTGTTCACGGTGGCTCTGGATGTTTCTACTCCAGACTCAGTCCACTGCTTCCGCAGGTCCTCCAAGGTCTGGAATCAGTCCTTCTCCACAATCTTCTTCAGGGTCCGGTCACCTCTTCTCGTTGTGCAGCGTTTTCTGCCACACTTTTTCCTTCCCACAGACTTCCCACTGAGGTGCCTTGATACAGCACTCTGGGAACAGCCTATTCGTTCAGAAATTTCTTTCTGTGTCTTACCCTCTTGCTTGAGGGTGTCAATGATGGCCTTCTGGACAGCAGTCAGGTCGGCAGTCTTACCCATGATTGCGGTTTTGAGTAATGAACCAGGCTGGGAGTTTTTAAAAGCCTCAGGAATCTTTTGCAGGTGTTTAGAGTTAATTAGTTGATTCAGATGATTAGGTTAATAGCTCGTTTAGAGAACCTTTTCATGATATGCTAATTTTTTGAGATAGGATTTTTGGGTTTTCATGAGCTGTATGCCAAAATCATCAATATTAAAACAAGAAAAGGCTTGAACTACTTCAGTTGTGTGTAATGAATCTAAAATATATGAAAGTCTAATGTTTATCAGTACATTACAGAAAATAATGAACTTTATCACAATATGCTAATTTTTTGAGAAGGACCTGTACAGCAAGTAGCCACGATGTATTGCAGTCACGGCGGACCAAACAACTGTGTGTGTCTTACCCTCCTTCATGTACGCTTGCCTCTCCACTGCAATCAAATCACTGCAGACTCCCGCCCAAACACCAAACTATATATTCGACGAGTGGTCGAAAGATCCGAACGCTGCACACCTTTCCTGTATTTTTAAATATATGCAGAGTTGCGGTTTTTTCATTTGCAACTCTGGATATAAGAAACACGCCCATGACCAATCACGGTCGGAGTATAAAGAAGGAGGTGTGAGTTCGTGTGACTGATCCCATTGGAAGAAGTCTTGTATGACGAAACTAGTCTGGGAGGTCGCCCAGTAATATGGCTGGAAATTGGGAAGGGCGAGCCCGCCCTGCCCGACCGACAGCTGCAACGTAGCTACCGCCAGTCTGGGCACCCTGCCCTGCCAAATGACGGAGGTGACTATGGATTGTAGCTTTTTAAAGAATGATGCCGGGATCAGGAGCGGGCAGTTCCTGAAAAAGTACAAAAATTTAGGTAGATATACCATTTTAATCAGGTTAACCCTGCCCACAGGGGTCAAAGGGAGCGACCTCCATTCCATGCATCGTTTCGAAAACGACTCCAGAAGGGGTGTCAAATTAAGATCCATAAATCTGGTTACCGGCCCACCCATACGTATCCCCAAATATTTAAAGCTATCTACCCACACTAGTTGGCATTGCGTAGGCGGTCCGGGTCCAGCACGGTTCAAGGGGTATACCAGGGACTTATCCCAGTTTATTCTGATTCCAGAGTACGACCCAAATACGTCAATCAGCTGTAGGGCCACCGAGAGTGAGGAGGAGACATCACTCAAATACAGGATAGTATCATCCGCATACAAGGATATTTTCTCCTCCACCACTCCCACCTGAATCCCCTTGACCTCTGACGCAGCTCGAATCCGGGCCGCCAGGGGTTCCACCGCCAGAGCGATCAACCCCAGAGAAAGAGGACAGCCCTGCCTAGTGCCCCTACCCAATGGGAAGGCCGGAGACAGCGAGTTACTAGTACGCACCCGGGCTCTGGGAGAGGTATACATCAAGCGCAACCACTTAATAAAAACAGGCCCAAACCCAAATTTTCAGAGGACAGCCCAGAGGTAGTCCCACTCAAGCGAGTCAAAGGCTTTCTCGGCGTCAAGGGACACCACCACCCCCAGGCTATCCTCCCCCACCCTATATATGTGCGTCAGCAGTCTGCGTATGTTAATATCGGTCCCTCTGCCAGGCATAAACCCAGACTGGTCAGGGTGTATCAAAGCTGTTATTACAGAATTCAGGCGACCAGCCAGGACTTTAGCGAGTATTTTTAGGTCAACATTCAAGAGAGATATTGGCCGATAAGAGGAGCTCAATTCAGGATTCTTGCCCGGCTTAGGGAGGATCACCACCACTGCCTCGGACATGGACAGGGGCAATTCATCACTGTCCAAAGCCTTTAACAGGACCTCCTGGTACATAGGGAGAAGGTCCTCCGCATACTGCTTATAGAATTCCTCCGGGAACCCATCCGGGCCTGGCGTTTTCCCACATTGTAGGGATTTGACCGCCGTCTGGATCTCTTTGAGGGTCAGTGGGCCATCTAGTCTCTCCCTGTAGGTAGCCGTCAGCCAGGGCAAATCCACCTGGTCTAGGTACTCCTGCAGTTCCCTTTCAGTATACTGTACCCTAGAGCTGTATAGCTCCTGATAGTAAGAGGCAAATCGGGCATTAACGTGAATAGGGTCCGTTAGGATCTCCCCCGTGCTGGACTGTATTCTGGCTATGGACACCGGGGAAGAGTGCTCCTGGGACAACCAGGCCAGTAATCGGCCACTCCTCTCCCCCTGTTCAAATATCCTTTGACTCTGATGAAGTAGGTGGATTTTAGTCGTGGAGACCCCGAATTAGGGACACATCCCATAAGGCTTCTTGGAGTAAGGAGTACACCCGGGGGGTGCGCTCCCTGATATATGTGGCCTCCAGGGCCCCGGCTTTCGCCTCGGCCTCCTGTAGCTCCCTGCTGGCCCCCTTCCAGACCCTCCCAATATGCACCTGGAAACTACCCCTCATACTAGCCTTGAAGGCATCCCAGGTGATTGGAGCGGGAACAGATCTATCCCGTGAGTTCCAAAAGGAAACCATTTCCTCCTTACATGGCAACTCCACCCTCGAGTCAGCCAGCCAAAATCTAGAAAGTCGCCACAGGCCCTCTGAGGTTGGACACGACAGCTCCAACTGTAAGGCAACCGGTGCATGGTTCAAGACCCCCCTGGGCAGGATAGTGTTGTCTCGTATCCTAGACAGGACAGACCCCCCGGAGTACACCAGGTCAATCCTGGAGAACGTTTTGGAAGTAGCGGAGTGGCATGTGAAAGCCCTCAACTGGGGGTGTCTCCACCTCCAGACATCCGTAAAGTTAAATACGTCTGCCCACGCCTTCAAATCAGTGGCGGATACAGATGTCTGGGAGAGCCTGTCCATCCCAGGGTCTGGGACCATATTAAAATCCCCTATCAGCAGAATATTGTCAGTAGCATACTGCATAAGCTTGGACACCACCTGATAGAGCAAGGAGACAGATGAAGGAGGCGGCACATACAATCCCACTATGACAACCTCCATATTCACTATATTGGCATGGATAATCACATACCGCCCTCCAGGGTCCACTTCAAGTGCCAGCAGGTGAAAGGGCAGGGATTTGCGGATCAATATACTAAATCCCCTCGAAAGGTTCGAGTAGGTTGAATGATAAGAGTGGCCTACCCACGGCCTTCTGAGGCTCAGGAGTTCCCCCCCCCCCCTGTCAGGTGAGTTTCCTGGAGTATGCATATGTGGGGAGACTGTCTCTGCAGAAACTGAAACACCAGTGACCTTTTAATCTTAGAATTCAGGCCCCTGGTGTTCCAGGACACTATTTTACACATGGACATAGGGCCCCACTAACCAATCTGCAGGAGGATAAGGAACCAAATAAACGCGGTCACATGCGTGACAACTTCCCAGCACAGGCATGCTGCACTTTAGCACTGTTGTACCTTTATATGCCAGCTCAGAACTGCCATAACAGGTGGTGGTAGTTAGAACTACCTGAGTTTGTTATCGAAACTGGTGGAAAAGCATTCTGAAATTTGGGACAGGTAGTTTTAAAGGAACTATAGGCTGAAAAGGGCTGTTAATATCTTTACATATCATTATTTCCCTCACAGCTAAAATAATAATAAGTTTTTACAGGGCTCACTTACACCAGATGCAGTTGAACACATTTTTAAATGCAGTACAAAGGCATATGCAAGAAAAATACTTAATACCAACTTTGCATCCAGAGCAACTGATTTACAGCACAGACACAACCCAATATTAATTAAGTTTATTTCAAACTATGTGCAGCTTCTTTTTAGACTAGTTGGCAATCATCAGTGGCATCTGTGAAAACCATGGTGTCTATGGAGAAACAAAAGGGTTAACTAGGTACATTGTGGTTGTACTTTTTTGATGCTCTTGAAGAGTATGTAATCCCTCACAATTAAATTATCTTATCTGATCCCTTTTGGTCTTCTAAATGTACCACTGAAGGTGTTTTTTTATATCTGTTATATAAGTGCAAAAAAAAAGTACCTGTTGATTCAGCTTTTCAGCTGATAACTTGCTGAGCTTTCTGCTTGTGCATAAGGAGGGGTTATAGGGATAAGGCTTAAGGCAGAATGGGAAAATTAGTTTAGTTTTGAATGTATTCTTTATGTTACTAATTAGGTTTTGTTTCCGAATTTGTTTAGTGTTGATTTGTAATTTGTTTAATTTGGTTTAGTTCTTGTTAAATTTAATTTCGGTTTTGGTTAAATTTTGTTTCATTTATTAACTCTCTAACGAATTCCACATTTTTGGGATGATTCGGAATCGGATCGGTTGAAATATGATGGACCAATTTGAATTCTGTGTGAAGAATAGCTGGTTGTAAAGCAGCGGGCCGGGAAGCTGGCCGCCACGTCCTTAACAACTGATGACTCATCAGCTGTCAGCAAGCTTCCCCACTGATGGCTGGAATGTAAACAAAACTATGCCGGCAATAGAAAATTCCCCAAAAAAAACAGCGTGGGGTCCCCCCAATCCATATCAGGCCCTTCGGGTCTGGTATGGATTCTAAGGGGAACCCCACGTCAAAATGTAAGAAAAAAACAGTGCAGGGTCCCCCCAAAATCCATACCAAAGCCCTTATCCGAGCATGCAGCCTGGCAGGCCAGGAAAGGAGGGGATGAGCGAGCGCCCCCCACCACGTGGGCTATACCAGGCCACATGCCCTCAACATGGGGGGTGCCCCCCAAAGCACCTTGTCCCTAAGTTGATGGGGACAAGCCTCTCTTCCCCACGACCCTGGGCTGTGGGTGTGGTCTGCAGGCGAGGGGCTTAACGGAATCTGAAAGCCCCCTTTTACAAAGGGGCCCCCAGATACCGCCCGCCCCATGTGAATGAGTATGTTGTATATAGTACCCCTACCCATTCACCAAAAATGGGTAAAAAGTGAATAAAAACAGTAAACAAGTTTTTAACAATTCCTTTATTAAAACATAAAAATCTCACGCTGCCCGCCGCACCGCGAACTCGAAAAAAAAAAAAAGAAACCTCCTGCTTCTCCGTCTGACATTTCTTAAATAGCTAAGGGGAGGAGTCACCTGATGACATCAGTGGGTGACCCCGCCCCCTTGTGACAGCACCAACCTGGGCATGCTGGGTTGATGACTTCACAAGGGTGCCAGGTCACCAGGTGACGTCACCAGGTGGCCCCGCCCGCTACCTATCGCTGTCAGCCTTCATTGTGGGTGGAGCTTTTTTCCGGGGTTGGCGGTGTGGTGGGCATCGTGACTGACGATGGATCTACAATGGTGGGTTTTTTTTTCTTTTTTTTTTAAATAAAGGACTTGTCAAAAACCGTCTACTGTTTTCTTTATTTTTGACACTTTTTCTGGTTAATGAGTAGTGGTGCAATGTACCCCATACTCATTCACATGGGGGAGGGGGGCTGGATCTGGGGGGCCCCCTTGTTAAATATGCCCATTGTAGGCACTTTTGAATGTGGACAGAGATCAGCATGGGTACCCTGACTGGCGCAGCATTTTTGGAGATACTGTGACCCAGTCTTCTAGTCATTACAATTTGGCTCTTGTCAAGGTCACTGAAATCCTTAGGCTTGCCTATTTTTTCTGCTATCAACTCATCAACTTAAAGCCCGGTTCACACAGGGGCGGCACTACTTTGGGGTCAACTGCCGCAACGCGATCTCAAGACGACTTGAGACGCCCGGTTCAGGCGATTTGCATAATGACTTCTGTATAGAAGTCAATGCAAGTCGTCCCGAGTCGCCCCCAAAAGTAGTACAGGAACCTTTTTCTAAGTCGGAGCGACCTGAGTCGCTCCTATTAGAACGGTTCTATTCAACAGACCGGGATGCGACTCGTCAGGCGACCGAGTCGCCTGACGAGTCGCCCCTATGTGAACCGGGCCTAAGGGACAACATGTTCATCTTCTGCCTAATATATTCCACCCATTTTCAGATGTCATTGTAATGACATAATCAATGTCATGCACTTTACCTGTCAGGGGTTATAATGTTATGGCTGATCAGAGTATAGGCCAATGGAAAACACGCTTTAGCCTTTTCTTGGAGACAAGTTTTTTTGTAATTACACCTAAATTCCTCCTACATAGAATGCACACACCAGAGGCAGTGGAACAGGTTTACTCAGACAATTTTGACACCCTCAAACTTTCACGAGTTGAGAACTGCAGCGACTTGGCCTGCTTAAAGGGTGTCTCCCTCAGGGGAGTCAGGAGTCATTATTCAGTACTCTCCACCCAGATGCAAGACTCATTAAAGTTGTCCCAGACTTCACCCTTCTGAGCTGTCTGCTATTTGTTTGGATTTGTTTGCCATTAGAACTAATCCTGCTGAGAGATAAATTGTTTTGCGCACCTTTTTGAACTTTCTAGAGCATGTCACATTTTGTCAGACAGAGGGTTTATAAACAGTAGTTTTCTATTTACCAGGACTTAGTGCACTCTCACTTGTCACATGATAACTTTGCACAGCACATTGCTACAGTGTAGAAATATAATTTTCCTTACCTTGAACATTCTGCAAAAAATAAACTGTATAGCACTTGGAGCCAATGACACTACAGAAAGCTAAGAATTGCCTGGGGTGAATTTTGTATTACAATCAAACATTTACCTGGACACTGTCTGACTACATAGAAAGAAACATGTAATTTGAATCATTAAAATGAGTAAACTGCTTTATGTCATGTTTTTCTTTCCTGACAGATATCCTTTATGGTAAAAGGAATATATTGTGGTTTTGTATTTATGTTCTTTATTATGATTGGGATTTGAAAATGTAATTTTAAATATGTTTCTTTGGCAAATATGAAATAGTCTATAAGTTTTTTTTTTTTTTGTATTTTGATTTGTAGCCAGCAAGTGGAGCTTTAAACTCCTTTTCAAATTATTTCCAAGCTTTACAAATGAAAAGTCTGCTTACGGAACCCAATAGCTCAAGCTAGAAATTACACACACAACTGAATGAATCAGAGCAGTGTTGTTCAGGTTGTTAATCCACCAGCTCAGTTCACTTTGCTACTGCCTTCCAGCACTGACGCTGCAGCCTTCTTAACTCTGTGCAGTTCCTTGGGGAAGGGAGTGTTGGTGGTGGGCAAGTTTAACTGAGCTTTGGAGAGATAAATACTTCTGACTTTGCTGTAAATTTTGAGAATGAATTGTTACAGAAAAAAATGGATAGTGGCACACCAACATATTCCAAAGCAGCTTGTTTACTGATCCATAAAATCAATTGCTTGGGAGAAAAACAAAAACCTCTAACAAATTTAATGCATACAAGTACTTAGTCATAATATGTATAATGAATGGAGAATTAAAGTATAATTAAATACATTTTTGTTTTAATTTTGTATAAAGTGATGGAGGGTTATAACCCCTGTCCTTTTTTTTATTGCCCTGTGTCCCATTTGGGAGATTTCTCTTCACTTCCTGTCCCTCTGCCAAAACAGGAAGGGAGAAGAAATCTCCAAAATGAGGGAATCCCTTGTTTTCACCAGGTCACCAGTGTCCATTGAGAGATTCCCCCTCTATTTCTGCTCTGGTGGTGACAACCCAAAATTTGGGATTTTTTTTTCCACTTTTGCTTTCGGTGATAATGGTAAATAGGACAGATAGGTGTATGTCTCTTATGGGGGTACAGACAGCAATAAAAACCTTACAGGGGTTCTAATCCCTCTCCATCTAAAACTTAAGAAAAAAGTTTTGCCTTTAGTTATACTTTAATTATTGCACAGAACCTACAGCTATAGAGGTCAGTAAGGGCATGTTTTATACCTCATTTATTCTTTGCTAAGAATTCAATGTTTTTAAACTGGCTCCAGGTTCACTTTAACCCTTTGCTGGAAGAGCCATTTTTTCATTTTTTGCACACATAAAAACAAACAAAAAAACTTTAGGCTTGAATATTAGTTAATACCCCAAAACATTATATATTTTTCTGAAAGCTGACATCCTGGAAAATAAAATAGTGGTAGTTCCAATTTCTATGTCACAAAATATTTGCATAATGGTGGGGAGGTTGGCACACTTTTGGGGGTTAGAGGAAGTGATCTGATGGCTGTTTAGCAGCCAAATCACTTTCATCAGAAAGTTGACATTCAGCTTGTGAGGGATAAGATAAAACCCCCACTTCCACCTATGTAAGTCTTACGTTGGTGGAAATAAAGGGATTAAAGTGTGTATATAGTTAAAAATGTAAAATCATATTTACATTTCTACATGGTAATTAAATTATTTTTAGGCCACTCCTATTAATCTGAGTGATCTAGAAGTTTATGTACGAAGAGGAGCAATGGTGGGAGTCCTATTACTAAAGATAGTAGCACTCACCGTAAATTAACGGGGGTGTGGTCAAATAAACATATATCAAAGAAGAAAAAACAACAAACAGAATAGACCTCCACACACCTAAATGAGTTTATACTACAAAAATTTATTTATAGCCTATATAAAGGCACATTGATTAGTTACAAAACATTGCTATAATACCCCAGGTTTAAAATAGATTGATTCAATACCCATTCATATCCAGTCGCCAGGTCACTTCTACTCCAAAACCAACTAGGAAGGGAGAAATAACCTGGTAGCTGGCAGACCCGTTCCCACCCCCAGTGTGAAAGAACACCCCCTAAATGAACCCACTGAACCTCAAGAGCTACCCTTATAGACAAAGTTATTCCCACATACTGGTTCCTATGTCTAAAGTCAGTCAGTCACAGGAAAAAAGGGAGGGGGGTATCCTGAGGATACTTGAAAAATATTAAGTAGCTGATGAAAGTCCAAAAAAGAAGGAATCTGATTCATATGTAATCTATAATATATTTGGATATAGAATAATACTCCCGACTAGAGTAAATGACAGTCGGCTCCTATAGTTTGTAGGAGATAAAGATGAGTGCTAAACTGCGATGATGATTGGTACAGAGTTAATATTATTGAAGAGATGTTCAAGTGTGAGTAATCCCAAAATGATGAGATTAGTCTCTATAGTTGTCCTGAGTATATCACACCAGATGTCTGACTATGGTAATTGGTGTCACAATTGTACTTGCTCTCATCATTCATAGGTATAGTCTCAATACTTCCGTTATAGCCACAATAGGTATTCCTGCTAACTGCAGGTAAAAAGCCTATGATTATATCATCAGAGATTCATGCGGCAGAGTTTTTTATATATACTCACGGATCCTGTAGAGATCACCAATGGATTATATTCGAGAGTAGTCGGCTCATCTGTATTCCCGCAGTTTAAGTGGTTGCACAGAGATCACCATATGGGATCGATCTGTGTATGGGTATCCCCGACAAATATATCGTTGGTCATCAGCAGTGCATCCAGTTGGTGGTGTTATTTGTAATGGTCTTTATTTCCAAGTCATATGCTGATCCTTCCAGGGGGTTTGCTTGCAGGGTGTGTGTAGATCTCGAAGCTGATATGCTCATGTAATGCTTCGCAGGACAACTTCTTCAAAAGTCATTTCCAGGGTAAGAATCACTTGGATAGGTGTCAGGTAGGTGTCAGAAGGGGGTGTTCACCCCAACAGTTGACATGTTTCGTTCCGATGTCCCGGAACTTCGTCAGATCTAGAAGTTTGAATATTTACTTTTGTGAAAAAGTAGTTGTAAACCCTCTCATATACCAAATGAAGTGGATAGCTTCACGTGATACACATAGATTAAACAAATCCTCCTACATAAGTTGTACTTGTTTATCTGCAGTCTTCTCTTCTTTACCTCCCTTCAAAAGTGCAGATTTGTGCTAAAATCCTTCTGCATCTTTGAGGAACAGAAATGAGGGGGTGTAGTTGCAGTGTGTGGGAGCTGATTGGAGGAAAGGAACACCCCACCTCCACATACTGCACAGGAACAAAGGAAGGATACAGAGCTGTGTTCTGAATAGACAAACTGTGTGCTGGGCTCCCTCCCCTGAATACATTTTTTCTTATGTGTCAGGAAAACTTCTTAGAAGTGACTCATGCTGATAACAGAGAAATTAAGCATCAGAGAGAAATGACACTTAGAGCTTTGAAGACAGACATGTAAACACTTCAGATATATGAGCTTTGTTAAGATTTCATGACTGAGGTTTACAACCACTTTAACATATATATATATATATATATATATATATATATATATATAATGTCTTGAAAGTAGCCACGGCTGTGTCACACATTTTAGAGAGCCTGCCTTCTGAACTACAGGGGCGCTAAGAGGGGGAGGTCCAGGAGATGGAATCAGTGCTTGCAAACAGCAAGGTACTGTGGGATATATAGTCCTTAGAAATTGAACTTAATGGCAGAGAAGAAGCTGGGAATCCAGGAAGTTGTGGAAATAGATGGCCAGCAGACAGGCATCACTCATTGGATTGCCAAAAATAACTATTGTTTGTATTGCTATAATAATGCTGATGTTACAAAATGGTGCTGTATGTGAGATGAGACCATTCATTTCTTTTAAGTATAAAGCTGCTCTTAACTTCAGTATATAGACTAATTCCCTAAATTTCCTGTTGCTAGTATGAAGAATTTGAACCAGCAACCTCCTGTGAAAGAAATTGTTGAATACTTACCTATCTGGCAGGTAGTAAGTTAATTCCTTGCTCTTTTGCAAAGCTTGGGGATGCTGCTACTCAATGCTTCTGGGTGTGTCCAATAGCATGTCTCCTGTTACACATTGTTGTTTCACCCACCGGCTGCATTGTCACTTCTGTGTCCTGTAGTGAGGTGATCACTAGAGCATATGAGGATGATAATGCCACACCAATTTCAACAGTCCAGAATTACCTTAGACTGGGTAGACCAAAGATGCATAAGTGTATTGTGTGTCAGTTAAAAATAATACACAGTGGGGCGTGGCCTGACGCAGCATGTGAGCGGACGTCTTTTCTAGCAGCTCTCAGATCCCTCTGTACAATCCTTTGTAATCCTACTCACCTGCCTCTTAAAAATGATGAAAACTATCTGGATCTCTTGGGGAAGACCCGGTGCTGCTATATTGTTGACTCTGGTGGATGGGAAAGCGTACGGGGAAGAAACAGCCCCCGGCCAGGATGAGTATCACCACACACTCCTGCCAAGATGGCCGCCGATCCACCGCACCTCACTCGTTCCTGGCATCCATGCCGGATCTATTTGCAGAGGACCCTGATCCCTCACTGCCTCCTTCTCCCGGGACCTCCGCTACACCAGCGCCACCGGCCCTTGTGTCCCCAAGTGAGGACAGCCTGGAGGATGGCCCGGAACCGGAGCCCACACTGCTGGATGTCCTCACGATTATCAAGGTAAACCATTCTGATATTATGGGGAAAGTGGAAGAGATCAAATTGGACATTACCATTATGTGCCAGGACATGCATAAAGTAAGGGACTGGGTCTCGGAACGGAACGCCGCATTAGTGATCTGGAGGACACT
This sequence comes from Rana muscosa, assembly GCA_029206835.1. Classification (NCBI taxonomy): domain Eukaryota; kingdom Metazoa; phylum Chordata; class Amphibia; order Anura; family Ranidae; genus Rana; species Rana muscosa. Next base: position 795,119,321 of record CM055122.1, on the reverse strand, counting down.
GTCGGCCCGGTCCTACCTGCTATTAAAACCCACGGCACAAAAATTCACTCCCTGGAGGATAAGGTTGACGATTTGGAAGATCGCCTGAGAAGGAACAACCTGCGCCTGGTAGGCCTGCCTGAACGGGTTGAGGTTGCTGACCCGGTATCTTTCCTAGAGAGTTGGTTTGTCCAGGAATTTGGGAAGGACTGTTTATCCCCCTGTTTTGTTTTGGAGCGCGCCCACAAAGTACCTGGCCGACCACTTCCTACTGGCTACCCCCCTCGCACTATGGTAATCCGCCTCCATAACTACAGGGTCCGGGACGCTATCCTGCGTGCTGCCTGCATAAAAGGGAGCCTGAAATAATTAATAATGCTTCAGTGTTTCTTTTTCCTGATTACTCCCCTGCTGTCCGGGCGTCGAGGGCCAAGTACCAACATGTCAAGCAAAAGTTGAGGGAGAAGACCATCCAGTACTCCATGCTGTTTCCTGCGATGCTGAGAGTTGTGCACCAAGGCCAGGTGCACTTTTTACGAACCCCTGCAAATGCTCTGTCCTGGTTTGAGTCCTTACACCAGCCTGGTCGTTTGTCTGACCGGGCGCCTGACACTTGATTTTATTTCTTCCCCTGATATGTGTTCTATTTTTTCTACCCCACTCACTTACGCGTTTCGAAGACGAGTCTTTTTCCTCAGAGCCCAGCAGTCACTGGGCACGTTTGTAAGTAGTATTCTTTTATTTATTTTTGATAAAATCCACCACAGGATAATGCACTAGGCTTGTGCGCCCTTCGTCATTTTCGTTAGGATACCCCTATCCCTGAGGGCAGCAAGGCCAGTGACATATACCATTGTGATATACAGACTGTCTGGCTTTCCACTCATACGCAGGAGTTTTTATTTTCTGATATTCAGTTAAACGCCTTGTCAGGAGGATGCTGATCTCCACTTGGCGACTATGCTGCTACCGTTCATTTAATTTTTTTTTTTTTTTGATCACTGACGGATCTAAAGTTTGTTCGCTGACTTGCCTGTATTGGCCATGTTCCTAGTGTGTACATGCAGTTCGGGGTCTAGGCCAGCCCCTTGTCTCTGGGGCCGGGCAGGGGTAAATTTGGGCTACTGCCTATTCTGAATGTGTGTCTGATTGTCATAGTTTTTCTGTGTAAAGGGATGAGTGAAGTGTGTATGTGTGTGTATATTTTCCACCTTGCCTCCTCCCCCCTCTGGGTTTGCAGCCATGTGGGGACCTATGTTTTGCTCATGATAATTCTAATTCATACCGTGCTATTGTTTTGATTAATTTTTCATATCTCACCATGTCTACGGTCAGGTGTATCTCCTGGAATGTCCGGGGGTTAAACTCCAAATTTAAGAGGGCCTCCCTGTTTGATTTCCTGAAGACCCATAATCCTCATATATTGTGCCTTCAGGAGACGCACCTTATGGGATCAAAAGTGCTGGCCTTAAAAAAACACTGGGTTTTGCATGGATATCATTCCACATACTCTAATTATGCTAGGGGGGTGTCCATTCTTATACGGAAAGGCCTCCCCTTTTCCTGTGACCGAGTGGTGCTTGACCCAAAGGGTCGCTATGTTTTTCTTCAATGCACGGTGCATGCAACACCACTGCTGTTGGTGGTGGTTTATGCTCCCCCCCGTCACAGCTGCAATCTTCACAGATTTAAGTGTACAATTTGCCACCTTTCCAGCTCTTGCTACCCTTAGAGTGGGGGACTTCAACTCAGTGCTTGACCCTGGCATGGACCGCCTGAATCCTCTCCAATATGACTCTAAGATGTTTGGTCAGTGGGGGTGCTTCCTTTGGCTATGTGGACCTCTGGAGGCAAACATATCCTATGGTAAGGGAATACTCCTGTCAGTCTCGGATGTACTGTACTCTTTCCAGGCTGGATTATGCCCTGGGGACTCCTGACCTAGTCTCCTGTATCCAGGCGGTCACTTACTTACCTCAGATGATATCTGACCCCTCTACCCTATCTATGGAAATGCTATAAGGCCATAGGCCCTCCTTTCGGTTGTGGAGGCTCAGTCCCCTCTGGATTTCCACATCTGAATTCCAGGAGCCGGTCCGGCAGGACATGTCCCACTATTGGGGGGAAAATTCCGGATCCGCTTCCTTTGGCCCCACGTGGAATATTGCCCAGCATCGGAAGTCCTCTCAGGCTGCCCTCTTGGCCTTGGAGTCCTCCCTGGAGAATGCCAGGGCTCAATATTCTACGCTTCCCACTCCGGACTCCCATGGGGTCCTGGTGGGGGTGCATAGGGCTCTGGACCTCCATAGGGTGGACGCAACCCGGAAACAGCAAATGTACTTGTCGGCCAGGTTGCTTGAACACAGCGGTAAAAACAGTAGGATGTTGGCCTTTCTCTCCCGCACAGATTACACTGACAGGACTATACCGCATATTCAATTACCTGATGGCTCTGTCACATCTGACCCCCTGCTCATTAACCAGACAGGTAAGTCCTTTTATGGGAACCTCTATTCTGCCCCGTCCCCCCCGGATGAACTTGAGATACTGGGATTTTTGGAATCTCTGCAGTTCCCTGTATTGGATGAATCTCATAACCTTATCTTAGACAAACCCCTGACAATTGAGGAAGTCAAATAGGCCATATGTTCTCTCCCCCCTAATAAAGCCCCTGGATTGGATGGTTTGCACGCCAAATGGTACAGAAATTATGCTGAAGAACTGGCACAGAAATTACACTCACTGTTTGGCCGTGCACTGAACGAGGGTGAACTCCCCTCCTCCATGTGTGAAGCCCTGATTGTAGTACTGCCTAAATCTGATAAAGACAAACTGTTGTGTGGGTCTTACCGTCCAATCTCACTACTGAATAGTGATGTCAAGGTGTTGGCTAAAATTCTAGCTTTACGACTACAAAAGGTTATTCTCCATCTCATTCATAGGGATCAGACTGGGTTCATGCCTGGGAAGAGTACGTATGACAACATTCGCCGGCCCTATCTTCACATTCACAGGGCTGCCACTGACCAAAAGAGTGGCCTGGTGTTATCATTGGATGTGCTCAAAGCCTTTGATGCAGTTAACTGGTCCTTCCTTTGGGAAAAAAATGCATCGTATGGGCTTCAGCTCCCAAATCATTAAGTGGGTCAGTTTGCTTTATACCAACCCTAGAGCTAGGATAAGTACTAACAAGGATGTTTCTGATGTTTTTACTTTGCAGAGGGGAACCAGGCAGGGCGGCCCGCTCTCGCTGCTTCTGTTTGCTCTGGCCATAGAGCCTCTTGCTCTAGCGGTGCGGCAGACGGCGATGGTAGGTTGCATCTGCTATGGCTTTGGCCCTCTCCTTCCAAGCCGGTGGTAAAGCCGTATCTTCCAAACAGAGTCTCTCCACAATAGCTCTCTCTCCCTCTTCCTTCTTTAAGTCTGACAAGGCAACTGGGGTGGCAGGGTTCACTTGGCCCAACAGCATCCGGGCTGGGATCTTCACTGGTCTTCTATAGACTCCCCCGGTTTCCTGGGCCCTGACTCATCTTCTTCTCCTTTGGTCTTCAGAAGTTCATTCAATGGCTTGGCAATTTTTGCAAACCCCTCCACAAACCTTCTGTAGTAGGAGCAAAACCCCAGAAATGACCTGAGCTCAGTCACTGTGGTGGGCCGGGGCCAGGAGGTAACTGCCTCCAACTTTCCTGGATCTGTGGACACTCCTTCAGCAGACACAATGTGCCGGTGGTAAAGCCAAGCCGGTGGTAAAGCCGTATCTTCCAAACAGAGTCTTTCCACAATAGCTCTCTCTCCCTCTTCCTTCTTTAAGTCTGACAAGGCAATTGGGGTGGCAGGGTTCACTTGGCCCAAAAGCATCCGGACTGGGATTTTCACAGGTGTGTCGGTGGTGTTCCTGATGCTCACCGACACCCTGCTATTAGCCTTCTTCAGAGCTCTCAAAGGGACCACCTCAGGAATTACTTCCAGCCCTTGATGGGTATCCAAATGATCTGGTTCCAGGACTACGAAGGGACCAGGTTGCTCCCAGGTGACTTTTACTGTGGCCCTCAGGCAAGTTACTTCCCCGGCTGTAAGATCCTTTCCTTCTTGTCTAACTTCCAGACCTTTCCCACTCCTTCTTCTGGAGCCTTCTGTTCCAACACCAGCCGTTGATAGGCCCGTTGCAGCATAGGGTGAATTCTGGCTGTTGAGGCATCCTGCTCCTGGGCTATAGAGGCCAGTAATCTCCTGACCAGGTCAGTATTAGTCCCTATTATGAGGGAACTTTTGTTGGCTCCTGGCGGGCGAGGATACACCACCGCCAATGTGTTGAAGATCTCTGCCTCCCTGGCCACTGAGGGGTCAATGGCCAGTCTTATTGGGAGGTATGCATCATACGGGAAGTTTTGGGTTCCAAGTCCACATATTTCCAAGTCTTCTAGCTTCTGCAATGGCAAATGTCTTAGATGTTTCTGGTAGAAGTCCCGGTACAGAAGGGTCACTTGAGCTCCCGTGTCGAGAATGGCCTTCGTGTAGATCCCTTCCACTTAAATGGGAACCACTGGGGAGGGTCCCACCAGTTTAACAGGAAATTTCCTTGTGGAGGTCTCCTTGCTAGGTTCCATGGGTTTGGCCTTCTGTGATTTCTTCTTCCTTAATCTCTTCCTGGACCTTAAGCATTGTTGGGCCTGGTATGCATTAATTTCCTGCCAAGGTTTCGGTTTGAGAAGTATTAAGTTGGTGGGATGGGGAATTGTCCCCCCTTCTTAGCTTCTCCTGTTCTCTGATCCCTTTGGAGCTTGCTGGAACTGATGGGCATCCGGTTGACTCCTTCACCGGGGCCCTCTGGAGTTTTCCGCCGGCTTGCGATATGTGCTTTGGGATCTCTTCGGGCTGGGACACACCCGTCCATAATGTCCAACCCCTCCACAGTTAAAGCAAACTTCTTCTTCTCTGTCCTGCTGGAAGACTGGTTTTGGGGAATTCTGAAACACCTCCTTCTTTAAGTCTTCTTTTTTTGTAGCTCCTGAACTTTTAGCCATTAAAGAAGTCAGCATTTCCAACACTTGGGCCATCTGTGACTTTAAGACAGCCACCTCAGAGTCCCAATCTGTGGCCATAACAGATCCAACCCCCGCTGAGGGAGAGGGAGTGGGTTTCTCAGTTGCCCGTTGGTCATGGAGTAAAGCCTCTTCATCTCTCACTACACGCACGAGGTCTGTATAGCTTAAGGACATAACTCCTCCGGTAGTCTTCAGATGGAGCCAGACTGGATCAGAGCGCAGTGCTCCCCTCATGACCTGCCGCATCCTGGCTGCATCTATGGCCTGTGGTACGATCTCTTTCTTCAGGACTATCTGGCAGAGCATCTTATTCAACCTTCGGACATATTCAGAATTAAGTCAGTAACTTTCTCCAACTGGCCAAACTCCTCCTGCAGCATAGTTAAGTAGTCATAGGCAGTACAAGAGGTGTTGCTGAATCTAAGATTCTTCACAGCTTCTGCAGCGGCCCCCTTTAAGCTTTCATTTATGCGCTGTTTCTTTTGGGCTTCTGTCACTTCCCATCCTTCCACAGCCTGCATTGCTTGTTTCATCCACGTATCAAAGTGCTCTTCCCCGAGTGGTACAGGCTGTTTACCCGAAAAAAATCTCAGCTTCCGGTATCCAGTCTCCACACACACCGTGTTACTCTTCTGGCACTTTGTGACAAGGTCCCCTAAAGCGTTGAGGAGTTCGGGGCCTATAGTGATCAGAGGCGCCGCGGAGATTGTTGTCTCTTTTGGCTGCTTTTCTCTAGGGCCCGGTTCGGGGGGTTCTTTCTTTATAGACTTTGCATGTGCTAGACGGTATGTCTTCTGGTCTATGGACTGTACACTCTGGCCTCTGAAACTCTCAGGTATCTCATCCTTCCATTCTACCAATGCACAGGTACGGGAGGCCCCTTCATCTGGCCTGAGGTCAATTAACCACGCCGTCTGGCACGGGGACAGTAACTCCATGAGCCTGTCTACTTCGCTCCCTGACCAGTCTTCCCCTGGGAGCTCAACGACTACAGCCATGTCTGGAAAAGCGCCAACTGATGCGCACCACTGGGTCACTGTTAGAAGATCCATGCCGGTACTTCTGGCAGGCTTGATTGCAGCGTACAGAATCCCGGACCCGAGCCCCCACGTGTAGCAATACCCCCAGTTAAGAGGGCTGCAGGTATAGTTTTGGCCCGGTAACACACCGCTATCAACCCCCAGAAACTGGCTCTAACCTCCCTTGGCACAGCTAGCACAAATGAGAATGTGAAACCCACTATGATATAGGAATCACCACTCCGCAATAAAGCATACACAATAGTTAATATCAATTTACCTGAGTTGACTGCTTCAGCCGGGATAGACAGTACACCACACAATTGGTTTTCTTAACCACAAATACTTTTACTGAGTAGAAATATAAGGTTAGACAATGGTACATTTATCTATGCAGGGCCCTGCAATATCAAAAGTCAAGCAAATAGCAAGTACTATGTTCTAACAGTATTAAGCACACTAAATGTCTCTTAGTAAACTACGCTCGCGAGCTTTCCCCTCGTGGCCAATATGGCGCTCAAACAATGTCTCCCTGCTGAACAGTCAGGCCTGACTAATTCACACACAGTTAATTCGTTGAGAAGGATCTTCGCTAGCATTGGTGGTGCACTTTGAAGGTTATTTGTAATCCAAAGGTATTAAAATGTTAGTTACTCAACAAGCAATAAGACAACTTAACTCCGGCTGCACAACACACTGTTCCTCTGGGGTGCAATGTAACACTCCGGTAACGGTGGGCCCTGACCAAAGGATACTGGGCCTAAAAAGGTAGTCAAAGTATACTGAGCAAGTGCTCTCTCACCCGACCGGACCAGTCCGTACAACCGACTTCAGTAGTTGGTGCTCCAGAACACAGTCTCACGATACCCGCAGTCTCCGATCCTTGCGATCATCCGAGGGAGATTGATGGATGAGATGACTCTCAGTTCTCCCGTGACGATCAGCAAGCTCTCCAGATTCCCTAGGCCCAGGCTCTCCGGTCTAGTCCAAAGCAACAGGCCCCAACGTAGGCTCCACTTGCTAGGAGGGGTGTGCCTGAAGAGACTCGCGTGTTGCTCCTCCCTCCTTAAATAGTCCTTCCCCGGCAGACCTTGTGCCGGGCAATGCACTGTGGGTGTCCCGCTGCACACTGGGTATAGTAGTCTTTGTACTCATTTAAAGCGATACCCCGCTACATATATATATATATATATATATATATCTCATGAATTCAAATGAATATGAATTTGAATATGAATGTATTGTCGGCCATTATCGGCACCTTTTGAAGCAGCGTTAAAAATCCTGCTTGCTGCATTTTTGGGACATTTCTGGCAATACACACCAAAAATGAACCTCCCTATTGAAATGCATTGAAAACCCAGCAAGAATGCATCAAAAATGCACCTGCGTTTTTGATGCATTTTTTGAGTCACATGATCTATGAAAAACACACCATAAGCAGGGTAAAATTGCGATAAAATCGCAGCAAAATCACTGCAAAATTGCATTGTCTGTACTTTTTTTTTTCTTTCGGCATAACACTGAAAACCCTATTTTTCGGCGGCCAAAATTTTGGTGCATCACTACACAGTACAAAAATACAAATGAAAATACAAATGATAAAATATTAAAGGATAAGTTCAGCTTTTGGGAAAAAATAATAAATGTATATATTTTTGTAGAAAAAAATTAGCATTTATCATTTTTTCCCACAGGAGCCTGCAGCGCATTATACCCGTGGACCATGGTGGGTAAAATGTCAGGCTCCTGCAGGCAACCCTAACAACTTTCAGTTGGTAGGAAGCGCTGGTCGTTTCCATATGCCTGACAGAATCTTACTAAAGGTGAGTGTATACATCCTTTTATATTCCAAATAAATCAATTTCTGCTTGGATATCGGCGCAATGAGCGTTCCTTTTTTCCTTCTTACATTTATGTCGATATCCGACTGCATTGTAGCATAGTCACTATAGGCTCCAAATAGAGGAAGTGACCTTGGTATGCCTTTTTGGTCTTATGAGAGGAGGATCATTATTATCTTATGTGGAGTGGATCATTGTATAAGGAGGTGGGATCGAAGGTGTCACAATCTATTGCATTTAATGTGTATACCCGATACACTGATGGTAAGAGTCAGTTATATCGGGTGATGGTGATGGTCTCTCTATCCTTATCTATATGAAGTTAATCCAGATGCAGACCTTTGTTCCGATTGTGCCAGCAGTCACCATCGATGAACTTTACGCTTTTTATCTTTATTTATATCTTTATTGATTTTTTAGCGCTATACCTTCATTTTTTCATACCTCTGTATGGACTGTCAATTTGAAAGCTGCAGAGTTTTTGAATGAACTATGGCACACTCTTCAGTGCCCTTGCAGTTCATTGAGAAAGTGGAAGACAGGACTTGTAGTTCTCTTATTCACAGATTGCTGTGAATGAATGACATGGCTGTGTGGGAGGAGACCCACACAGCTGCGCCATTTTTGAAAAGTGACAGCGGGTGCAGAGAGAGGACTGCTGGGGAATAGGGGGGGGGGGGGAGGCAATGCGGGGAGGACAGCTGGAGCATTTTACACATTACACCTGTAGCAATACCCCCAAAGGAGCTGCTTTGTTTGTTCAGTCCATTACTCTGCTTCTCAACCCTAAAAACAGTCTCAGCCCCCTCTGGCACACCTGGCAATAGTGTAAGTGCAATGACTATTTAGAAACACACACGTCATGATAAAACACAGAAATTGTCTTTACTGCAATAATTCTTCGGAAAGATGACAGACAGTAACAGTATATATTCAAGTAATCAACTAGAGAGCAATAACTGAGATTTAAGAGCAATATAGCTCTCAATCCTATTTTGAAGCTGCTCTCAGGGGATTCCAAACCTGAGAATGCCCCCAAGAGCAGAGGGACACTTAAATGGCAAATTAAGCACAATGTGACACTTTAAATTGGATTGGTTACCTCTATGAGTCCAGGCAGAAGGAGAACAGAGGAATTATTCCCTTTGTGTCAGGCTTCTCTCTCCTGTCCCCTGACACCACAGGCCCAACTTTAAACACTCTATACAAGTCAACAGGTAATGGCTTAACTTCTTAGATAAACTGTCCCACACAGTGCAGATCCGTATGGCACTAGTAGCTTTTGTCCTTTTGAGGAAAAGATAAGACTTGATGTCTTCAGCTAGCCACTTTCGTTGGTGCACTTAAACTCATGTATATCAGGGCCAAACAACACAACTGGCCCAGCTCATCAAGTGAAATAGGCAGGATGCTCCTCAGCAAGGTGAGAGGACAATTATGTCTGTATACAGTGTCCCAGAAATGGATAACCTTATCCCTTATCCCTGTGGTACTACAAGTGTCAGCAAGATGACTACCAGCAACGATATCTGTATACAGTGTTCATACTCCTTCTATGGTGCAGTGTCTCTGTTCCCTGCAGATGGGCACCAAATCCTGTGATCAAGGCCCAAACAAACGTGCTGGAACAGCAGGCTTTCTTGGTGACCTGACTAGTCCCCTCACACTGGAACGCTTCACCGTTGGTGCAGGTGCACCTCGATATGCACCTGGATTACCCCTCTCCCAGGCTGGATGTCCTGACTGGTGGTGGAGGCCTGAATTACGCGGGGAGATCATCTGAGAGGCAGCATCTCTCCTACCGGTCTGATCTCCCTCACTGCCTCATCGGGACTGACTTCCCCATATGACACAAAATGGATTCCTCAGTTCCTTTTTGTGCAGAGCATCCAGAGCTTTGTAGTTTCTTCCTGTATACCAGTCTATGGGGGCCTTTTGTGAGGGAACTGAATGTCCCAGAATCCATTGCAACTCTTCCTGCAGTTCAGTACAGTCTCTCTGATTGGCTGCTGTGACTGTGCCTTTAATTGGCTTTCTTCTTTCTGCCAATGGGGGCACAAGAAAGGCTACAGAATGAACAGTTCATATTACATTGGACTCAGTCAGCTAAACACGGAGAAGGTGGGGGGGGGGGTTGAAAAAGCCCATGGAGACACTGACAGATGCTTTCTCCCTAACTCAAGCTGGAAAGCCTGTGTATATTGCTCCAGCCAAGTGGCGAGGTTGTGGGAATTGCGGGCATCCGCTACACACCCTAAGTATGGGAGTAACGTGTAACATGCTAAAAAAGGCAAACGTAGCCTTTAACTTGATATTCAATTGAATTGCAATGTCCCTGTAAATGTAAAATATTTTAAAAGGGAAGTAAGGGTATCCATTTATTTTAAATCATACTTACCTAGGTGGATGCAGCATCTGTCCCCTGTCGCCTCTAACAATGAAAACCGAGCGATCTAACACTGCCAATCGCTCGGTTCTCAGAGCTCCCTGAGCAGAGAGCTGCAGACATTCAGACCCCAACTCTCTGCCCTGCCCTGCTCACTGGAGCTCTGGGCTGTGGAGGGGGCGGGAGCAGCAAGCTCAGGCTCTCAGAGGCTCGCTGAGAGGCTAAGCCAGATTTTGCCCCAGCCTAGACCGCCTCTGTGACGTCAGTTGACAGCGGACTTCAGCCCGCTGTCTGCTGAAAACAGTTCACAGGAGTGCAGAACAAACTGCAGTCCTGCGGTCCAAAGGAGAAGTACAGCTAAACAAGCTTTGGCTGTACTTCTCCTTTAACTTCATTGTTGAGTTCTTTATTTGAAGGATTCCTGCTGCCATTTTAGTCTAACTCAAACCAAAATTTGTTTCATTCTGAATATATTGGGGACTAGTTAGAAGTAGAGTTGAGCGGACACCTGGATGTTCGGGTTCGACGGGTTCGGCCGAACTTCGGAAAAAAGTTCGGGTTCGGGACCGAACTTTAACCCGAACCCGGACCCGAACCCGAACCCCATTGAAGTCAATGGGGACCCGGACTTCTAAGGACTAAAAAGGCTCTAAAAAAGTAATGGAAAGGGCTAGAGGGCTGCAAATGGCAGCAAAATGTTGTTAAGAGCATGGCAAGTGCTCTGCAAACAAATGTGGATAGGGAAATAACTTAAAATAACATAAAAAAATAAAAATAAAAAATAATTATCTTGACCTAGGAGGACGAGGTCCATATGGAGTAGGAGGTTGAGGTGGCGGTGGATGTGGCTGTGTAGGTGGAAGCGGCGGTGGAGGAGGACGAGGTAGCCAACACTGATTCAAAAATACAACAATGGCTGGGTAAGGCCGGTGATGTGTCGAATTCTGTCCCCCGTCAAATAGTGTCCACCCTGTACTGCGCTTGCTCAGTATGTAGGACAAGGGGATTTCTAAAATCTCCCAAGACAAACGGCGCCTGCGTGGTGAGTTCAGGTGAAGGCCACACCATCCGTGGTTCAAGCCGAGCCAAGTGAGGCCGTGCCCGAAGCGTGGCGATCGAACCGAGGCCGTGAGGGGCCCTGTTACTATGTGCTACCGTATGTCCACTTGGATGGTGGGGCTTGAACCTGCACTCACAGCGCAGGCGCCGTTCATCTTCGGAGATTTTGTGAATCTCCTTGTCCTCTGTACTGCGCAAGCGCTGCGCCTTCGCAGTATGGGCCGGACACAATCCGATGGCCGGACAGTTTTTGTGACAACACCGGTATACATGTCTATTCTGCACAAGGTACGGACAAGTCCTGTGGGATCCATGCCTGGTTCATTTTAATGAACGTGAGCTTGTCCACATTGGCTCTGGACAGGCGGCTGCGCTTGTCTGTGATAACGCCCCCTGCCGTGCTAAATACACGTTCAGATAATACACTGGCTGCAGGGCAGGCCAGCACCTCCAAGGCATAAAGGGCAAGCTCAGGCCATGTGCCCAATTTGGAGACCCAGAAGTTAAAGGCGGCAGACCCGTCATCCAGTGCGTGTAGGCCTGTGGACACATACTGCTCAACCATGTTGGTGAAATGCTGCCTCCTGCTAAGACGTTCCATCTCAGCTGGTGGTGCTGGTTGTTGTGGCGTGCTGACAAAGCTTTTCCACATTTCAGCCATGCTAACCCTGCCTTCTGAGGTGCTGCCGGTGCCCCGGCTGTGTTGGCGACCTCTTCCTCCTCCTCTGCCTTCGCCTTGTGCTTCCACCGTACGCCCGCTGTCAGGTGGGAATGCCACCAGCAGCGCGTCTACCAGCGTGCGCTTGTACTCGCGCATCTTACGATCCCGCTCCAGTGAGGGAATTAAGGACGGTACGTTGTCCTTGTAACGGGGATCCAGCAAGGTGGTCACCCAGTAATCAGCACCAGTTAAAATGTGGGCAACTCGGCGGTCATTGCGGAAACACTGCAGCATGTAATCGCTCATGTGTGCCAGGCTGCCCAGAGGCAAAGAAAAGCTGTCCCCTGTGGGAGGTGTATCGTCTGTGTCCTCTGTATCCCCCCAGCCACGCACCAGTGATGGCCACGAGCTGGTCTGGGTGCCACCCTGCTGTGAAAATGGCTCCTCCTCCTCCTCCTCCTCCATCTCCTCCTCCACCTCATCATCCTCCAGAACTGTGCCCTTTCTGCCGGACAATTGTGTACCTGGCGTTTGTTGGTGCAGGAACCCACCCTCGTAGCCACTTGTGAAAGACTGCCCTGAAAGCCTTTGAAATGATCCCGCTTCCTCCTCCTCCTCCTCATCCTCCTGTGCCACATCCTCTTCCATCATCGCCCGAAGCGTTTTTTCAAGGAGGCATAGAACTGGGATAGTAACGCTAAGAACGGCGTCATTGGCACTGGACATGTTGGTGGAGTACTCGAAACAGCGCAACAAGGCACACAGGTCTCGCAGGGAGGCCCAGTTATTGGTGGTGAAGTGGTGCTGTTCCGCAGAGCGACTCACGCGTGATTGCTGCAGCTGAAACTCCACTATCGCCTGCTGCTGCTCGCACAGTCTGGCCAGCATGTGCAAGGTGGAGTTCCACCTTGTGGGCACGTCACATATGAGGCGGTGAGCGGGAAGGCCGAAGTTACGCTGCAGCGCTGACAGGCGAGCAGCAGCAGGGTGAGAACGCCGAAAGTGCGCACACACAGCCCGCACTTTCTGCAGCAGCTCTGGCATATTGGGGTAATTTTTAAGGAACCTCTGGACCACCAAGTTCAGCACATGCGCCAGGCAAGGGATGTGCGTCAAACCGGCTAGGCCCAGAGCTGCTACGAGATTTCGCCCATTATCGCACACCACCAGGCCGGGCTTGAGGCTCACTGACAGCAACCACTCATTGGTCTGTTGTTCCATGTCCCTCCACAACTCCTGCGTGGTGTGGGGTTTTTCCCCCAAACAGGAAAGTTTTAAAACTGCCTGCTGTCGTTTACCCCTGGCTGTGCTGAAGTTGGTGGTGAAGGTGTTACGCTGACCGGATGAGGAGGCGGTAGAGGATGAGGAAGCGGAGTAGGAGGAGTTAGCAACAGGAGGCAAACTGAAGCGCCCTGCAATCCTCGGTGGTGGAAGGACATGCGCCAAACTGCTATCTGCCTCAGGCCCAGCCGCCACTGCATTTACCCAGTGTGCTGTTAGGGAGATATAACGTCCCTGACCGTGCTTAGTGGTCCACGCATCCGTAGTTAGGTGGACCTTGCCACAGATGGCGTTGCGCAGTGCACACCTGATTTTGTCCCCCACTTGGTTTTGCAGGGAAGGGATGGCTCGCCTGGAAAAATAGTGGCGGCTGGGCACAACGTACTGTGGGACAGCCAATGCCATCAGGCTTTTAAAACTCTGCGTCTCCACCAGACGGAATGACAGCATTTCAAAGGCCAGGAGTTTTGAAATGCTGGCATTCAGGGCCAGGGATTGCGGGTGGCTAGGGGGGTACTTCCTCTTCCGCTCCAATGTTTGGGAGATAGAGAGCTGAACGCTTCCATGGGACATTGTGGAGATGGTTGGTGACCCAGGTGGTAGTGTTGCTGGCAGATCCTCTGTTTGCGGGGTGGCAGGTGCCACTGTCACTACAGAGGTGGATGAAGAGGCCGAGACTGCAGCAGAAGAGGAAGCAGGAGGAGCCAGAGACCTTTCTTGGTTTTTGAGGTGTCTACTCCACTGCAGCTCGTGCTTTGCACTTAGATGCCTGGTCATGCAGGTTGTGCTCAGGTTGAGAACGTTTATGCCTCGCTTCAGCCTCTGATTACACAGCCTGCAAACCACTTGTGTCTTGTCATCAGCACATTGTGTGAAGAACTGCCACGCTAGGGAACTCCTTGGACCTGGCTTTGGTGTGCTCGGTCCCTTGCTGCGTTGGGCAGTAGCAGACATACTGTCTAGCTGACAGATGCTCCGCTTTTGCACCCTGCTCCCTCTTCTGCTGTGCTGGTGGCTCTGTGCGACCACCGCCTCTTCCTCCAAACTACACTGGTCACCTGCATAACGTTCATTCCATGTGGGGTCGAGGACCTCATCGTCCTCCACATCATCTTCCACCCAGTCTTCACCCCTGCCCTCCTTGTCTGTCTGCACAATTGCGAAAGCAGCAGCAGTTAGCACCTGTGTTTCGTCATCATCCGAGACGTACTGCGATGGTCCTCCCATGTACTCATCATGAAACATAAGTGGTTGGGCATCGGTGCACTCAATCTCTTCCACTTCTGGGGCAGGGCTAGGTGGATGGCCCTGGGAAACCCTGCTAACAGAGTCATCGAAAAGCAGAAGAGACTGCTGCATGATTTAGGGCTCAGACTGCTTGGCTGATTTGCAAGGGGGTGAGGTGAAAGACTGATGGACATGGGTTTCAGGTGCCAACTCTGTTCTTTCATCAGAAGAGTGGGTGGGAGACAATGTGAAGGAACCCGAGGCACTGTCAGCAACCCAATCTACTATCGCCTGTACTTGTCCTGGCCTAAACATTCGTACAGCCTCATTAGGCGCGACAAAATGCCGCCGCAGGCTCGGTCGCCTACTCGCACCTGAGGAAGGTGTTTCACTTGTGCGTGTATCTGGCACAGATCCACCACGTCCTCTCCCTGCAACAGGAGCTCCACCAGCAGCACCACGACCGGGGCCACCACGTCCCTTTGACCTTCTCCTCATATTTTCCAAATTTAGGACCTTGCCCTAAATGGGTGTTTTTGGAAGAGCAGAACACACCCACAGTACGTAACCGCTGAATCGCACAGCTACAGAACTGCAGAAAATGCTATTAAAAAAAATGTTGTTTTTTTAGTATAGCACAGTAGGAGAAAACTATATAGAAATTGTTTATTTCACACACCTCCAAATATGTATAACACACTGCAAACTATTTTTTGTGCCCCTAAACGGCGTTTTTTGGAAGAGCAGAACACACCCACAGTACGTAACCGCTGAATCGCACAGCTACAGAACTGCAGAAAATGCTATTCAAAAAAAATGTTATTTTTTTAGTATAGCACAGTAGGAGAAAACTATATAGAAATTGTTTTTTCACACACCTCCAAATATGTATAACACACTGCAAACTATTTTTTGTGCCCCTAATCGGCGTTTTTTGGAAGAGCAGAACACACCCACAGTACGTAACCGCTGAATCGCACAGCTACAGAACTGCAGAAAATGCTATTAAAAAGAATTTTGTTTTTTTAGTATAGCACAGTAGGAGAAAACTATATAGAAATTGTTTATTTCACACACCTCCAAATATGTATAACACACTGCAAACTATTTTTTGTGCCCCTAAACGGCGTTTTTTGGAAGAGCAGAACACACCCACAGTACGTAACCGCTGAATCGCACAGCTACAGAACTGCAGAAAATGCTATTCAAAAAAAATTTAGTTTTTTTAGTATAGCACAGTATGAGAAATCTATATAAAAATTGTTTATTTCACACACCTCCAAATATGTATAACACACTGCAAACTATTTTTTGTGCCCCTAAACGGCGTTTTTTGGAAGAGCAGAACACACCCACAGTACGTAACCGCTGAATCGCACAGCTACAGAACTGCAGAAAATGCTATTCAAAAAAAATGTTTTTTTAGTATTTCACAGTAGGAGAAAACTACCGTATATACTCGAGTATAAGCCGAGATTTTCAGCCCTTTTTTTGGGGCTGAAAGTCCCCCCTCGGCTTATACTCGAGTCATATAAATTTTTACATTGTAAATATTACCTGTAAAGAAGTTGCGGCTGCGGTGTCCATCGTTCAAATTCCGCGGCGTCCATCGTTCAAAATTCCGCGGTCTCTTCCTGTTCCTTCCTTGATAGGCGAGTCTCAGCAGACACTCTCCGCCTATCACGAACGTTCTCTCATCCTCAGTTTTCCAGCAGACGTCTGTGATTGGCGGAATACCCAACACAGTGTCTGCTGGGAAAACTAAGGATGAGAGAATGATCGTGATAGGCGGAGAGTGTCTGCTGAGACTCGCCTATCAAGTAAGGAACAGGAAGAGACCGCGAAATTCGAACGATGGACGCCGCGGAATTCGAACGATGGACGCCGCAGCCGCAACTTCTTTACAGGTAATAATTACAATGTAAAAATGTCTATTTACAGGGAACAGCGAGCTAGGGAACAGTGGGGCATCGGCTTATACTCGGGTCAGTGAGGTTTCCCAGTTTTTTGGGCAACATTAGGTACCTCGGCTTATACTCGAGTCGGCTTATACTCGAGTATATACGGTATATAGAAATTGTTTATTTCACACACCTCCAAATATGTATAACACACTGCAAACTATTTTTTGTGCCCCTGAATGGCTCTTTTTGCAAGCGTACATTAAAGTGCAAATTTTTTATTTATTTTTTTGCCCTAAACGGGTCTTTTTTTGCACGAGCAAAATAAAATGCTTTTTTTTTTTTTTTTTGCCCTATGGGTCTTTTGGAAAAGAGCACAATAAAGTGCCTTTTTTTTTCCCCCTAAAAGTTAGATTTTCTCTGACACTGGGCTCATGGCAGTGTAAAAAGACTGCACTGCAACACAAATAGGTAAACCTATGCAGATCGCTGATTTTAATCTCTGAATCTGGACTCCTATATAATATTCTCTCTCCCTGAAAGCACCAACACAGGAACCTGGCCCTACACTACACTATCTCTCTATCTTTTCCCTCAGATTGCAGAATCAGGACTACCTCATGTATTTTTCTATCTCTCCCTAAAAGCAGCAGCAGCAGACTAGATCCTCTCCCTATTCTGAAGCAGAATGACGTGTGTGCTGTGTGCCTCTAGCTTATATAGAAGCTGGGTCACATGTTGCACTGACCAATCACAGCCATGCCATTAGTAGGCATGGCTATGATGGCCTCTAAGGGCACACCAGCTAATCACACCAGCTAATCAAAAGGTGATTGGCTGGCCCCTGAAGCATTTCTAAATGCGTAATTAGATTGCCGAACCCGAACCCGAACCCGGACTTTTGCGCAAAGTCCGGGTTCGGGTTCGGGTTCGGGAAAAAGCTAAAGTTCGGTACGGACCCGAACTTTACAGTTCGGGTTCGCTCAACACTAGTTAGAAGTTATAATAATTTTATTGTTATCTTTGACTCCACTGGGATTTCCTCCAACTTTATGGCACTGTGCCAATGGAAAAACAATAAGGAAATTAGGTTTTACCAGGACAGGAAAACACAGACTGCAGTAAAAATCTGGCAGAGGTTATAAGCCTTCTCCACTTAACTAAAATACTTGTTTTTTTCCTTTAGGCCTCATGCCCACTGGCGTTTTTACAGCTGCGTTTTTTGCAGCTTAAAAACGCCTGTCCATGTTATTGTAAATATTATTATTTTTTTATTTTTTCATTTTTTTTTTAAAAAAACAAAACGTCGAAGCTAAAAACGCGACCGCGCGTTAGTGCGCGTTTTTTGCGCGTTAGTGCGCGTTTTTGCGCGTTTTTTGACGCTCGCGGTTTTTTCTGCCTAATTCTGACGCTGAGGAACGCACTGGTCCTGGGTTTTTTTTACAGCTTAAAAACGTCTATGCTATTTGCAGCTCAAAAACGTCTAGGTGGGCATGAAGCTATAGACTAACATGGACAGGCGTTTTTAAGCTGTAAAAAAACGCTCAAAAACGCGGCTGTAAAAACGTCCGTGGGCATGAGGCCTTACTGTCTGACCGCATTGCATAAAAGACTTGCTCTCATTTTTAGGCTTACTTATCTCTGTGACACCAAGACAGGAAATTAGGGAAACAGGTGTCACTGGGACAGGAATCTAAAACTGCTTTTTGTTGATGTCTCTGGCCATATTGGAGGGATCTCCCATCACTTCTTGTCCCAGTTACACACTGTCGATAAAATATTAAGGGGAAGGACACAGAAATAAAAACAGAAAGGAATTTTAAACTCTTCCCCATGCTGTCTAAAAGTAGTTTGGGCTGTAGGGCTTAATTTAAACTAGGTAATGTTTTGGTAATTTTACCTGAAAGTTACCTAAATGTGCCCCTTGCATGCTTTCAGACAGATGGCAAATTGGCACTTACCCACTGCTGTCCTGATGCTGTGAAATTGCAGTCCTCTTTATCATAGGAAACAAACCCATGGGAACAAACATGACTGTATGAACCTTTACTGCAGAATGACTCCTAACAGGCATAGCAACTACATGAAACATACACATCCTGCTGGCAAGTCCCTGGAGAATGGCAGACTATTCTGCTCCAAAGCCTGAAATGCTAGATTGCCACCACAGTTCCACTTCAACCATTAGGACTTTGGCTGCATTCCCGTATCTATGGTTTTGGTCATCTCTGATGAATTATTATTATAATTTTTTTTACAACTGTAGCGGGCATCTAAATTTGGGGGGAGCATCTGGGTTATTCAACCCGGATGCACTAATTGTTAGGGAGTCTGAGAATCCCTTTTGTGGTTCTTGGAGGACTCTGGTGGTGCGAGGTTCCCTGCGGCCTGCAGGTGGCGTTGTCGCCCTGGGCCGGAGTTGAACCCGCACCGCAAGACTGCTCCCTTTTTGTCCTTTCCTGGCGCTGGTACGGTGGGGCGGGGAACCCGCTGTGACGCAAAGGGAGAGGGGATAAAAGGGGCGGACTCCCTTACCACAGGGTTCGTTCGTGCGGGGGTTGAGAGTTCGGAGTTGGAGGACGTGGCCGCACCCAGGCACCTTCAGCCTAGATGCTGGCATTCTGGAGTTCCGGGCCCAGGTGCCCTTGACCTGGTCGGAGCGAGAGATGGAGTCCATCCCAGGCACCTTAAGCCTGGGGTGAGGTACTATGGCCAAGGCCTGGGGCCCAGTAACTTTGACTGGGTTCCGCGAGGGTGGAGGAGTCCGAGGGGCCCTAAGGTGTTGGGACCCGTATCTGAGGTGAGGAGGCCGGGGAGTGTAACCCTTCCGAATAGCCCGGGACAGCATTAATCCGGTGACGGCGGGGCCTCTGGTAACTCTCTTGGAGGGATGTCTTCCCCCTGACAGGGGCTGCAACGTAGCGAAGGTAACTCCATTTCCTGTTCATTAGAGTCGCTGGAAGAGACTCTGAAGCCAAAAAGTAAGTTTTACAGCCACTGTGCTTAGCAACCGTTGGTGAAACCTCAACAGTTTAGTTTTCTTTGAGGATTGTGCCTTGACCTACTCACCACCAATACTGAACTGTTCTATGGGTCTCAAACTGTTTGCTCGAAAAGGACTATTTGTTTGCCGTTATGGAATAAATAAGTGTTGGACATTTTCAGTGTGTGGTACTCCATTTACTGGGAGCAAAGGGGGGTTATCAGCAGAACAGACTTGGCTCTGAGCGTATACACAGCCCGAATGTAATTTTATGCTGGCCTTCACCTCTACATGCTGTAATCTAGAGGACATGGGCCGTGGCGCACCTCGCTCTCCCCTTCAAGGTACCCCTAGACCGGAGCCAGAGTAACCGCTAGAGAAGAGAGAGAGGGTGAGGCCGCTACACAACATTTTTACAACCTTTCATAGCCAACTATATGGCAGGTAATACAGTTAGCCACCTTGTTGAACAATTGCTTAGATAATTGTAATTAATGGAAATTAAACTAATGCCGCGTACACACGATCGATTTTTTCGACGGTGAAAACACCGTTGAGAAAATCGACGTAAAAAACGAGGAACAGCTTGTTCCCCCCACACACGGCCGTTTTAAATGACATTTTTTTTTGGTCAAAAAAAACGACCGTGTGTGGGCTCCCCGGCAGTGTTTCCCTGTGGGAAAACTGCCGCGGCAAAAAACGATGGGAATCACGATGAGAAAAATTAGAGCATGTTCTAATTTTTCTCGTCGTGATTAATGCCGTTTTTCCCGTCGAGAAAAACGACAAAAAGCCCACAGACGATCGTTTTTCTCGTCAAAAGGGAAAAATTTTATTTTTCTCTATGGGAAAAATGATCGTGTGTACGCGGCATAAGAATGTATGGGAGGTAGGCAAGCTTTGAATTTATCAGGAAGTGTTGGGGTTTGACACACTTTATAGTGTACATTCAGTACTACCAAAAAGCACACTATATCTCATATGGGTATAGCAGCATAGTGTGCCAAACCTACCTACCAGCCAGGACTCCCTTAGTGTTTAAAGAATGTAGTCCAAAACCAGGGACAGAGCAACTGTCGGGACCAGCGACCCCTAGGTCCATGGGTGGTGTTCCTTCCTTTCAGTGTTGATGCTTCTACACCCCTGAATGGTGCAAAGGCACCTGCTCCCTTCCCTGCAATTGGCAAGTTATACCTGGTTTACTCTCATCTGTTGCAGTCGTCTGCTCCGGTGACTGGAATTTTCTCAGGAAGGTCAGCAATGGCAGCCTCCATTTGAAATTTGGAAGTGTTGGAGAAAATAGAGATTGTGGTGACTTTCTGACCCATCTAATCTGCTTTTCTTTTTTTATTTGGAGACCTGCAGATATACTGTCTGTATGCTGTATTCCAGCTATTGTCTATTTTTCTCTGAAGATGCCAAACACCTTCTTCTTAGACTAGTGAACAGAAACTTTTCTTGGTAGGGACAAGCAAGAAACCCATAAATCCACAGTTGTTAAAAGTAGTAGATAATTTACATAATCATAATTAGCTGATTAAGCACATCATCGTGCAATGATTATTTAATATGTGCTGAATAAATGTATCTATTTTTTTTTCAATAGCTTTGCTTGGGAAGTGGTAATGGTTGGCTTACTATGGATTGCTGACAGCAATTTTGTGGTGGGATTTACTTAATGCCCGTGGTGTAAACTTTGTAATGTAATATGGGAACCAATCTGTGTAAATGGAAAGGGATTTGTATGGAGAAATCATTTTTCTCATGTTCTCTGAAGTGAGAACAGATACAGTAATATCTTAACATTGTGTCAAGTTGTTGACAGGGGATTTTTAGTGCAAGTCAATAACATTAGGTAAGCGAAAGCAACTTAAAAAGCATAGACAATGACAAATGCCTGTTATTTGTAAATCGGATCCCTGTACAAATGAATACCACCTGAGAATAAGCCCATATTTATGTTCAAGCAAAAGTAAAGTATATTTTATATATACTTTAAATGTGTTGTATTTTTTGACTTTTTTTATTTATTTATTATTTCTCCTGTGTAACTGCCAATATGTGGCCCACAGTGTACTCTCTAGGCCCACAGAGGCACAACATGCTGAGTCAGACCAAAAGACTGCATATAGTGATAGTGAAGCTCATTCTCTCCTCTGGAGAGCTTTAGCTCTGACTCAGTAGAAGACGGCCAAACCTCCTCAGAGTGACCACTGCTTTCACACAGAGTCCAAGGACCCCTATCTACTGCATGCTGGCATGGGACGGGCTTCTCGGGCTGTGGCTGCTTTCTGTAGAAAACAAACTGTTATGCCTAGTACACACGACTGGTTTTTCAGTCGGATAATAAACTGACGGTTTTCCCGACAGAATTCCTCTCAGCCTGCCTTGCATACACACGCTCAGAAAAAAGTCCGCCCGTCCAAAGCACGGTGACGTACAACACGTACGACAGGACCAGGGGAGGGCTGGCGGCCTTAGGCCTGGGGGGCAAGTCCAGTCAAGTGGCCCATTGAACCGCCGAATCAGCTCACCATCCATGGCCCACCTGTTTTTTCAATGCAGCCTCACCAGTGCCCATCAGTGCAGCCAACTCCAGTGCCCATCAATGCAGCCTGATCACTGGGGCAGGTTACATGGGGTGTATGGGGGGGAGATGGGGGGTCAGCTAGGGGTGTCAGGGTCTCTCACCTCAGCGATCTCAGCTCAGCAGGTCCTTGCACGCCACGGTCTACTGGGGGGGTAACGCTCCTGATCCTGGGGTCAAGTTGCGCCCAGCCCTGCAGCCCTGCGTCCCGACTCCCTGGCACGCCCTGCCTCTGCCTGCTTCCAAGAATCCGGTCCCAGAGAGTTGTAGTTTTCTCTGCGCTGCTGTGTTTTCCACCCACCAGAAGCTTGAGTGCGGACTACAACTCCCGGAATGCAACAGCTAGTGGTCGGCCACCATGGCCGTGCCCCCGGCCCGACTTCCTAGACCAGAATAAAAAAGAAAATGGTAGCGGGCAGCGGCTGCTGGCCATTTTGAACATAAGTTAGGGCGGCCTGGGAGGCAATTGCCACCCTGCCCCCTGGCCCAGCCCTCCCCTGGACAGGACTATAAAGGGGAGGTTCCATTCCAACGGCGCCACCCTTTGGCCTGCTTTTGCTGACCCTTGTGTTAGTAAAAGTTTGGTGAGAGACGATTCGCGCTTTTCAGCCTCATGCTTTTCAGTCCATTACAGCATGACGAATGTGCTATCTCCATTACGAACGCTAGTTTTACCAGAAAGAGCGCTCCCGTCTCATACTTGATTCTGAGCATGCGCGTTTTCTTGCCCGTTGGAAAACCGTACAGACGAACGGTTTTCCCGCCAGGATTTTTTCCTGATGGGAAAAAAGAGATTCTGCTCTCTTTTTTTGTCCGGCAGTTTTCCCGTCGGAAAAACTGCGATGGAGCATACACACGGTTGGGATTTCCAACGAAAAGCTCTCATAGCAATTTTCCCGTCAGAAAAACTGGTCATGTGTACGAGGCATTAGGCTTTGCACACATTTTGTTTTGATGCACCTGAAATTTATTTAGCTTATTTGAACTGAAATTTCAGTTGGGCTTTAAATTTCTAAATGTTTCTATTTCTATTATTAGGCATGATATTTGCCTTTTTTTCGACAGTCATTCCTGTCAGTGGGTTTTAGGTTTTTGGATTTTTTTTGTTCAGGTGCTGCCTTTGATGTTGCTTACTTAGAAGCTATCTGAACCATTCCAAAGCATAAACCTGGGCTTTCGTTGGCACTCTGCCACTAACCAAATCTGAATGTGGCTCAGGAGACACAAAGGTTTTTTTTTAGACCTCTGGCCTACACATGCCATTTGCCCAAAGTGTGTATATAAAGCATAATATATTGATGTCTTTCCCATGCTGTTGGAAATGTTAGACGGTTAATGGTCTAGGGAACTACAGGGAACAAAAGATTGCTAGCTGAACTTCACACATAGAATTTTGTTGCTCTCAGGTTACATACTAAGCCAGTTTATTTTCTGAGCTGCTTTACAATGAAGCACTCTAAAGTAAGTAGATACAAATGACATTGTCGGCACCTATCCACCCATGTAATACAGTTGAATATCAACATTTTTTTAAATCTTTAGTAAGTGTTCCATTTTTAAGAACCTAAACCCCTAATCAGAATGCGCTGAAGTATTTTACAATTATTAGCTAACTTAGAGATTTGTTTTCTCAGCAGTCTTTCCCATCGCGAATAATGCCCAAAGTTTCACATTGCCACTGGGGAAAGGGGAGTTGCCACCAGTAGTGAACTTCTTCCACTCCCCTACTCTTCTCCTCTATTGTCTAGTTTGATTGTAAGAAAATTCCAGTGCAACACCCCGATTAGTCACCCTCTCAAATTGACTGTGCCTGTCTTTCTGCTTCATCCTGCAACCTATCTGCAACCCTTCTCTCACAGATCCTGGCTCTGCACCTACCAGTCAAAATCCTACACTTGCTTGGAGTAGGATAGGCTGTGGGAGGCTGAGAGGAGCACGGCAACAATATGTTTCTGAGCCCCATGTTCCGGATTTTAGGATTAAGGACATCCCCCCTGAATGTTAAGCTCCTGTGCTTTACACATCCCCCTCTTCCCCTACTGATATTACTCCCTGCTCACAGTGCCAGAGTGACAGCCCAAACTCAACACCTTCTCTACTGCTACTGTTGCATAGCCTGCTGTCTGAACCCTGGCAGATTACAAAGTATAAAGTGAGCAGGGAAAGGGACAGGTTCTGTATATGGCGGAAGCACGCTTCTAGCAGCATCTATGCTGACTGGCAGCATCTCTGTAGGTTCTGCTTAGTGTGTCCTACCCCCTACACGATCACCTAACCAACCCTACTATTTCAGCCACCCTCCAACTATCACTCAACCCCTCTCCTGCAATTTCTGCCAGCCCCTGTATCCCCAACCACCCACTCCTGTAATATCAGCAATCTTTCCCACCCATTATCACCCACCTCCTTTCCTGTAATGTTAGCCAATCCCCCCCCCCATTACCCAACCCCCCTCTCCTGGAATGTCAGCCACTCCCCTCACTATCACCCAAGCCCCCCTTACAATTTCAGCTACCCCACTCTCTACTTATACACAACCATCCTTCTTGCAATGTCAGCCATCTCCCCGCCTCCACTAACACCCCACACAGCCCTGCACTTTCAGGCGGGACCCCACTACACTCTCAACTAAATCCTCCTCCTGCACCACACCTGCAACTTCACTTCTCTCACCACACTGCACACATTCTTCTTTTAGAATCCACCAGGCCTGCAGGCCTCCTTCTCACAGCATCCAATGCACCTGTGTATTTCTCTCACAACCCAATGTGCCTGCAGCCCCTTTTATCTGCCCATTCATTGCGCCTACAACCCTCTTCTCTTTGCACCCACCATGCCTGCAGCCCCCCTTATCTAACCACTAACCATGTCTACGCCTCCCTACTCTCAGCACCCACTGCACTTGCATTTCCCCATCACGCTACACCCTTTTTCTCAACAGTCATTGAACCTGCAGCCCCCTTTCTCTCAGTACCCACTGTGACTGCACTCCCTCATCTACAACCACATTCTTTGCCTGCACTCCCCCTCTTTCACCACCTTCCCTACCTACATCCACCTTTCCCCCCCACCATTAATGCTGCCCCACATTCTCTCACCACCCTCCATGCCCGCATTCCCTCTTCCATCACTGCACTTGTTCATGCTTCCCTCCACCCTAACCAAATCACTTTTGGGGTGGCCCTCTCTTACCACTGGGTTTATGCATACCCCCACCCCATGTCTGCATGCCCCACCAAGACACCTATATAACCCCCAAAACTCTCATGCTTGCACAAGCCAAATCCCTTTCTTGCTAGACTGCATCTCTATGCTCTCATCCTTTCTAGCTGTCACCCCCCCCACCATTGCACCTTCATTATCAGCACCTCACCTGTAGTCCTATCTCTCACCTCATGCCTGCACAAAGCGTCTCCCCTCAATGCTGCACCTATATACCCTATCTCATTACCACAGCTGCACACTCCTCTTCCCCACTGCACCTGTCCACCCTCCCTCATGCTACTGTTACTATATGCCTTCTGAAAGTGCACCTCCCCACTCCCCCTTCGCTATTTACACCCAAGACCCTTAAACTCAATAGACATGTGCATTAGTTTTCGTCAGAATGCATTTTCGTCAGAATTTCTGGTATTTTCGTTATCGTTTTAACAAACTAAAACAAACGCGCAGAATCCAAAATCCGAAAGATCCGACATAAAAAAATGCTTTATTTTCGTTTTCGTTGCTACAACAGTTCGAAATAGATAGGAGATTCGACATGACGCTGACAATAGCAATCTGTGTCTATCGAACCTGTGGTCGAATGTGCCTAACCTTAACTCTATTAGTCCAAGATTATTCTACATAGACAGGAAAGATTCGACATAGAGAGAAAAGATTCAACATTATAGAGACAGTGTTGGGGTAGACCATTCGACATGAACGACGAAGATTCGACGAAGCAGCGAAAAACATACAAACGTTGAATCTGTCATTGAAGGCTTATGGTGTCTGTCGAAAGTTCTAAGAAGATTCGACAAGCAGCTAAACTGTATGACGCCACAATCGTACATTTCCGGTCAAATGCTCGGCCCATAGGCTATAGAAGAATTCAAATGTTGGTTGACTAGTAATAACAATTTATAAATATAATTATTACTAGTGTCATACAACATTAGAATTCTTCTATAGCTTGTAGGCGGAACATTCGACCGGAAATGTACGAGTGCGGCGTCGTACAGTTTAGCTGCTTTGTCAAATCTTCTTAGAACATTCGACAGACACCATAAGCCTTCAATGACAGATTCGTCCTTAATTAATTCAGATTTTTGGACTAATGCATTTTTTAACGAAACAAAATAAATAAAAACGTATTTCGGGAGTAACTAAATAAAAACAAAAATTCGGACGAAAACGAAATTACGAAACAAAATATTTCAGTGTGCACATGTCTAAAACTCAATGCTCTCCCTCTGTTCTTACCACCGTGCCTGCAACCACCCTCCCTCCATCCTTCATGCTTAAACCACCCCACCCCACACTTTTGCTAGTCATTCTTAAAATGCCAAGTCATTGTGGTAGACATCTTCTGCTCCTATGAGTAAAGATTAACAAATTGGTAAAAAAAATTAAATGATGTTTAGTATAACATAGGGACATGAATGGGGCCCTATACATGCTTCTAGCTGGTTGAAGCTAATGCTTTATTGAATTCATACTCTCCACAGTAACAATAAGTTCTGACTGTAGACCAGTGTTTCTCAACTCCAGTCCTCAAGGCGCACCAACAGGTCATGTTTTCAGGATTTCCATTATTTTGCACAAGTGATTTGATCTGTTTCACTGCCTTCGTAATTACCACAGCTGTTTTATCTGAGGGAAATCCTGAAAACATGACCTGTTGGTGCGCCTTGAGGACTGGAGTTGAGAAACACTGCTGTAGACAACCCTTTAATATTGACATGGACTCTCACTGTATTGTTAATGTAGGCACAAGAGACTCCATCTTGTTCACAATGTTGAAATTTTGTTCTGTGACCTTCACTTAACACACAGACACAACTTCTGCTAGAAGCTCTCTCTGTCTCTACTCCCCCTTCCCTTCTCAAGGTTTTACTTTTGTCATTGTTCTATTCGCTAGCTTTTAATAACATATTTCTATTTGTTAGCTTTTATTAACATATTTCTTTTTGTTAGTTTTTAATAACATCTCACACCTCCCCTTTCTTATCTTTGTATAAAATAACATGTAATAATACATTTTGTCAGAGCGGACATTTTAAACACAGTGATTGCATCCTACGAATCTGTTCCTGCAATTGCAGATGTAGCACACAGACCTTTCCGCTACATACATTTTTAGCAGTAAGGCACACCTGCTACTTGCCCGCTGTCCAACTCCAGATATGGAGAGGCGAGCGGTGTTAGATTTTTTTTTGGGCCTTGCAGCGAGTTACCCCTCACAAATGGATCCACGGCCTCCGTTCTCTAAGGTAGTAAGTCTTTCACTTGAATAAAGCCAATGTCCACACATAAGTAAAAACCTAAGCAGTTAGGTTTTATTCTTTGCTTGGGGTGGAACTTGGAAGAAGAGAGAGTAGAAGAAATAGAGTAGGGGAAGGTTCAGGCACGCAACACCCTGAAGAACACTCTCGTCGCCACTCAGGCCTGAGTAGGTTTTTGCTCACCCAGATAGTCCCGTTATGAATGGTCCTAGCAGCCGGTGTGGAGAACGAAACAGCTACTTGTGATTTCCCTGGGATACGATCAAGAGATCCTCTGCCACAGAATCTTCAATTCCCGATCTTCCCGGCCTAGTAACAACTAGAACTTAGGTGCCAATGGGGCACGTTACAAGGCTTTTAATGGATTGGAATCCTTCCCTCTAATAGGTAACCAGGCCTCTCCCGAGACAGTGACTTCTTCACTAATCCCCTTGGGACTGATCCTCCCCTGGCTTCCTCTCCTTCAGAGTGGGTCACCCCTCACTTGGGTACCTTGGGACTCCTCTTCGGGTGTAGGCCTCAGCTAAAGGTGCTGGGCCTACCTGCAGCGATGCAGCCTCAGGCTAAAGGTGCCTGGGGCTGGTACACACACACGCGCCCCTGGCCTGGAGGGCCGGGAGGCGCAAACTGCTCCACGAATAATGGCATCTGCCCCTTAAGTACCCTCTCCCAGCATGCACAGTGGGTAGACCACGCCCACCGCACAACTGCCGAGAGAGGACACCCAATAGTGTTGCAACGCTACCTGTGGTTCAACCTGGGCCTGAGGCGACAGTGCCACCCACAGGCCACAGGGAACTGTACTGCCAGGCAGCATCACACCCAGGCAGAAGCAAATTTGTACACAATCAATAGGTCTGAGCTCAACTACTAGCTCAGACCACCCTTAAATTTAAGTATATAGCGCCCCAGAATTGGGGTGGGTGCTACACAGAATTAACTTTTGTTTTTAGTCAGACCAGAAATATTACTATAACAGTTTTGGTGAGTCAGATATCAGGAGTTGGCAGAGTCTACAGAAGGAACGACGCTTTTATCTGGATCATCGGGAATGCAGACCTCTAAATGCTGGCTAGGTAAGCTGTCCTTAAGCTTGCTATATTTTCTGCCTTTTCTATGTATCCTATCTGTCTGTTCTCAAGGAAACCAGACCACTTTCGGACCTTTCTGGTTGGGTAACGTAGGTAGGGAGAATCCTCTGCATTTCCCTGCGTTGACTCCTTGTGGGCAACCTGGGTCAGAGGCGCATGGCAGGGTCAGATAAAACCCACCCAGAAGAGAAGAGACGAGGAGGGTCTCTTAGTGAGTGTTTTGTCTATTGTCATAAACCCCTTCTATCCATGTAGATAAGTGGAGACTATTCTTGTAAATCTGCAGTTTTGCTGTACTATTTGTTTTAGAGGCAAGAGGGTATAGGCACAACGAGATAAGAGAAAAGACTGGCCAGTCATTATGGGCATTAAATTAAATAAGGGAATGAATGGTGAGAGACCCTCAGAAAATGCCCAGTGCACGATGAGCGCTAGAGAATATATGAACCAAAGATACGTTTCCGCCTAAACTGAGCCCCTAGATAAATGGATAGAATGGACAAAGTGAACAGCTAAACCTTTAAAATCCAAAGGGACTTTTGATTTACAAGTATGGCAAACTTTTCTGCACGATTATGGCCCACTACTGTGCAGTGAAGGAATGTGGAGAATAGCTTGCACTTGGGAGACAGAAGCTAAATTAACAAATGAAACTGGCTTGACGGAGATGTTTAGTAAAAGTACCCAAATTTGTGCCCAAATTTACTACGTTTGGCCTGAAGACGCTGTAGAGGAGCAACCCCCACCTTATGTGGCTGCCAGTTTGGCTTTAAGAGATCGATCCACAAAAGCACAAGAATCAGATTACATGAAACACACAAAAGATCAGCTGGGCAATATAGTAGAGGTTTAACAGCCCCATATCAACCTACAAAAGCAGGATGTGGCTCATACCTTAGAAACAGACGATAGGCATAAATCAAAAGGCACATATGCAAAACTAGATCTCTCTGAACTTAAGGCTTTGGCCAGAGATAGAGAGATAGAGTCTGAACTTTTGGAGCAAACCATAATTCGCTGCAAGATGAAGAGAGAAGGTAGAGAGAAGCCACCCCTTCTGCACCTGTCACAGAGCAATTTGTTGCAGTTTATCCTGTCAGAACCCAATTGGTTTTTGGAAGGAAATGAAGTTGACAGTAAGTCTCAAGTTAAATGGCATGTGCCTTTTAGTCCCCTAGAAATGAGAGCCATATTAGAGGGCCTGGGGGATCCTAGAAATAATCCAATTGGGTTTGCAAACAAACTTAGTGTTGCACAGGAACCATATGAGGCTTCTGCTACTGACATTCATAAGCTTCTTATTAAAGCAGTGGGAAGCATGTCAGGATTGTAACCTGGGGGGCAGGTAGCGGGTACAAAAGCTCCCTGGGATGAGCAGGCACAGATACCAAGTCCATTGGATCAGTGAAAACACAGTGTTGTTTTTTGGTGCTATATACAAAGTCTAATGACAGGTGCTGTACAGTGGGCTGAAAACAAACAGAAGAAAAAAATAGCTAAACAAAAGCCTAGCCGTGTCTCGACTCTAACTATACGGTATTTACAAGCCCTCACTACTAGGCTGAACAAGCCTAACGCTTGTCAGCTTCCACATTCACAGAGTAACAAGTTTTACCAACCTTCTTGCTCTCACAGACCAATGCTCAGGTGAGCTTTTAATTAAGCTGGTGGAGAGAACCAACACCTGAAGTGGATCCTGGCTCAGAGATCCCTGAATGTATATGAGAGGAGCCTGGGAGATGTATAAACCCCGAACAGGACTTTCCCAAGCTCTCTCTGGGACGCTCTGCCACACATCCTCCCCCCTTGTTTCAACCCCAGGGTTGGAACACCTGTAGCCCAACAGGAGTGAACACGGGACAGGGCATCTACATTTCCCATCTCCACACCTGGCCTGTGTTTTACCGTAAAGGCGTAATCTTGTAGGGCCAAAAACCACCGGTTCACCCGCCTATTAGTCTCCTTCTTTTGGGCCATCCATTTCAGGGGAGCATGGTCAGTTATCAACTCAAACTGGCACCCCAACAAGTAGTACCTGAGCGCGTCCACGGCCCACTTTATGGCCAGACACTCCTTTTCAATGACTGCATACTTTTCATGGTCATTGAGCTTTCTGCTTAAGTACACCACAGGGTGTTCTTCCCCATTGTGTACCTGTGAAAGTACTGCCCCGATACCAACATCAGACGCATCTGTCTGGACCAAAGAGTTTTTGGAGAAATCGGGGGAGTATAGGATTGGCTGTGCACAAAGAGCCTTCTTCAGGACTTGAAAAGACTCTTCTGCTACTGGAGACGATTTCACCATTACGGAGGCTTTCCCTTTCATAAGGTCTGTCAGTGGGGCAGCTACAGTTGCGAAATTTGGGATAAATCTTCTATAGTACCCCGCAATGCCAAGAAAGGCCCTGACCTGCTTCTTGTTTGCAGGACATGGCCACTCCTGGATGGCTTCTATTTTATTCACCTGGGGCTTTATGACACCCCGGCCAATAGTGTAGCCCAAATACCTGGCTTCCTCTAGCCCAATGGCACATTTTTTTGGATTTGCCGTAAACCTTTCTTTGAAGAGGGAATCCAGGACAGCCTGGACATGGGGCAAGTGAGACTCCCAGTCAGTGCTATGCACCACTATGTCGTCCAGGTAGGCTGCAGCATACTGTCGGTGAGGTCTTAGGGTCCTGTCCATAGCCCTCTGAAATGTTGCAGGGGCATTTTGCAACCCAAAAGGCATTTTCTTATACTGAAACGACCCCTCCGGGGTCACAAACGCAGTCTTTTCTTTGGCACTACCAGTCAGGGGTATTTGCCAATATCCTTTGGTCAAGTCCAAAGTGGTCAGATAACGGGCCTTGCCAAGTCGGTCTATAAGCTCGTCTACCCTGGGCATTGGGTATGTGTCAAACTTTTTTACCGCATTAAGCTTTCTGAAGTCGTTACAAAACCTCCAAGTGCCATCCGGTTTTGGGACCAATACAATGGGGCTAGACCAGTCACTATTGGATTCCTCAATAACATCTAGCTCCAACATCCTTTTAACTTCCTCACCGATGTCCTTTCTTCTAGCTTCGGGAATTCGGTATGGTTTTAGCTTGACACGGACCCCAGGTTCAGTAATAATATCATGCTGAACTGCTGAAGTCGTGCCCGGCAACTCTGAAAATGTCTCTTTATTCCTTATTAGGAACTCTCTAGCTACCTGTTTCTGGGAACATGGCAGGGTGTCTGGAATCATGACCTCAGGGATCAGAGGGGATTCAGTACCCTTAAGGGTTACCGGGAGAGACCTGGCAGTTAATGCCAGTCTTTCCTTCCAGGGCTTTAACAGGTTTATGTGGTAAATCTGTTTGGGCTTCCTTTTACCTGGTTGATACACCTTGTAATTGACCTCCCCAACTCTTTCAATTACTTCAAAGGGTCCCTGCCACTTAGCCAGGAATTTGCTCTCAACAGTGGGAACTAACACGAGGACCCTGTCACCAGGTGAGAAAACACGAAGTTGGGCCCCCCTGTTGTATATCCTCTGTTGGGCTGCTTGGGCCGAACATCAAGTACGGTATCAGGAAGTCCCAGTTTTTCCCATCCTTGTCAACAACCTTTTTTAACATACTCTTTAATGTCTTATTGAAGCGTTCCACCAAGCCATCCATTTGAGGATGGTACACTGAGGTACGCAACTGCGTCACCTTAAATAACTTGCACAGCTCTCTAGTTATTCGTGACATGAATGGGGTACCCTGGTCTGTAAGGACTTCTTTCGGGACACCAACCCGACTGAACACCATAAACAGCTCTTTGGCAATGTTTTTAGCAGACGCAGTGCGTATGGGAACGGCCTCGGGGTAACGGGTAGCGTAATCCATGATCACAAGGATATGTTGATGACCGCGGGCAGATTTGGGGAGTGGACC
The DNA here is from genome assembly GCA_029206835.1 of Rana muscosa. NCBI lineage: Eukaryota > Metazoa > Chordata > Amphibia > Anura > Ranidae > Rana > Rana muscosa. The sequence goes on along the minus strand of CM055122.1, from coordinate 795,086,862 downwards.
CACAAGGTCCATGGCAATCCTCTCAAAGGGCACTTCAATAATGGGCAAGGGCACTAACGGACTTCGGAAGTGGGGTTGGGGGGCTGACATCTGACACATAGGACAGGATTGACAATAATTCTCGATATTTTTCCATATCCCAGGCCAGTAAAACCTGCGCAACACCCTTTCAGTGGTTTTCTCAACCCCTAAATGGCCTCCTAGCAAGTGCCCATGGGCAAGTTCCAACACCACCCGTCTGTATAGCTTAGGGACTACCAACTGTTCAACCACTTCATCATTAGTTTTACATACACGATACAGTAAATCCTCATTGCTGCAGAAATATGGAAAACAGGGCCTGTCCCCTGGTTTGACAGGTACCTCATTAATCACCATTACATTTTTCCAGGCCCTGGCAAGGGTAGGGTCTTTTCTCTGCTCCGTATCAAAATTTCCCTTGTGCACATTAAGATCGGTAAACTCTAACGTAGGCTCAGATTCAGCAGACGGCTGTCCAGCTCTACTGGTTGTGGGGACTTCTTCAGGCTCCCCCAGCTTTCCTGCCATAACTGAGAAAGGATCACCCGGGGAGCCCTGAGAGGAGTCCCCTGAACTCACAAGGTCAGTAATGGCCATGAGTTCTGGCTCTGCGACTGAGTTAGGTACTGCGACTGGGTCGGGACAATCCCACAGTTCCCAAAACTTAGGGAAGTCCCTACCAATTATAGCCTCGTGCACCAAGTGGGGCACCAGTCCGACCGAATGGGTCACCGTACCTAAGCCAGTTTTAAACTGAACAGTGGCTATTGGATACTCGCGGGTATCCCCATGTACACAGATCACAGCAACTTTTTTTGCATGAAAATTCACAGTTTCAACCATCTCAGCTGTAACCAAAGTAACTAGACTTCCCGAGTCCAGCAAGGCCGTAATAGGCTTATTATTAACAGTCACTTGACACATGTGTTTTCCCACATTTGGCACTGCAGCGCATTAAACGACAGCAAACATAGACTGCCTTCTAAAAGATAGATCACACTGCATTGGTTCATCTGTTAATGGACAGTTTGCTGCAACATGTCCCAGTTCTTGGCAACGAAAACACCTGATGTTTCCCCAATTTGGTTTGCTGACAGGCAGTGGCTTCCCTTGTTTGGGCCGCCAAACTTCAGTCCTGGCACCAAAAATCCTCCCCCCTATTTCCTTGCCATGCTTACCACCCACTTCCCCTGGAACAGTCTTACCGGTTGCCTGGGGAGACCGTGGCTTTGGGTGGAAAGTCCGTGCGGCTGTAGGGGTGGTGACCAGGTTCTCTGCAGCAAAGTACCTCTCCACGAGCTCCACCAGGTTGTCTGCCGACTTGGGGTCTCCTTGACTCACCCACTTCTGCAGGGGAATTGGTAGTGACCTCAGGAATTGGTCCATGACCACACGCTCCACTATTTGTGTCGCAGACAGGGACTCCGGCTGTAGCCATTTCCGTACCAGGTGGATCAGATCAAACATCTGCGATCTTGGGGGCCTCTTATCTTGGAAGAACCAGTTGTGGACCCGCTGAGCTCGAACAGCCAAGGTGACACCGAGTCGTGCCAGGATTTCCTGCTTGACCTTCTCATAATCTCCCGCTTCTGCTGACTCCAGATCATAGTAGGCCTTCTGCGCTTCTCCAGAAAGTAAGGGGGCGATCAGTCCTGCCCACTGGGTTTGGCGCCAACCTTCCCTCTCAGCGGTCCGTTCAAATGTTAGTAGGAAAGCCTCTGGATCATCATCATCTGCCGTCATCTTTGAAAGAAAGCGACCCACATGGATGGCTGAGGGCTTGTCTCCAATATCCTTCATTATCGCAGGTGACCCCTGTGCTAGCGTCTCCACAACCTCAGTAAGGGTTTTCCTATCCGCTTTTGCAGCAGTGGCAAGCTGTTCAAACAGCCTCTGCGATTGCTCCTGTACAGCACCAATCTGTTGGAACAGCACCTTGGTTTGCTCCTGTGCGATAGCGTTGGCTTGCTGTAATGCAGCGTTTGCTTGCTGTTGTGCAACGTTTGCTTGCTGCAATGTAGCGTTAGTTTGCTGTTGTGCAGCGTTTGCTTGCTGCTGTGCAGCGTTTGCCAACACCATTTGTTTGAGGATGTCTTCCATGTTGTCACTTTAGGTACTGGCCTTTTAAGTAGTAACTTACTACAGCTGGTCGCAGCCTCCACCATATGTAACCTGGGGGGCAGGTAGTGGGTACAAAAGCTCCCTGGGATGAGCAGGCACAGATACCAAGTCCATTGGATCAGTGAAAACACAGTGTTGTTTATTGGTGCTATATACAAAGTCTAATGACAGGTGCTGTACAGTGGGCTGAAAACAAACAGAAGAAAAAAATAGCTAAACAAAAGCCTAGCCGTGTCTCGGCTCTAACTATACGGTATTTACAAGCCCTCACTACTAGGCTGAACAAGCCTAACGCTTGTCAGCTTCCACATCCAACAGAGTAACAAGTTTTTACCAACCTTCTTGCTCTCACAGACCAATGCTGTCTGTGTTTCCCAGGCTGAGCAAAGGCTGTCTGCTCAGGTGAGCTTTTAATTAAGCTGGTGGAGAGAACAAACACCTGAAGTGGATCCTGGCTCAGGGATCCCTGAATGTATATGAGAGGAGCCTGGGAGATGTATAAACCCCGAACAGGACTTTCCCAAGTTCTCTCTATGACGCTCTGCCACAGGGTATATACTTAAAGAATGGGGTGTAGACATCACATAGCTAGATAAGATGGTTAGTGGATGGAAGATTTGTGAAAAGTTGGATCAAAAATTGCCCCAAATATATGGACAAACCAGACATACTGAATTCATGAATGCTAAGCATGTGAAAGAGAAAGCCGCAGGTGTTTATTGGAGGCGGTCAAGCGATATGGCTGAGGAAGCAGGCCTTAAAATAGAAGAAGAAAAGAAGGGAGAAACTGCAAGTCCATCTACACAACTGGTGAAACAAAAGTTTTTTGATGGTTTTATATCTCAGTTGAAAGAAAAGTTGTTCGCTGCAAGGCCTGAGACAAGCAATATGTCTGCTCAAGACCTCCTGCCTATACTGTTATCGATAAAAAACAGGATTAACCATAAAGACAGCAAACCCAAAGCTAATTACATAGGGAAGCAGAGGGGAAAAGGAATAGGAAGAGGCAAAGGCAATTTCAGAAATCATGGCAATTGGGGACAACTCATATGCCCCAATTGTATTGGGGAAGGACACATAGCCAAATTCTGCCATCTTCCTGACCGTAGACTGGAAAGGAGCTTAGAGGCACCTCATGCTGATTCTAGTTCTCTGCCAAAAGCAGTGGATCAGGCCTAGGAAAATAACATACCAGTGTCAATCATGTTAAATAGGGGAGACAATGGTCCCGAGGCCAGAGTAAAAGTATTTTTTCAAGAACTCCCCTATCCTGGAGGAGAAACAGAATTAACCTGTTTAATTTATACTAGTGCAAGCCGAAGCATTTTTAATATAGAGGACTTACTTCCAGGATTATTATCTAAAAATGTTATCTCTGGTGTTGGCCTAACCGGGACCTCTACTGATTTGGTTGAGTCAAAGACACTTAAAGCAGAGGTCCACCCGAATTTTTTTTTTAAAAGACATGAAAGCTACAAATACTGCAGCTGCTGACTTTTAATAAATGGACACTTACCTGTCCAGCGTGCCCGCGATGTTGGAAGCCGAGGCTGAGCAATCGCTCGTCTCTTGGCTGCCCCCGCCACCATCCTCTGTGAGGGAATCAGCTAGTGAAGCGTTGCGGCTTCACTGCCTGGTTCCCTACTGCGCATGCGCAAGTAGCACGGCGCGTCTTTACTGGTCCCCGCTGTCTCCTGGGACCAGTGTGTTTCCCAGAAGACAGCGGGGGGTGACGCGAAGGGGCGTGACTCCTGCGGGAGTCTATTCCCGGAAGTGGGTGCAAATACCTGTATTAGACAGGTATCTGCACCCCCTCCCCCCTGAAAGGTACCAAATGTGACACCGGAGGGGCGGGAGGGTTCCAAAAAGCGGAGGTTCACTTTATGTGTGGACCTCCGCTTTAAACTCAGGATAGGACAGTAAACAGAAATTGTCACTAAAGTGTTAGTTTCAGACACAGTTTCTACCAATCTTTTAGGAGCTGACATTTTGAACCAAATTTTAGCAAACATAGACTACATTCCTACAGTAGTCCAAGTGGTCAGTAGTCTGTCAGGAGAAGTTTTAAATTCTGCCTGTGGAGTATTTTAAATCCAAGACTCCACTCCGCCATTTCCACCAGAATTGGAAGTGATTCCCGCTGAATTATGGGCCACCAGCAAATATGATGTAGGTCTGCTGGACCGCACCCCAGTTATGATAAAAATTAAACCAGGAGCCCATCTCCCACAGATTAAACAGTATCCACTGAGTATTGCTCAGACTGAGGGGATAGAGAATCAGATCACTAAACTGAAAGCAGCATGGGTTGTTGTACCAATTAAGTCCCAAGCCAATACACCCCTGTTACCAATTGCAAAGAAGCCAGACAAAAGGAGTGGGCAAGTGACATACCGCATGGTGCATGATTTGAGAGCCATTAACAATATAATTGAGGCAGACACCCCAATCGTGCCCAACCCCCGCCTCCAGCCCCTTCTTTACAGTGATTGTTCTTGCAAATGCTTTTTTTTTTTTTTTTTGGTGCTCCTACACCCAGATTGCTGGCACCTTTTTTTATTTACCCATGGCGCCCAAAAGTTAGCATGGACAAGATTGCCCCAAGGCTGTGTTAGTAGCACCTCTGAATATAATACTGTGTTAAAGCAAGTATTGAACCACTGATCCCCCTCACATCCAAATGCAGTTTTGCTGTTACACTACAAACCCTTTTAAACTCATATGGGACAATGAATTGCAGATGAAGGAGCTTATTAAAATTTTGTCTGAAGGTCTCGCCATTGGACTTCCTGACAATACTAAAACGTTCTCATTATTTTGTCATGAAGTCAATAGATTTGCTGTAGGTGTACTCACCCAGCTACATGATGACAAACAGGGGTCTGTGATGTATGTATCAGCCTCATTGTTCCATATACACGTCTGATTCAAGTTCTATTCTGCACAGTACTCATAATCACTAGATATAACAAACATCTAGTAATAGGCATAGTGCACATGGCACATGTCTGCAGACGTAGAATGAAAAGAAGGAAGACATCAGGGATCACTCTAGTTGTGCATTCTGCTTTTCATAGTTCCATCTATCACATGAATGCACGAATGTTAGATAAACTTGGGCATAGGTTACCTGCTTCTGGCAATTGGTGATCTGTTTCTCCAGGGATTATGTAAGTGCAGCACAATGCAGTATAGAAATGAACAAACAGGTGTACTGAGCAGAGGCATTTCTTGTTTTTATTGCTTGTCTGTAGTTGTAGTGGGGGACTGCTGACAGGCTAACTGCAAATAGAGCAATGGTTCACTTTTGCTTCCGTTTGACCAGTCAATTTTATATAATACCTTGCACTGTCATAGAAAGTCTCATTCAAATTTTATTCTGCAATTTATCTTGAAACGACAATTATTTTTGTGGTACAATATGTAAAAAAGTTATTTACAAATGTGTCAATATTTTTATTTGATTTTGTGTATTTTTTTACACACTACAAAATCTAAAAATGTATAGAAATGTTACAAAAGTGGAAAATAATAGGAATAATAGCTAAAAAGAGAAAGGAGCAGAGGGAGTAAAATAGAAATGAATGACAATGCATTTGTGTATATACTGTATATAAAAAAATTATAAATAAATTTTTTCCTTTTTTAAGTGATCACATAAACGCCGTTCTCAGCTGCATAAGGGGCTTAAGCTGTTTTTTTTGTTTTGTTCAACACAAGCATGTTGATGCAGGGATGAGACATTGGGGTTGATTTACTTAAGGCAAATACCGTATATAGTCGAGTATAAGCCAACCCGAGTGTAACGCACCCACCTATCCCCTCCTGCATTTAAAGGGGTGTTCCAGCCGAAATGACACTTTTTAAATAAAAATACCCCTATAATACACAAGCTTAATGTATTCTAATAAAGTTAGTCTGTAAACTGAGGTCCGTTTTGTTAGGTTATTACAGCATTTAGAACATTTATAAACTAGAAATAGGCTGTGGCCATCTTAAGTGTGGGCATCTGAAGCCAGACTGCATGTCTTCCTGGATTTCAGACTTGCAAATCTCGCACATGCTCAGTGCTGCACAAGCAGTGTAATAAGTTTCAAGTCAGGTTTCCATAGCAACGGCAGTGTCAGCGGAAGTTGTCCTTATCTATGCAAACCTCTCCTCCCCTCCCCCCTCCAGGAACCAGTAAATATACTGCATGTAGAAGAAATATTATTCAAGAAATATATATATCTTTTGTTATATATTTATCTTGTTCTGTGTGTCTGTGTCCCCTCCGCAGACTATCTCACTTCTGCTCTGCACATCCCCTCCGCAGACTATCTCACCTTTGCACATCCCATCCGCAGACTATCTCACCTCTGCACATCCCATCCGCAGACTATCTCACCTCTGCTCTGCACATCCCATCCGCAGACTATCTCACCTCTGCTCTGCACATCCCATCCGCAGACTATCTCACCTCTGCTCTGCACATCCCCTCCGCAGACTATCTCACCTTTGCACATCCCCTCCACAGACTATCTCACCTCTGCTCTGCACATCCCCTCCGCAGACTATCTCACTTCTGCTCTGCACATCCCCTCCGCAGACTATCTCACCTTTGCACATCCCATCCGCAGACTATCTCACCTCTGTACATCCCATCCGCAGACTATCTCACCTCTGCTCTGCACATCCCATCCGCAAACTATCTCACTTCTGCTCTGCACATCCCCTCCGCAGACTATCTCACCTCTGCACATCCTATCCGCAGACTAGCTCACCTCTGCTCATCCCATCCGCAGACTATCTCACCTCTGCTCTGCACATCCCATCCGCAGACTATCTCACCTCTGCTCTGCACATCCCATCCGCCGACTATCTCACCTCTGCTCTGCACATCCCATCCGCAGACTATCTCACCTCTGCTCTGCACATCCCATCCGCAGACTATCTCACCTCTGCACATCCCATCCGCAGACTATCTCACCTCTGCACATCCCATCCACAGACTATCTCACCTCTGCACATCCCATCCACAGACTATCTCACCTCTGCTCTGCACATCCCATCCACAGACTATCTCACCTCTGCACATCCCATTCGCAGACTATCTCACCCCTGCTCTGCACATCACATCTGCAGACTATCTCACCTCTGCCCAACCCATCCACAGACTATCCCTCTGCCCCTCCACATGTCACCTCTGCACCCTTATCTACAGCTCAGCTTAATCCATATCTCCCCCCACAGCTCTCACTGTGCCCAATCTAAATACACCCCCCCAGCTCTGACCACTGCAGAACAACCTCAGTGTCTTAACAGCTGTCTCAGATTTCGTTCTGGCTGAAAAAAAGCCCTGCTTATATTATTACTGTGTGCAGGGAGAGAGAGAGAGAGAGGATCTTTCAGAAGTTATATTATAAGACTGAGCATGCTGGAAGCTGGTGTTTTGTGTCACACTGTCTTGTATTATAACTGTGTGCAGCGAGAGAGAGAGGAGGAGCTTTCAGAAGTCATCAGCTATGTGTGGGTGGGCGGGACAAAGCAGCTATCGCACACCAGCCAATTATTTGGCTTCTTTAGAAAAGGGGCGGAGCCGCATACACGTAGCGGCCCGCCCTGACCCCATCCTATTGGCTGGTGTGCGATAGCTGCTCTGTCCCGCCCACCCACACATCTCTGATGACTTCTGAAACCTCCTCTCTCTCTCTCTCTGCACACAGTTATAATATAAGACAGTGTCACACAAAACACACGAGATTTCGGTAGGAGGCGATTCACAAGGAGTCATGGGATACATGACGCTGATATCCCAGGAACCCTTGCGAATTGCCTTGTGACATAATAGCCTAGGCTATTAAGACCAGGAAGTTAGGCTGAAAAACTGAAAAAAAGGTATTTACAATCCAAAAAAAATAATAATATTGCCCATTGTGAAAACTATGTTCTAAGGGCATGCAGCACAGACAAACATAAAAAAATGGGTGGAACTCCACTTTAACTCGTCTCCTCGCAGGGGGAGACAGGAACACGGCACAACAAGCCCGTACCCTCCTGTGTAAAGAGGTTGAGCGGTGTTATTTTTGGGTCTGGTCTGCAGCCAGAGTCAAAGTCCTCCTGAGAATGATTCTCACCTCTACCATGTGTAGATGCAAGTCCTTGACTTCCCCAGTAATGTAAATGTCCACACCAGCTGAAACTCCAACTCAGTATTTATTCTCACTTTGTAATAAACAGTCTCTTTGGATAGGAAAAGGTTGGAGCAAAGGAAACAGGACAGCCTAAGGTGTGGAGGAGGTCCAGGCACAAACGTAGCTCAAACTCTTCGCTGTTCAGATTCTCAAACAGTTTTAGGCGCACAGTCTCTGCCACAGACCGTGAAGTTGGTCTCTGCCACAGACCTGGTGAATAAGGCCCCTGCCACGGACCTGGCAAAACTTTTGGTCTCTGCCACAGACCTGGTGAATAAGGTCTCTGCCACAGACCTAATGAACTCCCTTCCTAGAACATGGCCACTATCAAGGAGAAGATGTCCCCCCAGAGAGTCAACCGACCCTTCCTTCACCGTGACTCCCGCATCGGTTCCTCAGAATGATCCTCCCTTCTCCTAGGGTGTGGGTCCCCTCGCAAGGCGGCACCCTGGACTCCTCAATCCCTAGCGGACCCCAGCCGAAGGCGCTGGGCCCCGAGCCGTCGCTGCAGCTCCCGGGACAGGAACGGTGAGGTAGTACCTCACCCCATGCTAAAGGTGCCTGAGGTGGAACCGGAACACAGCCCCTGGCCCAAGGGCACCCGGAGATGAGCCACACGCACTCCCAGGCTGAAGGTGCCTGGGGGTGGACCCCGATCAGAAGATGTCTGCACCCTTTATATCCTCTCCCGGCATGCGCAGCAGGTTCCCCGCCCCACTGTACAGCTGCTGAGAGGGGTCACAAAAGGCACAGCACTGTATTGATAGTTCAACCCCGGCCCAATATGGCAGCGCCACCCATAGGCCACAGGGAACTTCACACCAATACTATCCCCTGAGGACAAAAATGGTCCATAACTCCTAACAATTTAAGGTGTCTGAGCCTGGTTACCACTCAGACACTTCCCCTAAATTGAACACCCCGCTAGACGAGTATAAGCCAAAGACCTAATTTTACCACAAAAAACTGGGAAAACTTATTGAGTCGAGTATAAGCCGAGGGTGAGAATGCAGCAGCTACAGTAAGCGGAAAAGAGGGTCAACAATGCCCATTTGCATGCCTCACTGTGCCCATTGCAACCTCACTGTGCCCATTGCAGTCTCACTGTGCCATACCTCACTGTGCCCATTGCAGTCTCACTGTGCCCTACCTCACTGTGCCCATTGCAACCTCACTGTGCCATACCTCACTCTGTGCCATACCTCACTCTGTGCCATACCTCACTGTGCCCATTGCAACCTCACTGTTCCATACCTCACTCTGTGCCATACCTCACTCTGTGCCCATTGCAGTCTCACTGTGCCCGAGTACCTGAATTCTTGACAGGCATCCATTTTTTTTAAAGTCGCGGCTTTCTCCTGACGTTCCGTTCCGTGATAGGCATTTCACACTATGTTCTGCCTATCACGGAGGTCCTCTCATCCTCGGACAGTTTCCCAGCAGACACTGTGTTCAGTGTTCCGCCAATCACGGACCTTCTCTTGTCCGAGGATGAAAGAATGTCCGTGATTGGCGGAACACTGAACACAGTGTCTGCTGAAAAACTGTCCGAGGATGAGAGGACCTCCGTGATAGGCGGAACACAGTGTAAAATGCCTATCACGGAACGGAACGCCAGGAGAAAGCTGCGACTTTTAAAAAAATGAATGCCTGTCAAGAATTCAGGTACAAAAAAACACTGACTCGAGTATAAGCCGAGGGGGGCATTTTCAGCCCTAAAAAAAAAGGGCTGAAAAACTCGGCTTATACTGGAGTATATACGGTAGTCTGTGTACTGCAAGTGTAGTCGCTCTAGATCTGAGGGGAACATGCAAAGAAAAATAAAAAACAGCATTTTTGTTTGCACATGATTGAATGATATAAATCAACAGAACTTTCCCTCATTTCAGACTATTTGCCTTTAGTAAATCAACCCCAATGTATTCTGACAGGGGACTCCCCTCCTACCAGAATACACCGATCAGTGTGCTGATCAAATGCTGGTTTTTCAACATGCCTATTCAACAGAAGGCGGTCGTTGAACAGACAGCTATACATACAAACCGAAAGTCGGCTGGTTCCTGTTAAACCGGAAATATATATATCAGTGTAGCGCAGCAATATTATATCTATATAACATACAAAACTAAAGAGTCCAAAGAAAAATCCAAAAAGTCCCAAAAGAATAATATCAACATAAATGTTCAGATAAAAATGTTGAAAAAATTTGTGGAAAAAATATATAAGAAATAAAGTGAATAAATCCTCCATTAATAGGTGCACAGAATCCTGCTTCAAAACACCCCGTGCCTAGCGAATATCAGTCACCTCCATACAAAGTAAAAGCTTTTTCTCAATAGAACCAGGTGAATCACTCCTCTCCTTCTCTTGTCCTCGATGGAGCGGCAACCTCCATCCTCACAACTCCCCAAGGGTAATATGTAATAAGACAAAAAAGGCAGACATAGAGTACTCCATACTAATGTTTATTTTAAAGCCCTGCTTAAGAATACACTTACAGGAAGATAAAAATGATCTGGCTCACCACTTTGAACAGCGCGACTCCGGCCAAAAATGTCACAAAGCTCCATCCACTCCTCCCCTAGATACGTGTCACCACGTGATAGGGCTTCTTCAGTAGGTCTACTGAAGAAGTAGGTCTACTGAAGAAGCCCTATCATATGGTGACATACATCTAGGGGAGGAGTCAAGCCTTGTGACGTTTTTGGCCAGAGTAGCGCTGTTCAAAGTGGTGATCCAGATACTATTTGTTTGATGAGCATGATCATTTTTATCTTCCTGTAAGTTTATTCTTAAGTGGAGCTTTAAAATAAACATTAGTACATAGTGCACAATGTTTGCCTTTTTTGCCTTATTACATATTATCCTTGGAGGGTTTTGAGCTTGGAGGTTGCCGCTCCATCGAGTGCTACACTGATATATATATTTCTTGATAATTTTGGAGTGTTGTGGAATCAATTACACAGTGTTTGGCTGTGCAGCATTTGGTCACATTTATTATTTGTTTTTTAGGAAGTAATTTGCACTGATTATCAATATTATATACATCTATTACTGTTGAACTGGACAATTTTCAGCCTGTGTGTACCAGGCTTTAGAAAGGAGGGGGTGGAGAAACCTTCCCAGTGAATGGCTGTGCAGGGAGGCGTGTCAGCACAAGTTTTACCATTGGAGGACAAGCAGGCTATTCTCCCAGCACAGCCAGAAAACCGACTACACTGAAAAACAGGAAAACGGGGACTGTCAGGATCACCAGGTATTTCACACAAAGGAAGAAATACAAAAAGAACAGGATACTTTTTAACACAAGTATATGTTAATACAGACACGTAGCAAGGTTATGAAATGTTGGGGTAACATATTCCTTAATTAGGGCTAGTTAGTTAGTAGTTAGTAAGGGTTATGAAGGAAAGACCAATTAACCAAGATTTTTATTTATTTTTTTAAGTTTGAAGTTTGCTGCATTGCTATTCCTATGTAAAATAGCTTTACCTGACAATTGTAACTATCTACAATTTTTCCATTTTAAATCACTTCCGGATCGCCGCACGCCGATATAAGTCGGCTGCTTGAAGAGGGATATCTCTGTTATGGCAGCAGCTAGCTGCCATAACCCAGGTATCCTCTTCTTCAGCCGGCGGTCCGGTTTCTCTCTCGTGCCCTCCGCCAGTTACCGGAGCCGGCGGCAGCGGCGGAGGCGATCGGGTCCTTCTCGTTGCTGGGTATGGAGCCGAGTGAGGGGAAGATGGCCCCCACCCGTCTCCAAACCATAGCAGGGCGGAAGCGACGTCAAAACGTCACTTCCGCCCATAGCTCCTAAAGGACCATTTTTTTTTTCCATTTTTTTCAAATGACAATTTTTTTTTATTATTGCATTTTTGTGTAAATATGAGATCTGAGGTCTTTTTGACCCCAGATCTCATATTTAAGAGGATCTGTCATGTTTTTTTCTATTCCAAGGGATGTTTACATTCCTTGTAATAGGAATAAAAGTGACACAATTTTTTTTTTAAAGAACAGTGTAAAAAATTTAAATAAAAGGTCAAATAAATAAGAAAAAAATCTTTTTTAAACTCGCCCCGTCCCGCCGAGCTCGCGTGCAGAAGCGAACGCATACGTGAGCAGCGCCCGCATATGAAAACGGTGTTCAAACCACACATGCGATCGATAGAGCGAGAGCAATAATTCCATCCTTAGACCTCCTCTCTAACTCAAAACATGCAACCTGTAAAAAAATGTAAACATCGCCTATGGAGATTTTTAAGGGTAAAAGTTTGTCGCCATTCCACGAGCGGGCGCAAATTTGAAGCGTGACATGTTGGGTATCAAATTACTCAGCATAATATTATCTTTCACAATATAAAAAAAAATTGGGTTAACTTTATTGTTGTCTTATTTTTTTATTCAAAAAAGTATATTTTTTCCATAAAAAGTGCGCTTGTAAGACCGCTGCGCAAATACGGTGTGACATAAAGTATTGCAACGACCTCTATTTAATTCTCTAGGGTGTTAGAATTTTTATTTATAATTTTGGGGGGTTCTAAGCAATTTTCTAGCAAAAAAAAGTTGTTTTTAACTTGTAAACAACAAATCTCAGAAAGAGGCTCGGTCCTTAAGTGGTTAACAAGCACTAAAGCTGTTTTATGCTTTGGCTCTCAATCTGCCAGCAGGTCCCGGCATTTAAACCCGTGTATTTGTGCTCTTTGGGGTAAAATTGTTATGCCGCATACACACGACCATTTTTCATGACGAGAAAATGACAATTTTTTAGATTGGTCATGAAAAACGGCCGTGTCTAGGTTCCATAGCATTTTTCTCTACGAGAAAACTGCCCGAAAAAAAATTAGAACCTGCTCTATTTTTTCTCGTCGTTTTTCACGTCGTTTTTTTTCACGTCGTGAAAAACGGTCGTGTGTACGCTTTTACGAGGGGAAAAAAACCGCGCATGCTCAGAATCAAGTATGAGACGGGAGCGCTCGTTCTGGTAAAACTAGCGTTCAGAATGGAGATAGCACATTCGTCACGCTGTAACGGACTGAAGAGCACGAGGCTGAAAAGCGCGAATCGTCTCTCACCAAACTTTACTAACACGAGGATCAGCAAATGCAGCCCAAAGGGTGGCGCCATTCGAATGGAACCTCCCCTTTATAGTGCCGTCGTACGTGTTGTACGTCACCGCGCTTTGCTCAAGCGTTTTTTTTCATGAACGCGTGTATGCAAGGCAGGCTTGAGAGGAATCATGACGAGAAAAACGTTGTTTTTTTGCATGACATGAATAACGGTCGTGTGTACACGGCATAAGATGTACAAGTCAGTAACGGGTTAATGTGCTCATTGTTCTTGGCCTGATGATTCCCTTTTTGCAGGCACTATATTAGACATTTGGGTAGAAAGTCTGATATTTCCCCTTTGGAGCAGACTTTTGAACCATGTTTTTTTATACCTAGAATTAACATAATTGGTGTCTCCAAAATCCTTCAGTGTGTTTTTCTTGTAGCGTGCTGTGTTTATGTAGTAATATGTAACAGAACAGGCTGAACACACCAGGCCATGACCTAAATAACATTAGAAATATGCATCTATCATCATTCAAGATCAGGACATTGGTCCCCACAGATTACAGCTACCCCTCTACTTCTGCATATCTCTAAAGGGTTTAACACTAGCTTTTCCATAAACATTCTATTTCTTCCCTGGAAGTTTAACCAAGAGCAGAAGATTTATGTCTGCAGTGTAGAGGGAGAGACCTACGCTATATTACTTTAGCTGTACCCCCGTAGGGGCTGCTAAATGATGTGGCTTACCCGTCACCCTGCCCAGCTCGGCATTCACTCCTCAGTCACTCTCAGGCAGAAAACAGTCCATGTGCTTGTTTTTTGTTATTTTTATTAGGGAATTTAACTAGGAAGGGGTAAGGGAAACATGGGATTTCTGGTGAATGGTATATCAGTCAATTGGTAGATTGTATATCAATCAATTGACAGATTGTATATCAATTAATTGGGACAACTATATACACTTCTCTGTACAAGTTTCCACTTCAGTCTCCTCCTGCCCAACTCTTGCTTGCAGACTATTGCTCTCTCTCTCTCTTCCTCTCGCGCCCCTCTTGACTCTCAGGAACAGATAGCACATGTTAGGTTAGGCCTGATACTGGCTCAGCCAGGCCTTAGCAAGTGCCTTTTGCAGGCAGGGACCGTGGGCCCCTTTGGTGTAGCAAGAAATTAAAAAGTATTTTGTGCTAGCTGTCCTACTGGTGGACTACTGCTCCCAGTCAGCCCTCTTCAGGCCCTGCCAGCCCCCCTGGCTGCAGCTGCCCGACTCCACTGCCCATGACATTGCAGTCTTTACTACTGGCTTTGCACCCACCTCTAAATGCATGCTCCCTGTCCTCTCAGGCGCGCCTCCCCAGTCCTTCTGACTGCACATCACTCACCAGCCCTCCTGGCTGCAACTGGTGGTTCCCTCCTGAAGACTTGCCCAGCATTACTAGCTCCTGCTGTCCTCTGTTGCTCCTCCTGTGCCTCCTGTTCAGAGCCTCCACGATTTCCTGGAGGGCTCCGTCCTGCACCCGTGCCCAGGCCCAAGGTCACCCCCCCAGATTGGGGAGCTCCATCAAAGGCCCCGACAGCCTAGTACTCCATCCTCATTTCCTTCACCCGACAGCTGGGCCAACTCTAGGTATTTAAGAAGGCCTGCCCCCTGCCAATCCAGGTTGGGGAATTGGTCACGGCTCCTTAGAACACCCCAGGCAGCTCCACCTCTCCTCTTCTTCTCTCCCTCTAGAACAGTGGTTCTCAACCTTTCTAGTGCCGTGACCCCTTGATAAAATGTCCCAAGTTCTGGGGACCCCTAACAGTAAAATTATTTTCGTAGCATGGGTTGTCAGCACCCAAGGCAAGACAAGTGACTTTCACCCCTAACCCACGGACATTTAGCGCTTCCAGAGTCCCTTCCACTCATACAGTATTAAACCCCTTATGGTACATTTTAGGATGTACCACTCTTTCTCTTTGTTCTCTTTTCTTTCCCTTTTATCTTTCTCTATCCTAATTTCTTGTTTTTTTCCCCATCCTTCTCTCTAACCAATTTTCTTGTTCTTTCTCCTATTCTTTCTCTCCCTTTCTCATTGCTCCTCCTCCTCTTTTCCTCTCCCTTTCATGAATTCTCTATTTTTATTCCTTCTCTTACTCCTTGGTGGGGAGGTTGGGGGAATGGGATGAGTGTCAGTGCTGGCGGGGGGTTTGGGATGAGTGTCAGTGCTGGAGGGGGGTTTGGGATGATTGTCAGTGCTGGCGGGGAGTTTGGGATGAGTGGCAGTGCTGGTGGGGGAGTTGGAATGAGTGGCAATGCTGGGGGAGTTCTGATCGGCCAACTTAGGTGCTCTTGATCAAGGTCATCTGCTGATCTGAGAACTGTAGTGGGGACTTTTAATGGCAACTATAATCACAGGTAGTGTTACTCACTGTGTCTCCGACTTTGTGGTGTCTCATAGCAGTGACACCTATGCCGAAATCAGGAGATGGGGTCTCCTCCAGCCCCTCCCACTTCACATTCCTCACCAGTCAGCTGACCTCTAGTCTCTGCCCACCCAGCCATGCCGTGAACTGAATGGATGGCTGCGAAGAGGGTGAGTGGGAGGCCGCAGGTTCCAGGAACAGCCCAGCTGGGTGGCCATGGGCTCCAGGAACAGCCCTGCTTGGCGGCAGAAAAAAGGCTGGGAGAGTGGTGCGGGCTTCAGGAACAGCCCAGGATTTGGTGACCCCTGGCAAATCATCATTCGACCCCCGAGGGGGTCCCGACCCCCAGGTTGAGAACCACTGCTCTAGAAGGAAGAGGAAGGTCTCAGTGACACTGCCTGTGAGTCACCAGCTGCTAACTCTGAGCCACTCCAAGCCCACACAAACCAAAACAAACAGGTCTAGCTTCCAGTTAGGCCTGCCTAAATTTGCCTATACTCGCAAAAAAAGCTAATCTAGCACCTACCTATGTAGAGGGTACCACATTACTAAAAGTATTGGGATGCCTTCCTTTACACGCACATGAACTTTAATGTTATCCCAGTCTTAGTCCATAGGATATTGAGTTGGTCCACCCTTTGCAGCTATAACAGATTCAACTCTTTTGGGAAGGCTATCCACAAGGTTTAGGAGAGTTTCTATGAGAATGTTTGACCATTCTTCAAGAAGCGCATTTGTGAGGTCAGGCACTGATGTGGACGAGAAGGCCTGGCTCACGGTCTCTGTTCTAAATGATCCCAAACGTGTTCTTTTAGGTTGAGGTCAGGACTCTGTGCAGGCCAGCCAAGGTCTTCCACCCCAAACTCGCTCATCTTTGGTGCGCATTCATGTTGAAACAGGAGCAAACCCAAACTGTTTCCACAAAATTGGGAGCATGAAATTGTCCAAAATGTCTTGGTATGCCGACGCCTTAGGAGTTCCCTTCACTGAAACTAAGGGGCCAGGCCCAGCCCCTGAAAAACAACACCACACCACAATCCCCCCTCCACTAAATGATTTGGATCAATGCACAAAGCAAGGTCCATAAAGACATGTATGAGCGAGTTTGGAGTGGAGGAACTTGACTGGCCTACACAGAGTCCTGACCTTAACCCGAAAGAACACATTTGGGTTTAATGAGAGCGGAGACTGCGAGCCAAGCCTTCTCGTTCACATCAGTGCCTGACCTCACAATTGCGCTTCTGGAAGAATGGTCAAACATTTCCATAGACACACTCCTAAACCTTCCCAGAAGAGTTGAAGCTGTCATAGCTGCAAAGGGTGGGCCAACTCAATTTTGAACCCTACGAACTTAAACTGGGATGCCATTTAATGTCTTGTGCGTGTAAAGGCAGGTGTCCCAATACTTTTGGTAATATAGTGTATTTATAAAGAAGTTTTGTACGGCAATGTATACCAATTTTCTCTACACCTATAAAAGGAACGAACAGTTAAGTGGTATGCTAAAAACAAGGTGAACTGATCTTTTGACATTTTAGACCAAAGTGTGATTTCAGGAAAAAGGGGAACACAGCAGCAAAACTGGAAGAAGCATGCTGGGTTAACCACTTGCTGACCAGCGTACGCACTTTTACGTCGGCAGAATGGCACAAACAGGCAAATGGGCGTACGGGTACGTCCCTTTAAATTTGCCACCGCGAGCTCCGTGACCGTGCCGGCGGGATCCGCGGACTCGATGTCCGCCGGTATCCCGTGATCATGTCACGGAGTGGCAGAAGGGGGGGATGCCTGTGTAAACAAGGCATCTCCTTGTTCTGCCTAGTGACAGGGCACTGATCGTCTGATCCCTCTCATCGGGAGCATCGATCAGTGTCGTGTCACAGTAAGCCCCGCTCCCCTACAGTTAGAACCACTCCCTAGGACACACTTAATCCCTTCCTAGTCCCCTAGTGGTTAACCCCTTCCCTGCCAGTCACATTTATACAGTAATCAGTGCATTTTTATAGCACTGATCGCTGTAAAAATGGGAATGGTCCCAAAATAGCGTAAAAAATGTCCAATGTGTCTGCCATAATGTCGCAGTCACAATAAAAATCGCTGATCGCCGCCATAACTAATAAAAATATAACAATAAAAATGCCATAAAACTATACCCTATTTTGTGGTGTGGGGCTATAACTTTTGCGCAAACCAATAATTAAACGCTTATTGCGTGTTACAGGTGGTGGTGGTGGGGGGCCAGTGTGACAGGTGGTGGTGGTGGGGGGCCAGTGTGACAGGTGGTTGTGGTGGGGGGCCAGTGTAACAGGTGGTGGTGGTGGGGGGCCAGTGTGATAGGTGGTGGTGGTGGGGGGCCAGTGTGATAGGTGGTGGTGCGGGGCCAGTTTGATAGGTGGTGGGGGGCCAGTGTGATAGGTGGTGGTGGGGGGGCAGTGTGATAGGTGGTGGTGGGGGGCCAGTGTGATAGGTGGTGGTGGGGGGCCAGTTTGATAGGTGGTGGTGGTGGGGGGCCATTGTGATAGGTGGTGGTGGTGGGGGGCCAGTGTGATAGATGGTGGTGGGGGGCCAGTGTGATAGGCGTTGGAGGTGGGCCAGTTTGATAGGTGGTGGTGGTGGGGGGCCAGTGTGATAGGTGGTGGTGGGGAGCCAGTGTGATAGGTGTTGGTGGTGGGCCAGTTTGATAGGTGGTGGTTTTGGGGGGCCAGTGTGATAGGTGGTGGTGGGGGGCTAGTGTGATAGGTAGAGTTGCCACCTCATCCCTTTAAAACCGAAAACATATTAATTACACAGGGTGTGTGGCTGATTAAGGTGGTAATTAAACTCACTTGGTGCCTTACCTGCATTAAATTAGCCTCAGAACCTGTGTAATTCATATGTGTTTGGGTTTAAAGGGATGAGGTGGCAACCCTAGTGATAGGTGGTGGGGGGCCAGTGTGATAGGTGCCAGAACTCCACTCACTGTGTTGGTCGTTAGTGTCAGCTTCTCAGAGCTGCCCTTAAAAACAAGAAGGAGAGAGCTGAGGCAGGCACGTTGCATGGAATCCTATGTCAGCAATAAACAGCCCCTCAGAGCAGCCAATCATGGAGTCGTGTGCTTGTTGTGCCGCGGCCAATCGATAGCAGGGGTGGACATTCCGTGTGGTGGTGGTGGGCGTGGCCAATGGCTACCTGTGTTTTGTGCTGTCCCGGAGCTCAAGTGAGCGCAGAGCAGAGGCAGGAGGACGGCGTGTGTGTGGTCACCTGTCAAGCTCTGTGTGTGTGTGAGTGGAGCTGAGGCGGCCAGATGGCTGTGGTAGTGTGCTCTCACCGTGCGCACCCTCCGCATGCTGGACTACGGGGAATGAGGCACTGACAAGCTCCCGGTGGAAACTGGAGAAACCAGCGGTCCTGGCTGCGCCCTAGGCGGCAGTGCGCCCTAGGCGGCTGCCTAGTCCGCCTAGTGGTAGCACCGGCCCTGAGTTTGGTGCGGAGACAGACCTGTCATCTGCCTGCTCAGCGGGGATCGATGGCGTGATCCGTGTGAAAGGGCCCTAAACTGAGGGAAAAAAATGTTTTTTTATATATATTTTTGGATGATATTTATTATAGCAAAAAATCTTTTTTTGTTTATAGCGCAAAAAAAACAAAACGCAGAGGTGATCAAATACCACCAAATAAAGCTCTATTTGTGTGGAAAAAAAGGACGTCAATTTTGTTTAAGAGCCAAGTCGCACGACCGCGCAATTGTCAGTTAAAACTACGCAGTGCCGAATCGCAAACAGTGGACCGGTCCTTGGGCAGCCAAATCCTCCGGGGCTGAAGTGGTTAAAGCAACCCTGTCGGCTTGCTGAAATAGCTAAAGGGGAAGTGAAGTTGAGTAGTGCTGGCAGAGACGAACAGCTGCAGGAACGGAGCTGTCCACTGGCACTGTCTCTGTTGTTTTCCCCCCATCCCAACTGCAGATCACAGGGAGAGAAGCGGCTGCAGTTTGATTATTTCTGCTGTTATCACTGCTTGTGTTTACAGAGAGACAGGCACAGCTGCAATTGGGGACTGTTAAAACAGAGCTTTGTATAGCCTGTTATGCCTGCCCACCACACAGAGGAAGAGGATATGATGATAACTGGGAGTAACTGAGGACTGTGGGAGAGATAGCTCTGTTCAGACTAAGCCTGCTGTGTCGACTGAACAGAGGAACTGCAGATCTCAAAGTCATTACAGTTCTGAAAAAAGGAAAAGGAGCATGCTGGTTCCTGGGCTTAGGGAGATGCAAGGGGGACAATAATGGAAGTGAGTGTGTGGATCTGGTCACTGGCAAGACACTTATCACCACATCTGGGTAGATGTATCACAGAGGATGCTCCCTGATACTTGAGATCCTCATTGTCACTGACTGAACCCACCACCAAGTTGTTGGAGAGAACACTGCGGATGACGTCTTTATTGAACCGCTGACAGGCAACAGAAAGAGGTCGTCTGCTGCCACAGGAGTCAATGAGAGGCCTCTGGCCAACCCCACTACACCCTGTAAAAAGGTACAGCATTGCCTATGTGGGTCACAATACAGGCACCTTTACCAGTGTACAGAGGAACTTCATCCTGAGCATGCCAACATTAGATACGGGCCCCAATGTGCTGGCCAACTGGGAAAGGTGTTTAATATACACTGCCAAACTATTATTGCGATACTACTTCTTTTAGGCAGGATTATCCCTAGTATAAGGTTTAGGGTCTACTCTCTGTTCCACTTGTTTGTCACCAACCTATGTAGCAGCAGCCCCACATCCTCGCTATCCGGAGCTCTCAGTGAAGGGAGAGACACTGCTTGTCAGTTTCTGCAGAGGAATTTTCCCCCTCCCTTGGCTGGAAAGGAGAAATCTTACCCCCAGAGGCTTCCTGGGAGAGGGGAGAGTTACCACAAGGTGTGAGGAAGACTGGATGCTGGAGAAGGGTGCTGCAGTCCTGGGCCGGTGTGATTGTTCCTTCTAAAGCTCCAAGGTCGGTGGCGGACATCCAGAGCTAAGGGAGGACCCTGGGTGCATCTCCAGGCATCCCTGTCAGTGTGTGGTGTTTCCGTGCGGAGGTGACCAGTCGGGCAACCGCAAGGATCAGTTTCTCAGTATTTCTTCCCTGGGCCTCTGGACACAGGAAAAGAGTATGACGGATTCCTTTAGGGGACTTGGAATATCTGCTTGAACAACTGGCAGAGTTGAAGAGGGCAGGTATCATCCGAGAGTCCCGGAGTCCATACGCTTCCCCGATAGTGGTGGGAAGAAGAATGGGTCGCTGAGGCTGTGTATTGACTATGGGACACTGAACCAAAGGGCCATTCCCGACCAATACACCACCCCAAGAATAGAAGATGCCTTGCAGAGTCTGTCAGGAGCGAAGTGGTTTAGCATGCTGGATTTGAAGAGCGGATACTACCAAATACCCATGCACCCTGAGGATCGCGAGAAGACCGCCTTCATTACCCCAGTGGGGTTCCTTGAATTCGACCGCATTCCTCAAGGCCTGTCTGGCACCCCAGCTACGTTCCAAAGGCTAATGTAGAAGACTGTGGGTGACATGAACCTGACTGAGGTATACCTAGACAATATCATTGTATTCGGCTAGACTCTGGAGGAGCATGAAGAGCGTCTGCAGAAGGTCCTGAAGAGACTCCATGATGAGGGGTTGAAACAGTCTCTGGAGAAGTGCCAGTTCTACCAACCCTCAGTCAACCACCTTGGCTACATTGTGTCTGCTAATGGAGTGGCCACCGACCCCCAGAAGCTAGAAGCAGTCACCTCCTGGCTGAGGCCTACAAATGTGACCGAGCTTAGGTCATTTCTGGGGTTCTGCTCCTATTATAGATTCGTTGAGGGATTCGCTAAGATCGCCCACTCAATAAGCTGCTGAAAGTGAAGAGGAAGATGAGCACTCAGACCTAGCTAAGTCTATCAGAATAGCTGGGGGGCCCAGGAAACCTAAAGAGTCCATTCAGGGGCAGTGGACTGCCCAGTGTGAGGAGGCTTTTGGGCAGCTGAAGTGGAGTCCAACAACTGCTCCAGTCTTGGCCTATGCAGATCCAACCAAGCCATATGAACTACACGTTGATGTCAGTCAAGAAGGGTTAGGTGGGGTGCTTTATCAAGAACATGATGGGCACCTGCGAACTGTTGCCCATGTCCGATTGAACCTCTCTGGCTAAGGATCTCCCTGGGGATGGTACGAAGTGATTTGTGACTTTTTTATGCCAAGCAAGTCTAGTAGTCTCTTGATGAGGCGTCCCTCAAAGTCTCTCCCTTGATCGGAGTGGATGTGTTGAAGCAAACCATAGTGTATGAAGAACTTTTCTGCTACAGTGGACGCTTGTTGGTCCTTTGTGGAAAAGGCCTGGGCCTGGGCATGCTTAGTGAAGTGATAAGTTACTACTAGAATATGTCCCTGTCCACTCAATCAGGCTCCAAGCACAGAAAATCAATGCACACCAGCTCCATGGGTCCTTGACTCTGAAGGTGGCCCATTGGGGCAGCTCGATGAGGCAGAGTCTTCCTCTGTATGCATTGGATGCATGAGTGACAGTAAGAAAGACTCCGCCCACTTCAAAACCAGAAACTCGAGTTTGTTCAAGGGATAGTTCTTCTCAGCGAGTGCCAAACTTCGACTTACATAGGCAACAAGCCGCAGGTGCCCATCATGTTCTTGATATAACACCCCCCCTAACCCTTCCCGACTGGCATCAACATGTAGTGCATATGGCTTGGTTGGATCTGCATAGGCCAAGACTGGAGCAGTTGTTGGGGACCCGGTTGTGGGGGCACACGGACTGCTTCTGACAAGTGCAACAGATGATTAGAATGCCAGGTCTTCAGCGGACCTGTACTTCCCTCCGGCTGGATCTGATATACTGGTAGCTGCTTACAAATTAATAGACATGTGCGGCTCATTTCGTTATGAATCGAAATTCGTACGAATTTCCTAAAATTCGTACATTTGGAAGCATTCGAAATCCGAATTGCTATGCTTCTGAATTGTATACGAAATACGAAATTTCGTTGATGAATTTCGGATCCAAATTTCGTTACAACGGAAACGTGACTGGTGTTTTGTTGACCAATCAGAGGTTTTCTTCTGCTGCTGAGTGAGGGTTGGGAAAATTACCTTTTTTAATATGGGAATGGGAGACTGGTACTGGTAGTCGATGGGAGATTCGGAATCGGACAAAATAAGAATGTTCGTTAATATCGTTTTATTATTATCATAATAATTAAAATTATTCGTTATGATGAAGTTAAATTACCTTATATTTGAAATGGGAGTCACCAGTAGGGTCTCGGCAGTTTCAATTTGAACATGAGTACGAATCGAGAATTGTTAGTTTGGGCATTCTGGGATCCCCTCATAATGAGCACAGCAGGGGTACAGCCCCAGGGGGAAGTCAGCACAGCACAGGGATGGTGGGAGCCCCTCATAATGAGCACAGCAGGGGTACAAACCCAGGAAGTCAGCACAGCACAGGGATGGTGGGAGCCCCTTATAATGAGCACAGCAGGGGTACAAACCCAGGAAGTCAGCACAGCACAGGGATGGTGGGAGCCCCTCATAATAAGCACAGCAGGGGTACAAACTCAGGACGTCAGCACAACACAGGGATGGTGGGAGCTCCTCATAATGAGCACAGCAGAAGTACAGCCCCAGGAGGAAGTCAGCACAGCACAGGGATGGTGGGAACCCCTCATAATGAGCACATGGCTGCCATGCACAGCTGCTCCAGTTTTTACCTGCTCCAGTTTTGATAGATCCCTCACACTGTGCGGGGTCACCGGGGATGAGCGGGGTCACTGGAAATTATTTGGTGTTACCGCGCATTTGTGCTCTCCGCACATCCCCGGTGACCCCCAACAGTGGGGGGGGGGAATCTATCGAAACTGGAGCAGGTGAAAACTGGAGCAGCTGTGCATGGCAGCCAATCAGCTTCTCTCTTTCATTTTCAAATCTTAACGGAACGAACTGAAGAGAAGCTGATTGGTTGCCATGGGCAACTGCTCCAGATTCTGTTCACTCCAATTTTGATCAATTTCCCTAAATGTCTTTTTATCTGTTCTAGCAGTCATATGTGTAAATAAGAAGAATGGTGGGGGCACTGGGGGGAGGGGAGGGGAGGGGGGTAATTGGGGAACCTGGACTTGGGGCAGCAGAGAGTAGATGTGACCCAGCCAGGATAAGGCGGAAATCTGAGAGAGAATCTCCTTTCACTTGTTCTGTTCTATAGACTTCGCTCTGTGTCCAGGCTCCTAACACTCACACTGACACACAGAACTATGACTCATCCTGCTGTATCATTCTCCACAGAGCAGAGAGGGGAGGGGGGAGGAGGGGGGAAAACAGCTAATTGCAGTTCAGATAAGAAACCCGACCCTTTGAGAGATGGATTGAAGATATTGTGGATGGAAGTTTGAACTTCTAGGCCTCTGGCCTATACAAGAATCTATAAAATAAAGTATGAAATACAGCTGTGTGACTCCTAAGAATGCACACACATGTTCATCCCCATTACCACCAAAAACTCAAAATCACTTACAAAGGTGGGAAATGTCCTTTAAGTCTTGTATTGGGGTGCTGAAGGAGGAGTGCCATATTGAGAAAGGTATTTTTGCTTTTAAATTCATCATAACGAATGGTAGTAATTGTTACGAAAAGTGAACAAATCTAAAGAAATTTTTTATTTTGTACGAATCCAAATAGAATTTCGGACACGAATTACGAAATACGAACTAATGGCTAATACGAAACGGAACGAAACAAAACAAATTTATTGACGGCGCACATGTCTACAAATTAATAGGGCTGTTGGCGGTAGTGAGGATGTATGTGAGAGGGTTATTGTTGGTCTTGATCACAAAGTCTGCCCTGTACAGATAATCCCTCAATTTATCCACCACTGCCCACTTCAAAGCCAGAAACTTGAGTTTGTTCGTGGAATAGTTCTTTTCGGCGGGTGCCAAACTTCGACTCAAATTATGCCACCGGCTACTCTCCTTATCCGCTGATGTTCAGATGGGAGGCTTGGTTGCCAGTCGACCTGGCTTTCGGCACATCACTAGACCATACCTCAGCAGCATCCCACAGAGGGGTAGTCTAAAGACCGCCTATGATAAAGCCAAAGCTACCTCAGATGCCTGAGGGCAGAGCAATAAGACTGCGAGTGCAGGACTTACAGCCGGGTGACAGAGTGTTGTTGAAAATCCTGGGTGTCCCTGGAAACCATAAGTTGGCTGATCACTGGAGGTCACAGCTGTATGTAATTTGTAAGCAGTTACCAGTATATCAGATCCGGCCGGAGGGAAGTACAGGTCTGCTGAAGACCTTGCATTGTAATCATCTGTTGCCCTTGTCAGAAGCAGTCTGTGTGCCCCCACAACCTACATTTTACAGCTTCACAAAGATCTTGTCCATTGACTAGATCACAGTCAGTACCCCTGGATGCAGGAGATGAGGACAGCGAGGATGAAAAGATGGGAGTGGATTGGCTGTGGTCATCTTAATTGCCAGAGTCTGCTGCTCTTCCTTCTCCTCCTTCCAAGATGAAAGAAACTGGGATTCTCAGGCCAGAGGCTCCTGAATTTGTGCCTCAGAATCAGCCCTTGGAAGATCTGGAATACCCTCAATCTCCCCTGTCGGCAGCAAACCCTTAGAATTCTCACTTCGTTGCTGAGGAGGAATAAGCTGAAGCGGATGAGGAGGAGGAAGGGGCTAGTAAACCTACAACCTCTGAACCTAAAGAGCAGAGAGAGAAGAATTATTTGCCCACCTAAGAGGCTGGCGTATGACCTTCTGGGGTGAAAGCCCTGAGGAGGTTGTTCTCACCTCTCAAAGAACTCTTAAAGCACCTGATCCTCACACCGCTTATTTGGTGGAGGTCGACCCTAGCTCACTCCCTGGCACATCTAGCTGGGCTATTCCAATTAAGGTGGCTTTTAGGCAGGACAACCTCCCCTCCTATGCTAATTAGTGGGAGGTTCCTCTGCTGGGTCTTTATGCAAATGCAAATTGTTTGATTTTGTCAGGGAAACAACAGCAGGAGAAGGGCTCTAGGACCCAGGCTCTTTACCAGCGCTTATGGCAGGAGAAGGACTTTAGGACGCAGCATCTCTACCAGCACTTATGGCAGGAGAAGGGCTTTAGGACTCAACATCTCTTCCAGCACGTCACATGGGCCTATATAAGCAAATCTCCTAGTGGCTTCAGTTGCTGGTTGATCTTCTGCTCCTCCAGTCCTGTTTGCTTCCTGTGTGTGACCTCGGCTATCCACCTGCCCACGTCTGCTCTGCTACCCATCCGGCTCATGACTTAGGCTTGCTTCTGACCACGCTCCAGTCTCAGCATTATCCAAATCCTGCAACACCTCACGGGCGCCACCTGTCTCCTGATTCTACGCCAGCACACCAGCTGTACTCTGGAACCTCCTGCATACAGTCCAGCAGGCTACTTTGGACCTGACCTCTCCTATTTACACCCTCAGGGGGATCTGGAACTTAGCCTCAAGGGAAGCCCTCTCTCTCAATTAGCCTCTAGCACCAGGTACATGATACAGTGTTTTACCTGGTAACCAGCAACATACTCCTCAATGTCTTTATACTCTGAGACAGACAAAGTTGTAAACCTGGCCATGAGGGGACATGGCACCAGGTTAAAGGTCAATTGCGCAATCATACAACAGGTGTGGGGGCAAACTACTGGCTTGACCTTTGTCAAAGACATGGCTAAATTTGTGGTACTCCTCTGGCAAGGAGGAGAGTGAAGAGGTGCACAAGACCTTAGCCACTTTCTAAAAAACATGTTTTACTGCATCGTGGCGATGAACCTCAGCATGAAGCCAATCAAAAGAGGGGTTGTGCCTCTGTAACCAAGGATAACCAATAACCACCAGAAAATGAGGTGAGGAAATTACTTGGAATTGCATTATCTCATAGTGAAGAGCCCCTATGACCATGGTCAATGGAACAGTCTCATGAATCATATTGCCAGGCTGTAGAGGTCTCCCATCAATAGCCTCAATGGCAAGTGGAGTGGCACGATGCTGCAGCGAAATTGAGTACTTAGCCACAAAGGCACTATCTATGAACAGGCCTGCAGCCCCAGAGTCGATTAGAGCCTGTGTCTCAATGGACGACTCAGACCAAGAAAGGGTAGCCGGAACTAAAGGCTTATCCTTCAGGATAACTGGGGATGTAACAACGCCACCTAAGGTCTTTCCCCTACAGGACCTCAGGCGCAATGCATTTCCTGGACAGGTAGGACAAGACTTCAAAAAGTGACCTGCCCGGCCACAATAAAGGCACAATCTCTCCCTTCTCCTAAAAGCCCTCTCATTCGCAGAGAGATGTGTGAAGCCCAACTGCATGGGTTCTACTTAACTGGTGGTACCAGGAGGCATGGGAGGTGAGCGAGGCAAGGGTGGGACTGCAAAGCTTGGAGCCAAATGTACAGGAGGCTTACGCAGGGGCTCCTTAAAGGAAGGTCTCTCTCAGAGTCTGGAGTCAATGAGAATGGCAAACATGATGAACTTCTCCAGATCCGTAGGTATGTTTTGGGCTGCTATCTCATCTTTGATTTTATCCGAGA
This sequence comes from Rana muscosa, assembly GCA_029206835.1. Classification (NCBI taxonomy): domain Eukaryota; kingdom Metazoa; phylum Chordata; class Amphibia; order Anura; family Ranidae; genus Rana; species Rana muscosa. Next base: position 795,059,498 of record CM055122.1, on the reverse strand, counting down.
GACCATGAGAAAAAGCAGCCATGAGGACCTCATTGTTCCAAGCAACCTCTGCTGCCAGAGTACGGAATTCAATGGCGTAATCAGCAACAGTTCCTGTACTCTGTTTGATAGACTTGAGGCTTTTGGCAGCAGAAGTTGACCGTGCGGGAACGTCAAATACCCTTTTAAAGGAAGCCACAAACTCAGGGTAACTCAGGACAATGGTTGCATCGCCCATAGGGGGTTTGCCCAGGCCAAGGTTCTATCAGAAAGTAAAGAAATAATGAAGCCTACTTTGCTCCGTCCATGTGGAACGCCTGGGGAGCAGGGATGAGCCGAACACCCCCCTGTTCGGTTCGCACCAGAACCTGCGAACAGACAAAATGTTCGTGTAAACTTTAGAACCCTATTAAATACAATGGACTCGAACGTTCGAAATCTAAAGTGTTAATTATAAAGGCTAATATGCAAGTTATTGTCCTAAAAAGTGTTTGGGGACCTGGGTCCTGCCCCATGGGACATGTATCAATGCAAAAAGAAGTTTTAAAAACGTCCGTTTTTTCGGGAGCAGTGATTTTAATAATGCTTAAAATGAAAAAATAAAAGTGAAATATTCCTTTAAATTTCGTACCTGGGGGGTGTGTATGATATGCATGTAAAGTGGCGCATGTTTCCCATGCTTAGAACTGTCCCTGCAAAAAATGTCATTTTTGAAAGAAAAAAATGCATTTAAAACTGACTCGCGGCTATTAATGAATTGTCGGCTCCCGGCAATACATACAAAAGTCATTGATAAAAAAAAAAAAAAGCGTGGGGGTTCCCCAGAATTCAATTACCAGGCCCTTCAGGTCTGGAATGGATATTAAGGGGAACCCCGCCGCAAATTAAAAAAAAAATTGACGTGGGGTTCCCCCAAATATCCATTCCAGGCCCTTCAGATCTGGCATGGATTTTAAGGGGAACTCCACCCCAAATTTAAAAAAAAAATGGCGTGGAGTCCCCCTAAAAATCCATACCAGACCCCTTATCCGAGCACGCAACCTGGCCGGCCGCAGGGGAAAAGGGGGGGACGAGAGAGCGGCCCCCCCTCCCTCCTGAACCGTACCAAGCCACATGCCCTCAACATGGGGAGGATGTCCCCATGTTGATGGGGACAAGGGCCTCATCCCCACAACCCTTGCCCGGTGGTTGTGGGGGTCTGCGGGCGGGGGGCTTATCGGAATCTGGAAGACCCCTTTAACAAAGAGGACCCCCAGATCCCGGCCCCCCCCTATGTGAATTGGTAAGGGGTACATTGTACCCCTACCATTTCACGAAGAAAGCGTAAAAAAATGTTTAAAAAAACACACAAACACCTTGAAAAAGTCCTTTATGTAAAAAAAAAACAACATTCCAGCGATGAAATCCAGTGTCCCGCGGCGATCCCGATGTCCAGCGCTGTCCTTCATTGGTTGTGCCTGAGCGGACCTGATGGGGAACTCCCTCTCAGTATTTTAAATGTATAGACCCGCCCTTTCTAAAGTTCCCCATCAGGTCCGCTCAGCGGACCAGATGCGGAACATGAGAAGGGGCGGGTCTATACATGTATTACCAAAGTGAGAGCAGTTCCCCATCAGGTCCGCCCCCTCGGTATGTCGGACCCGCCTACGTCATTGGCTTGAGCAGGGAACTTCCTTCACTATGTAAATTTAAATTACACAGTGAAGGAAGTTCCCCGCTCAAGCCAATGACGTAGGCGGGTCCGACATACCGAGGGGGCGGACCTGATGGGGAACTGCTCTCACTTTGGTAATACATGTATAGACCCGCCCCTTCTCATGTTCCGCATCTGGTCCGCTGAGCGGACCTGATGGGGAACTTTAGAAGGGGCGGGTCTATACATTTAAAATACTGAGAGGGAGTTCCCCATCAGGTCCGCTCAGGCACAACCAATGAAGGACAGCGCTGGACATCGGGATCGCCGCGGGACACTGGATTTCACCGCTGGAATGTTTTTTTTTTTTTTTCATAAAGGACTTTTTCAAGGTGTTTGTGTGTTTTTTTAAACATTTTTTTATGCTTTCTTCGTGAAATGGTAGGGGTACAATGTACCCCTTACCAATTCACATAGGGGGGGGGCCGGGATCTGGGGGTCCCCTTTGTTAAAGGGGTCTTCCAGATTCCGATAAGCCCCCTGCCCGCAGACCCCCACAACCACCGGGCAAGGGTTGTGGGGATGAGACCCTTGTCCCCATCAACATGGGGACATCCTCCCCATGTTGAGGGCATGTGGCTTGGTACGGTTCAGGAGGGAGGGGGGGCCGCTCTCTCGTCCCCCCCTTTTCCCCTGCGGCCGGCCAGGTTACGTGCTCGGATAAGGGGTCTGGTATGGATTTTTAGGGGGACTCCACGCCATTTTTTTTTTAAATTTGGGGTGGAGTTCCCCTTAAAATCCATGCCAGATCTGAAGGGCCTGGAATGGATATTTGGGGGAACCCCACGTCAATTTTTTTTTTAATTTGCGGCGGGGTTCCCCTTAATATCCATTCCAGACCTGAAGGGCTTGGTAATTGAATTCTGGGGAACCCCCACGCTTTTTTTTTTTTCTTTATCAATGACTTTTGTATGTATTGCCGGGAGCCGACAATTCATTAATAGCCGCGAGTCAGTTTTAAATGCATTTTTTTCTTTCAAAAATGAAATTTTTTGCAGGGACAGTTCTAAGCACGGGAAACATGCACCACTTCACATGCATATCATACACACCCCCCAGGTACGAAATTTAAAGGAATATTTCACTTTTATTTTTTCATTTTAAGCATTATTAAAATCACTGCTCCCGAAAAAACGGCCGTTTTTAAAACTTATTTTTGCATTGATACATGTCCCCTGGGGCAGGACCCGGGTCCCCAAACACTTTTTAGGACAATAACTTGCATATAAGCCTTTATAATTAGCACTTTAGATTTCTCCCATAGATTTTTCGAATTTGCCGCGAACACCCCAATTTTTTCGCTGTTCGGCGAACGGGCGAACAGGCAATGTTCGAGTCGAACATGAGTTCGACTCGAACTCGAAGCTCATCCCTACTGGGGAGGCATCTCAAAGTATAACCCAAACCTGGTTGATTAACTGTCTGCATTCATGGCCTTGGCCTATTGTCAGGAACCATGAATCCGACTGAGACAGAAAATGCAGCAAAAATCACACCTTTTAATATAATGGTAAAAATGGTACAAATAGTAAATGTAGTTAAAATATAGACAGGCTATGGTAGCCAAAGCGGGTAGTCAGAAGAAGCCAGTAAATCAGGAATCCAGAGATCAGCGTAGTCGGAGGCAGCAGACAGGATCAGGAACCAGAAGGGACATCAGCCAGGCAAGTCTTCAGCAGGAACACAGTAGAAGGTTTTCAGATATGTTTGACCAAGGCAAAGGCACAGAAGAAATGAACCACGCAATTTAACCACTTGCTTACTGGGCTCTTAAACCTCCCTCCTGCCTAGGCCAATTTTCAGCTTTCAGCGCTGTCACATTTTGAATGACAATTGCGTGGTCATGCAACACTCTACCCAAATTACATTTTTATAATTTTTTTCACAGAAATAGAGCTTTCTTATGGTGGTATTTGATCACCACTGGGGGGTTTTATTTTTTGCTAAACAAACAAAAAAGATGGAAAATTTTGAAAAAAATAACAAGCATGTTTCATAGTTTGTTATAAAATTTTGCAAACAGGTAATTTTTCTCCTTCATTGATATGTGCTGATGAGGCTGCACTAATGGACACTGATGGGCACTGATAATCTGTACTGATGGGCACTGATAGGCACAGATAAGCTGGCATTGATAGGCACAGATAAGGCGGCACCGATGGGCACTGATAGGCAGAACTGGGGATGAGGCACTGATTGGTGACATTGATAGGTGGTACTGTGGGCACTGATTGGTGGCACTGTGGGCACTGATGGGTGGCACTGTGGGCACTGATGGAGTGACAGTACGATCGTGTGTACAAGGCATTAAGAAGACTGTCAAAAAGTTTTTAAAGTCCATATCCAGCATGTCTCTTTTTACATTTGGTGTATTTCAATATGGAAAAACAGCTTTAGTCATTTGGTAAACTGTGAAAAAAGTGAACTGGAAAAGTTGTGAACTGACAAATGCCCTTGACAAACAAATAAGCCGATAAAGTAAAAAGTTTACAAAATAGGTGTACACAGCTATTTGACAATTTATTAATAGCCCCCTAAACACCCCTTATGATAGTGGGGTTCTTTGTGTTGACTACCCCTCTATGATGTTTGATAACTAAGGGGTTTAACAATTTTGCCCCTGGGCTGATAATCAGACTACATAATTAACCTTACCCAACCCTGCCACATATATGAAGAAAATCCCAGCATACAGTACATACCTCAATTCCAGCTGTTTTCTGGCAGCTTACAGTACAAGCAGGGTCCTTACCCTTCTTCCTGTGGCAGTGGTAGGCGGTGCTGAAGTTGGAAATCGAATGAAGGAACCAGACTAATTATGGACAACTTTTGCTCCAGGTTGTCTTTGCTTCAGTTTTCATACAACAACCCCACTGTGAAGATTAAAACATTCCGGATTCTTTGGCAAGCTTGATGGGCTCAGGGCTGTAACTATTCACTTTCTTTACATACAACCCAAACCACAGCTACAACAACCTGTTTGCATTTTAACAACTTTTTGACTGCATTTTCTGTTTGTACAAAGAGATATATCATCAAGTTAATCCAACACTTGACTTAAAGGGAAACCGCCTGCGCAAAGCTGTTGAAAGCTCCTCTTGGCAAGCATAAAACATTCCGGCAATATCAAGTGAGTACTGGAATTTGCATTTAAATCTATGAAATCTGGTATCATTTATTAAAAAGGAGGGAGCACATGGTGGGACTTTAAATGAAGCACACAATAGCAAAAGAGACGTCAAGTGACCAGGAAATTTTTTTTATTAGTATTGTATAGTTCCATAAAAAATATTTGTGGGCATATAACCTCTCAAATATTGCGGGCACATAGCCTCTAAATAAGTTTTTAATATATTTTATCAACACAGGTTACATAATATTCCACAGTACAATAGAAACATAAGGTAAATAAAACAAATCTTAACAACACTCATGGCAAAACCAAGATGACATTAGCCTAGATAGTCTAGGTGGTCTGTCCAAATGAATCTCAGGATGCAGGAAGGAGGGGAGAAAACAATGGAGATAGAAAATTGAAATATATGTAGAGACATGATTTGAGCCATTTGAAGGTTGGTATTATTGATCCATGGTAAAATAAGAGTTAACAGCTGAAGGAATGTAGGTGAACAGCTCAATGCGTTTCGCGGTCTCATAACCGCTCATCAGGAGCAATAAATCATGGTAGTTATCTGTGAAAAAAAAAAGAGTTCCAGATAATCTCAGAAGTAAAGTTGAGAGAATTTCAATACAAGTGAAAAAAAAAAAAAGGGGACAAAAAATGAAAAAATATGATGGAATGGAATAAAGTTAAAATAATTGTCAAATAGAAAATAACTTTATTGGGGCAATTTAAACATAATGTTGTGTTTAACTTACCTCTGCATCAGTGCAGCATCAGCGGGAGTCACAGGCAAACCACAAAGTGTCGTCACGGGGAGCCGAGGTGAGACACAGGGGCGGCGATAGCAGCTACTGGCAGATATCGGACCGTAAATGTGGGTGAGTAATCCTGATTGGAAGTGAGAATGATGACCCCCAAAAAGAGGGGGGGGATACCTATGTGAGAAGTGTATGGTTAAAAAGGGTGAATTGAAGGTGTAGTGTAGGTGAGGTAGGACAAGGGAGTGAGAAGTGTGGGGGGGAGGGGAAAGGTGGAATGGGGTGTGTGAGTGTGGTGAAAACAATGGGACTGAAGCGGAAGAGAGAGAGAAGGAAGTGTGAGTGAAAGGGATGAGGGTGCAGGGATGAATGACCAGTTAGGGGCAAAAAAAAAACCAGAGAAACACAAGGGAGGAAGGAAAACCAGTTGAGAAGTACAAAAAAATAGGGAAAAAATGGAAAAAATGAAAAAATATATAAAATGAAAGAGATGAGGGGCAAGGAGGTAAATGAATACCTGGTCGTGAGAGTGGAGGAAGGATAGTCCAGAAGCGTGTGAGTGATCCATGTAGGGAAAAATGATGTGAGTGAAAAACGGTCAGGGAGTTGCTTAAGAAGATGCATCGCCACAGCCACACCCCCCTCATCACACGGTCGGACACATGGTATCATTTATGTTTCACAAGTTATACATTTATTACTGAACATACTAGTGCCTAGATAAAAAAATGTAAACGTTTTTAAAAAAAATTCTAATATAGTATTTTTGTTTGCTGCATTTACTTTATAATGGCTATAAATAATAAAAAAAGAGCCTTTAAGAAATATAAAAATGAAGGCACGCTATCATCGTTCAAATGTTACAAAGACTATAATAGAATATGTAAAAAGGAAATCAAGGATGCAAAAATTCAAAACGAATGACAGATTGCAAAATATAGTAGGACGAACCCACAAAAATTCTTCAAATATATTAATAGTAAAAATGTCAGGTCTGAGCATGTAGGTCCTTTACAAAATAATCTAGAGTGGGTGACTGGGGACAAAGAGAAGGCAAATTTATTAAATACTATAGAATGGGGAAAACACACATAGGAGAGTTCAAGCTGTGCACCCCAAAATATATTTGAATACTATAGGAAAATTCCCCCAGGGGGTTTCTAATGCAGAAAAATATCTAAATCAAGTAAGAAATTTGTATAAAAGTCTTTATTGAAATTAATTATAAATACAAGTTACAATTAAAATATAAACTCTGGCTGTAGGGATATAATACATATTCCATAATGGAGCAAGACAACCATATAGTTATACAGCATTACATTAAAAAATTTAACTGTATGAAACTGGGCTTTCATACAGTTCAATTATTTAATGTAATGCTGTATAACTATATGGTTGCCTTGCTGCATTATGGAATATGTATTGTATTCCTACAGTCAGTGTTTATATTTTAATGGTAACTTGTATTCGTAAATTAATTTCAATAAAGACTTTTATACAAAGTCTAAGACTTCACAATGGCTCAAAAAAGATATGGTTCAGAAATATTTAGACAGAATAAAGGTTATAAAGCACCTGGACCAGGTTTGGGTTCGCAGCTACCATTAATTTAGGGGAGTCCTGTGAAATCTACTGTCCCAGTGAATTTATGTGCAAATTTGCCATGAAGAATTTGTTTTAACCGCTTAAGCCCTGGACCATTTTGCTGGCCAAAGACCAGGCCACTTTTTGCGATTCGGGACTGCGTTGATTTAACTGACAATTGCACGGTCGTGCGACGTGGCTCCCAAACACAATTGACGTTCTTTTTTTCCCCCACAAAATAGAGCTTTCTTTTGGTGGTATTTTATCACCTCTGCGGTTTTTATTTTTTGCGCTACAAACAAAAATAGAGCGACAATTAAAAAAAAATGCAATATTTTTTACTTTTTGCTATAATAAATATCCCCCAAAAATATATAAAAAAACAATTTTTCTCTTTTCGTCCATGGACGGACACAGCTCCTTAATTCTTGACCATTAGATTATGTTCCTGTTCTATAGGAGACGACTAGGCAGAACATGTTAGATATTTAATACATGTTACTTTAACAGATTTGAACAGCCCCGCCCAGGGGGCGGTCCCTCCGGACATAACCCTGCAGTCAGCAGCCTCAGTTTTTTTCTGCCTAGTAGAGAAGGACCTGGCTCCCTTTGGGCCCAGAGTCCTGAAGAAATTTTTACTTTTTATTATTTAATTTTTTAGAATCTTCTATCAACTGCCGGCTGGGCATGACAGGCTGGATAATATAGATCCTTGTAGTTCCCCCAGTCCGGCCATCGAGCGTGAGCAGGCCTTAGATATGTGCGGGGTCAGCCACGACATACCCCATGGCTCCAGGGGTGGCCGGTGAGCTATGCTCCAGGGTTCACAGATGACCGGGCTGCTTGCTGTCTCAGTCACAGTGGGCCGGGCCGACAGCTACTCCGTACTGCTCGGTTGTAGGACTGTCAGGAACGCACCAGCAGGTCCTCACAAGGACGGGTAAGTACAGTTCCTCCTGCTTTGGTGGGATGGAACAGCTGGGCATTCCTAAGGGGGTCGTTAGGGGGTTCTCCTGCCCTCCCCTCTCTGTCATCCTTTTTCCTCCTTCCCTTGCGGGGCTCGCTGTGGCCGGGGATTACCTTAGGGCGGCTCCAGGTCCTGGCGGGGGGCTGTGGGGGTGTCCAGGCCCACTCTCTGTGGGGGGGTAGTAAAATTCTTGGAAGGCCTTCTTGTCCACCTCACTGCTTGGCGCCGGCGCCATTTTTCTGGGGCCTGTGCATTGCATTGCAAATCCCTTTGGCGCCCATTTTGCCGTCGCCGCGCTGTGATGCAGGTCTGCATTGCGGGCGGCCATTTTCTTGTGGTCCGCGCGCTTTTCTCTGGGGCACCCGGCTGCCATTTTGGAGTGTCAGTGCAGCAAGGAGGGTGGACATTTTTTTGTGTCAGGTTCTTGACTAAGTCCCTAAGGGCTGTCAGGGGGCAATATGGAGTCAGAAGCTGGCGTTTTTTCCCCAAACATTCCAGAGGCAGCAACCGGTGCCCCTGCACCTGCGGTTCCCATGGACGCTTTGTCGGCAGTCCTGGAATCATTTGTTGGCAGGGTGGAAGCGGTATGCGGGCGTAAGGGGGGTACTAAGCGCCCCCTCCCCCCACCATCTCCTGGGGAATGTTCTGACTCAGACTCGGGCCTGGCTGGGGCTCAGGACCCCGGTTCTGGTATGTCAGAAGAGGCGGACCAGGACCTTCCCTGTTAGGAGGACCCATCGTCCGGGTCAGCTCAAGACATGGCACTTGTGAGTGCACTTATCAATGCTGTGAGGGACACTCTCAAGCTGGAAGATACAGCTGGGACTTCCACAGCAGGGTCTGTCCCTTTTGGGTCGCACAAACCGACCCGCTCTGTTAAGGTTTTTCCTTATGTTGATTTCTTTGACAAGTTCATAGATAAGGAATGGGAACGGCCGCAGAGGCCCTTTGCGGTCCCTCAGCGCATGGCGGTCCATTACCCATTTGAAGAGAGCCCTTTGAAAAAATGGGCTTCTTCTCCGGTCGTTGATCCCCCGGTCTCTTGGTTAAATAAAGTAACCACTAGCCCGGTGGAGGGGACCCCTGCTTTTAAGGACCCTACTGATAGGAGGTCCGAAGCAGTGAGCCGCTCCATGTTCACCATGCTGGGGTCAGCATTGCGACCTATATTGGCTGCTACCTTGGTGTCCCAGACACTCACTGAGTGGGCAAAAATATTGCACCAGACTGTGGAGGAGCATCAGCTCCCTCCAGAATGCGTGTCACTGGCCGAACAGTTGGTACAGGGACTCGTGTACGTCTGTGATGCAACCCTAGATGCAGCCCCCTTGATCTCTAGGGCCTCCGCATCTGCGGTGGTATTGCGCCACCTAATATGCCTGAAATGCTGGTCCGCTGACCAAGCTTCTAAGAAAACTCTGGCAGATTTGCCTTTCAAGGTGGGAGGCTTTTTGGTGCCTCACTGGACGACATCATTAAGGATGTCACTGGAGGTAAGAGCACACTTCTCCCTCAGTCCACTAAAGGGAAGGAGCCGCGCCATAAGCCGGGGCACTCCTTTCCCACACAGAAGCTGTATTTTCGTCTGTCAGGACCTGCCGGCAGACCCTCCGAAGCGGACAAAGGTCCAGCTGGGGCACAGAAGTGTCCCTGGGTGCACAAGCCCAACAAGCCAGAAAACAAGCCTGCTAACGCATGAAGTTTTGCCCCCGCCCGACTCCAGGGTTGGGGGACGGTTTTGCAGGTTTGCAGCTTGGTGGACCTCCCTGCTCTCCGAAAAGTGGGTCTGTGAGGTGGTCACCTCGGGGTACAAGATAGAGTTCCTTTCTTGTCCACCAAACAGATTTTTTCCCTCAAATCTGCCTCTCCTTCCGGCTTGTCGGGCTGCCCTCCAGGGGGCAGTGCAAGACTTGTTGAGGTGCAGGGTGATCATACCCATACCACCACAGGACAGGTTTCAGGGTTTCTACTCAAATCTGTTTGTGGTCCCAAAGAGGGACGGAGTCAGTCCAATCTTGGACCTCAAGGCCCTCAATGTCTTTATAAAGATTCAAAAATTCCGGATGGAATCGATTCGTTCGGTGGTGGCTGCGCTCCATCTGGGGGACTTCCTGGCGTCCTTGGATATCAAGGATATCAAGGACGCATACTTGCATGTCCCCATCTGCGTCAGGCATCAGAGGTTACTGCGCTTTGCGATCGGCGAAGACCACTATCAATTTGTGGCTCTTACCTTTGGCCTAGCATCGGCACCAAGAGTTTTCACCAAGGTGCTCGCCCCGATTCTAGCTTTGCTGAGACAGCGTGGCATTGCTATCGTAGGCTACTTGGATGACCTTCTTCTGAGAGCTGCTTCAAGCTCAGAATTAGAGGAGGACGTGTCTATAGCCAGTCAGACCCTCCAGGAGTTTGGTTGGATAATGAACCTCCAGAAGTCAGTGTTAGTACCGACCCAGCGCCTAGAGTACCTGGGGTTGATTCTGGACTCCTCGGAGGCCAGAGTCTTTCTTCCCTTGGAGAAGTTGCAGACACTCCAGACTGCGGTGAGGTTGTTGACATCCCGCAAATGGTCATCTCTCCGTTTTTGCATGAGAGTCCTGGGCCTCATGGTAGCTTCTTTCGAGGCAGTACCATATGCCCAATTCTACACTCGGGTCTTGCAGAAGGAGATTCTCTCCAAATGGAACAGATCTCCATTGTCAGATTCAGACAAGTCATCTTGTCAGGTCCTCTCTGAGTTGGTGGCTGAGATCCAGGGAAGTCGTTCCTCCCCTTTCATTGGACTGTGATCACGACGGACGCCAGTCTGACCGGTTGGGGGGGAGTCTGGGGGTTCAGGCGGCCCATGGCCGCTGAACTCCGACCGAATCCCAACTGCCGATCAATGTTCTGGAACTCCGGGCGATCAGGCTGTGCCTCTCCAGGTGGTCTCAGAGACTAAGAGGGCGTCCAGTCAGGATCCTGTCAGACAACGCCACGGCTGTGGCATACGTCAACCATCAAGGAGGAATAAAAAGCTTGGCTGCAGCATCGGAGGTCACTCACATCCTACGGTGGGCGGAAAGAAGAGTGCCGGCCCTATCGGCAGTTTACATTCCGGGCGTGGAAAACTGGCAGGCGGACTATCTGAGTCGCCAGATGCTGGACCACGGGGAATGGTCGTTACATCCGGAGGTTTTTCAAATCCTTTGCCGGAGATGGGACACGCCAGACGTGGATCTCCTGGCTTCTCGACTCAATCACAAAGTGTCGTGGTTCATGGCCAGGTCCAGAGATCCCTGTGCAGACGCGTCAGATGCGTTGGTGGCCCCGTGGGGTCAGTATCGGCTAATTTATGCCTTTCCCCCACTGAAGTTGCTTCCTCGTCTACTCCGCAAAGTAGAGACCGAGGGAATTCCAGTGAATCTAATCGCCCCAGATTGGCCCAGGCGTCCCTGGTACCGAACTCGTGCGACTGGTGGCAGATGTGCCCTGGTGACTGCCACTGAGGGAGGACCTTCTCTCGCAAGGTCTCATTCTTCATCCTGCTTTACAGTCGTTGGCTTTAACGGCATGGCTATTGAAAGCCAGGTACTAAGGGACCGAGGCCTGTCGGATTCGGTCATTTTAACCTTGTTGAGGGCAGGGAAATCTTCTTCTAGGAAGATCTACCATCGCACATGGAGAGCCTACATCTCTATATGTGAGGAGATGGAATGACGTCCACTGACTTATTCGGTTTCCAGGATCCTGCTGTTTTTACAGCGCGGAGTAGATCAGAAACTTGCCTTAAGCACCATTAAGGGGCAGATTTCAGCCTTGGCTGTTTTCTTTCAGCGACCCCTGTCGGCTCATTCACTGGTAAGTACGTTTGTGCAAGGGGTCCGACATGTGGCTCCTCCGGTGCGACCACCACTACCTCCATGGGATTTGAATCTGGTGCTCTCTGCGCTTCAGAAACCTCCTTTTGAGAACATCAGGGAAATTCCTCTTTTGACGCTCTCTCAGAAGGTGGCCTTCCTGGTAGCCATCACATCCGTCAGGAGAGTTTCTGAATTGCCAACCTTGTCTTGCAAGTCCCCATATTTGGTCCTCCATAAGGACAAAGCGGTGCTTCGCCCACAGCCTTCTTTTCTTCCGAAGGTGGTTTTGGCCTTTCACCTAAATGAGGACATTGTACTTCCATTCTTGTGTCCTCGGCCATCGCATTCCAAGGAGGTTGCGCTACATTCTTTAGACGTGGTACGTGCCTTGCGGGTGTACCTGTCTGCTATGGCTCCGTTCCGGAGGTCTGACTCACTGTTTGTGTCGGTGTCTGGTCCGCAGAAGGGCCTGGCGGCTTCGTCGGCCACCATTTCTCGTGGATCAGGCAGACCGTCATCCAGGCCTATGCCCTTAAGTGGCGGGCGCCTCCCTTTCCTGTTATGGCGCATTCGACCAGGGCTATTGGTGCTTCTTGGGCTTTCCGACATCAAACGTCTGTATCACAAGTGTGTAAGGCGGCGACTTGGTCGTCCGTTCACACTTTTTCAAAATTTTACAAGGTTGATGTGAGTACATCTTCGGATGCTAGCTTCGGCCGCAAAGTTTTGCAGGCGGCTGTTTGAGGTTGCAACTCCTTCGTTGAGGAGCTCTGCTTGTTTGGGGTGAAATTGGTTTTGATTGCTGTGCCCACCCCTCGTTTTTTTTTTACACTGCTTTGGGACGTCCCAATGGTCAAGAATTAAGGAGCTGTGTCCGTCCATGGACGAAAAGAGAAAATAGGATTTTTTGTAAATCCTTTTCTCTGTCGTCCATGGACGGGCACAGCACCCACCCCTCCTTTTTTAGTTTGTACTGCTTTTTACGAACTGAGGCTGCTGACTGCAGGGTGGAGGGTTATGTCCAGAGGGACCGCCCCCTGGGCGGGGCTGTTCAACTCTGTTAAAGTAAAATGTATTAAATATCTAACATGTTCTGCCTAGTCCTCTCCTATAGAACAGGAACATAACCCAATGGTCAAGAATTAAGGAGCTGTGTCCGTCCATGGACGACAGAGAAAAGGATTTTACGGTGAGTACAAAAAATCCTATTTTTTCCTCAGTTTAGGCCGATACGTATTCTTCTACATATTTTTGGTAAAAAAATCGCAATAAGCGTTTATTGATTGGTTGGCGCAAAAGTTATAGCGTCTACAAAATAGGGGGTAGTTTTATGGCATTTTTATTTTTTATTTTTTTACTAGGAATGGCCGCGATCTGCGATTTTTATCGTGACTGCGACATTATGGCGGACACATCAGACACTTTTGACACCATTTCGGGACCATTGTCATTTTATTTTTTTTATCCAGAAAGACCATTGTCATTTTTACAGCGATCAGTGCTATAAATATTACTGTGAAAATTACACTGACAGTGAAGGGGTTAACCACTATGTGGTGCTGAAGGGGTTAAGTGTGTCCTAGGGAGTGCTTCTAACTGTAGGGGGGATGGGCAGTGTGTGACACAACACTGATCACCGCTCCCGATTACAGGAAGCTGTGATCAGTGTCCTTGTCACTAGAAAGACTGGGGAAATGCTTGTTTACATCAGCATTTCCCGGTTCTTCCTCTCCGTGAGACGATCACGGGTATCCTCGCGGACATCGAGTCCGCGGGACCCGCGGTTGGACTCACGGAGCATGCGGCGGGCGTCCACAATGCCGCTTCTTAAAGGGGACGTATATATACATCCTTCTGCCTGCCCATGCCATTGTGTCGATGTATATCGTCGTGCACTGGTCGGCAAGCGGTTAAACTACAATGCAGTGGATTGCCTTTGAATTAGGGCCAACAGGCTTAGATGGGCCAATAAGGGGACTTTTGATTAAGCCAGTCCCCTTATTATAAAAGGGGGCATGCAGAACAGCCATAGTGTCAGTGTATTAAAAGCTGCTGCAGGGAAAGCCAACAAACTGCATAGGAAGACATTAGGGTCAGTAGAGGCGCATGCGCGAGGCTGACTAGGCAAGTAATGTCCACCTAGCGCTCCGCATCTACCGGGACTTGACAACCGACATAAAATGAGTTGAAGACGTTAACTACACCGGAACGGTAACCGACAGATAGCTAATACTTTCAGGCTCATAGATATATGATGTATAGTGGGAGAAGATCAGGGCTTAAACCACCAATGGTCCCTGAAGCGCTGACGAAAGCTGTGACTAAAATGGCAGCAGCATCTTCCTCCCGCTCCTCATTACCTCACTCACAGAAACTGAGTAAAGCTCAGTCAGCTCATAACACAGAGCCTGAACCTGAATTTGACTTTGACTTGAGTCCGAATATCTTACAAAGTACAGCACCAAATTCAGACCTTATTGCCCAATTTGAAAGAGTTTTACAGAGGGCACTACAAAACACCTCAGATTCCATCACAGAGAAACTGACGTGGGAAATCCGTGAGGTGGGCAGACGAACATCTGTATTGGAGCAAAGGATGGATGAAACTGATGGAATAACTGCAAATAACATAGACGAACTGGAATTACTGAGGGAAGACAATATCTCCCTCAACAATCGTTTAGAAGAATATGAGAACAGAGCCAGAAGGTCTAATCTAAGAATACGTGGTATACCAGAATCTATATTAGACCTCCAACCTACAATTACTGCACTCTTTCATGAAATAATTCCTACAGTTCCTATTGAACGCCTGGAGATGGACAGGGTCCATAGAACACTAGCCCCCCGAAAAGAAGAAGGTCCCCCAAGAGACATTGTTATTAAGCTGCACTACTTCAATACTAAGGAACTACTTCTGGAAGCAGCCCGCAATAAAGATGCTTTGATTTTCCAAGGACACAGATACCAGGTGTTCCAGGACCTCTCACAGCAAACCCTAACCAAAAGAAAGATGATAAAGCCACAACTCTTAATTCTTCAACACAACCGCATAACCTATCGTTGGGGCTTCCCATTTGCCCTCCGTTTTACATATAAAGGCAACACCTACACCTGCAAAACAACTGAAGATCTTATCTCCACAATTAATGATCTTCGCCTATCCATACCTGAGAATTCTTCAGAAGGATCCAAGAGAAGGGCTACCTCAGGTTCTCCCACAGCACAACAGGACTTGTCAGCTCTTCAAGCCCACTCCAACACTAACAAAAGGAGCCGTTTAGCTGCCCCACAACAAACTGCTGAAGATCAAATGGACTGAGTCTATTTCAATTGGTGATATAAAATATATATTATAATTACTTAGATACTCGGTTAATTATCTGTTATGGTGATCCCTGAGACAGACTGTCTCAGCAGGTTTACCACTTTATTGGGTTCTCCTAATATAATTTGCTTTGCACAAGATAAAATTCATAGACTAATAGCTATGGAAAAATGTATTACAATCACACTATATATATAGTTGAGTCATGAATCCATGTGGTATAAAAACTGTATGGATTCTGTGATTACACTTCTAATAATTTACCTGCTAAGGTGTTGCCTCCCGCGCATGGGTCAGAGAAAGCTTTTAGTAATTCCTCACTGTCATTATCTACCTCCCAGTTAATCTAAATGAACTACATAATTTTTACATTATCTCTCTGCCTCATGCGCGGGACACTACATTTCTCATCTTATGCAGATCCTAAAGGTAATTTAAATGGTTATTGTTTTATTTAAAAATACCTTTAAAACTTGTTCAGTACAATAAGTTATATGTTATAAAGTTACAGTATATAGGTTGTTCGGTTCTCGTGGATAGTCCACTGCACCTCACAAACGTTCCTTACGTGCCTGGTATAATATACCAGACATCCTTTGGACGAAATAGTACCCACTGTGTGGTAACTGATACCATACATTGGATACTAGCTCCATTTCGGAGCTAAACTTAAATACTTAAAACATAAACAAACTTCTCTCCTTCACATTAATACCAGACTTGTTATTTCATTTATTGCCCCCCCCCCAAGAAATAAAATAAAATAAAAATACCCGATATCTAACCGATACTTAACTTTCATATCCATTTTCTTAGCATTGAACAATTTAACGTACATATCTCCAGAACTTTCAAACTACTACCTACACACTATATTGATTATCATTAAGCTCACTGATTTGTTACCATGACTTCTCTAAATGTGCTTACACTTAATGTGCAGGGTCTCAATTCCCCTCCTAAAAGAACGAAAGCCTTCCAATTTTTCTCTTCTCTTTCAGCACATATTGTGTGCTTACAAGAGACACACTTTTCCACTCTTTCCTCTCCCAAATTTTGCCATTGTCGATATCCCCAAATATTCAAAGCCTCAGCCTCAACTAAATAAAGGGGGGTAATGATAGCTTTCCATCACACTACACCATTTACTCTCCAGGCTGAGATTGCAGATCCTGAAGGTCGATACCTAATACTCACAGGTTTATTATTAGATGCCGAAATAACCATTGGTACATACTATGCCCCGAACAAAATTCCTCTTGCCTTCCTTTCACACCTATTTACCGTTGTAGATACACACAAGAGAGGGATGCCTATAATGTGCGGAGACTCAAACCAAGCGATTTACCCAATTCTGGATAAGTTCCCTACACCTTCTTCAAACCTCTGTCCCACTTACCAATACCTGCTCAACCAACATACACTACTGGACACTTGGCGTGAACAACATCCTAAAAAAAGACAATATACCCACTATTCTTACCCACACAAACAATTCCCTCGAATTGATCACCTATTTACTAATATCAATTCAGCACACCTTATTCTTCATTCCCAAATTATTCCATGTACATGGTCAGACCACAATGCTACCATCACTACTTTCTCTTCCCTTGTCCCAAAACCCAACTATCGCTCTTGGACTATAAATGACAATCTTTTAGCCATCCCGACCTATAGACAAACAATTGAAAAAGCTATTCAAGAATATAACACGAATAATAAATCACCAGATATTAATCCTTTGACGCTTTGGGAAGCACACAAACCAACAATAAGAGGAGTATGCCTTAGTCAAGCAGCTCATCTCAGAAAACAAAATAAAATTATCCAGACAAAATTGGAAGAGACTTTCTACAGAGCCTCAGAGGATTTTCAAACAACTCCTTTCCCCAGTAACAAACTAACCTACGATAAAGCGAAGCTAGAATTAGGCATCTTCTTAACAGACTCGGCAGAAAAAATCCTTCGAAAATCTAGACATACAATGTACATGAAAGCAAATAAACCCACTACCTTTTTAGCTCTGGCTCTACGTAAAGCAGACCACATTAGAAAACCAATACGACTGCAAATTGCAAAAAATAATTTTTCTAGCAACCCGCTAAAGATAGTAAATGAATTCCAAAGAAAACTGACGGATTTATACAAAGATACCCATAAAATAGACCAAACAAAACTATCCTCTTTACTATCCAATATCCAATTGCCCTCACTCAGCACTGATCAACTTGAATCCCTTGAAAGACCTATTAAAACAGAGGAAATACAATCAGCTATAAAAACGTTGAAACTACATAAGCGACCTGGCCCAGATGGCTTTTCAGCCACGTATTACAAACGATTCTCCACACTACTCTCCCCTCTTCTAACAGAAGCTTTTAATTCCCTCCTCTCAGGACATTCTTTTCGTCCAGAAACCCTACTAGCTTCCATATCAATGATACCTAAGCCGAACTCTGACGACACGACCTGGTCCAATTATAGACCTATTTCAGTACTAAATTTAGACATCAAATTACTAGCTAAGATCCTTTCAAATAGACTTAACCCCATAATAGGGAAACTTAAAAATAAAGACCAAACTGGCTTCATACTATCCAGACACACGGGAGATAATATACGGAGGGCAACCCTTCTTGCACATATGGCACGTACCCGACGCATCCCTGCCTGCTTCCTCTCAATAGATATCCAGAAAGCATTTGACACTTTATCTTGGGATTATCTAAAATCTATTCTCCAAAAATGGGGTTTCGGAACAAATTTTCTACAATGGCTATTATCACTTTATGATAATCCAAAAGCATATATTTTATACTCAGGATTTCGATCTGAACCCATAGAAATAGAAAGAGGAACCAGGCAGGGCTGCCCTTTATCCTCACTCCTTTTCGCTTTAGCGATCCAGCCCCTTGCACAACTGATTCGTACGAATATCAACATTAAAGGTCGTCGAATTGGGTGGACATCAACATAAGTTATGTATGTTTGCTGACGACATTCTGATTTTTCTCACGTCTCCCTTAACATCAGCACCTAACCTTATAGACACACTTATTAAATTTAGTATGATCTCCGGATTGAAAATAAACACCCAAAAATCCAAAGCCCTGAATATTTCACTCCCTTTAGAACTTACGGAACTACAAGACTCTCTTCCCTTTACCTGGTCTAACACACATATTACCTACCTAGGTATCTCATTTACAGCTGATCCGTCTAATTTATATCAAGCAAACTACCCACCTTTACTAAAACAACTTACCTCATTGATGAAGAATTGGTCCACATTACCACTGGCATGGTTGGGAAGAATAACTGTGGCTAAAATGTCCACATTGCCAAAAATTTGATATCTTTTTAGTAACCTTCCAATCCGGGTCCCAGCCTACTTTTTCCGAATCATCCAACGCAAAGTATTGCAACTTATATGGGGCAAAATCAAACCACGTTTATCACAAAATACCCTTTTTACACCCCGAACACAGGGAGGTCTGAGTGTACCCAACTTTAGCAAATATTACTATGCTGCCCAACTTGCCCAACTCCCTAAATATCATGCCACTAAGGAAATTCCGCTATGGGTTTCGATCGAATTGGCCGATTGCGACCCCCTTTCAATGGCAAATATCTTATGGCTTCCCCCTTCACTCCGACGAAAAATTTCAAATCCAATCACCAAACATAATCTGACTATCTGGGACAGGTTCAAATTCCGATTTGGACTACAATCCTTGCATAACCCTCTTCTCTCCTTTTTGCATAACCCTGATTTTTATCCGGCCTGGACCTTCCCATCCTTTTTTTCAATTTGGTCTAAAAAAGGACTAATACGAACACACCAATTTATTGAATCAAATTAAATGATTCCCTTCCCCACACTTAGTGAAACCTATGACCTACCTACTACAGAAACCTTCAGATACTTACAAATTAAGAATTTTATACAGCTAAACAACCCTCAGAATTTACTCACTGATGACCGCACGACTTTTGAACAAACCTACATTTCTGACCCACATAGACGAGGCTTAATCTCAGAACTACACAGACAATTACTGATTCCTATCTCTGAAAACTCTCCACCATACACATCAAAATGGGAATCTGATTTGAATCTCCAACCTGGAACTTTAAACTGGCCACAAATATGGAAAGCAACAAACTCAGCAACGCCAAATATTGCTGCCCTAGAAACGAATTACAAGGTTCTCACAAGATGGTACTTAGTTCCTGCTAGAATCTCTAAATTCCACCCACAATATCCTGCACAATGCTTTAGAGGTTGCACTGACAAAGGCACACAATTACATATTTGGTGGACTTGTCCCATTGTTCTTACCTCTTGGAAAAAAATATTTGATCTATTATCCACCATGTTTAGCACCACTTTGCTACCAGATCCCACGGTAGCTCTTTTAAATAGTAAGCCCCAAAACATTACTAACCGGCAATTTAAACTTATGCTATACGTAACTACAGCTGCAAAACAATCAATTGCTTTCAATAAAAGATACTAAAATAACTTGGCCCTCCTTCTTAGTATCACTCTGCGCTTCTGGATAAAAACCGTCAAGATAAAACCACTGGCACAAAAATGTGTGTATGTAGACAGCAGCTGCTTAAAACCAAATGTCAATATATGTAAATACAGTGTTAAAAAGAAACTCTTAAAAGTTCAGAATAAAACTGTAGCAGCGCTACGGACAAAAGTTCATGTGTACGTCTTCTATACAGATTGCTCATATAGGTGATGAGGTAGTGGATGGTGGGTCTAGTTGTAATTAGTCCAAATCCTAGTTCCAGTGCTCCTTTCACCAAAGTGTATTTCACCAGGTGGGGGGATTTTGAAAGTCCCCTTTAGGGGATGCACTCACCAGATTTTAGAATAATGTAAGCATAGATAAACCATCCTCCTCCAATATTTCAATATTTCTCTCTTCCTCGCCACAATATTATAACAATGGTACCGCAGACATATGTGAGGGGAAAGAACACATCCACATAGGGCAGTATTGTTTGAACAATTTATTAAATAACAAACCCCCAAGTGTCCCCCTTTACAAATGTGCGTACCAAAAGTGCATAATATACAGGCGATTGTAATAAATGAGCGCTTCTGCGCTTAAAACTTGCCCCTGACGAGCGCCGACCAGTAATTCCTGTTGGCGTCTTCCTGTGTGGCAGGTCCTGGAACGCACAAGCGTCACTTCCGGTTTGCTAGGTATGTTGGTCACGCCCTGACGTTTCGTCAGTTCCTGACTTCTTCTGAGGGCGTGACCAACCGTCATAGCAACCGGATTAAGTACACATTGAATCCCCGCCCCCGGCTGGACGTCGGATCACGTCCCGCGTACCCGCGTCATCACGCATGCGCATTGAGGGGGTCCGCGTCCATGCCCTACTGTGGGTGGAATTACTCAGCCGTGCAGGTCAGAGTGCCCCGCTCGGATTGGCGCGTGCACTCGGTCTGCATACTGATTGGCTAATGTGCATCTAGTCTGGCCAAATAGCTGTTAAGACATGGGTAAAATACATAATTTCTCGCGGCTCGGGCTATCGGATATATGCTGTTGAACAGGGTTCTCCTAATGCAGATCCGCATAGCCCAGGTTTCAAAGCAAACAAACTTAACATCAAAGACATTATGTGAGGCTTGCATTGGCTATATGAGATGCCTCAGTGCCATGTCCCACATAGATGCAAAGCATCAATATCTATATGTTGCTACTTCTGATATTTTAAGAGCACTCGGAAACACTAAAAAAGCATACACAGCTCTTAAGCTATAACGACCCCTGCTGGGTGCATATAGGTCATAATATATACAAAACCATATGTATAAAATTGATAAGCATATCACATCCGTATAAAATATCCGTGTATAATATGTATGTTTCACGTAGCTGTTAATCGATAAATAGACCTCTGGATAAAATCTGTGTGGGGAACCTATGTCCAAGATTTATGTGAAAGATACATATAAAAGGGGCCAAAAAAATTGCACATAAAATCACTGATTACCTACAATAAAACACTAGATGTCTAAAATCCAATGTAAAATGCAGTATAAAATACAGTGCAAACTTAAAGACTTAAGTGTAAAATACAGTATAAAATTAAATGAATAAATATGCTCATATATAAAATCAGATAATAAAATCAGATAATAAAATCAGATGAGCAATATGCTAATCAGAACTTCTCAGAATGTGGATTCCAACCAATTATAGCTTTCCCCATAGACCTTGTGTTGACTAATTTTTGACTGGAGCTTGATATGTTGAGGATCTCTGATTGTTAGTTAGTCCTCATTTTCATGGGCCCATAACTACTTATCCCATTATACTCCGGCATGAGTGATGCCCTCATGGTAAAGGTGAGGATTCCACATACTGACTATCGTTGAGTGGAGTAGATGTATGTGGTAATGGTGTGAGTAGATTGGATGAGTCTGTTATATGTCAGACAGTCCCCCTAATGTTTTATGAGTCACTTATAAAACAGTTGATATCAAGCTCTACGTTTAATCCCTTGGACACCAAAACATCTGTTAAAAAAATCCATTTTGTTTCTTTCTTGGATTATTCACGAACTCTGTGTGAGCCCCTCCAGTGCAGCTCGAGGCTTTCTATGCCCCAGAATTGGAGGCCTGAGGGATCCTGGTTGTGTTTAAGTTTAAAATGTAATGACACGTTGTGGTCTTTAAAGCCAATCTTTATGTTGTGGACGTGCTCTGCTATCCTGATTCTCAGTAGTCTTTTTGTATGTCCAATATAGAGGAGCCCACATGGACATTTTAGAGCATAAACCACAAAACTGCTGTTGCATGTAATGAATAGGGATGAGCTTGGTGTTCGAGTGGAACATACGTTCGACTCGAACATCGGCTGTTCGATCGTTCGACGAAGATCGAACGATTTGGGCCGTTCGCGCCTAATTCGAGTGACGCGAACGGCCCACAATGCACTACGCCATCGCAGTGTCATCCAGGCGCTGTGATTGGCCAAGCATGCACTGTGACCCCGCATGCTTGGCCAATCACAGCGCCAGCAGCGAGGAGAGCAATGATTGGCCACAGGCAGGATGCCTGTGGCCAATTATTGCTGAGGGTGTTTAGTACACGCCCCACACTATAAAAGGCCGCCAGCACGGCGGCCTAGTGTAGTGTGTTCCGGAGCAGGGAAAGAGAAGCATAGGCAGTGTTCTGATTATAAGGTATATATTTACTGATCGTACTGTTGCTTTAAATTGGCATCCATTACTAGCAGGAACTGTAGTATATTCCTCCCACTTCCTGCTCAGCAGTCAGCAGTCATATTAAATAATCTTTCTACAGAGAAGGAAGCATGCTAAAGACCTCCACTATTTCTTAATACAGGCCTTGGAAGCATAAGTCTTCTTTTTACAAAAAACTTATTCTCAGTAAAGATTTCAACTATAAGCCCTTCCTCCTGAGTCTTTGTTGGGAAGCTGTTAGCTGTCTGCCAAGCTTTGTCCTTTGAACACATTGTGAGGGCAGAACAGTAAAAAGACTTTTAACACAGCGGGCATAGTTTAAAGAAGAGTGGATGCATTCTGCTCATCATCAGCTAACCTCTACAGCCACAGACACTACAAAGAAGTAATCTGTTTCATCATGCAACACACAGACAAGGATAATACACCAGTCATCCCTCAGCATACACAAGCAGAGGAAAGCATACAAAATATGACAACCAACAGGTCACGCTGCACAAGCTCCAGAGTCTCTAGTCAGTCGGATCAGACATCAGCTAGTGCTGAATCTGCCAGGTCCAAGCGCACTAGCTCTAGACATTCAAGCTGCTCTAACCTGTCGTCCACCAGTGCTGCAGCTGCCAAGGCCCATGCAAAAGCAGAAGCTGCGCGTGCACTGGCTTCCTATGCAATACGTGAAGCTGAAATGATAAGAGAACAGGGCTGCATAGATGAAGAACATCATATGATTAAAGCTAAAAGTAAAGCTGAAGCACTTAGAAGAAAAGCAGAGGTGAAAGCATCTTTACATATTATCAAGCAAGAAAAAACTGCTTCAGCAGCCTTAGCTGAAGCCGAGGTGCTCATGAGAGCTGCCGAAGAACAGTACAGAGAGCACTCTGTGATAGATACCCAAATGACACCACTTAGTGCAATCCAACGCACCAGTGAGTATGTGCAATTGCACGCGACCATGCGCTCGGATCAACAGTCTAATGATGCATTGGAATCGTCAAAGGTCCCACTAGCAGCAGACAACTTTGATATCGCTCGATGCAACAAGACTGAACCAGAACTTTACTATAACAAGCCAAGTGGTTACATACTCAGAGACCAATCTGTTGGTCCTTCAGGAAATCAAACAAATGGTGACATAATCCCTCCTTGGGAAAATATAAATCCGGCCTATAGCAGGAAGACTTGCAGTAAACGAGAACAACCACACGACTATAGTGGATTTTACCAAGCATCCCAACCGTCTTACCAGCCACAGACATGCCCTGTGTTTGTTCCCAGAAAATGCCCGCCTGAGGCAGCAGGAGCCACAGAGGTGACAAAATACTTGATACGCCGTGAAATGGTGAGCTCTGGTCTCCTGAAGTTTGATGACCGTCCAGAAAATTATTGGGCCTGGAAGTCATCTTTTCTAAGCAGCACCCAAGACTTAAATCTGAAAGACAGGGAAAAGCTTGACCTACTCTCCAAATGGCTCGGACCAGAGTCCACCGAGCAAGCCAAAAGAATCAGGTCAGTACATGTTCATGATACGACAGCAGGGCTTACAATGTTATGGCAGAGATTGGAAGACTGCTATGGGTCACCTGAAGTAATTGAAGATGCACTTCTAAAGAAAATTGAAAATTATCCAAAATTAACCAATAGAGACAATCAGAAGCTGAGAGAGCTTGGTGACATACTTTTAGAGCTGGAAGCGGCAAAGGCTGGTGGATACCTCCCAGGCCTCTCATATTTGGATACAGCACGCGGAGTCAAACCGGTAATCGAGAAGCTTCCTTACAGCTTACAAGAAAGATGGATCACGCAAGCATCAAAATACAAGGAAGATCATCAGGTGGCATTTCCACCTTTCTCCTTCCTCGCCAAATTCATTGTGAAGCAAGCTAAAATATGCAATGACCCAAGCTTCGCCCTTTTGAACAGGGGAGGCTCCAGTTCTGTAAAGACAGAGAAACAACTTTCAGTGTACAATAAAGAACGCAGAGCAACAGTATCTGTACGGAAGACAGAAGTACCGACTGAGTTTGAGGCCAACCAGGATAAAAGCTCAGGAGTGCAAATTGAGGACCCAGATAAGCAGTGTCCCCTACATAACAAGCCTCATCCACTGAGAAAATGTCGCGGTTTCAGAAGCAAGACGATAGAGGAGCGCAAATCTTATCTTAAGGACAAGCGCATTTGTTTCAGATGCTGTGGTTCAACTCAACATCTTGCTAAAGACTGTGTGAAAACAATTCGATGTAAAGAATGCAATAATGACAACCATCTGTCTGCTTTACACCCAGGACCAGCACCATGGAAAACAGAGAATCCGGTAACCCAAGAAGATCATGGTGGGGAGCAAAAAGAGAGTGCATTACCAGCAATAACCTCAAAGTGCACTGAAATCTGCACAAACACATTTAACTCGAGATCATGCTCCAAGATATGTTTAGTCAAGGTGCATCCTGCAGGCCTCAGAGAGAGGGCAATCAGAATGTATGCGGTTCTAGATGAACAAAGTAACAGATCTTTGGCAAGAACAGAGTTCTTTGACCTCTTCGGTGACAGAGGAAGTCCAACTCCGTATACTTTGAAGACATGCTCAGGAGTTGTGGAGACATCAGGGAGGAGAGCAAACAACTACATCATTGAATCATTAGATGGGAAAACGCAGCTGACTCTGCCCACTCTCATTGAATGTGATATGATACCAGATGATAGATCAGAGATACCCACACCTGAAATTGCTCGTCACTACCCTCATCTGATGCAAATATCAGACAAGATTCCAGTACTGGACCCAGGTGCTGCAATTATCCTTCTACTTGGAAGAGACATATTGAGAGTGCACAAGGTCAGAGAGCAATACAATGGGCCACACAATGCACCATTTGCACAACGTCTTGACCTTGGATGGGTCATAATTGGTGATGTATGTCTGGATGGAGCTCACAAGCCATCAAAAGTGAATGTCTACAAAACAAACATGTTGCAAAATGGCCGCACATCATGTCTTAGCCCCTGTACCAACAAGAAACAGATTAAAGAAAGACTAGTCAACCCAATACAACAGCAGAAAGTTCGGAGTTACATGGAGGCTATCGAAAAAGTGTAGCGCTTATTTTTGTGAAAGAGTCAGTTAACAAAACATAACAAATGTTGCAAACATGCATATATATTAATTTCAGTGACACCAAGTGACTGAGTGTGATCCGTGAAAAAAAATATATTATATGTAAATAAATCAGAACAAAACAGTCCTCTATTGTGACCACACACAAATAACAGTCCAAAAGTGTAGAAAAAACTGCAAGGTTGAAAAAAAGAGTCCCACATGGATATGACCCTCTCTGTGAAAGGATAGAGACACCACCACCGATTATAAGGAGGAGGCTTACCAGATGGTATTGACTTGGTAAGGTGTATACCACCCAAGTCAAAACAGGCTTAAATAATCAGTCAGCAAGGTGTATCCAGCTGGTCCTGAATCCGCATATCAGTCGGCACCGCAAATTCCCGTAAACACCAGGAAGTGTGAATACATATAGTCTTGTTGGAGCCAGAGATACGGTAACCACATAACATGTGTAATGGGGAAAAAAACTCACATAGTGTGATACCGTACAAGGAAGTATTTATTTAAAAAAAGATTAAAAAATGTACACTCACATTTGGAAGAACATCATAGGCATATCACAAAATGCAAGAGCGATGTGTGTAAATGGGTCCACCCGACGCGTTTCAACTAAAAAGTCATCATCTGGGGTGTGGACCCCCACAACAACACCGCTATTTATAGATGGAGTGACCCCAGCTGGAGTGACCCCGGAAATTACATCACTTCCTGTTGGTGAACAGGAAGTGGCGGCTGCTATTTTCACAGAGAGGGTCATATCCATGTGGGACTCTTTTTTTCAACCTTGCAGTTTTTTCTACACTTTTGGACTGTTATTTGTGTGTGGTCACAATAGAGGACTGTTTTGTTCTGATTTATTTACATATAATATATTTTTTTTCACGGATCACACTCAGTCACTTGGTGTCACTGAAATTAATATATATGCATGTTTGCAACATTTGTTATGTTTTGTTAACTGACTCTTTCACAAAAATAAGCGCTACACTTTTTCATATTCACCAGTTTTTGCTTTGTCTCAGCTGTGTTGGCAGCTAATTTTTGTGTTCACTCATTGCACAGCGCAGTATATCCCATATCTAATTTTTTGCACAGTTTACTTGACATTATATTGCAGCAGTGTTCATTATTTATTTGGTGTAATACCAACCACTAATATGGATGTATTTGACTACCGTGCATCACGCACAGTCAATACAGAGGGTGTGTTTGTAGCCACTGGTAGCGACACAGAAATTGGAGGGTTATTTTTAAGGCTTAGGAATGTCATGGTGTCAGAACTCCATCTTCAGTGGGACCTTGTGTTCCTGGAACAATATGTGACGGAACAGATGGTCCCACGAAGTCTCAGATGGGACATTCATCCACAACAGGGTGAGGGAGATTTTGACTCCTGGTTTAAATATTTCAATGAGGCTGGTACCAAATTTTTAAATTTCCTCATTACCAGGAAGTGAAGTCGCCTCTCTGTCTTGGATAGAGAGATCAAGGAATTAAAGGAAGGACTGCTTGTGTATAAAAACTCAGTTGAATACAATTCCTTGTCCTCTAACCTCCAGGCCCATTTGATCAAGGAGGATAAAGATCAAAAGGCTAAAAAACATAAAAAATACTCGCGGGATATAGGTGACTATAGGGCGGGTAAGGTATTCAGCTGGCAGAAAACCCCAGTACAGGATCAAACTATGGAAGTTAATTCTTCTAATATAGGAGCGCAGGCTCCTCTGATTGATTACCAGACCCAACCGAAACCTTCTATGAATAGGAGCCTACTACCTAGGGATCCTCCTCCAACCCAGGGTGGTCGCCCCCAAAATGTACATACCCCTAGGAACACACAGAAGGGTAGAGGACATAATTCTAATAGAAGGGGAGGGAGAGGACATAGAGGGAACCATTCTAACCCTGACGGTCATTATTATGATCGTGAGCCATCCTATCAGAGGGGGTCTCCCTATTATAGGGGATCACCCGCTAGATATCAAGACCACCATAATGGTTACCCTAAACCATCCCACTATAGTCATCCACCAACATCCACTTATAACAGATATTCTCCACTTCAAGATCAGTATAATGATGGAGTATATCCGTATCCAAATGCCGAGTATGATCAGCCTTCCTATGGATATCAACAACCAATCTCCCAACCCCGCCCAAATCAGGGTTTTCACGAGGACCCCCCAGGGAGAAAAAGGGGCCGAGACCCAAGAGAGGGTCCAGAGGAGGGAGGAGGAGCCAGAGACGAAAAGCGAGGGCGAACATAATCTGTAAAGGAGTGTTCAACCTGAGTAGTACTGTTTTAACACATGAAGAAAAGATTGTTTTGGACAAGGGTCTCAAATTTGCTCCCCCGCGGAGGTTGAACAAATTTGACACCTTTGTCGACATTCATAAGTACATTAGGAAGATTAACATACAGCGCTATATTACTTCCAATCCTACTAGAAGTATAGCGAGGGCAGCTACGTCAGGTACTGTCCATTCAGGTTTATCCAATCCATCCCTGTTCAACCCCCCTAACCAGCTTGCTCCAGCAATAAACATGTTTAGAGATCTGGTATTGAAAGATCTTGCCAAATTACCTCCTAAACGAGTTTTCAATAATCCTTTACCTAGTCAGGGTCTTAAATCCTTGTGTGACAATAAGGATCTGGTTATCCGTCCCGCTGACAAAGGCGGAGGTATTGTATTGCTGGACAAACAGGACTATATGGGGAGATGTACAAAATTCTGAGTGATCAGGATACGTACAAAGAGCTACCCAGTAATCCGACATCTAAATTCAAGAGACAATTAACCAGTCTTATCGCTCAGGGTTATGAGTCCTCAATTTTAAATAGTAAAGAAAAATCGTTCCTTGTTCCTTTAGCCCCCCGCATTCCTGTTATTTATTATTTACCTAAGGTTCATAAAGATTCCCTTCATCCCCCTGGACGTCCCATCATTAGCGGGATAGATTCCGTCACCTCTAGAATTGGTAGGTACATTGATTTCTTTTTGCAACCATCTGTACGCAAAACTCCATCCTACCTTAAAGACACGAAGGATGTGATTAAACGCCTGTCTGCTATCACCTTTGAAGGCGATTTGATTATGGCCACAGCGGATGTGGCATCCTTATACACCTGCATTCCTCATCAGAGAGGAATGGAGGCTGCTAAGGATTTTCTAAATAGGGATGTCACTCTCG
Source organism: Rana muscosa (assembly GCA_029206835.1). Taxonomy (NCBI): domain Eukaryota; kingdom Metazoa; phylum Chordata; class Amphibia; order Anura; family Ranidae; genus Rana; species Rana muscosa. Next base: position 795,030,670 of record CM055122.1, on the reverse strand, counting down.
CTAAACCTCAGGTGGATTTTATAGTTGATTTGTTGGAGTTTGCCACCCAACATAATTATTTTTGGTTTGATGGTCGCTTTTATTTGCAGCATAAGGGAGTTGCGATGGGAGCAAAGTTTGCTCCCAGTTTAGCAAACCTTTTCATGGCCAAGTGGGAGGAGGATGCCGTCTATGCCCTGGAACACCCGCAGTTAATTATGTGGGCCAGGTACATAGACGACATCCTCCTCCTTTGGGCTGGCACCCCTGAATCTCTTGAAGATTTCTTCTCAGAGCTCAATGAGAATGACAGAGGGATTTCACTTACATACGAATTTAGCCAGTCTAAAATCCATTTTTTGGATCTTGAAATAGAAAGGTTTGAGTATCAATTCAAGTACAGTACGTATTTCAAACCTACGGATAGGAACGGATATATACCCACAGACAGTTGCCATCATAAGTCCTGGCTAAAATCCGTTCCCAAAAGTCAATTCCTGCGACTCCGCAGGAATTGTACTGACACAGAAACTTTCAGGATACAAGCTGACATTCTAAGAGACCGGTTTATTGAAAAGGGATATGACAATCGAGATGTCGAGAATGAGATGACTAAGGTTCTGAATATCGACCGATCTCTATTGTTAGCAGATAGACCTCAAAGAGAAAGGGAAGACAATTTTAGATGGTCTTTTCTTACAGCCTTTTCTACCCAACACAAGCAAATCAAGGCTATTTTTGAACAACATTGGGGTATCTTGAGGAATGATCGAATCCTTGGTACACTTTTACCAGAAAGACCTAAAGTGATATACCGAGGAGTGCCCTCACTTAAAAGTAAAATTGCACCAACCATCATTAATCCTCCGATTAGGCCAACATTTTTTCATAACTGGACAGGCTACTACCCCTGTAAGAAATGCCTTGTATGCCAGTATAACACCTGTGGGAGAAAGGCCAGTAAAGAATTTAGGTCCACAGCGACTAACCGGGTCTATCCAATCAAACCATTTTGTACATGCGCAACTATTAATGTTGTGTATTTACTGACATGTCCATGTGGTAAACAATATGTTGGGCGGACCATTAGGTCATTCACGACCAGGGTAACCGAACATATCAACTTAATCAAGTTTGGGAGTGTCAAACACACGGTCCCTCGGCATTATTGGCAAAACCATGCCCGTGACCCAACAGGGACCCAATTCTTGATTTCTGACCGTTATGTTGCTCCATGGAGGGGTGGGGCCAACACTAGAGGAGTTTCCAGACTCGAAACTTTCTGGATTTACGAGTTACAGACTCACCACCCACAGGGGTTAAATGTGGAGTGGGATATTAACGCTTTTATTAATAGATCTTGACTCCAAGGACGATTTTTCATAAATTTTTGTAGTAATTTAAAAAAATTTATCCTTTTTTTAATAAAATGTTTTAATAATCATTTCAACTTGTCAACTATCTAGTCACCATTCAAATGGCTAGTTTGTGTTTGACAGTTGAATTTGTCGGTTTTGGAACATTAACCAATATTAGCATTCTAGATTTTTAGGGATGACCCCAGTTTGATTTGACTTCAAATTCGGCATGCCAAAGCGGGGATTCGAACTCACAACCTCCCGATAACACATCAGGCGCTTTGCCCATAGCACCACCACTGGAAGTGTTTGTTTGGGCTCATAAAAAACAGTGCCATATCAGACATAGTGAGGCTTGGGGATCTTTTCCAATGTTCCTGTGCAGAGCGGAAGTGATGTCATCCAGCCTCGTCTTCATAGAGAGGCTTGGATGGCGCTTCCTGTTCTATATGGCTGATATAGAAGTTCTGGCCATGTCTATACTGCTTATTTATCTATTGATCTAACACAATCTAATAAATATTCATTGGCAGTATTATCCTATATTATGGGAAGATTTTTTGAGATCAAATGGGATATTTTAAATAGCAGCCGCCACTTCCTGTTCACCAACAGGAAGTGATGTAATTTCCGGGGTCACTCCAGCTGGGGTCATTCCATCTATAAATAGCGGTGTTGTTGTGGGGGTCCACACCCCAGATGATGACTTTTTAGTTGAAACGCGTCGGGTGGACCCATTTACACACATCGCTCTTGCATTTTGTGATATGCCTATGATGTTCTTCCAAATGTGAGTGTACATTTTTAAATCTTTTTTTAAATAAATACTTCCTTGTACGGTATCACACTATGTGAGTTTTTTTCCCCATTACGCATGTTATGTGGTTACCGTATCTCTGGCTCCAACAAGACTATATGTATTCACACTTCCTGGTGTTTACGGGAATTTGCGGTGCCGACTGATATGCGGATTCAGGACCAGCTGGATACACCTTGCTGACTGATTATTTAAGCCTGTTTTGACTTGGGTGGTATACACCTTACCAAGTCAATACCATCTGGTAAGCCTCCTCCTTATAATCGGTGGTGGTGTCTCTATCCTTTCACAGAGAGGGTCATATCCATGTGGGACTCTTTTTTTCAACCTTGCAGTTTTTTCTACACTTTTGGACTGTTATTTGTGTGTGGTCACAATAGAGGACTGTTTTGTTCTGATTTATTTACATATAATATATTTTTTTTCACGGATCACACTCAGTCACTTGGTGTCACTGAAATTAATATATATGCATGTTTGCAACATTTGTTATGTTTTGTTAACTGACTCTTTCACAAAAATAAGCGCTACACTTTTTCATATTCACCAGTTTTTGCTTTGTCTCAGCTGTGTTGGCAGCTAATTTTTGTGTTCACTCATTGCACAGCGCAGTATATCCCATATCTAATTTTTTACATGGAGGCTATCACCTCATCTGAAGATACAGATGAGCTAGGATGCAAGGTGTTTGAAAGAACGCGAGATGATGACAAACCAGCACCATCTGTTGAAGATAGCCTCTTCCTTGAGATAATGGACAGAGAAGTCTTTCTAGATGAGTCAAACAGCTGGGTAGCTCCACTACCTTTCCGTTCACCCCGACATCACCTTCCTAACAACAAAAGACAAGCAGTGAAGCGTCTCACCTCATTGCGACGCACTCTAGACAGAAAGACAGATATGAAGGAACACTTCCATGATTTCATGCAGAAGATCTTCGACAGTGGTCAAGCTGAAAAAGCACCACCATTGGAAGAAAAACAAGAATGTTGGTACTTACCAATATTTGGAGTGTATCATCCTCAGAAACCAGGACAGATACGAGTAGTATTTGACTCCAGTGCAAAGTATGAAGGCCTTTCCCTAAACGATGTCCTCCTCAGTGGACCTGACCTGAATAATACACTCCTTGGAGTCCTCATCAGGTTCCGAAAAGAACGCGTTGCAGTAACAGCAGATGTACAACAAATGTTCTACTGTTTTCTTGTCCGCAAAGATCACAGAGACTACCTGAGGTTCCTGTGGTATGAAGACAATGACTTCAACAAAGATGTCACAGAATACAGGATGAAGGTACATGTGTTCGGGAACAGCCCCTCTCCAGCTATAGCTATCTACAACCTGAGACGAGCAGCACAGAAAGGTGAAGAAGAACACGGCACAGATGCCAAACATTTTGTTATGAGAAACTTTTATGTGGACGATGGACTTGCTTCTTTCTCTAGCAATGAAGAGGCTATCGACATCCTGAAGAGAACAAGGGAGATGTTAGCAGAATCTAACATAAGGTTACACAAGATAGCGTCCAACAGCAGCAAAATCATGGAAGCATTTCCCTCAGAGGACCGTGCAAAAGACCTCAAGGACCTGGATCTAGGAACAGATTCACTGCCCCTTCAAAGAAGTTTAGGGCTCAGTTGGGATCTGAAAACCGACAGCTTTACATTTAGAGTATCCAGAGAAGAGAAGTCGTTCACGAGAAGAGGTGTCTTGTCCACGGTCAACAGCCTTTATGACCCCCTAGGATTTGTAGCCCCCATAACCATGCAAGGCAAGGCTCTTATGAGAGAAATTGCTACTGAACATGAACAAAGTGAATGGGATACACCTCTACCTAAGGAGAAAGAAATGCAGTGGAAGTTGTGGAAGGACTCATTAATAGAGCTTGAACAACTTATCATACAAAGGTCATATGTCCCTGTTTCTCTGTCTGCCACGAAGCAAAGAGAATTGTGTGTATTCTCAGATGCATCTACTATGGCTATAGCAGCTGTAGCCTACCTTAGAGTAATGGACTTTGAAGGACAAAACTATGTTGGGTTTATCATGGGAAAGTCCAAACTGGCTCCACGTCCTGCTCACACGGTTCCACGTTTGGAGCTTTGTGCTGCTGTCTTAGCAGTGGAGATGGCAGACATGATCATTGCTGAACTGGACATTGAAATTCATGCAGTGAAGTTTTACACAGACAGCAAGATTGTGTTAGGATATATTCACAATGCTTCGAGAAGATTCTACATGTACGTGTCAAACAGAGTGATACGCATCAGAAAGTCCACACGGCCAGAACAGTGGCACTACATCAGTACGGATAAAAATCCAGCCGATCATGGGACTAGACCGGTTCTAGCAGCTGTCCTGAAGCACACTAACTGGTTCTCAGGACCATCCTTTTTGAATAGATCAGAAACCGAAGAGACCACTCAGTTTGAGACATTTGAACTTGTAGAACCAGATAATGACAAAGAAGTACGTGCACAAGTAACGGCGTATAGTACCATAACTACTAGAGGCAACCTTGGCGCACACCGGTTTGAAAGATTCTCCAGCTGGAAGTCACTCATTCGAGCTATAAGAAAGCTTATTCACCTAGCCAAATCCTTCTGTAGAGCTACAAACACTGACAAGTGCAATAGCAATCATCTTATGCAAGCCGAAATTATCATCATTAGATGTGTTCAGCAAGAAGTTTTCAAAGAAGACATCAAGTGCCTTCTTAAAAGAGAAGAGATCTCCAAACACAGTCCACTCAAAAAACTGAACCCAATACTTGATGAAGATGGAGTGATAAGAGTTGGAGGTCGCTCATCAGTAGTGGATATGACGGTCGAAGAGAAACATCCTTTTATAATGCCCAAGAATCATCACATTTCATTTCTGTTAGTAAGACACTATCACGAACAAGTTGCACATCAGGGTCGCCACTTCACTGAAGGAGCAGTCCGGTCAGCTGGATTATGGATCATAGGGAGTAAACGACTAGTCTCCAGTGTCATCCACAAATGTGTAATTTGCAGAAAAATCAGAGGGAAACTTGAAGAGCAGAAGATGTCAGACTTACCTGCTGATAGACTTGCTTCAAACCCACCCTTTACTCATGTTGGCCTAGATGTCTTTGGTCCTTGGAACATCTCCTCACGTCGGACCAGAGGAAGCAGTGCAGAAAGTAAACGTTGGGCTGTTCTGTTCTCTTGCATGAGTACAAGAGCAGTACACATTGAAGTCATTGAGTCTCTGTCTACCTCAAGCTTTATCAATGCTTTGAGAAGATTTTTCTCTATCCGAGGACCTGTGAAGCAACTCCGCTCAGATCGGGGCACAAACTTTACTGGGGCCTGTAAGGAGTTAAGGATCCTTACAGAAGACTCTGAGACGAGTGCTTATCTTCAAGATCAAAGATGCACTTGGACCTTCAATCCTCCTCATGCGTCACATATGGGAGGAGCTTGGGAGAGGATGATTGGAGTGGCTCGTCGCATTCTGGATGCCATGTTTCTGAAGGTTAGCTCTACTCGCCTTACACATGAAGTTCTCATCACACTTATGGCTGAAGTCATGGCTATCATGAACGCTCGACCCTTAGTTCCGGTGTCTACCGATCCAGAAATGCCAACAGTTTTGACACCTGCAATGCTTTTGACCCAGAAGATGGAAACAGTGACAGCTCCCACAGGAGATTTTGGTCTCAAAGATCTTTACACCAAGCAATGGAAGCAAGTTCAGAGTCTTGCAGACATCTTCTGGAATAGATGGAAACAAGAGTACCTGGTGACGCTCCAGTCACGCAGAAAATGGCAAATTGACAAGCCTAACCTACAAGTCGGAGATGTCGTCCTACTAAAGGACGCTCAGGTCCACAGAAACGAATGGCCAGTTGGACTCATTGTCGAGACTGTACCTAGTAATGATAGTAAGGTTAGAAAGGTCAAAGTTAAAGTCATGAGACAGGGCACCCCTAAGGTGTACTTTAGGCCTATCTCTGAAGTTGTTTTACTTCTTAAAAAGGAAACATAGTGGTATAATGTTCATTATGCCAGGTGGGGAGTGTTCTGATTATAAGGTATATATTTACTGATCGTACTGTTGCTTTAAATTGGCATCCATTACTAGCAGGAACTGTAGTATATTCCTCCCACTTCCTGCTCAGCAGTCAGCAGTCATATTAAATAATCTTTCTACGGAGAAGGAAGCATGCTAAAGACCTCCACTATTTCTTAATACAGGCCTTGGAAGCATAAGTCTTCTTTTTACAAAAAACTTATTCTCAGTAAAGATTTCAACTATAAGCCCTTCCTCCTGAGTCTTTGTTGGGAAGCTGTTAGCTGTCTGCCAAGCTTTGTCCTTTGAACACATTGTGAGGGCAGAACAGGCAGGGACAGTGACATTTTTTTTTCTTGCTTAACCTGGATTCCTTTAGTTTAGGGAAAGAGAAGGATAGGTAGGGAGAGTGTCAGTGTGTTTTACTGTGCGAATCCTTGTTTCTAGGGACAGGGAAGGACAGTGAGGGAAATTCTCCTTGTGCTATAGTGTGCTAAAGCATTGATCATCAACCATCTTTAAAAAATCATTTTTTCTAGGGACAGAAAACTATAGGTAGGGAGAGTGTCAGTGTGTTTTACTGTGATAATCCTTGTTTCTAGGGACAGGGAAGGACAGTGAGGGAAATTCTCCTTGTGCTATAGTGTGCTAAAGCATTGATCATCAACCATCTTTAAAAAAACATTTTTTCTAGGGACAGAAAACTATAGGTAGGAAGAGTGTCAGTTTCTTTCACTGTGATAATCCTTGTTTCTAGGGACAGGGAAGGACAGTGAGGGAAATTCTCCTTGTGCTATAGTGTGCTAAAGCATTGATCATCAACCATCTTTAAAAAAACATTTTTTCTAGGGACAGAAAACCATAGGTAGGAAGAGTGTCAGTTTCTTTCACTGTGATAATCCTTGTTTCTAGGGACAGGGAAGGACAGTGAGGGAAATTCTACTTGTGCTATAGTGTGCTAAAGCATTGATCATCAATCAGCTTTAAAAAAAACATTTTTTCTAGGGACAGAAAACTATAGGTAGGAAGAGTGTCAGTTTCTTTCACTGTGATAATCCTTGTTTCTAGGGACAGGGAAGGACAGTGAGGGAAATTCTCCTTGTGCTATAGTGTGCTAAAGCATTGATCATCAACCGTCTTTAAAAAAACATTTTTTCTAGGGACAGAAAACTATAGGTAGGAAGAGTGTCAGTTTCTTTCACTGTGATAATCCTTGTTTCTAGGGACAGGGAAGGACAGTGAGGGAAATTCTCCTTGTGCTATAGTGTGCTAAAGCATTGATCATCAACCATCTTTAAAAAAACATTTTTTCTAGGGACAGAAAACTATAGGTAGGGAGAGTGTCAGTTTCTTTCACTGTGATAATCCTTGTTTCTAGGGACAGGTGAAGGACAGTGAGGGAAATTCTCCTTGTGCTATAGTGTGCTAAAGCATTGATCATCAACCATCTTTAAAAAAAACATTTTTTCTAGGGACAGAAAACTATAGGTAGGAAGAGTGTCAGTTTCTTTCACTGTGATAATCCTTGTTTCTAGGGACAGGGAAGGACAGTGAGGGAAATTCTCCTTGTGCTATAGTGTGCTAAAGCATTGATCATCAACCATCTTTAAAAAAACATTTTTTCTAGGGACAGAAAACTATAGGTAGGAAGAGTGTCAGTTTCTTTCACTGTGATAATCCTTGTTTCTAGGGACAGGGAAGGACAGTGAGGGAAATTCTCCTTGTGCTATAGTGTGCTAAAGCATTGATCATCAACCATCTTTAAAAAAACATTTTTTCTAGGGACAGAAAACTATAGGTAGGAAGAGTGTCAGTTTCTTTCACTGTGATAATCCTTGTTTCTAGGGACAGGGAAGGACAGTGAGGGAAATTCTCCTTGTGCTATAGTGTGCTAAAGCATTGATCATCAACCGTCTTTAAAAAAACATTTTTTCTAGGGACAGAAAACTATAGGTAGGAAGAGTGTCAGTTTCTTTCACTGTGATAATCCTTGTTTCTAGGGACAGGGAAGGACAGTGAGGGAAATTCTCCTTGTGCTATAGTGTGCTAAAGCATTGATCATCAACCGTCTTTAAAAAAACATTTTTTCTAGGGACAGAAAACTACAGGTAGGAAGAGTGTCAGTTTCTTTCACTGTGATAATCCTTGTTTCTAGGGACAGGGAAGGACAGTGAGGGAAATTCTCCTTGTGCTATAGTGTGCTAAAGCATTGATCATCAACCATCTTTAAAAAAACATTTTTTCTAGGGACAGAAAACTATAGGTAGGAAGAGTGTCAGTTTCTTTCACTGTGATAATCCTTGTTTCTAGGGACAGGGAAGGACAGTGAGGGAAATTCTACTTGTGCTATAGTGTGCTAAAGCATTGATCATCAATCAGCTTTAAAAAAACATTTTTTCTAGGGACAGAAAACTATAGGTAGGAAGAGTGTCAGTTTCTTTCACTGTGATAATCCTTGTTTCTAGGGACAGGTGAAGGACAGTGAGGGAAATTCTCCTTGTGCTATAGTGTGCTAAAGCATTGATCATCAACCATCTTTAAAAAAACATTTTTTCTAGGGACAGAAAACTATAGGTAGGAAGAGTGTCAGTTTCTTTCACTGTGATAATCCTTGTTTCTAGGGACAGGGAAGGACAGTGAGGGAAATTCTACTTGTGCTATAGTGTGCTAAAGCATTGATCATCAATCAGCTTTAAAAAAACATTTTTTCTAGGGACAGAAAACTATAGGTAGGAAGAGTGTCAGTTTCTTTCACTGTGATAATCCTTGTTTCTAGGGACAGGGAAGGACAGTGAGGGAAATTCCCCTTGTGCTATAGTGTGCTAAAGCATTGATCATCAACCGTCTTTAAAAAAACATTTTTTCTAGGGACAGAAAACTATAGGTAGGAAGAGTGTCAGTTTCTTTCACTGTGATAATCCTTGTTTCTAGGGACAGGGAAGGACAGTGAGGGAAATTCTCCTTGTGCTATAGTGTGCTAAAGCATTGATCATCAACCATCTTTGAAATCCTTGTTTTTTGGACAGTCAGGGAAATTGTCGTTGTGCTATTCTGTGCGAAAGCAATCATCCTCAACCATATTTAGAAATCCTTAAGTAAAGGGACAGAGAAGGACACCTGAAGGTACCCCTTATTGCTTTTTTCCCATCTCCCTGCAGGCCATCTATTAGAATGTCTGGAAGGCAAACAAGGAGAGGCAGACAGTCAGGAGGCAATAAAAGAGGGCAAGCAGGCTCTGTGTCTGGGGGCAACAGTGCTGGTCGTGGACGCGGTGCATTGTCATCAGCACATGGCCATGGGACACGCTTGTCCTTCTTTTCGGCAGCTGGACATGTTGAGCCACATCATGCCGAAGACTTGGTAGAGTGGATGACCAAGCCCTCCTCCTCCTCCTCATCCTCTCTCACCCAGGCTCAGGGTACTGGCAAAGCAGCTGCCAAAGCGTCCTCTTCCCTGGTATCAATGTCAGACTCATCATCAGTCACTCCTTCCCTAGACCCACCATGTCCTCCTCCTGAGGAGTCCCCCGAACTGTTTGAGCACAGTGTTGGGTACATGCTCCAGGAGGATGCCCAGCGTTTCGAAGGGTCTGATGATGAAACCCAGCTACAGGAAGGCAGTAGCGTGAGAGCAGACAGAGGGGATGCTCAAGAAGGACACCAATCTGGCAGTCATGTTCCAGCAGCTGCAGCATACTGCCAGATTGGCTCCAGTGATGAGGAGGGAGGGGATGATGAGGTCACTGACTCCACGTGGGTGCCTAATAGGAGAGAGGAGGAGGAGGAGGATGAGGAGGAGGCACATCTCCAACGAGGCAGGATGCCCTTTGGTGGCCAGCGTAAGGGCAGTACACTGACGGAATCACACCGCAGAGCTCCGCCTGTGCAGGGCGCTGCCTCTGCCCGTCATTCCAAAAGTTCTTTGGTGTGGGCCTTTTTTGAGGCTAGTGCATCAGATCGCACAGCTGCTGTTTGCAACATATGTCTCAAGCGTATATCGCGTGGCCAAAACATCAGCCGCTTGGGTACCACATGCCTGACCAGACATATGTTGACCTGCCATGCAGCTCGTTGGCAAGCCTACCTCAAAGACCCACACCAAAGAACAAAGCGGACCTCTCCTTGCACTGCATCAGCTGGGATCTCCAACCCCACTATAACTTCAGTCCTCTCTGAAACATGCACTGAGAGGAATGAAGGTGTAGAATTAGGTGTGTCACAGCCAATTAGTTGCGGCCACTCTGCTAGCAGTACACCGACGTCCGATTCTAGCAGGCAAATTTCCCTGCCCCAGCTGCTGGACCGTCGAAAGAAGTTCACTCCCAGCCATCCACATGCCCAGCGGTTGAATGCTAGCTTGGCTAAATTGCTAGCGCTTCAACTGCTGCCTTTTCAGTTGGTAGACTCGGCCCCCTTCCGTGAGTTTGTGCAATGTGCGGTTCCTCAGTGGCAGGTTCCCAAACGCCACTTTTTCTCACGGAAGGCTATTCCGGCTCTCTACCGGCATGTGGAAGGCAATGTCTTGGCCTCGCTGGACAGGGCGGTCAGCGGTAAGGTGCATATTACCGCTGACTCATGGTCCAGCAGGCATGGACAGGGACGTTACCTTTCTTTCATGGCCCATTGGGTCACTCTTTTGGCAGCTGGGAAGGATGCAGGACAAGGTGCAGTAGTGTTGGAGGTTGTTCCACCGCCACGCCTCCAAAATGCTACTACTGGTTGTGACTAGTGATGAGCCGAACACCCCCGGGTTCGGTTCGCACCAGAACCCGCGAACGGACCGAAAGTTCGAACGAACATTAGAACCCTATTAAATACAATGGATGCGAACGTTCGAATTCTAAAGTGCTAATTATAACAACTATTATGCATGTTATTGTCATAAATAGGGTTTGGGAACCCGGGTTCTGCACCAGGGGACATGTATCAATGCAAAAAGAAGTTTTAAAAACGGTCGTTTTTCGGGAGCAGTCATTTTAATGATGCATAAAGTGAAAAAAAAAAAGTCAAATATTCCTTTAAATATCGTACCTGGGGGGTGTCTAAAGTATGCCTGTGAAGTGCCACGTGTTTCCCGTGTTTAGAACTGTCCCTGCACAAAATGACACTTCTAAATGAAAAAAAAGCCATTTAAAACTGCTTGCGGCTTTAATGTAATGTCTGGTCCCGGTAATATGGATGAAATTCTTTAAGAAAAATGGCATAGCTACCCCATGACCCCCCCCTACCCCAGCCCATTACCAGCCCCTTTGGGTCTTGTATGGATATTAAGGGGAACCCCGCACATAAAATAAAAAAGGCCCTATATACTCTGAACAGCCGTATACAGGCGGTGCATACAAGACAGGGACTGTAGGTTTGTTCTTATGTAGAATCTGTTTGTAATTTTGAACAGGTACATTGTTGAAGTGTAGCTCCAGCCCAAAAATCTATTTTTAAACTTTTTGGGAAACATAGGTAAGGGTTATCACCCCTGTAACATTTGTTTTGCTGTCTGTGCCCCTGTTCAGAACATTTCACCTCACTTTCCGTCCCAATGACAACTGTTTTTGAAATGTGGTGTTTTTCTTGAAACAAGGATTGCTGATAAAGCATCAGTACAGATGAGACCCCTTTCTCCCATATTTATTCTTACAGGAGAGAATTTTCCTTTCTAGGGGTAGATTTCCTCTCACTTCCTGTTGTCTTCTTTCGTTTGCAAGTAGGAGTCGTTTGTAAGTTGGATGTTTGAAAGTAGGGACCTGCCGTATATACTCTGCAGAAATAGGCCCCTTAGTTGTTGGTGTTGGCACAACACTGTAAGCACTCAGTTACTCTTGGTTGGTGCTGGAACGCCCTGCTGTCAACTATTATATCAGGAATTTTAATTACATATAATTGTTGAACAGTGGTAGTAAAAATTGGGGCTTTGATGGTGGTGCTGGTGCCACAACACTGTAAGCCCTGACAGTTACTCTTGGTGGGTGCAGCAATGGGCCCTGCTGTGAATTATTAGATCAAGAATTGTAATTGCATGCCCCTGTTGAACAGGGGCTGAAAAATTGGGCCTTAGGCACTGGTGGCACAACACTACAACCCCTCACAGATACTGTACTTGGAGCACAGCAATGAGCCCTGTTGCAAAGTATTGCTTCAAAAATTGTAATGACACGCCCCTGTTAAACAGGGGCTGAAAAATTGGGCCTTAGGCACTGGTGCCACAACACTCCAACCCCTCACAGATACTGTACTTGGAGCACAGCAATGAGCCCTATGGCAAATTATTGCTAAAAAAATTGTAATTACACGCCCCTGTAAAACAGGGGCTGAAAAATTGGGCCTTAGCCACTGGTGGCGGCACCCATAAACAAAAATGATCTTCCAAGCTATCATCATCAATCGTATCATTGAGGACTCGGAGGAGGAGGATAGCCAGTCAACATAACAGCACAGGCACTCAGCATCAGCATCAGTCTTGAAGGGATGTGACATGTTAAAATCAATTAGTCTGTTATATCAGCATCAGGTGTGTGGTAGCTGGTGGTGATCCAAGACTGGTTCATCTTGATGAAAGTCAGTCGATCAACCGAGTCGGTGGACAGGCGCACCCTGTGATCCGTGACAAATCCTCCAGCAGCACTGAATGTGCGTTCCGAAAGAACGCTGGATGCAGGACAGGCCAGTAGCTCAATTGCATACTGTGCAAGCTCTGGCCAGTGATCCATCCTCAAGACCCAGTAAGCCAGAGGATTTTCGGTGGGGAAGGTGTCCAAGTCTGACCTTGCCCCTAGATATTCCTGCACCATGTTTATCAGACGCTGGCGATGGTTGCTGGAACCGATCATACTTTGGGGCTGCGGACTAAAGAATTGTCTGAACGCATCGGTCAGACGGCCACCTTCCCCACCGCTCCTTCTTTGACTGGCCGAAGCCTCAGCAACTCGTTGTCCAGGACCAGGAGTTTGTAACCTCCCAGTCTCTGGGAACGCGTTGCACAGACCTTTCTGCAAGGCCTCCCGGAGTTGTCTCATCCTCTGCTCCCTCTGCGACGGTAACATAAGGTCCGCAACCTTACCCTTGTACCGTGGATCAAGGAGATTGGCCAGCCAGTAATGGTCCCTCTCCTTGATCCGAAGAATACGAGGATCCTTCCGCAGACTTTGCAGGATCAGGGAGGCCATGCAGCGTAGGTTTGCTGAGGCATTCGCTCCGGAGTCCTCTGGGTCACTAAGGACGACATGATCCGCAGCCACCTCCTCCCAGCCACGTACAAGTCCACTGGTTTCTTGGGACTGTAAATCATCCCTAAAAGACTGCTGCTGATGATGCTGAGTGCCAGCCTCCACCTCCATGCTGACACAATCCTCCTCCTCCTCCTCCTCCTCCTCCTCTTCCTGTGCGATGGGTGGGACAGAAGGAACACTGTCTGGGTAAAGGGGGCCTTGAGAGGCAAGGAAGTCCTCCTCTTCCTGCCTCTGTTCTGCCTCAAGTGCCCTGTCCATTATTCCACGCAGCGTGTGCTCCAACAGGTGGACAAGAGGTACAGTGTCACTGATGCATGCACTGTCACTGCTCACCATCCTCGTGGCCTCCTCAAATGGTGCCAGGACAGTGCATGCATCCCTGATCATGCCCCACTGGCGTGGAGAAAAAAAACCAAGCTCCCCTGACCCTGTCCTGGTGCCGTAGTCGCACAGGTACTCATTGATGGCCCTCTGCTGCGTGTGCAGCCGCTGCAGCATGGTGTGAGGGGGTTAACTCGGTAGCGGGTGTGTGTGACCCCCTGGTTGGGCTCCCCACACAAAAACAGGGCCAGCAGACGGAGGTTGTGGTTTTCAAAATCAAAAGGTGCGGTTTATTTCTCTATGTACAGTGACAAAAACACAGCAAAGCCAAAAAGAAACAAACAAAATAAATCCTGGTCAGTTTGACCTCTGACTAAACATGCAGGTTTCCTAAACTAACAACTGGGATCAGCCTGGTGCTGTCCTAGTCCCTAAGTCCCTGGTTTAGTAAAAGTCCAAACAAATAGCCACACAGGCTTTGCCTCACCGCACAGGGGTTCACTCTCCCTAGACAGTCCACACAGGTCTGGTTCCAGGCATGAGCTAACATCTAATGAATCTGGGCTTTCTTATAGAGGCCTAAATGAGCTGACAAGGTTCAGCTGGTCTCATCTCTGTCTGCACGACGCCCCACACTCTCCCTAGAGGTATGAGTCATCCATGAGCCTACTAGCCTCAGCTGGGCTTATACAACTCTCCACCCTAGTTGTATAAGTCAGCATAAAGCCTGAATCTGGGAGAAATATATCTACCCCCCTGGATGCAACCAGGTGACTTTACCTTCCTGCTGTCACATACCCCCCCCTCTTGTTTTAACCTTGGGGTTGGAACACCAGCAATCAGGCATTCATGTACTCGAGACAAAGCATCCACATTCCCCATTTGAACGCCAGGGCGATGCTTTACTGTGAAGTTGAATTCCTGTAGGGCCAGGAACCACCTATTCACTCTTCTATTTGTCTCCTTGTTTTGAGCCATCCACTTTAACGGAGCGTGATCCGTAACCATGTCAAAGTGCCTACCTAGCAGATAGTACCGAAGGGAATCTAGAGCCCACTTCACCGCTAAACACTCCTTTTCAACCGTGGCGTAATTTACCTCATGGGACTTCAACTTCCTGCTGAGGTAAATGACTGGGTGCTCTTCCCCGTTCCAGACCTGGGACAATACTGCTCCTAACCCCACATCTGACGCATCACTTTGTACGACAAAGTCTTTAGAGAAGTCGGGTGAGTACAACACTGGCTGGCTACATAAGGCTTGTTTCAAGAATTGGAATGCTGCCTCAGCCTCGGGGGTCCATTTAATCATGACCGACCCTTTCCCTTTCGTCAGGTTGGTTAGGGGCACAGCCTTAGAAGCAAAGTGGGGAATGAAGCGCCGATAATAACCCGCGATTCCCAGAAAGGCCCGTACCTGCTTCTTGCTGTTGGGACGTGGCCAACTCTGGATGGCCTCGACTTTGTTGAGTTGGGGTTTTATCACTCCCCTGCCAATGGTGTACCCAAGATATTTGGCCTCCTCCTGCCCAATGGTACACTTCTTGGGGTTAGCCGTAAACCCCGCTTCCCGGATAGAGTCTAGGACTGCTTGCACTTTTGGCAGATGTGAGGCCCAATCTGTGCTATGGACAATTACGTCATCCAGGTAAGCCGCAGCATACTTCTGATGGGGCCTCAGTATCTGGTCCATTTTCCGCTGGAATGTGGCCGGCGCATTCTGTAACCCGAACGGCATTCTCTTATATTGGAACGCCCCGTCTGGGGTTACAAATGCGGTTTTCTCTTTGGCCGACTTGGCCAGGGGAATTTGCCAATACCCTTTTGTGAGGTCAAGAGTCGTCATGTATCGGGCTGTTCCCAGCCGGTCGATCAACTCATCTATACGTGGCATGGGGTAGGTGTCAAATTTTGTAACTTTGTTCAACTGACGAAAATCGTTACAAAATCGCCAGCTCCCATCCGGTTTAGGCACCAACACAATGGGACTAGACCAATCACTTTGGGACTCCTCTATCACCCCTAAGTTCAGCATTTTCTGTACTTCCTCCCGTATTGCCTCCCGTCGGGCCTCTGGGATCCGATAGGGTTTTAACTTCACCCTTTCACCGGGCGGGGTAATAATATCATGCTCTACCCCAGATGTTTGTCCCGGCAGCTCAGAGAACACCTCCTTGTTGCGAAGCACAAACTCCTTAACCTCCTGTTGTTGGGGTTGTGACAAGGTGGCTGCTATTCCAACCTCCGGAATCACGCAACCAGTTTGAGCTGGTGACCAAGTTTCTGCGACTAGGGACTCTCTATCCCTCCAGGCTTTCAACAGATTAACGTGATATATCTGTTCGGGCTTTCGCCTTCCTGGTTGTCTGACCTTGTAATTCACTTCGCTCACTTTTTCCATTATCTCGTAGGGGCCTTGCCATTTGGCAAGGAATTTACTTTCAACCGTAGGGACAAGTACCAATATCCTATCCCCCGGGGAAAAGGTACGGGTCTTTGCTCCACGGTTGTACACTCTCTGCTGTGCCAACTGCGCTTGGGCCAAATGTTCCTTCACGATGGGCATTACCTGTGCAATTCGATCTTGCATCAGGGCGACATGCTCAATCACACTCCTGTGGGGAGAACTCTCACTTTCCCAAGTTTCCTTGGCAATATCCAACAGCCCTCTTGGGTGTCTCCCATACAGTAACTCAAAGGGGGAGAATCCCGTAGAGGATTGGGGCACCTCCCTAATAGCAAACATCAAATAAGGAAGTAGACAGTCCCAATCCTTTCCATCTCTATCCACCACTTTCTTCAACATTTGTTTTAGGGTTTTGTTGAATCTTTCAACCAGCCCATCGGTTTGGGGGTGATACACAGATGTACGCAATTGCGTCACTTTGAACAATTTACACAGCTCTTTCATAACCCGGGACATAAAGGGTGTACCTTGGTCCGTAAGCAGTTCTTTACAAATACCCACCCGGCTAAAAACAAGAGATAGCTCTTTGGCTATGGTTTTGGCCGAGGTATTTCTGAGAGGGATCGCTTCTGGATAACGGGTGGCATAGTCCATTATAACCAATATGTACTGGTGCCCCCTAGCGGACTTGATTATGGGACCTACCAAATCCATTGCGATTCTCTCAAACGGGACCTCAATGATGGGTAGAGGGACCAGCGGGCTACGGAAATGTGGCATCGGGGCCGACCTCTGACACACAGGGCAGGAGGAACAATAATTTTCTATGTCCTTCATCACCCCAGGCCAATAGAATCTCTGTAATACCCTCTCTCGGGTTTTCTCTGTCCCCAGATGACCTCCAAGAATGTGCCCATGGGCCAACTCCAACACCAACTTCCTGTAAGGTTTGGGCACCACCAGCTGCTCAACGGTTTCTTCTGCCCTTTTTGCCACCCGATACAGTAGGTCCTTCTCTACGCTGAAGTATGGGTAAGTGCAGGTATTATCTGGGTTCACTAACTCGCCATCTATTTCCACTACGTTTTCCCGTGCCTTTATTAGGGCGGGGTCTTTTAACTGTTCTGTGGCAAAATTTTCCCTGTGAACCTCCAGATCAGAAAACTCCACAGACGGTAGGTTTTCGTCTGAGGAGGTGGGCTCCTCTCCAGTTTCTTGAGTCTCCCCTGCCAATACTGACAAGGGAAATTCTGGAGAGTCCTCCCCACTCTCAGAGGAGTTCTGGCTATCACATTCCTGGTACATAGGGGCACCAGTGGGGGGCTCAGGATCATCCCACAGTTCCCAGAACTTCGGAAAATCCCTTCCCACAATGGCATCATGCGGTAATTGAGATACTAACCCCACTGGATGAGAGAGGGTACCTTTGGGGGTCTCGAAACACACTGTAGTCACTGGATACTCTCGGGTGTCCCCATGCACACAAATAACAGCTACCTTGCTATTCCCAGAGACCTCTGTTTTAACTAATTCAGCCTTTATCAGGGTCACAAGGCTACCTGAATCCAGCAATACCACAACATTTCTACCATTAATACACATTTTGCATAAATGTTTCTCAGTTCCCCGAATGGCAGTGCATGCGACTGTCGCACACAGCGACTGATGTCTGTCCGTCAGAAAGTCACACTGCATGGGTTCCTCCACAACCGGGCAATTGGCTGCAATATGTCCCGCTTGCCGGCAGCGGTAGCAAACGATCCTTCTTGCGGCCTCTTGAGCCGCTGATTTCCCAGGCTGTTCTCGCCAAACTTGGGGTAGAGCTCCCACCCTCTCACTCTCTCCACCCTCACCCCTTGGAATCCTCTTATCCGCCCCTGGGGATGGTCTGGTCTTAGGGTGGAAAGTCCGAGTGTCTCTGGAAGAGGCCGTCAGGTTCTCTGTAGCCAAGTATTTCTCTACACGATCCACAAGACCACCGGCCGTCTCTGGGTCTCCATGGCTTACCCACTTTTGGATGGCAGTAGGAAGAGCTCTCAAAAACCGATCCATTACAACACGTTCCACAATCTCTGGTGCGGACAAAGTCTCTGGCTGTAGCCACTTCCTGCTCAGGTGAATGAGATCATACATTTGAGACCTGGGGGGTTTTCCAAGCTGGAAAGTCCAGTTATGCACACGCTGAGCCCGGACAGCCAGGGTGACACCCAGCCTTGCCAATATTTCAGCTTTTAGCATCACATAGTCTTTTGCTTGGTCAGGCTCTAGGTCATAGTAAGCCTTCTGCGATTCACCAGTTAACAGAGGAGCCACCAGTCCAGCCCACTGCTCCTCAGGCCACTTTTCTCTTTCAGCAGTCCTTTCAAATGTGGTCAAAAATACCTCTGGATCATCCTCTCCAGTCATTTTTGTCAATAAACGACTCACCCCAAAGGACGCGGTATTAGTGGGACGGCTTTCCTCACTGGTCTGCGGACGTTGCTGCATTACTGCTTCCATTTGTTGTAGTCTCTGCTCTTGCTTCTGTAACAGGTCTATGAAGCGGGCCTCAGATTGCTGCTGGGCTTGTTGATGAGCTTGCTGCTGGGCTGCAAGGCTCCTTTGCAAACCTGCATTTGTCTGCTGTTGATTGGCATTTGCTAGAGCCAGCTGTTTCAGTATCTCCTCCATGCTGGCTTAAAAAAAACTGCCCGCATTCTCCACCAACTGTGAGGGGGTTAACTCGGTAGCGGGTGTGTGTGACCCCCTGGTTGGGCTCCCCACACAAAAACAGGGCCAGCAGACGGAGGTTGTGGTTTTCAAAATCAAAAGGTGCGGTTTATTTCTCTATGTACAGTGACAAAAACACAGCAAAGCCAAAAAGAAACAAACAAAATAAATCCTGGTCAGTTTGACCTCTGACTAAACATGCAGGTTTCCTAAACTAACAACTGGGATCAGCCTGGTGCTGTCCTAGTCCCTAAGTCCCTGGTTTAGTAAAAGTCCAAACAAATAGCCACACAGGCTTTGCCTCACCGCACAGGGGTTCACTCTCCCTAGACAGTCCACACAGGTCTGGTTCCAGGCATGAGCTAACATCTAATGAATCTGGGCTTTCTTATAGAGGCCTAAATGAGCTGACAAGGTTCAGCTGGTCTCATCTCTGTCTGCACGACGCCCCACACTCTCCCTAGAGGTATGAGTCATCCATGAGCCTACTAGCCTCAGCTGGGCTTATACAACTCTCCACCCTAGTTGTATAAGTCAGCATAAAGCCTGAATCTGGGAGAAATATATCTACCCCCCTGGATGCAACCAGGTGACTTTACCTTCCTGCTGTCACAATGGCCAACGTTGAGTTCCACCTGGTAGGCATGTCACATATAAGGCGGTTCTTGGGCAGGTTCAACTCCTTTTGCAGCTCAGCCAGGCGAGCACTGGCATTATAAGATCTGCGGAAATGCACACAGACTTTCCTGGCCTGCCTCAGGACATCCTGTAAGCCCGGGTACCTGCCCAAGAACCGCTGCACCACCAGGTTAAGGACGTGAGCCACACAGGGCACATGGGTCAGTTGTCCCTGTCGGAGGGCGGAGAGGAGGTTGGTGCCATTGTCGCAAACCACCATTCCTGGCTTAAGCTGGCGTGGCGTCAACCACCTCTCGGCCTGGCCCTGCAGAGCAGACAGGACCTCTGCCCCAGTGTGGCTTCTGTCCCCCAAACACACCAGCGCAAGCACGGCAAGGCATCTTTTTGCCTGCGTACTTGCGTAGCCCCGTGAACGGCTACGGAGCACCGCTGGTTCATAGGACAAACCACAGGAAGAGGCCATGGAGGAAGAAGAAGAGGAGGGGGTGGAGGAGAGAGGTGTGTCACAACCAGTAGTAGCATTTTGGAGGCGTGGCGGTGGGACAACCTCCAACACTACTGCACCTTGTCCTGCATCCTTCCCAGCTGCCAAAAGAGTGACCCAATGGGCCGTGAAAGAAAGGTAACGTCCCTGTCCATGCCTGCTGGACCATGAGTCAGCGGTAATATGCACCTTACCGCTGACCGCCCTGTCCAGCGAGGCCAAGACATTGCCTTCCACATGCCGGTAGAGAGCCGGAATAGCCTTCCGTGAGAAAAAGTGGCGTTTGGGAACCTGCCACTGAGGAACCGCACATTGCACAAACTCACGGAAGGGGGCCGAGTCTACCAACTGAAAAGGCAGCAGTTGAAGCGCTAGCAATTTAGCCAAGCTAGCATTCAACCGCTGGGCATGTGGATGGCTGGGAGTGAACTTCTTTCGACGGTCCAGCAGCTGGGGCAGGGAAATTTGCCTGCTAGAATCGGACGTCGGTGTACTGCTAGCAGAGTGGCCGCAAGTACTTGGCTGTGACACACCTAATTCTACACCTTCATTCCTCTCAGTGCATGTTTCAGAGAGGACTGAAGTTATAGTGGGGTTGGAGATCCCAGCTGATGCGGTGCAAGGAGAGGTCCGCTTTGTTCTTTGGTGTGGGTCTTTGAGGTAGGCTTGCCAACGAGCTGCATGGCAGGTCAACATATGTCTGGTCAGGCATGTGGTACCCAAGCGGCTGATGTTTTGGCCACGCGATATACGCTTGAGACATATTTTGCAAACAGCAGCTGTGCGATCTGATGCACTAGCCTCAAAAAAGGCCCACACCAAAGAACTTTTTGAATGACGGGCAGAGGCAGCGCCCTGCACAGGCGGAGCTCTGCGGTGTGATTCCGTCGGTGTACTGCCCTTACGCTGGCCACCAAAGGGCATCCTGCCTCGTTGGAGATGTGCCTCCTCCTCATCCTCCTCCTCCTCCTCTCTCCTATTAGGCACCCACGTGGAGTCAGTGACCTCATCATCACCTCCCTCCTCATCACTGGAGCCAATCTGGCAGTATGCTGCAGCTGCTGGAACATGACTGCCAGATTGGTGTCCTTCTTGAGCATCCCCTCTGTCTGCTCTCACGCTACTGCCTTCCTGTAGCTGGGTTTCATCATCAGACCCTTCGAAACGCTGGGCATCCTCCTGGAGCATGTACCCAACACTGTGCTCAAACAGTTCGGGGGACTCCTCAGGAGGAGGACATGGTGGGTCTAGGGAAGGAGTGACTGATGATGAGTCTGACATTGATACCAGGGAAGAGGACGCTTTGGCAGCTGCTTTTCCAGTACCCTGAGCCTGGGTGAGAGAGGATGAGGAGGAGGAGGAGGGCTTGGTCATCCACTCTACCAAGTCTTCGGCATGATGTGGCTCAACATGTCCAGCTGCCGAAAAGAAGGACAAGCGTGTCCCATGGCCATGTGCTGATGACAATGCACCGCGTCCACGACCAGCACTGTTGCCCCCAGACACAGAGCCTGCTTGCCCTCTTTTATTGCCTCCTGACTGTCTGCCTCTCCTTGTTTGCCTTCCAGACATTCTAATAGATGGCCTGCAGGGAGATGGGAAAAAAGCAATAAGGGCTACCTTCAGGTGTCCTTCTCTGTCCCTTGAAACAAGGACTTTGACAGTGAAAGAAACTGACACACTCTCCCTACCTACAGTTTTCTGTCCCCAGAAAAAATGTTTTTTTTAAGCACAATTTAGCACAAGGAGAATTCACTCACTGTCCTTCCAGGTCCCTGGAAACAAGGACTTTGACAGTGAAAGAAACTGACACACTCTCCCTACCTACAGTTTTCTGTCCCTAGAAAAAATCTTTTTTTTAAGCACAATTTAGCACAAGGAGAATTCACTCACTGTCCTTCCAGGTCCCTGGAAACAAGGACTTTGACAGTGAAAGAAACTGACACACTCTCCCTACCTACAGTTTTCTGTCCCTAGAAAAAATGTTTTTTTTAAGCACAATTTAGCACAAGGAGAATTCACTCACTGTCCTTCCAGGTCCCTGGAAACAAGGACTTTGACAGTGAAAGAAACTGACACACTCTCCCTACCTACAGTTTTCTGTCCCTAGAAAAAATGTTTTTTTTAAGCACAATTTAGCACGAGGAGAATTCACTCACTGTCCTTCCAGGTCCCTGGAAACAAGGACTTTGACAGTGAAAGAAACTGACACACTCTCCCTACCTACAGTTTTCTGTCCCTAGAAAAAATGTTTTTTTTAAGCACAATTTAGCACAAGGAGAATTCACTCACTGTCCTTCCAGGTCCCTGGAAACAAGGACTTTGACAGTGAAAGAAACTGACACACTCTCCCTACCTACAGTTTTCTGTCCCTAGAAAAAATGTTTTTTTTAAGCACAATTTAGCACAAGGAGAATTCACTCACTGTCCTTCCAGGTCCCTGGAAACAAGGACTTTGACAGTGAAAGAAACTGACACACTCTCCCTACCTACAGTTTTCTGTCCCTAGAAAAAATGTTTTTTTTAAGCACAATTTAGCACAAGGAGAATTCACTCACTGTCCTTCCAGGTCCCTGGAAACAAGGACTTTGACAGTGAAAGAAACTGACACACTCTCCCTACCTACAGTTTTCTGTCCCTAGAAAAAATGTTTTTTTTAAGCACAATTTAGCACAAGGAGAATTCACTCACTGTCCTTCCAGGTCCCTGGAAACAAGGACTTTGACAGTGAAAGAAACTGACACACTCTCCCTACCTACAGTTTTCTGTCCCTAGAAAAAATGTTTTTTTTAAGCACAATTTAGCACAAGGAGAATTCACTCACTGTCCTTCCAGGTCCCTGGAAACAAGGACTTTGACAGTGAAAGAAACTGACACACTCTCCCTACCTACAGTTTTCTGTCCCTAGAAAAAATGTTTTTTTTAAGCACAATTTAGCACAAGGAGAATTCACTCACTGTCCTTCCAGGTCCCTGGAAACAAGGACTTTGACAGTGAAAGAAACTGACACACTCTCCCTACCTACAGTTTTCTGTCCCTAGAAAAAATGTTTTTTTTAAGCACAATATAGCACAAGCAGAAAACACACTGACACTCTCCCTACCTATCCTTCTCTTTCCCTAAACTAAAGGAATCCAGGTTAAGCAAGAAAGAAATAAAAGTCACTGTCCCTGCCTATGCTGCTCTATCCCTGCTCCGGAACACACTACACTAGGCCGCCGTGCTGGCGGCCTTTTATAGTGTGGGGCGTGTACTAAACACCCTCAGCAATAATTGGCCACAGGCATCCTGCCTGTGGCCAATCATTGCTCTCCTCGCTGCCGGCGCTGTGATTGGCCAAGCATGCGGGGTCACAGTGCATGCTTGGCCAATCACAGCGCCTGGATGACACTGCGATGGCGTAGTGCATTGTGGGCCGTTCGCGTCACTCGAATTTGGCGCGAACGGCCCAAATCGTTCGATCTTCGTCGAACGATCGAACAGCCGATGTTCGAGTCGAACGTATGTTCGACTCGAACACGAAGCTCATCCCTAGTTGTGACACACCTCTCTCCTCCACCCCCTCCTCTTCTTCTTCCTCCATGGCCTCTTCCTGTGCTTTGTCCTCTGAACCAGCGGTGCTCCGTAGCCGTTCAAGGGGCTACGCAAGTATGCAGGCAAAAAGATGCCATGCCGTGCTTGCGCTGGTGTGTTTGGGGGACAGAAGCCACACTGGGGCAGAGGTCCTGTCTGCTCTGCAGGGCCAGGCCGAGAGGTGGTTGACGCCACGCCAGCTTAAGCCAGGAATGGTGGTTTGCGACAATGGCACCAACCTCCTCTCCGCCCTCCGACAGGGACAACTGACTCATGTGCCCTGTGTGGCTCACGTCCTTAACCTGGTGGTGCAGCGGTTCTTGGGCAGGTACCCGGGCTTACAGGATGTCCTGAGGCAGGCCAGGAAAGTCTGTGTGCATTTCCGCAGATCTTATAATGCCAGTGCTCGCCTGGCTGAGCTGCAAAAGGAGTTGAACCTGCCCAAGAACCGCCTTATATGTGACATGCCCACCAGGTGGAACTCAACGTTGGCCATGCTGCAGCGGCTGCACACGCAGCAGAGGGCCATCAATGAGTACCTGTGCGACTACGGCACCAGGACAGGGTCAGGGGAGCTTGGTTTTTTTTCTCCACGCCAGTGGGGCATGATCAGGGATGCATGCACTGTCCTGGCACCATTTGAGGAGGCCACCCTCTTCTCTCCTTTTTGCATAACCCTGATTTTTATCCGGCCTGGACCTTCCCATCCTCTTTTTCAATTTGGTCTAAAAAAGGACTAATACGAACACACCAATTTATTGAATCAAATTAAATGATTCCCTTCCCCACACTTAGTGAAACCTATGACCTACCTACTACAGAAACCTTCAGATACTTACAAATTAAGAATTTTATACAGCTAAACAACCCTCAGAATTTACTCACTGATGACCGCACGACTTTTGAACAAACCTGCATTTCTGACCCACATAGACGAGGCTTAATCTCAGAACTACACAGACAATTACTGATTCCTATCTCTGAAAACTCTCCACCATACACATCAAAATGGGAATCTGATTTGAATCTCCAACCTGGAACTTTAAACTGGCCACAAATATGGAAAGCAACAAACTCAGCAACGCCAAATATTGCTGCCCTAGAAACGAATTACAAGGTTCTCACAAGATGGTACTTAGTTCCTGCTAGAATCTCTAAATTCCACCCACAATATCCTGCACAATGCTTTAGAGGTTGCACTGACAAAGGCACACAATTACATATTTGGTGGACTTGTCCCATTGTTCTTACCTCTTGGAAAAAAATATTTGATCTATTATCCACCATGTTTAGCACCACTTTGCTACCAGATCCCACGGTAGCTCTTTTAAATAGTAAGCCCCAAAACATTACTAACCGGCAATTTAAACTTATGCTATACGTAACTACAGCTGCAAAACAATCAATTGCTTTCAATAAAAGATACTAAAATAACTTGGCCCTCCTTCTTAGTATCACTCTGCGCTTCTGGATAAAAACCGTCAAGATAAAACCACTGGCACAAAAATGTGTGTATGTAGACAGCAGCTGCTTAAAACCAAATGTCAATATATGTAAATACAGTGTTAAAAAGAAACTCTTAAAAGTTCAGAATAAAACTGTAGCAGCGCTACGGACAAAAGTTCATGTGTACGTCTTCTATACAGATTGCTCATATAGGTGATGAGGTAGTGGATGGTGGGTCTAGTTGTAATTAGTCCAAATCCTAGTTCCAGTGCTCCTTTCACCAAAGTGTATTTCACCACGTGGGGGGATTTTAAAAGTCCCCTTTAGGGGATGCACTCACCAGATTTTAGAATAATGTAAGCATAGATAAACCATCCTCCTCCAATATTTCAATATTTCTCTCTTCCTCGCCACAATATTATAACAATGGTACCGCAGACATATGTGAGGGGAAAGAACACATCCACATAGGGCAGTATTGTTTGAACAATTTATTAAATAACAAACCCCCAAGTGTCCCCCTTTACAAATGTGCGTACCAAAAGTGCATAATATACAGGTGATTGTAATAAATGAGCGCTTCTGCGCTTAAAACTTGCCCCTGATGAGCGCCGACCAGTAATTCCTGTTGGCGTCTTCCTGTGTGGCAGGTCCTGGAATGCACAAGCGTCACTTCCGGTTTGCTAGGTATGTTGGTCACGCCCTGACGTTTCGTCAGTTCCTGACTTCTTCTGAGGGCGTGACCAACCGTCATAGCAACCGGATTAAGTACACATTGAATCCCCGCCCCCGGCTGGACATCGGATCACGTCCCGCGTACCCGCGTCATCACGCATGCGCATTGAGGGGGTCCGCGTCCATGCCCTACTGTGGGTGGAATTACTCAGCCGTGCAGGTCAGAGTGCCCCGCTCGGATTGGCGCGTGCACTCGGTCTGCATACTGATTGGCTAATGTGCATCTAGTCTGGCCAAATAGCTGTTAAGACATGGGTAAAATACATAATTTCTCGCGGCTCGGGCTATCGGATATATGCTGTTGAACAGGGTTCTCCTAATGCAGATCCGCATAGCCCAGGTTTCAAAGCAAACAAACTTAACATCAAAGACATTATGTGAGGCTTGCATTGGCTATATGAGATGCCTCAGTGCCATGTCCCACATAGATGCAAAGCATCAATATCTATATGTTGTGTGAGGGGGTTAACTCGGTAGCGGGTGTGTGTGACCCCCTGGTTGGGCTCCCCACACAAAAACAGGGCCAGCAGACGGAGGTTGTGGTTTTCAAAATCAAAAGGTGCGGTTTATTTCTCTATGTACAGTGACAAAAACACAGCAAAGCCAAAAAGAAACATAAACAAAATAAATCCTGGTCAGTTTGACCTCTGACTAAACATGCAGGTTTCCTAAACTAACAACTGGGATCAGCCTGGTGCTGTCCTAGTCCCTAAGTCCCTGGTTTAGTAAAAGTCCAAACAAATAGCCACACAGGCTTTGCCTCACCGCACAGGGGTTCACTCTCCCTAGACAGTCCACACAGGTCTGGGTCCAGGCATGAGCTAACATCTAATGAAGCTGGGAGTTCTTATAGAGGCCTAAATGAGCTGACAAGCTTCAGCTGGTCTCATCAACTCCCTGTCTGCACGACGCCCAGCCCTCTCTCTAGAGGTATGAGTCATCCATGAGCCCACTAGCCTTAGCTGGGTTTATACAACTCTCCACCTAGTTGTATAAGTCGGCGTAAAGCCTGAATCTGGGCGAAATATATCTACCCCCCTGGATGCAACCAGGTGACTTTACCTTCCTGCTGTCACATACCCCCCCCCTCTTGTTTTAACCTCGGGGTTGGAACACCAGCAATCAGGCATTCATGTACTCGAGACAAAGCATCCACATTCCCCATTTGAACGCCAGGGCGATGCTTTACTGTGAAGTTGAATTCCTGGAGGGCCAGGAACCACCTATTCACTCTTCTATTTGTCTCCTTGTTTTGAGCCATCCACTTTAACGGAGCGTGATCCGTAACCATGTCAAAGTGCCTACCTAGCAGATAGTACCAAAGGGAATCTAGAGCCCACTTCACCGCTAAACACTCCTTTTCAACCGTGGCGTAATTTACCTCATGGGACTTCAACTTCCTGCTGAGGTAAATGACTGGGTGCTCTTCCCCGTTCCAGACCTGGGACAATACTGCTCCTAACCCCACATCTGACGCATCACTTTGTACGACAAAGTCTTTAGAGAAGTCGGGTGAGTACAACACTGGCTGGCTACATAAGGCTTGTTTCAAGAATTGGAATGCTGCCTCAGCCTCGGGGGTCCATTTAATCATGACCGACCCTTTCCCTTTCGTCAGGTTGGTTAGGGGCACAGCCTTAGAAGCAAAGTGGGGAATGAAGCGCCGATAATAACCCGCGATTCCCAGAAAGGCCCGTACCTGCTTCTTGCTGTTGGGACGTGGCCAACTCTGGATGGCCTCGACTTTGTTGAGTTGGGGTTTTATCACTCCCCTGCCAATGGTGTACCCAAGATATTTGGCCTCCTCCTGCCCAATGGTACACTTCTTGGGGTTAGCCGTAAACCCCGCTTCCCGGATAGAGTCTAGGACTGCTTGCACTTTTGGCAGATGTGAGGCCCAATCTGTGCTATGGACAATTACGTCATCCAGGTAAGCCGCAGCATACTTCCGATGGGGCCTCAGTATCTGGTCCATTTTCCGCTGGAATGTGGCCGGCGCATTCTGTAACCCGAACGGCATTCTCTTATATTGGAACGCCCCGTCTGGGGTTACAAATGCGGTTTTCTCTTTGGCCGACTTGGCCAGGGGAATTTGCCAATACCCTTTTGTGAGGTCAAGAGTCGTCATGTATCGGGCTGTTCCCAGCCGGTCGATCAACTCATCTATACGTGGCATGGGGTAGGTGTCAAATTTTGTAACTTTGTTCAACTGACGAAAATCGTTACAAAATCGCCAGCTCCCATCCGGTTTAGGCACCAACACAATGGGACTAGACCAATCACTTTGGGACTCCTCTATCACCCCTAAGTTCAGCATTTTCTGTACTTCCTCCCGTATTGCCTCCCGTCGGGCCTCTGGGATCCGATAGGGTTTTAACTTCACCCTTTCACCGGGCGGGGTAATAATATCATGCTCTACCCCAGATGTTTGTCCCGGCAGCTCAGAGAACACCTCCTTGTTGCGAAGCACAAACTCCTTAACCTCCTGTTGTTGGGGTTGTGACAAGGTGGCTGCTATTCCAACCTCCGGAATCACGCAACCAGTTTGAGCTGGTGACCAAGTTTCTGCGACTAGGGACTCTCTATCCCTCCAGGCTTTCAACAGATTAACGTGATATATCTGTTCGGGCTTTCGCCTTCCTGGTTGTCTGACCTTGTAATTCACTTCGCTCACTTTTTCCATTATCTCGTAGGGGCCTTGCCATTTGGCAAGGAATTTACTTTCAACCGTAGGGACAAGTACCAATATCCTATCCCCCGGGAAAAAGGTACGGGTCTTTGCTCCACGGTTGTACACTCTCTGCTGTGCCAACTGCGCTTGGGCCAAATGTTCCTTCACGATGGGCATTACCTGTGCAATTCGATCTTGCATCAGGGCGACATGCTCAATCACACTCCTGTGGGGAGAACTCTCACTTTCCCAAGTTTCCTTGGCAATATCCAACAGCCCTCTTGGGTGTCTCCCATACAGTAACTCAAAGGGGGAGAATCCCGTAGAGGATTGGGGCACCTCCCTAATAGCAAACATCAAATAAGGAAGTAGACAGTCCCAATCCTTTCCATCTCTATCCACCACTTTCTTCAACATTTGTTTTAGGGTTTTGTTGAATCTTTCAACCAGCCCATCGGTTTGGGGGTGATACACAGATGTACGCAATTGCGTCACTTTGAACAATTTACACAGCTCTTTCATAACCCAGGACATAAAGGGTGTACCTTGGTCCGTAAGCAGTTCTTTACAAATACCCACCCGGCTAAAAACAAGAGATAGCTCTTTGGCTATGGTTTTGGCCGAGGTATTTCTGAGAGGGATCGCTTCTGGATAACGGGTGGCATAGTCCATTATAACCAATATGTACTGGTGCCCCCTAGCGGACTTGATTATAGGACCTACCAAATCCATTGCGATTCTCTCAAACGGGACCTCAATGATGGGTAGAGGGACCAGCGGGCTACAGAAATGTGGCATCGGGGCCGACCTCTGACACACAGGGCAGGAGGAACAATAATTTTCTATGTCCTTCATCACCCCCGGCCAATAGAATCTCTGTAATACCCTCTCTCGGGTTTTCTCTGTCCCCAGATGACCTCCAAGAATGTGCCCATGGGCCAACTCCAACACCAACTTCCTGTAAGGTTTGGGCACCACAAGCTGCTCAACGGTTTCTTCTGCCCTTTTTGCCACCCGATACAGTAGGTCCTTCTCTACGCTGAAGTATGGGTAAGTGCAGGTATTATCTGGGTTCACTAACTCGCCATCTATTTCCACTACGTTTTCCCGTGCCTTTATTAGGGCGGGGTCTTTTAACTGTTCTGTGGCAAAATTTTCCCTGTGAACCTCCAGATCAGAAAACTCCACAGACGGTAGGTTTTTGTCTGAGGAGGTGGGCTCCTCTCCAGTTTCTTGAGTCTCCCCTGCCAATACTGACAAGGGAAATTCTGGAGAGTCCTCACCACTCTCAGAGGAGTTCTGGCTATCACATTCCTGGTACATAGGGGCACCAGTGGGGGGCTCAGGATCATCCCACAGTTCCCAGAACTTCGGAAAATCCCTTCCCACAATGGCATCATGCGGTAATTGAGATACTAACCCCACTGGATGAGAGAGGGTACCTTTGGGGGTCTCGAAACACACTGTAGTCACTGGATACTCTCGGGTGTCCCCATGCACACAAATAACAGCTACCTTGCTATTCCCAGAGACCTCTGTTTTAACTAATTCAGCCTTTATCAGGGTCACAAGGCTACCTGAATGCAGTAATACCACAACATTTCTACCATTAATATACATTTTGCATAAATGTTTCTCAGTTCCCCGAATGGCAGTGCATGCGACTGTCGCACACAGCGACTGACGTCTGTCCATCAGAAAGTCACATTGCATGGGTTCCTCCACAACCGGGCAATTTGCTGCAATATGTCCCGCTTGCCGGCAGCGGTAGCAAACAATCCATTTGGCTGCCTCTTGAGCCCCTGACTTCCCAGCCTGTTCTCGCCAAACTTTGGGTAGAGCTCCCACCCTCTCACTCTCTCCACCCTCACCCCTTGGAATCCTCTTATCCGCCCCTGGGGATGGTCTGGTCTTAGGGTGGAAAGTCCGAGAGTCTCTGGAAGAGGCCGTCAGGTTCTCTGTAGCCAAGTATCTCTCTACACGATCCACAAGTTTACCGGCCGTTTCTGGGTCTCCATGGCTTACCCACTTTTGAATGGCGGTAGGAAGAGCTCTCAAGAAACGATCCATCACAACACGTTCCACAATCTCCGGTGCGGACAAAGTCTCTGGCTGTAGCCACTTCCTGCTCAGGTGAATGAGATCATACATTTGAGACCTGGGGGGTTTTCCAAGCTGGAAAGTCCAGTTATGCACACGCTGAGCCCGGACAGCCAGGGTGACACCCAGCCTTGCCAATATTTCAGCTTTTAGCATCACATAGTCTTTTGCTTGGTCAGGCTCTAGGTCATAGTAAGCCTTCTGCGATTCACCAGTTAACAGAGGAGCCACCAGTCCAGCCCACTGCTCCTCAGGCCACTTTTCTCTTTCAGCAGTCCTTTCAAATGTGGTCAAAAATACCTCTGGATCATCCTCTCCAGTCATTTTTGTCAATAAACGACTCACCCCAAAGGACGCGGTATTAGTGGGACGGCTTTCCTCACTGGTCTGCGGACGTTGCTGCATTACTGCTTCCATTTGTTGTAGTCTCTGCTCTTGCTTCTGTAACAGGTCTATGAAGCGGGCCTCAGATTGCTGCTGGGCTTGTTGATGAGCTTGCTGCTGGGCTGCAAGGCTCCTTTGCAAACCTGCATTTGTCTGCTGTTGATTGGCATTTGCTAGAGCCAGCTGTTTCAGTATCTCCTCCATGCTGGCTTAAAAAAAACTGCCACTGGTTCTCCACCAACTGTGAGGGGGTTAACTCGGTAGCGGGTGTGTGTGACCCCCTGGTTGGGCTCCCCACACAAAAACAGGGCCAGCAGACGGAGGTTGTGGTTTTCAAAATCAAAAGGTGCGGTTTATTTCTCTATGTACAGTGACAAAAACACAGCAAAGCCAAAAAGAAACATAAACAAAATAAATCCTGGTCAGTTTGACCTCTGACTAAACATGCAGGTTTCCTAAACTAACAACTGGGATCAGCCTGGTGCTGTCCTAGTCCCTAAGTCCCTGGTTTAGTAAAAGTCCAAACAAATAGCCACACAGGCTTTGCCTCACCGCACAGGGGTTCACTCTCCCTAGACAGTCCACACAGGTCTGGGTCCAGGCATGAGCTAACATCTAATGAAGCTGGGAGTTCTTATAGAGGCCTAAATGAGCTGACAAGCTTCAGCTGGTCTCATCAACTCCCTGTCTGCACGACGCCCAGCCCTCTCTCTAGAGGTATGAGTCATCCATGAGCCCACTAGCCTTAGCTGGGTTTATACAACTCTCCACCTAGTTGTATAAGTCGGCGTAAAGCCTGAATCTGGGCGAAATATATCTACCCCCCTGGATGCAACCAGGTGACTTTACCTTCCTGCTGTCACAGTTGCTACTTCTGATATTTTAAGAGCACTCGGAAACACTAAAAAAGCATACACAGCTCTTAAGCTATAACGACCCCTGCTGGGTGCATATAGGTCATAATATATACAAAACCATATGTATAAAATTGATAAGCATATCACATCCGTATAAAATATCCGTGTATAATATGTATGTTTCACGTAGCTGTTAATCGATAAATAGACCTCTGGATAAAATCTGTGTGGGGAACCTATGTGCAAGATTTATGTGAAAGATACATATAAAAGGGGCCAAAAAAATTGCACATAAAATCACTGATTACCTACAATAAAACACTAGATGTCTAAAATCCAATGTAAAATGCAGTATAAAATACAGTGCAAACTTAACGACTTAAGTGTAAAATACAGTATAAAATTAAATGAATAAATATGCTCATATATAAAATCAGATAATAAAATCAGATAATAAAATCAGATGAGCAATATGCTAATCAGAACTTCTCAGAATGTGGATTCCAACCAATTATAGCTTTCCCCATAGACCTTGTGTTGACTAATTTTTGACTGGAGCTTGATATGTTGAGGATCTCTGATTGTTAGTTAGTCCTCATTTTCATGGGCCCATAACTACTTATCCCATTATACTCCGGCATGAGTGATGCCCTCATGGTAAAGGTGAGGATTCCACATACTGACTATCGTTGAGTGGAGTAGATGTATGTGGTAATGGTGTGAGTAGATTGGATGAGTCTGTTATATGTCAGACAGTCCCCCTAATGTTTTATGAGTCACTTATAAAACAGTTGATATCAAGCTCTACGTTTAATCCCTTGGACACCAAAACATCTGTTAAAAAAATCCATTTTGTTTCTTTCTTGGATTATTCACGAACTCTGTGTGAGCCCCTCCAGTGCAGCTCGAGGCTTTCTATGCCCCAGAATTGGAGGCCTGAGGGATCCTGGTTGTGTTTAAGTTTAAAATGTAATGACACGTTGTGGTCTTTAAAGCCAATCTTTATGTTGTGGACGTGCTCTGCTATCCTGATTCTCAGTAGTCTTTTTGTATGTCCAATATAGAGGAGCCCACATGGACATTTTAGAGCATAAACCACAAAACTGCTGTTGCATGTAATGAATAGGGATGAGCTTGGTGTTCGAGTCGAACATACGTTCGACTCGAACATCGGCTGTTCGATCGTTCGACGAAGATCGAACGATTTGGGCCGTTCGCGCCTAATTCGAGTGACGCGAACGGCCCACAATGCACTACGCCATCGCAGTGTCATCCAGGCGCTGTGATTGGCCAAGCATGCACTGTGACCCCGCATGCTTGGCCAATCACAGCGCCGGCAGCGAGGAGAGCAATGATTGGCCACAGGCAGGATGCCTGTGGCCAATTATTGCTGAGGGTGTTTAGTACACGCCCCACACTATAAAAGGCCGCCAGCACGGCGGCCTAGTGTAGTGTGTTCCGGAGCAGGGAAAGAGAAGCATAGGCAGGGACAGTGACATTTTTTTTTTCTTGCTTAACCTGGATTCCTTTAGTTTAGGGAAAGAGAAGGATAGGTAGGGAGAGTGTCAGTGTGTTTTACTGTGCGAATCCTTGTTTCTAGGGACAGGGAAGGACAGTGAGGGAAATTCTCCTTGTGCTATAGTGTGCTAAAGCATTGATCATCAACCATCTTTAAAAAATCATTTTTTCTAGGGACAGAAAACTATAGGTAGGGAGAGTGTCAGTGTGTTTTACTGTGATAATCCTTGTTTCTAGGGACAGGGAAGGACAGTGAGGGAAATTCTCCTTGTGCTATAGTGTGCTAAAGCATTGATCATCAACCATCTTTAAAAAAACATTTTTTCTAGGGACAGAAAACTATAGGTAGGAAGAGTGTCAGTTTCTTTCACTGTGATAATCCTTGTTTCTAGGGACAGGGAAGGACAGTGAGGGAAATTCTCCTTGTGCTATAGTGTGCTAAAGCATTGATCATCAACAATCTTTAAAAAAACATTTTTTCTAGGGACAGAAAACTATAGGTAGGAAGAGTGTCAGTTTCTTTCACTGTGATAATCCTTGTTTCTAGGGACAGGGAAGGACAGTGAGGGAAATTCTCCTTGTGCTATAGTGTGCTAAAGCATTGATCATCAACCGTCTTTAAAAAAACATTTGTTCTAGGGACAGAAAACTATAGGTATGAAGAGTGTCAGTTTCTTTCACTGTGATAATCCTTGTTTCTAGGGACAGGGAAGGACAGTGAGGGAAATTCTCCTTGTGCTATAGTGTGCTAAAGCATTGATCATCAACCATCTTTAAAAAAACATTTTTTCTAGGGACAGAAAACTATAGGTAGGAAGAGTGTCAGTTTCTTTCACTGTGATAATCCTTGTTTCTAGGGACAGGGAAGGACAGTGAGGGAAATTCTACTTGTGCTATAGTGTGCTAAAGCATTGATCATCAATCAGCTTTAAAAAAAACATTTTTTCTAGGGACAGAAAACTATAGGTAGGAAGAGTGTCAGTTTCTTTCACTGTGATAATCCTTGTTTCTAGGGACAGGGAAGGACAGTGAGGGAAATTCTCCTTGTGCTATAGTGTGCTAAAGCATTGATCATCAACCGTCTTTAAAAAACATTTTTTCTAGTGACAGAAAACTATAGGTAGGAAGAGTGTCAGTTTCTTTCACTGTGATAATCCTTGTTTCTAGGGACAGGGAAGGACAGTGAGGGAAATTCTCCTTGTGCTATAGTGTGCTAAAGCATTGATCATCAACCATCTTTAAAAAAACATTTTTTCTAGGGACAGAAAACTATAGGTAGGGAGAGTGTCAGTTTCTTTCACTGTGATAATCCTTGTTTCTAGGGACAGGTGAAGGACAGTGAGGGAAATTCTCCTTGTGCTATAGTGTGCTAAAGCATTGATCATCAACCATCTTTAAAAAAAACATTTTTTCTAGGGACAGAAAACTATAGGTAGGAAGAGTGTCAGTTTCTTTCACTGTGATAATCCTTGTTTCTAGGGACAGGGAAGGACAGTGAGGGAAATTCTCCTTGTGCTATAGTGTGCTAAAGCATTGATCATCAACCGTCTTTAAAAAAACATTTTTTCTAGGGACAGAAAACTATAGGTAGGAAGAGTGTCAGTTTCTTTCACTGTGATAATCCTTGTTTCTAGGGACAGGGAAGGACAGTGAGGGAAATTCTCCTTGTGCTATAGTGTGCTAAAGCATTGATCATCAACCGTCTTTAAAAAAACATTTTTTCTAGGGACAGAAAACTATAGGTAGGAAGAGTGTCAGTTTCTTTCACTGTGATAATCCTTGTTTCTAGGGACAGGAAAGGACAGTGAGGGAAATTCTACTTGTGCTATAGTGTGCTAAAGAATTGATCATCAATCAGCTTTAAAAAAACATTTTTTCTAGGGACAGAAAACTATAGGTAGGAAGAGTGTCAGTTTCTTTCACTGTGATAATCCTTGTTTCTAGGGACAGGGAAGGACAGTGAGGGAAATTCTCCTTGTGCTATAGTGTGCTAAAGCATTGATCATCAACCATCTTTAAAAAAACATTTTTTCTAGGGACAGAAAACTATAGGTAGGAAGAGTGTCAGTTTCTTTCACTGTGATAATCCTTGTTTCTAGGGACAGGGAAGGACAGTGAGGGAAATTCTACTTGTGCTATAGTGTGCTAAAGCATTGATCATCAATCAGCTTTAAAAAAACATTTTTTCTAGGGACAGAAAACTATAGGTAGGAAGAGTGTCAGTTTCTTTCACTGTGATAATCCTTGTTTCTAGGGACAGGGAAGGACAGTGAGGGAAATTCTCCTTGTGCTATAGTGTGCTAAAGCATTGATCATCAACCGTCTTTAAAAAAACTTTTTTTTTAGCGACAGAAAACTATAGGTAGGGAGAGTGTCAGTTTCTTTCACTGTGATAATCCTTGTTTCTAGGGACAGGTGAAGGACAGTGAGGGAAATTCTCCTTGTGCTATAGTGTGCTAAAGCATTGATCATCAACCATCTTTAAAAAAACATTTTTTCTAGGGACAGAAAACTATAGGTAGGAAGAGTGTCAGTTTCTTTCACTGTGATAATCCTTGTTTCTAGGGACAGGGAAGGACAGTGAGGGAAATTCTCCTTGTGCTATAGTGTGCTAAAGCATTGATCATCAACCGTCTTTAAAAAAACATTTTTTCTAGGGACAGAAAACTATAGGTAGGAAGAGTGTCAGTTTCTTTCACTGTGATAATCCTTGTTTCTAGGGACAGGGAAGGACAGTGAGGGAAATTCTACTTGTGCTATAGTGTGCTAAAGCATTGATCATCAATCAGCTTTAAAAAAACATTTTTTCTAGGGACAGAAAACTATAGGTAGGAAGAGTGTCAGTTTCTTTCACTGTGATAATCCTTGTTTCTAGGGACAGGGAAGGACAGTGAGGGAAATTCTCCTTGTGCTATAGTGTGCTAAAGCATTGATCATCAACCGTCTTTAAAAAAACATTTTTTCTAGGGACAGAAAACTATAGGTAGTGTGACAGCAGGAAGGTAAAGTCACCTGGTTGCATCCAGGGGGTAGATATATTTTGCCCAGATTCAGGCTTTACGCCGACTTATACAACTAGGTGGAGAGTTGTATAAGCCCAGCTAACGCTAGTGGGCTCATGGATGACTCATACCTCTAGGGAGAGTGTGGGGCATCGTGCAGACAGGGAGTTGATGAGACCAGCTGAAGCTTGTCAGCTCATTTAGGCCTCTATAAGAACTCCCAGCTTCATTAGATGTTAGCTCATGCCTGGACCCAGACCTGTGTGGACTGTCTAGGGAGAGTGAACCCCTGTGCGGTGAGACAAAGCCTGTGTGGCTATTTGCTTGGACATTTAAAACCAGGGACTTAGGGACTAGGACAGCACTAGGCTGATCCCAGTTGTTAGTTAGGAAACCTGTATGTTTAGTCAGAGGTCAAGTTGACCAGGATTTATTTTGTTTATGTTTCTTTTGGCTTTGCTGTGTTTTGTCACTGTAAATAGAAAATAAACCGCACCTTTTTTTGATTTTGAAAACCACAACCTCCGTTTGCTGGGCCTGTTTTTGTGTGGGGAGCCCATCCCGGGGGTCACACACACCCGCTGCCGAGCTAACCCCCTCACAGTTGGTGGAGAACCAGTGGCAGTTTTTTTTAAGCCAGCATGGAGGAGATACTGAAGCAGCTGGCTCTAGCAAATGCCAATCAACAGCAGACAAATGCAGGTTTGCAAAAGAGCCTTGCAGCTCATCAACAGAGCCTTGCAGCTCAACAACAGAACTTCGCAGCCCAGCAGCAAGCTCATCAACAGAGCCTTGCAGCCCAGCAGCAAGCTCACCAACAGAGTCTGGAAGCTCAGCAACAAGCCCAGCAGCAATCTGAGGCCCGCTTCATAGACCTGTTACAGAAGCAAGAGCAGAGACTACAACAAATGGAAGCAGTAATGCAGCAACGTCCGCAGACCAGTGAGGAAAGCCGTCCTACTAATACCGCGTCCTTTGGGGTGAGTCGTTTATTGACAAAAATGACTGGAGAGGATGATCCAGAGGTATTTTTGACCACATTTGAAAGGACTGCTGAAAGAGAAAAGTGGCCTGAGGAGCAGTGGGCTGGACTGGTGGCTCCTCTGTTAACTGGTGAATCGCAGAAGGCTTACTATGACCTAGAGCCTGACCAAGCAAAAGACTATGTGATGCTAAAAGCTGAGATATTGGCAAGGCTGGGTGTCACCCAGGCTGTCCGGGCTCAGCGTGTGCATAACTGGACTTTCCAGCTTGGA
The DNA here is from genome assembly GCA_029206835.1 of Rana muscosa. Lineage (NCBI taxonomy): Eukaryota > Metazoa > Chordata > Amphibia > Anura > Ranidae > Rana > Rana muscosa. The sequence continues at coordinate 794,993,155 of CM055122.1, read as the reverse complement.
AAACCCCCCAGGTCTCAAATGTATGATCTCATTCACCTGAGCAGAAAGTGGCTACAGCCAGAGACTTTGTCCGCACCAAAGATTGTGGAACGTGTTGTAATGGATCGGTTTTTGAGAGCTCTTCCTACTGCCATCCAAAAGTGGGTAAGCCATGGAGACCCAGAGACGGCCGATGGTCTTGTGGATCGTGTGGAGAAATACTTGGCTACAGAGAACCTGACGGCCTCTTCCAGAGACACTCGGACTTTCCACCCTAAGACCAGACCATCCCCAGGGGCGGATAAGAGGATTCCAAGGGGTAAGGGTGGAGAGAGTGAGAGGGTGGGAGCTCTACCCCAAGTTTGGCGAGAACAGCCTGGGAAATCAGCGGCTCAAGAGGCGGCAAGAAGGATCGTTTGCTACCGCTGCCGGCAAGCGGGACATATTGCAGCCAATTGCCCGGTTGTGGAGGAACCCATGCAGTGTGACTTTCTGACGGGCAGACGTCAGTCGCTGTGTGCGACAGTCGCATGCACTGCCATTCGAGGAACTGAGAAACATTTATGCAAAATGTGTGTTAATGGTAGAAATGTTGTGGTATTGCTGGATTCAGGTAGCCTTGTGACCCTGATAAAGGCTGAGTTAGTTAAAACAGAGGTCTCTGGGAATAGCAAGGTAGCTGTTATTTGTGTGCATGGGGACACCCGAGAGTATCCAGTGACTACAGTGTGTTTCGAGACCCCCAAAGGTACCCTCTCTCATCCAGTGGGCTTAGTATCTCAGTTACCGTATGACGCCATTGTGGGAAGGGATTTTCCGAAGTTCTGGGAACTGTGGGATGATCCTGAGCCCCCCACTGGTGCCCCTATGTACCAGGAATGTGATAGCCAGAACTCCCCTGAGAGTGGTGAGGACTCTCCGGAATTTCCCTTATCAGTATTGGCAGGGGAGACTCAAGAAACTGGAGAGGAGCCCACCTCCTCAGACGAAAACCTACCGTCTGTGGAGTTTTCTGATCTTGAGGTTCACAGGGAAAACTTTGCCACAGAACAGTTGAAAGACCCCGCCCTAATAAAGGCACGGGAAAACGTAGTGAAAATAGATGGCGAGTTAGTGAACCCAGATAATACCTGCACTTACCCATACTTCAGCGTAGAGAAGGACCTACTGTATCGGGTGGCAAAAAGGGCAGAAGAAACCGTTGAGCAGCTGGTGGTGCCCAAACCTTACAGGAAGTTGGTGTTGGAGTTGGCCCATGGGCACATCCTTTGAGGTCATCTGGGGACAGAGAAAACCCGAGAGAGGGTATTACAGAGATTCTATTGGCCGGGGGTGATGAAGGACATAGAAAATTATTGTTCCTCCTGCCCTGTGTGTCAGAGGTCGGCCCCGATGCCACATTTCCGTAGCCCGCTGGTCCCTCTACCCATCATTGAGGTCCCGTTTGAGAGGATCGCCATGGATTTGGTAGGTCCTATAATCAAGTCCGCTAGGGGGCACCAGTACATATTAGTTATAATGGACTATGCCACCCGTTATCCAGAAGCGATCCCTCTCCGAAATACCTCGGCCAAAACCATAGCCAAAGAGCTATCTCTTGTGTTTAGCCGGGTGGGTATTTGTAAAGAACTGCTTACGGACCAAGGTACACCCTTTATGTCCCGGGTTATGAAGGAGCTGTGTAAATTGTTCAAAGTGACGCAATTACGTACATCTGTGTATCACCCCCAAACCGATGGGCTGGTTGAAAGATTCAACAAAACCCTAAAACAAATGTTGAAGAAAGTGGTGGATAGAGATGGAAAGGATTGGGACTGTCTACTTCCTTATCTGATGTTTGCTATTAGGGAGGTGCCCCAATCCTCTACGGGATTCTCCCCCTTTGAGTTACTGTATGGGAGACACCCAAGAGGGCTGTTGGATATTGCCAAGGAAACTTGGGAAAGTGAGAGTTCTCCCCACAGGAGTGTGATTGAGCATGTCGCCCTGATGCAAGACCGAATTGCACAGGTAATGCCCATCGTGAAGGAACATTTGGCCCAAGCGCAGTTAGCACAGCAGAGAGTGTACAACCGTGGAGCCAAGACCCGTACCTTTTCCCCGGGGGATAGGATACTGGTACTTGTCCCTACGGTTGAAAGTAAATTCCTTGCCAAATGGCAAGGCCCCTACGAGATAATGGAAAAAGTGAGCGAAGTGAATTACAAGGTCAGACAACCAGGAAGGCGAAAGCCCGAACAGATCTATCACGTTAATCTGTTGAAAGCCTGGAGGGATAGAGAGTCCCTAGTCGCAGACACTTGGTCACCAGCTCAAACTGGTTGCGTGATTCCTGAGGTTGGAATAGCAGCCACCTTGTCACAACCCCAACAACAGGAGGTTAAGGAGTTTGTGCTTCGCAACAAGGAGGTATTCTCTGAGCTGCCAGGACAAACATTTGGGGTAGAGCATGACATCATTACCCCGCCCGGTGAAAGGGTGAAGTTAAAACCCTATCGGATCCCAGAGGCCCGACGGGAGGCAATACGGGAGGAAGTACAGAAAATGCTGAACTTAGGGGTGATAGAGGAGTCCCAAAGTGATTGGTCTAGTCCCATTGTGTTGGTGCCTAAACCGGATGGGAGCTGGCGATTTTGTAACGATTTTCGTCAGTTGAACAAAGTTACAAAATTTGACACCTACCCCATGCCACGTATAGATGAGTTGATCGACCGGCTGGGAACAGCCCGATACATGACGACTCTTGACCTCACAAAAGGGTATTGGCAAATCCCCCTGGCCAAATTGGCCAAAGAGAAAACCGCATTTGTAACCCCAGACGGGGCGTTCCAATATAAAAGAATGCCGTTCGGGGTACAGAATGCGCCGGCCACATTCCAGCGGAAAATGGACCAGATGCTGAGGCCCCATCTGAAGTATGCTGCGGCTTACCTGGATGACGTAATTGTCCATAGCACAGATTGGGCCTCACATCTGCCAAAAGTGCAAGCAGTCCTGGACTCTGTTCGGGAAGCGGGGTTTACGGCTAACCCCAAGAAGTGTACCATTGGGCAGGAGGAGGCCAAATATCTTGGGTACACCATTGGGAGGGGAGTAATAAAACCCCAACTCAACAAAGTCGAGGCCATCCAGAGTTGGCCACGTCCCAACAGCAAGAAGCAGGTACAAGCCTTTCTGGGAATCGCTGGGTATTATCGGCGATTCATTCCCCACTTTGCTTCTAAGGCTGTGCCCCTAACCAACCTAACGAAGGGGAAAGGGTCGGTCATGATTAAATGGACCCCCGAGGCTGAGGCAGCATTCCAATTCTTGAAACAAGCCTTATGTAGCCAGCCAGTGTTGTACTCACCCGACTTCTCTAAAGACTTTGTCGTACAAAGTGATGCGTCAGATGTGGGGTTAGGAGCAGTATTGTCCCAGGTCTGGAACGGGGAAGAGCACCCAGTCATTTACCTCAGCAGGAAGTTGAAGTCCCATGAGGTAAATTACGCCACCGTTGAAAAGGAGTGTTTAGCGGTGAAGTGGGCTCTAGATTCCCTTCGGTACTACCTGCTAGGTAGGCACTTTGACATGGTTACGGATCACGCTCCGTTAAAGTGGATGGCTCAAAACAAGGAAACAAATAGAAGAGTGAATAGGTGGTTCCTGGCCCTCCAGGAATTCAACTTCACAGTAAAGCATCGCCCTGGCGTTCAAATGGGGAATGTGGATGCTTTGTCTCGAGTACATGAATGCCTGATTGCTGGTGTTCCAACCCCGAGGTTAAAACAAGAGGGGGGGGGGGGGTATGTGACAGCAGGAAGGTAAAGTCACCTGGTTGCATCCAGGGGGTAGATATATTTCGCCCAGATTCAGGCTTTACGCCGACTTATACAACTAGGTGGAGAGTTGTATAAGCCCAGCTAAGGCTAGTGGGCTCATGGATGACTCATACCTCTAGGGAGAGTGTGGGGCGTCGTGCAGACAGGGAGTTGATGAGACCAGCTGAAGCTTGTCAGCTCATTTAGGCCTCTATAAGAACTCCCAGCTTCATTAGATGTTAGCTCATGCCTGGACCCAGACCTGTGTGGACTGTCTAGGGAGAGTGAACCCCTGTGCGGTGAGACAAAGCCTGTGTGGCTATTTGCTTGGACATTTAAAACCAGGGACTTAGGGACTAGGACAGCACTAGGCTGATCCCACTTGTTAGTTAGGAAACCTGTATGTTTAGTCAGAGGTCAAGTTGACCAGGATTTATTTTGTTTATGTTTCTTTTGGCTTTGCTGTGTTTTGTCACTGTAAATAGAAAATAAACCGCACCTTTTTTTGATTTTGAAAACCACAACCTCCGTTTGCTGGGCCTGTTTTTGTGTGGGGAGCCCATCCCGGGGGTCACACACACCCGCTGCCGAGCTAACCCCCTCACAGTTGGTGGAGAACCAGTGGCAGTTTTTTTTAAGCCAGCATGGAGGATATACTGAAGCAGCTGGCTCTAGCAAATGCCAATCAACAGCAGACAAATGCAGGTTTGCAAAAGAGCCTTGCAGCTCATCAACAGAGCCTTGCAGCTCAACAACAGAACTTCGCAGCCCAGCAGCAAGCTCATCAACAGAGCCTTGCAGCCCAGCAGCAAGCTCACCAACAGAGTCTGGAAGCTCAGCAACAAGCCCAGCAGCAATCTGAGGCCCGCTTCATAGACCTGTTACAGAAGCAAGAGCAGAGACTACAACAAATGGAAGCAGTAATGCAGCAACGTCCGCAGACCAGTGAGGAAAGCCGTCCCACTAATACCGCGTCCTTTGGGGTGAGTCGTTTATTGACAAAAATGACTGGAGAGGATGATCCAGAGGTATTTTTGACCACATTTGAAAGGACTGCTGAAAGAGAAAAGTGGCCTGAGGAGCAGTGGGCTGGACTGGTGGCTCCTCTGTTAACTGGTGAATCGCAGAAGGCTTACTATGACCTAGAGCCTGACCAAGCAAAAGACTATGTGATGCTAAAAGCTGAGATATTGGCAAGGCTGGGTGTCACCCAGGCTGTCCGGGCTCAGCGTGTGCATAACTGGACTTTCCAGCTTGGAAAACCCCCCAGGTCTCAAATGTATGATCTCATTCACCTGAGCAGAAAGTGGCTACAGCCAGAGACTTTGTCCGCACCAAAGATTGTGGAACGTGTTGTAATGGATCGGTTTTTGAGAGCTCTTCCTACTGCCATCCAAAAGTGGGTAAGCCATGGAGACCCAGAGACGGCCGATGGTCTTGTGGATCGTGTGGAGAAATACTTGGCTACAGAGAACCTGACGGCCTCTTCCAGAGACACTCTGACTTTCCACCCTAAGACCAGACCATCCCCAGGGGCGGATAAGAGGATTCCAAGGGGTAAGGGTGGAGAGAGTGAGAGGGTGGGAGCTCTACCCCAAGTTTGGCGAGAACAGCCTGGGAAATCAGCGGCTCAAGAGGCGGCAAGAAGGATCGTTTGCTACCGCTGCCGGCAAGCGGGACATATTGCAGCCAATTGCCCGGTTGTGGAGGAACCCATGCAGTGTGACTTTCTGACGGGCAGACGTCAGTCGCTGTGTGCGACAGTCGCATGCACTGCCATTCGAGGAACTGAGAAACATTTATGCAAAATGTGTGTTAATGGTAGAAATGTTGTGGTATTGCTGGATTCAGGTAGCCTTGTGACCCTGATAAAGGCTGAGTTAGTTAAAACAGAGGTCTCTGGGAATAGCAAGGTAGCTGTTATTTGTGTGCATGGGGACACCCGAGAGTATCCAGTGACTACAGTGTGTTTCGAGACCCCCAAAGGTACCCTCTCTCATCCAGTGGGCTTAGTATCTCAGTTACCGTATGACGCCATTGTGGGAAGGGATTTTCCGAAGTTCTGGGAACTGTGGGATGATCCTGAGCCCCCCACTGGTGCCCCTATGTACCAGGAATGTGATAGCCAGAACTCCCCTGAGAGTGGTGAGGACTCTCCGGAATTTCCCTTATCAGTATTGGCAGGGGAGACTCAAGAAACTGGAGAGGAGCCCACCTCCTCAGACGAAAACCTACCGTCTGTGGAGTTTTCTGATCTTGAGGTTCACAGGGAAAACTTTGCCACAGAACAGTTGAAAGACCCCGCCCTAATAAAGGCACGGGAAAACGTAGTGAAAATAGATGGCGAGTTAGTGAACCCAGATAATACCTGCACTTACCCATACTTCAGCGTAGAGAAGGACCTACTGTATCGGGTGGCAAAAAGGGCAGAAGAAACCGTTGAGCAGCTGGTGGTGCCCAAACCTTACAGGAAGTTGGTGTTGGAGTTGGCCCATGGGCACATTCTTGGAGGTCATCTGGGGACATGAAAACCCGAGAGAGGGTATTACAGAGATTCTATTGGCCGGGGGTGATGAAGGACATAGAAAATTATTGTTCCTCCTGCCCTGTGTGTCAGAGGTCGGCCCCGATGCCACATTTCCGTAGCCCGCTGGTCCCTCTACCCATCATTGAGGTCCCGTTTGAGAGGATCGCCATGGATTTGGTAGGTCCTATAATCAAGTCCGCTAGGGGGCACCAGTACATATTAGTTATAATGGACTATGCCACCCGTTATCCAGAAGCGATCCCTCTCCGAAATACCTCGGCCAAAACCATAGCCAAAGAGCTATCTCTTGTGTTTAGCCGGGTGGGTATTTGTAAAGAACTGCTTACGGACCAAGGTACACCCTTTATGTCCCGGGTTATGAAGGAGCTGTGTAAATTGTTCAAAGTGACGCAATTACGTACATCTGTGTATCACCCCCAAACCGATGGGCTGGTTGAAAGATTCAACAAAACCCTAAAACAAATGTTGAAGAAAGTGGTGGATAGAGATGGAAAGGATTGGGACTGTCTACTTCCTTATCTGATGTTTGCTATTAGGGAGGTGCCCCAATCCTCTACGGGATTCTCCCCCTTTGAGTTACTGTATGGGAGACACCCAAGAGGGCTGTTGGATATTGCCAAGGAAACTTGGGAAAGTGAGAGTTCTCCCCACAGGAGTGTGATTGAGCATGTCGCCCTGATGCAAGACCGAATTGCACAGGTAATGCCCATCGTGAAGGAACATTTGGCCCAAGCGCAGTTAGCACAGCAGAGAGTGTACAACCGTGGAGCCAAGACCCGTACCTTTTCCCCGGGGGATAGGATACTGGTACTTGTCCCTACGGTTGAAAGTAAATTCCTTGCCAAATGGCAAGGCCCCTACGAGATAATGGAAAAAGTGAGCGAAGTGAATTACAAGGTCAGACAACCAGGAAGGCGAAAGCCCGAACAGATCTATCACGTTAATCTGTTGAAAGCCTGGAGGGATAGAGAGTCCCTAGTCGCAGACACTTGGTCACCAGCTCAAACTGGTTGCGTGATTCCTGAGGTTGGAATAGCAGCCACCTTGTCACAACCCCAACAACAGGAGGTTAAGGAGTTTGTGCTTCGCAACAAGGAGGTATTCTCTGAGCTGCCGGGACAAACATTTGGGGTAGAGCATGACATCATTACCCCGCCCGGTGAAAGGGTGAAGTTAAAACCCTATCGGATCCCAGAGGCCCGACGGGAGGCAATACGGGAGGAAGTACAGAAAATGCTGAACTTAGGGGTGATAGAGGAGTCCCAAAGTGATTGGTCTAGTCCCATTGTGTTGGTGCCTAAACCGGATGGGAGCTGGCGATTTTGTAACGATTTTCGTCAGTTGAACAAAGTTACAAAATTTGACACCTACCCCATGCCACGTATAGATGAGTTGATCGACCGGCTGGGAACAGCCCGATACATGACGACTCTTGACCTCACAAAAGGGTATTGGCAAATCCCCCTGGCCAAATTGGCCAAAGAGAAAACCGCATTTGTAACCCCAGACGGGGCGTTCCAATATAAAAGAATGCCGTTCGGGTTACAGAATGCGCCGGCCACATTCCAGCGGAAAATGGACCAGATGCTGAGGCCCCATCGGAAGTATGCTGCGGCTTACCTGGATGACGTAATTGTCCATAGCACAGATTGGGCCTCACATCTGCCAAAAGTGCAAGCAGTCCTGGACTCTGTTCGGGAAGCGGGGTTTACGGCTAACCCCAAGAAGTGTACCATTGGGCAGGAGGAGGCCAAATATCTTGGGTACACCATTGGGAGGGGAGTAATAAAACCCCAACTCAACAAAGTCGAGGCCATCCAGAGTTGGCCACGTCCCAACAGCAAGAAGCAGGTACGAGCCTTTCTGGGAATCGCTGGGTATTATCGGCGATTCATTCCCCACTTTGCTTCTAAGGCTGTGCCCCTAACCAACCTAACGAAGGGGAAAGGGTCGGTCATGATTAAATGGACCCCCGAGGCTGAGGCAGCATTCCAATTCTTGAAACAAGCCTTATGTAGCCAGCCAGTGTTGTACTCACCCGACTTCTCTAAAGACTTTGTCGTACAAAGTGATGCGTCAGATGTGGGGTTAGGAGCAGTATTGTCCCAGGTCTGGAACGGGGAAGAGCACCCAGTCATTTACCTCAGCAGGAAGTTGAAGTCCCATGAGGTAAATTACGCCACCGTTGAAAAGGAGTGTTTAGCGGTGAAGTGGGCTCTAGATTCCCTTCGGTACTACCTGCTAGGTAGGCACTTTGACATGGTTATGGATCACGCTCCGTTAAAGTGGATGGCTCAAAACAAGGAAACAAATAGAAGAGTGAATAGGTGGTTCCTGGCCCTCCAGGAATTCAACTTCACAGTAAAGCATCGCCCTGGCGTTCAAATGGGGAATGTGGATGCTTTGTCTCGAGTACATGAATGCCTGATTGCTGGTGTTCCAACCCCGAGGTTAAAACAAGAGGGGGGGGTATGTGACAGCAGGAAGGTAAAGTCACCTGGTTGCATCCAGGGGGGTAGATATATTTCGCCCAGATTCAGGCTTTACGCCGACTTATACAACTAGGTGGAGAGTTGTATAAGCCCAGCTAAGGCTAGTGGGCTCATGGATGACTCATACCTCTAGGGAGAGTGTGGGGCGTCGTGCAGACAGGGAGTTGATGAGACCAGCTGAAGCTTGTCAGCTCATTTAGGCCTCTATAAGAACTCCCAGCTTCATTAGATGTTAGCTCATGCCTGGACCCAGACCTGTGTGGACTGTCTAGGGAGAGTGAACCCCTGTGCGGTGAGACAAAGCCTGTGTGGCTATTTGCTTGGACATTTAAAACCAGGGACTTAGGGACTAGGACAGCACTAGGCTGATCCCACTTGTTAGTTAGGAAACCTGTATGTTTAGTCAGAGGTCAAGTTGACCAGGATTTATTTTGTTTATGTTTCTTTTGGCTTTGCTGTGTTTTGTCACTGTAAATAGAAAATAAACCGCACCTTTTTTTGATTTTGAAAACCACAACCTCCGTTTGCTGGGCCTGTTTTTGTGTGGGGAGCCCATCCCGGGGGTCACACACACCCGCTGCCGAGCTAACCCCCTCACAGTAGGAAGAGTGTCAGTTTCTTTCACTGTGATAATCCTTGTTTCTAGGGACAGGGAAGGACAGTGAGGGAAATTCTCCTTGTGCTATAGTGTGCTAAAGCATTGATCATCAACCATCTTTAAAAAAACATTTTTTCTAGGGACAGAAAACTATAGGTAGGAAGAGTGTCAGTTTCTTTCACTGTGATAATCCTTGTTTCTAGGGACAGGGAAGGACAGTGAGGGAAATTCTACTTGTGCTATAGTGTGCTAAAGCATTGATCATCAATCAGCTTTAAAAAAACATTTTTTCTAGGGACAGAAAACTATAGGTAGGAAGAGTGTCAGTTTCTTTCACTGTGATAATCCTTGTTTCTAGGGACAGGGAAGGACAGTGAGGGAAATTCTCCTTGTGCTATAGTGTGCTAAAGCATTGATCATCAACCGTCTTTAAAAAAACATTTTTTCTAGGGACAGAAAACTATAGGTAGGAAGAGTGTCAGTTTCTTTCACTGTGATAATCCTTGTTTCTAGGGACAGGGAAGGACAGTGAGGGAAATTCTCCTTGTGCTATAGTGTGCTAAAGCATTGATCATCAACCATCTTTAAAAAAACATTTTTTCTAGGGACAGAAAACTATAGGTAGGGAGAGTGTCAGTTTCTTTCACTGTGATAATCCTTGTTTCTAGGGACAGGTGAAGGACAGTGAGGGAAATTCTCCTTGTGCTATAGTGTGCTAAAGCATTGATCATCAACCATCTTTAAAAAAACATTTTTTCTAGAGACAGAAAACTATAGGTAGGAAGAGTGTCAGTTTCTTTCACTGTGATAATCCTTGTTTCTAGGGACAGGGAAGGACAGTGAGGGAAATTCTCCTTGTGCTATAGTGTGCTAAAGCATTGATCATCAACCATCTTTAAAAAAACATTTTTTCTAGGGACAGAAAACTATAGGTAGGAAGAGTGTCAGTTTCTTTCACTGTGATAATCATTGTTTCTAGGGACAGGGAAGGACAGTGAGGGAAATTCTCCTTGTGCTATAGTGTGCTAAAGCATTGATCATCAACCATCTTTAAAAAAACATTTTTTCTAGGGACAGAAAACTATAGGTAGGAAGAGTGTCAGTTTCTTTCACTGTGATAATCCTTGTTTCTAGGGACAGGGAAGGACAGTGAGGGAAATTCCCCTTGTGCTATAGTGTGCTAAAGCATTGATCATCAACCGTCTTTAAAAAAACATTTTTTCTAGGGACAGAAAACTATAGGTAGGAAGAGTGTCAGTTTCTTTCACTGTGATAATCCTTGTTTCTAGGGACAGGGAAGGACAGTGAGGGAAATTCTCCTTGTGCTATAGTGTGCTAAAGCATTGATCATCAACCATCTTTGAAATCCTTGTTTTTTGGACAGTCAGGGAAATTGTCGTTGTGCTATTCTGTGCGAAAGCAATCATCCTCAACCATATTTAGAAATCCTTAAGTAAAGGGACAGAGAAGGACACCTGAAGGTACCCCTTATTGCTTTTTTCCCATCTCCCTGCAGGCCATCTATTAGAATGTCTGGAAGGCAAACAAGGAGAGGCAGACAGTCAGGAGGCAATAAAAGAGGGCAAGCAGGCTCTGTGTCTGGGGGCAACAGTGCTGGTCGTGGACGCGGTGCATTGTCATCAGCACATGGCCATGGGACACGCTTGTCCTTCTTTTCGGCAGCTGGACATGTTGAGCCACATCATGCCGAAGACTTGGTAGAGTGGATGACCAAGCCCTCCTCCTCCTCCTCATCCTCTCTCACCCAGGCTCAGGGTACTGGCAAAGCAGCTGCCAAAGCGTTCTCTTCCCTGGTATCAATGTCAGACTCATCATCAGTCACTCCTTCCCTAGACCCACCATGTCCTCCTCCTGAGGAGTCCCCCGAACTGTTTGAGCACAGTGTTGGGTACATGCTCCAGGAGGATGCCCAGCGTTTCGAAGGGTCTGATGATGAAACCCAGCTAGAGGAAGGCAGTAGCGTGAGAGCAGACAGAGGGGATGCTCAAGAAGGACACCAATCTGGCAGTCATGTTCCAGCAGCTGCAGCATACTGCCAGATTGGCTCCAGTGATGAGGAGGGAGGGGATGATGAGGTCACTGACTCCACGTGGGTGCCTAATAGGAGAGAGGAGGAGGAGGAGGATGAGGAGGAGGCACATCTCCAACGAGGCAGGATGCCCTTTGGTGGCCAGCGTAAGGGCAGTACACTGACGGAATCACACCGCAGAGCTCCGCCTGTGCAGGGCGCTGCCTCTGCCCATCATTCCAAAAGTTCTTTGGTGTGGGCCTTTTTTGAGGCTAGTGCATCAGATGGCACAGCTGCTGTTTGCAGCATATGTCTCAAGCGTATATCGCGTGGCCAAAACATCAGCCGCTTGGGTACCACATGCCTGACCAGACATATGTTGACCTGCCATGCAGCTCGTTGGCAAGCCTACCTCAAAGACCCACACCAAAGAACAAAGCGGACCTCTCCTTGCACCGCATCAGCTGGGATCTCCAACCCCACTATAACTTCAGTCCTCTCTGAAACATGCACTGAGAGGAATGAAGGTGTAGAATTAGGTGTGTCACAGCCAAGTAGTTGCGGCCACTCTGCTAGCAGTACACCGACGTCCGATTCTAGCAGGCAAATTTCCCTGCCCCAGCTGCTGGACCGTCGAAAGAAGTTCACTCCCAGCCATCCACATGCCCAGCGGTTGAATGCTAGCTTGGCTAAATTGCTAGCGCTTCAACTGCTGCCTTTTCAGTTGGTAGACTCGGCCCCCTTCCGTGAGTTTGTGCAATGTGCGGTTCCTCAGTGGCAGGTTCCCAAACGCCACTTTTTCTCACGGAAGGCTATTCCGGCTCTCTACCGGCATGTGGAAGGCAATGTCTTGGCCTCGCTGGACAGGGCGGTCAGCGGTAAGGTGCATATTACCGCTGACTCATGGTCCAGCAGGCATGGACAGGGACGTTACCTTTCTTTCACGGCCCATTGGGTCACTCTTTTGGCAGCTGGGAAGGATGCAGGACAAGGTGCAGTAGTGTTGGAGGTTGTTCCACCGCCACGCCTCCAAAATGCTACTACTGGTTGTGACACACCTCTCTCCTCCACCCCCTCCTCTTCTTCTTCCTCCATGGCCTCTTCCTGTGCTTTGTCCTCTGAACCACCGGTGCTCCGTAGCCGTTCAAGGGGCTACGCAAGTATGCAGGCAAAAAGATGCCATGCCGTGCTTGCGCTGGTGTGTTTGGGGGACAGAAGCCACACTGGGGCAGAGGTCCTGTCTGCTCTGCAGGGCCAGGCCGAGAGGTGGTTGACGCCACGCCAACTTAAGCCAGGAATGGTGGTTTGCGACAATGGCACCAACCTCCTCTCCGCCCTCCGACAGGGACAACTGACCCATGTGCCCTGTGTGGCTCACGTCCTTAACCTGGTGGTGCAGCGGTTCTTGGGCAGGTACCCAGGCTTACAGGATGTCCTGAGGCAGGCCAGGAAAGTCTGTGTGCATTTCCGCAGATCTTATAATGCCAGTGCTCGCCTGGCTGAGCTGCAAAAGGAGTTGAACCTGCCCAAGAACCGCCTTATATGTGACATGCCCACCAGGTGGAACTCAACGTTGGCCATGCTGCAGCGGCTGCACACGCAGCAGAGGGCCATCAATGAGTATCTGTGCGACTACGGCACCAGGACAGGGTCAGGGGAGCTTGGTTTTTTTTCTCCACGCCAGTGGGGCATGATCAGGGATGCATGCACTGTCCTGGCACCATTTGAGGAGGCCACGAGGATGGTGAGCAGTGACAGTGCATGCATCAGTGACACTGTACCTCTTGTCCACCTGTTGGAGCACACGCTGCGTGGAATAATGGACAGGGCACTTGAGGCAGAACAGAGGCAGGAAGAGGAGGACTTCCTTGCCTCTCAAGGCCCCCTTTACCCAGACAGTGTTCCTTCTGTCCCACCCATCGCACAGGAAGAGGAGGAGGAGGAGGAGGAGGAGGAGGAGGAGGATTGTGTCAGCATGGAGGTGGAGGCTGGCACTCAGCATCATCAGCAGCAGTCTTTTAGGGATGATTTACAGTCCCAAGAAACCAGTGGACTTGTACGTGGCTGGGAGGAGGTGGCTGCGGATCATGTCGTCCTTAGTGACCCAGAGGACTCCGGACCGAATGCCTCAGCAAACCTACGCTGCATGGCCTCCCTGATCCTGCAAAGTCTGCGGAAGGATCCTCGTATTCTTCGGATCAAGGAGAGGGACCATTACTGGCTGGCCACTCTCCTTGATCCACGGTACAAGGGTAAGGTTGCGGACCTTATGTTACCGTCGCAGAGGGAGCAGAGGATGAGACAACTCCGGGAGGCCTTGCAGAAAGGTCTGTGCAACGCGTTCCCAGAGACTGGGAGGTTACAAACTCCTGGTCCTGGACAACGAGTTGCTGAGGCTTCGGCCAGTCAAAGAAGGAGCGGTGGGGAAGGTGGCCGTCTGACCGATGCGTTCAGACAATTCTTTAGTCCGCAGCCCCAAAGTATGATCGGTTCCAGCAACCATCGCCAGTGTCTGATAAACATGGTGCAGGAATATCTAGGGGCAAGGTCAGACTTGGACACCTTCCCCACCGAAAATCCTCTGGCTTACTGGGTCTTGAGGATGGATCACTGGCCAGAGCTTGCACAGTATGCAATTGAGCTACTGGCCTGTCCTGCATCCAGCGTTCTTTCGGAACGCACATTCAGTGCTGCTGGAGGATTTGTCACGGATCACAGGGTGCGCCTGTCCACCGACTCGGTTGATCGACTGACTTTCATCAAGATGAACCAGTCTTGGATCACCACCAGCTACCACACACCTGATGCTGATATAACAGACTAATTGATTTTAACATGTCACATCCCTTCAAGACTGATGCTGATGCTGAGTGCCTGTGCTGTTATGTTGACTGGCTATCCTCCTCCTCCGAGTCCTCAATGATACGATTGATGATGATAGCTTGGAAGATCATTTTTGTTTATGGGTGCCGCCACCAGTGGCTAAGGCCCAATTTTTCAGCCCCTGTTTAACAGGGGCGTGTAATTACAATTTTTTTAGCAATAATTTGCCATAGGGCTCATTGCTGTGCTCCAAGTACAGTATCTGTGAGGGGTTGGAGTGTTGTGCCACCATTGCCTAAGGCCCAATTTTTCAGCCCCTGTTCAACAGGGGCATGTAATTACAATTCTTGATCTAATAATTCACAGCAGGGCCCATTGCTGCACCCACCAAGAGTAACTCTGAGGGCTTACAGTGTTGTGGCAACGCCACCACCACCACCACCACGAAAGGCCCAATTTTTCAGCCCCTGTTCAAAAGGGGCATGTAATTACAATTCTTGATCTAATAATTCACAGCAGGGCCCATTCCTGCACCCACCAAGAGTAACTCTGAGGGCTTACAGTGTTGTGGCAACACCACCACCACCACCACCACCACGAAAGGCCCAATTTTTCAGCCCCTGTTCAACAGGGGCATGCAATTACAATTCTTGATCTAATAATTCACAGCAGGGCCCATTGCTGCACCCACCAAGAGTAACTGTCAGGGCTTACAGTGTTGTGGCACCAGCACCACCATCAAAGGCCCAATTTTTACTACCACTGTTCAACAATTATATGTAATTAAAATTCCTGATATAATAGTTGACAGCAGGGCGTTCCAGCACCAACCAAGAGTAACTGTGAGTGCTTACAGTGTTGTGCCAACACCAACAACTAAGGGGCCTATTTCTGCAGAGTATATACGGCAGGTCTCTACTTTCAAACATCCAACTTACAAACGACTCCTACTTGCAAACGCAAGAAGACAACAGGAAGTGAGAGGAAATCTACCCCTTGGAAGGAAAATTCTCTCCTGTAAGAATTAATATGGGAGAAAGGTGTCTCCTCTGTACTGATGCTTTATCACCAATCCTTGTTTCAAGAAAAACACCACATTTCAAAAACAGTTGTCATTGGGACGGAAAGTGAGGTGAAATTTTCTGAACAGGGGCACAGACAGCAAAACAAATGTTACAGGGGTGATAACCCTTACCTATGTTTTCCAAAAAGTTTAAAAATAGATTTTTGGGCTGGAGCTACACTTAAACAATGTACCTGTTCAAAATTACAAACAGATTCTACATAAGAACAAACCTACAGTCCCTGTCTTGTATGCACCGCCTGTATACGGCTGTTCAGAGTATATAGGGCCTTTTTTATTTTATGTGCGGGGTTCCCCTTAATATCCATACAAGACCCAAAGGGGCTGGTAATGGGCTGGGGTAGGGGGGGGTCATGGGGTAGCTATGCCATTTTTCTTAAAGAATTTCATCCATATTACTGGGACCAGACATTACATTAAAGCCGCAAGCAGTTTTAAATGGCTTTTTTTTCCTTTAGAAGTGTCATTTTGTGCAGGGACAGTTCTAAACACGGGAAACACGTGGCACTTCACAGGCATACTTTAGACACCCCCCAGGTACGATATTTAAAGGAATATTTGACTTTTTTTTTTTCACTTTATGCATCATTAAAATGACTGCTCCCGAAAAACGACCGTTTTTAAAACTTCTTTTTGCATTGATACATGTCCCCTGGTGCAGAACCCGGGTTCCCAAACCCTTTTTAGGACAATAACATGCATAATAGTCGTTATAATTAGCACTTTAGAATTCGAACGTTCGCATCCATTGTATTTAATAGGGTTCTAATGTTCGTACGAACTTTCGGTCCGTTCGCGGGTTCTGGTGCGAACCGAACCCGGGGGTGTTCGGCTCATCACTAGTAATGAACTGTTCGATATCAAATTGTTTGTGATTAGAAGGAGAAACAAAATTCTCTAGACCCCTAATTGGTCGTGCCACTTCTCTGCACGCTTTGCACCTCCTACAGGCAAAGAAACCATTCTGATTCCAAAATGTCTGATGTTTGCTTGGAGGGTCTAGGATTTTTTTCACTACTCGATCTCCATGATTGGGAGCTTTCCGGTATATAAATTGGGGTTTCAAGGGCAACACGGGGCCCAATTTTTTGTCTAGAAGAAGTATGTGCCAGTGAGTATTGAAGATTTCTTCTACTTCCCTGAATTGAGTATGAAATTGTGATATAAAGCCCCATTCCTTTGAATTGGTTGCTCCTGGTGCTGGTTTGGGTTTGATTTGTAAGCACGTTTCTCTGGGTATTCGTTCAACCTCTTCTACAATTTTCTGTAGGTAATCAGGGGCATAGCCTTTTGCCGTAAATCTGTCTGTGAGGACCTTTGCTTGTGTAAGGAAATTGTCATTGTCTGAACAATTGTGTTTTACTCGCATGATTTGGCCTTTCGGTATATTTTTCAGCCATTGTGGATGATGTCCACTTGTAGTAGGGAGATAACTGTTCCTATCTCTTGCTTTGAAAAAAACCTTGGCTTCAAATTCTAAATTGTGCCGAAAGACCGTAACATCAAGGAAATTTATCGTTTCTCTGTTCCATTCAGAGGTTAGTCTGATGTTGTTATTATTGATGTTTAAAACTTTTAAAAATTCCTGTAGTGATTCTTCTGGACCAGCCCAAATTAAAAACAGATCGTCTATAAAACGTTTATAAAAAATGAGCTCAGCTCTTCTGTCTTTAAAAATCACTTTGTCCTCCCATTCTGCCATGAATAAATTTGCGATGCTGGGGGCAAATTTAGCCCCCATTGCAACGCCCCTCTGTTGCAAGTAAAATTTATTGGCATACCAGAAATAGTTGTGCGATAGACAGTAGTCCAGGGCATGGCCGATGAATACTTTTTGGTTATGTGGAAGGTCCTCCCTCTTACTCAAAGCCCAATTTAGGGCTAGTAAGGCATCATCATGTTGAATTATTGAGTAGAGGGAGGACACATTTGAGGTTACGAACAGAATTTCCTGGTCCTCCCTTATTGTGATGTTTTGTAGACAATTGAGAAAATCCTTGGTGTCTCTCAAGTAGGCTTGCGTAGTCGTCACACTTTTCTGCAGGAACGTGTCCAAATATTGTCCTAATCTCGATGCAATCGAATCTATACTATTCACAATAGGCCTAGGAGGTGGGTAGGTGCAGTCTTTGTGAATTTTTGGTAATGTATAGATTGTAGGAATTTTGTTGCTAGCTGGTATCAGATACTGTCTTTCCTTATCCGAAAGTACCCCCAACTTGGTGGACCTTCCACATAACCAAAAAGTATTCATCGGCCATGCCCTGGACTACTGCCCCCAGGATCGCAAATTTATTCATGGCAGAATGGGAGGACAAAGTGATTTTTAAAGACAGAAGAGCTGAGCTCATTTTTTATAAATGTTTTATAGACGATCTGTTTTTAATTTGGGCTGGTCCAGAAGAATCGCTACAGGAATTTTTAAAAGTTTTAAACATCAATAATAACAACATCAGACTAACCTCTGAATGGAACAGAGAAACGATAAATTTCCTTGATGTTACGGTCTTTCGGCACAATTTAGAATTTGGAACCAAGGTTTTTTTCAAAGCAACAGATAGGAACAGTTATCTCCCTACTACAAGTGGACATCATCCACAATGGCTGAAAAATATACCGAAAGGCCAAATCATGCGAGTAAAACGCAATTGTTCAGACAATGACAATTTCCTTACACAAGCAAAGGTCCTCACAGACAGATTTACGGCAAAAGGCTATGCCCCTGATTACCTACAGAAAATTGTAGATGAGGTTGAACGAATACCCAGAGAAACGTGCTTACAAATCAAACCCAAACCAGCACCAGGAGCAACCATTTCAAAGGAATGGGGCTTTATATCACAATTTCATACTCAATTCAGGGAAGTAGAAGAAATCTTCAATACACACTGGCACATACTTCTTCTAGACAAAAAATTGGGCCCCGTGTTGCCCTTGGGACTGTCTGACATATAACAGACTCATCCAATCTACTCACACCATTACCACATACATCTACTCCACTCAACGATAGTCAGTATGTGGAATCCTCACCTTTACCATGAGGGCATCACTCATGCCGGAGTATAATGGGATAAGTAGTTATGGGCCCATGAAAATGAGGACTAACTAGCAATCAGAGTCAGCATATCAAGCTCCAGTCAAAAATTAGTCAACACAAGGTCTATGGGGAAAGCTATAATTGGTTGGAATCCACATTCTGAGAAGTTCTGATTAGCATATTGCTCATCTGATTTTATTATCTGATTTTATTATATATGAGCATATTTATTAATTTAATTTTATACTGTATTTCTTTTTCGTACATCACGGGACACAGAGCGACTTAGTCATTACTAATGGGTTATATAGATACCTTCAGGTGCTGGCACTGGCAACTTCCAAAACCGGAAGTACCCTCCCCTATATAAGCCCCTCCCATCCGGGAGCACCTCAGTTTTTTGCCAGTGTCTAAGGTGTTGGCCAAAGAGTAACATGTGTTTTCACTGGGCTTGCGTACAGGTTCTTTTACGGGCCTTAGTAAGCTGTTCCGGATCCGACCAAAAAAGCTTCATAGCTAAACGGTCGGTACCCGGGCCTTGCAACAGAAGAGCAAGGTTTTGCCTGTAATGCCTCTCTTAGGAGGGCTGGACCCTGGGATCTAGAGCTCTGGTCATACCCACGACCAAGATGTTGTCTGTGCAGGGTGCTATACAGGTCCAGGGGAGTGGAATCCTTGGGAACCCGGTCCCTGAAGGTTTAAATACAATGCCTGCCGTGATAGGTGAAGTTTGGGCTTCTGTGGACCAAACAAAGTCCTGCGGCGGGGAACAGGTAAGTGGGGGCCCCCAGGAACTTGGTTCTATTGGGGGACCCCCAAGCCTAATTTGTCTTTCTGTCTGTTACCTAACGGTATTCCCGCTGATATCTGTGTATGCCTGTAACTACTGGAAAATGAAAAATTTTAATAGTAGTCAAGAAAAAAAAAAAAGGAGACCGCGGTACCTGTGTTAAACCACTAGAGGCCGCTGTGGTCCATTTTTCTTGTCATGTGGATCTTTGGCTTTTTCAAGTCAAAAGATCCAGGCAGTTGGTAAGTTTCTCTGTGGGAATCCACTTCCTCTGCCCTGTTGCTGCGCTCATCCACCGCACAGGCCCTCCGGCAAAAAGGGCCCTGGCTCCTAGTCCCTGCTTGTTTTCAAAAAAGGCGCCGAAGGCGCGCGGGCGCGTGCACGCGCCTCCTATGAAAGGAAAGGGGCGGGGCGGGTGGATGATGCGCGCCGCGGCGCTTCTGCGCATGTGCAGGCGTCCCAGCATGGATAAAAGACACAGTACAAGTGTCAGCTGGATGCAAGCAGAGCTAGCAACAAACGGTGGCACACAGAGGCGGTTGATGCAGGCATCCCCATAGAAAGACACTTTAGTGGACACCAGCTGGTATATAGCAGCAACTGTGTTAGACTATTACCAGTAAAATTGGTGTATGACGACGGGAATACCTCAGCTTTGTGCTTAAAGGATATGTCGTCCAGACGCTCCGGAAATAAGTCTTCCAGGAAGCCAAAGGGGTCTCCATCGGGCTCTGAGGATTTTGGGCATGCTTGTATTGCACCAATCTCCCCTGAAAATTCAGAGGTCAGTAGCCGTAGGAACCCCGCAGGAGTACCTGGTGCTGCGGCTGTCCCCAGTCCACCTGCTCCTGTATATATAACAGAGGAGGTTTTTTCCTCAACTCTGGGAGGATTGGAAGAGAGATTAACAGCATTGATCGCTGCTTCCCTGTCACAGGGAAAGCGCGTCCGATCTCCGTCTCCTCCTTCAGAGAGCCTGTTAGTGGAGGAACAGTCCCACACAGAGATCGACCTACCTGAAGGGGATCAGGATGAGGTTGATTCGGTTATAGAGGAATCAACAGTGAAAGAACCTTTCTCAGCCTCTCAGGCTGAAAGATTATGGGTTCAGTCTCTGACTAACATGGTTCGATCAGCATTTAAAATGCCTCTGGCGGAACCATCAACCACTACTGTTTCCTCGCTGGGGTCGCTGAAAGCTCCCCAGACTGTCTGTTCCTTCCCAATCCACCCTTTATTAGAAGGGCTTATTTACCAGGATTGGGAGCATCCTGATAAAATATTTACTCCCCCCAAGAGATTTCCAGTGATCTATCCCATGGAGGATAAGTTCATAAAAAAATGGAGGGTCCCTACAGTGGACGCAGCCATCTCTTGTGTGAATAAATCACTGACATGTCCAGTAGATAATGTTCCAATGTTCAAAGACCCAATAGATAAAAAATTGGAGTCTTTACTAAAATCTGCTTTCTCTACAGCAAGCATGGTGACACAACCTGCAGTAGCAGCGATTGGAGTCTGCCAAGCAGTGAAAGACCAGTTGAAACAAGTCTTAAGGGACTTACCAGATCAGCAGGCTCTTGCCCTAGCTGACCTACCTAGAGCCTTGTGTTTTGCGGTGGACGCCATAAAGGATACAATCCAAAAGGCCTCCCGCTTTACGCAGTCTGTAGTACAAAAATGCGTAGGCTTCTATGGCTCAAAAACCGGTCTGCTGAAGCTCCCTGTAAGAAATTGCTGATTAGCTTCCCATTTCATGGAGAACGCTTATTTGGAGAAGATCTGGACAAGTATATCCAGAAAATTTCTGCCGGTAAAAGTACACTCTTGCCGGTTAAGAACAAGGGTAGAAGTCCTTCTTTTAAGAGGCCTACTTCTCCAGTCCCCGGCACATCGGCTGTGAAACAGTTCCGACGGCCTCCGCGGTCAAATCCAGGGGGCAGAAATCAGGGACAATCACAGGGTAACAAGAAACCCTGGGTCAAGAGAGGTACAGAACCTCCCCCCAAGTCATGAAGGGTTGCCCCCACTCAATCGGGTGGGGGGAAGACTTCAGTTGTTCACAGAGACCTGGCGGGACACCATCAGAGACAGATGGGTGATCTCCGCAGTAAGTCTGGGATACAAGCTGGAGTTAAAAGACACTCCTCCTGCCCATTTTATGAGGTCAAACGTGCCAAGCGATCCCCAGAAGAGAGGATCCCTCCTTCTGGCACTAGAACAACTATTGCTCCAAGGTGTAATCATGAAGGTTCCCTTGGAAGAAAGCGGGTTCGGGTTTTACTCAAGCCTTTTCACAGTCCCCAAACCAAATGGGGACGTGAGGCCCATATTAAATCTAAAAGGGCTAAACAAGTTCCTACATATCAGGACTTTTCGGATGGAGTCGATCCGATCGGTGGCCACCGCCCTACAAGGGCAGGAATGGTTAGCCTCGATCGACATAAGGGATGCTTATCTGCATATTCCCATCTTCCGGCCCACCAGAAATTTCTACGCTTTGTAGTAGAAGGGCGCCATTTTCAGTTCAGAGCCTTACCTTTCGGTCTGGCCACAGCACCACGAGTGTTCACAAAAATTCTGGCCCCACTATTGGCCAATCTAAGAACACGGGGTGTAACGATAATGGCATATTTAGACGACCTGCTACTAATAGACCACTCAGTGGAAAAACTGGAAGTAGCTATTCACGAGACAATCAAGTATCTGGAATATCACGGTTGGATTATCAACCGAGACAAGTCAGCTCTAAGACCAGTCAAAAGTCTGGAATACTTGGGGCTAAGGCTGGATTCAAATCAGAGAAAGATTTTCTTACCTCCAGAGAAGGTGTCGTCTTTGAAAGATTTGACCCACTTAGTGGGTACAAAAAGAAAACCATCCATACGCCTGTGCATGAGGCTGCTGGGAAAAATGGTGGCTTCATTCGAAGCAGTACCCTACGGTCAATTCCATTCAAGGAACTTGCAGAGGGCCATACTGTCAGCCTGGAACAAAAAAGTTCAGGCTTTAGACTTACCAATGTCCCTGTCCCCTTCCGTTCGCAAGAGCCTCCATTGGTGGTTGGTGCCCCAGAATCTGGAAAAAGGGAAACCCTTCAGTCCGGTTTCTTGGAAGGTGGTCACTACAGATGCCAGCCTCATAGGCTGGGGGGCAGTACTGGAGCAATTGTCTCTCCAGGGCAAGTGGTCAGAAGCAGAGAAGGCCCTGCCCATCAATCTCTTAGAGATACGAGCAGCCCGGTATGCCCTAGTAGCATGGACATCCAAACTCCAAGGGTCCCCTGTTAGAATTCAATCAGACAATGCCACAGCAGTGGCATATATCAATCACCAGGGTGGCACCAGGAGTCGTGCAGCCCAGAGGGAAGCGAATTGCATCCTGGAATGGGCAGAAAGATATGTCCCAGCCATATCCGCGGTTTTCATCCCAGGAGTGGAGAATTGGAGAGCGGACTTTTTAAGTCGCCAGCAATTATGCCCGGGGGAATGGTCTCTTCACCCCGAGGTTTTCCAGGCAATTTGCCAGCGGTGGGGAACACCGGATGTAGATCTGCTAGCATCCAGATTCAACGCAAAGGTGGACAGATTTGTGTCTCGCACAAGGGATCCCCTAGCTTGCGGCTCGGATGCCCTAGTGTTCCCTTGGGATCAGTTCAAGCTGATATATGCATTCCCACCGCCACAATTGTTACAGCGATTAATCTGCAGAATCCGGGTAGAAAAGAAACCGGTGATTCTGGTGGCTCCAGCGTGGCCCCGAAGGGCATGGTACGGGGAAATTGTAAAAATGTCAGTGGGGAGTCCTTGGTCTCTCCCACATCGTCCGGACCTGCTTTCGCAAGGACCGATATACCACCCTTCCTTACCAGCCCTAGGTTTGACGGCCTGGCTATTGAAGCCCACATTCTAAAAAAGAGAGGTCTCTCTAATCCTGTGGTATCTACCATGATCAATGCCAGGAAGCCGGTATCCAGGCAGATCTATTATAGGATCTGGAAGGCGTACATCGCGTGGTGTGAGGCCAAGAAATGGCATCCACGTAAGTACGTAATAGGTAGGATTCTGGACTTCCTACAGTGGGCTGTGGATAGGAAGCTTGCCTTGAGTACTATCAAGGGTCAGATTTCGGCCTTGTCAATATTTTTTCAAAGGCCCTTGGCTTCGCATTCACTAGTCAAAGCTTTCATACAAGGAGTGATGCGTATTAGCCCTCCGGTTAGTATTCCCATATGTCCATGGGACTTAAACCTGGTTCTGTCGGTTCTACAGAAACAACCATTTGAACCATTGCAGCACATTTCCTTGGTTCTTCTCACCAGGAAATTGATTTTCTTAGTAGCCATTTGTTCGGCTAAAAGAGTGTCGGAATTAGCCGCCTTGTCCTGTAAGGAGCCATATCTGGTTGTCCATAAGGACAGAGTAGTATTACGTCCTCATCCAGCCTTTCTTCCTAAGGTGGTATCGAGGTTTCATTTGAACCAAGATGTGGTTCTTCCTTATTTTTTTCCCAAACCTACCTCGGTAGAGGAAAAGTTATTGCATTCTTTGGATGTAGTAAGAGCAGTTAAAGCTTATCTAAAAGCCACTGCTCAGATTCGTAGAACGGATACTTTGTTTGTTCTGCCGGAAGGCCCCAGAAAGGGTCAGGCAGCATCAAAATCTACTTTAGCCAAGTGGATTCGACAGGTCATAATACAAGCCTATGGCTTGAGAAGGAGACCGCCTCCGTTCAAAGTTAGGGCGCACTCCACAAGAGCAGTTGGAACTTCATGGGCAGTGCATCACCAGGCCTCCCTGGCTCAAGTCTGTAAGGCCGCAACATGGTCTTCAGTACACACGTTTACTAGATTCTACCAGGTAGACGTTAGAAATCAGGAGGATGTCGCCTTTGGGCGCAGTGTGTTGCAGGCCGCAAAAGATCCTCATGCCTGATGGCGCCCAGCTTATGTATAGTGTATCCCTCCCCTCATTTGGCATTGCTTTGGGACGTCCCATTAGTAATGACTAAGTCGCTCTGTGTCCCGTGATGTACGAAAAAGAAAAAGGGATTTTTATAACAGCTTACCTGTAAAATCCTTTTCTTGGAGTACATCACGGGACACAGAGCTCCCACCCCTCTTTTTGGGACACTTATTGCTTTGCTACAAAACTGAGGTGCTCCTGGATGGGAGGGGCTTATATAGGGGAGGGTACTTCCGGTTTTGGAAGTTGCCAGTGCCAGCACCTGAAGGTATCTATATAACCCATTAGTAATGACTAAGTCGCTCTGTGTCCCGTGATGTACTCCAAGAAAAGGATTTTACAGGTAAGCTGTTATAAAAATCCCTTTTTTACACTTAAGTCTTTAAGTTTGCACTGTATTTTATACTGCATTTTACATTGGATTTTAGACATCTAGTGTTTTATTGTAGGAAATCAGTGATTTTATGTGCAATTTTTTTGGCCCCTTTTATATGTATCTTTCACATAAATCTTGCACAAAGGTTCCCCACACGGATTTTATCCAGAGGTCTATTTATCGATTAACAGCTACGTGAAACATACATATTATACACGGATATTTTATACGGATGTGATATGCTTATCAATTTTATACATATGGTTTTGTATATATTATGACCTATATGCACCCAGCAGGGGTCATTATAGCTTACGAGTAGTGATGAGCCGAACACCCCCGGGTTCGGTTCGCACCAGAACCCGCGAACGGACCGAAAGTTTGCACGAACATTAGAACCCTATTAAATACAATGGATGCGAACGTTCGGATTCTAAAGTGCTAATTATAACGACTATTATTCATGTTATTGTCCGAAACAGAGTTTGGGAACCCGGGTTCTGCACCAGGGGACATGTATCAATGCAAAAAGAAGTTTTAAAAACGGACGTTTTCCGGGAGCAGTCATTTTAATGATGCATAAAGTGAAAAAAAAAAGTCAAATATTCCTTTATATATTGTACCTGGGGGGTGTCTAAAGTATGCCTGTGAAGTGCCACGTGTTTCCCGTGTTTAGAACTGTCCCTGCACAAAATAACATTTCTAAAGGAAAAAAAGCCATTTAAAACTGCTTGCGGCTTTAATGCAATGTCTGGTCCCGGTAATATGGATGAAAATCTTTAGGAAAAATGGCATAGCTACCCCATCAACCCCCCCCCCCCCCTACCCCAGCCCATTACCAGCCCCTTTGGGTCTTGTATGGATATTAAGGGGAACCCCGCACACAAAATAAAAAAGGCCCTATATACTCTGAACAGCCGTATACAGGCGGTGCATACAAGACAGGGACTGTAGGTTTGTTCTTATGTAGAATCTGTTTGTAATTTTGAACAGCTGCATTGTTTAAGTGTAGCTCCATGCCAAATTCCTTTTTTTTAGCTTTTTGGAAAACATAGGGAACGGTTATCACCCCTGTCACATTTTTTTTGCTGTCTGTGCCCCTGTTCAGAACATTTCACCTCACTTTGCGTCCCAATGACAACTGTTTTTGAAATGTGGTGTTTGTATTGAAACAAGGATTGGTGATAAAGTATCAGTAGAGAGGAGACACCTTTCTCCCATATTAATTCTTACAGGAGAGAATTTTCCTTCCAAGGGGTAGATTTCCTCTCACTTCCTGTTGTCTTCTTCCGTTTGCAAGTAGTAGTCGTTTGTAAGTTGGATGTTTGAAAGTAGGGACCTGCCGTATATACTCTGCAGAAATTGGCCCCTTAGGTGTTGGTGTTGGCACAACACTGAAAGCACTCACATTTATTCTTGGTGGGTGCTGGAACGCCCTGCTGTCAACTATTATATCAGGAATTGTAATAACATATAATTGTTGATCAGTGGTAGTAAAAATTGGGCCTTTGATGGTGGTGCTGGTGCCACAACACTGTAAGGCCTGACAGTTACTCTTGGTGGGCGCAGCAATGGGCCCTGCTGTGAATTATTAGATCAGTAATTATAATTGCATGCCCCTGTTGAATAGGGGCTGAAAAATTGGGCCTTTGGTGGTGGTGGTGGTGGTGATGGTGGTGGTGCTGGTGCCACAACACTGTAAGGCCTGACAGTTACTCTTGGTGGGCGCAGCAATGGGCCCTGCTGTGAATTATTCGATCAATAATTATAATTGCATGCCCCTGTTGAACAGGGGCTGAAAAATTGGGCCTTTGGTGGTGGTGGTGGTGGTGATGGTGGTGCTGGTGCCACAACACTGTAAGGCCTGACAGTTACTCTTGGTGGGCGCAGCAATGGGCCCTGCTGTGAATTATTAGATCAATAATTATAATTGCATGCCCCTGTTGAACAGGGGCTGAAATATTAGGCCTTTGGTGATGGTGGTGGTGGTGGTGATGGTGGTGCTGGTGCCACAACACTGTAAGGCCTGACAGTTACTCTTGGTGGGCGCAGCAATGGGCCCTGCTGTGAATTATTAGATCAATAATTATAATTGCATGCCCCTGTTGAATAGGGGCTGAAAAATTGGGCCTTTCGTGGTGGTGGTGGTGGTGGTGGTGATGGTGGTGCTGGTGCCACAACACTGTAAGGCCTGACAGTTACTCTTGGTGGGCGCAGCAATGGGCCCTGCTGTGAATTATTCGATCAATAATTATAATTGCATACCCCTGTTGAACAGGGGCTGAAAAATTGGGCCTTTGGTGGTGGTGGTGGTGGTGATGGTGGTGCTGGTGCCACAACACTGTAAGGCCTGACAGTTACTCTTGGTGGGCGCAGCAACGGGCCCTGCTGTGAATTATTAGATCAATAATTATAATTGCATGCCCCTGTTGAACAGGGGCTGAAAAATTGGGCCTTAGGCACTGGTGGCACAACACTGCAACCCCTCACAGATACTGTACTTGGAGCACAGCAATGAGGCCTGTTGCAAAGTATTGCATCCAAAATTTTAATTACACGCCCCTGTTAAACAGGGGCTGAAAAATTGGGCCTTAGCCACTGGTGGCGTCACCCATAAACCAAAATGATCTTCCAAGCTATCATCATTAATCGTATCATTGAGGAGGAGGAGGAGGATAGCCAGTCAACATAACAGCACAGGCACTCAGCATCAGCATCAGTCTTGAAGGGATGTGACATTTTAAAATCAATTAGTCTGTTATATCAGCATCAGGTGTGTGGTAGCTGGTGGTGATCCAAGACTGGTTCATCTTGATGAAAGTCAGTCGATCAACCGATTCGGTGGACAGGCGCACCCTGTGATCCGTGACAAATCCTCCAGCAGCACTGAATGTGCATTCTGAAAGAACGCTGGATGCAGGACAGGCCAGTAGCTCAATTGCATACTGTGCAAGCTCTGGCCAGTGATCCATCCTTAAGACCCAGTAAGCCAGAGGATTTTCGGTGGGGAAGGTGTCCAAGTTTGACCTTGCCCCTAGGTATTCCTGGACCATGTATATCAGACGCTGACGATGGTTGCTGGAACCGATCATACTTTGGGGCTGCGGACTAAAGAATTGTCTGAACGCATCGGTCAGACGGCCACCTTCCCCACCGCTCCTTCTTTGACTGCCCGAAGCCTCAGCAACTCGTTGTCCAGGACCAGGAGTTTGTAACCTCCCAGTCTCTGGGAACGCGTTGCACAGACCTTTCTGCAAGGCCTCCCGGAGTTGTCTCATCCTCTGCTCCCTCTGCGACGGTAAGATAAGGTCCGCAACCTTACCCTTGTACCGTGGATCAAGGAGAGTGGCCAGCCAGTAATGGTCCCTCTCCTTGATCCGAAGAATACGAGGATCCTTCCGCAGACTTTGCAGGATCAGGGAGGCCATGCAGCGTAGGTTAGCTGAGGCATTCAGTCCGGAGTCCTCTGGGTCACTAAGGACGACATGATCCGCAGCCACCTCCTCCCAGCCACGTACAAGTCCACTGGTTTCTTGGGACTGTAAATCATCCCTAAAAGACTGCTGCTGATGATGCTGAGTGCCAGCCTCCACCTCCATGCTGACACAATCCTCCTCCTCCTCCTCCTCTTCCTGTGCGATGGGTGGGACAGAAGGAACACTGTCTGGGTAAAGGGGGCCTTGAGAGGCAAGGAAGTCCTCCTCTTCCTGCCTCTGTTCTGCCTCAAGTGCCCTGTCCATTATTCCACGCAGCGTGTGCTCCAACAGGTGGACAAGAGGTACAGTGTCACTGATGCATGCACTGTCACTGCTCACCATCCTCGTGGCCTCCTCAAATGGTGCCAGGACAGTGCATGCATCCCTGATCATGCCCCACTGGCGTGGTGAAAAAAACCCGAGCTCCCCTGACCCTGTCCTGGTGCCGTAGTCGCACAGGTACTCATTGATGGCCCTCTGCTGCGTGTGCAGCCGCTGCAGCATGGCCAACGTTGAGTTCCACCTGGTGGGCATGTCACATATAAGGCGGTTCTTGGGCAGGTTCAACTCCTTTTGCAGCTCAGCCAGGCGAGCACTGGCATTATAAGATCTGCGGAAATGCACACAGACTTTCCTGGCCTGCCTCAGGACATCCTGTAAGCCCGGGTACCTGCCCAAGAACCGCTGCACCACCAGGTTAAGGACGTGAGCCATACAGGGCACATGGGTCAGTTGTCCCTGTCGGAGGGCGGAGAGGAGGTTGGTGCCATTGTCGCAAACCACCATTCCTGGCTTAAGCTGGCGTGGCGTCAACCACCTCTCGGCCTGCCCCTGCAGAGCAGACAGGACCTCTGCCCCAGTGTGGCTCCTGTCCCCCAAACACACCAGCGCAAGCATGGCATGGCATCTTTTTGCCTGCGTACTTGCGTAGCCCCTTGAACGCCTACGGAGCACCGCTGGTTCCGAGGACAAACCACAGGAAGAGGCCATGGAGGAAGAAGAAGAGGAGGGGGTGGGGGAGAGAGGTGTGTCACAACCAGTAGTAGCATTTTGGAGGCGTGGCGGTGGAACAACCTCCAACACTACTGCACCTTGTCCTGCATCCTTCCCAGCTGCCAAAAGAGTGACCCAATGGGCCGTGAAAGAAAGGTAACATCCCTGTCCATGCCTGCTGGACCATGAGTCAGCGGTAATATGCACCTTACCGCTGACCGCCCTGTCCAGCGAGGCCAAGACATTGCCTTCCACATGCCTGTAGAGAGCCGGAATCGCCTTCCGTGCGAAAAAGTGGCGTTTGGGAACCTGCCACTGAGGAACCGCACATTGCACAAACTCACGGAAGGGGGCCGAGTCTACCAACTGAAAAGGCAGCAGTTGAAGCGCTAGCAATTTAGCCAAGCTAGCATTCAACCGCTGGGCATGTGGATGGCTGGGAGTGAACTTCTTTTGACGGTCCAGCAGCTGGGGCAGGGAAATTTGCCTGCTAGAATCGGACGTTGGTGTACTGCTAGCAGAGTGCCCACAAGTACTTGGCTGTGACACACCTAATTCTACACCTTCATTCCTCTCAGAGCAGGTTTCAGAGAGGACTGAAGGTATACTGGGGTTGGAGATCCCAGCTGATGCGGTGCAAGAAGAGGTCAGCTTTGTTCTTTGGTGTGGGTCTTTAAGGTAGGCTTGCCAACGAGCTGCATGGCAGGTCAACATATGTCTGATCAAGCATGTGGTGCCCAAGCGGCTGATGTTTTGGCCACGCGATATACGCTTGAGACATATGTTGCAAACAGCAGCTGTGCGATCTGATGCACTCGCCTCAAGAAAGGCCCACACCAAAGAACTTTTTGAATGACGGGCAGAGGCAGCGCCCTGCACAGGCGGAGCTCTGCGGTGTGATTCCGTCGGTGTGCTGCCCATACGCTGGCCACTAAAGGGCATCCTGCCTCGTTGGAGATGTGCCTCCTCCTCATCCTCCTCCTCCTCCTCTCTCCTATTAGGCACCCACGTGGAGTCAGTGACCTCATCATCCCCTCCCTCCTCATCACTGGAGCCAATCTGGCAGTATGCTGCAGCTGCTGGAGCATGACTGCCAGATTGGTGTCCTTCTTAAGCATCCCCTCTCTCTGCTCTCACGCTACTGCCTTCCTCTAGCTGGGTATCATCATCAGATCCTTCGAAACGCTGGGCATCCTCCTGAAGCATGTACCCAACACTGTGCTCAAACAGTTCGGGGGACTCCTCAGGAGGAGGACATGGTGGGTCTAGGGAAGGATTGACTAATGAAGATAATGATACCAGAGAAGAGGACGCTTTGGCAGATGCTTTGCCAGTACCCTGAGCCTGGGTGAGAGCGGATGAGGAGGATGAGGTGGGCTTGGTCATCCACTCTACCAAGTCTTCGGCATGATGTGGCTCAACATGTCCAGCTGCCGAAAAGAAGGACAAGCGTGTCCCATGGCCATGTGCTGATGACAATGCACCGCGTCCACGACCAGCACTGTTGCCCCCAGACACAGAGCCTGCTTGCCCTCTTTTTTTGCCTCCTGACTGTCTGCCTCTCCTTGTTTGCCTTCCAGACATTTTAATGGATGGCCTGCAGGGAGATGGGAAAAAGAGCAATAAGGGCTACCTTCAGGTGTATACTGTGCAGGAGGCTTAGCAACAATGACACTGACACTGTCCCCTGCCTATCCTTCTCTGTCCCTAAACACAATGATTTGCAATATGCTTCAGCAAGATTGGTTTAGCACAGAACAGCACACTGACAGTTTCCCTCACTGTCCTTCTCTGTCCCTACAAACAAGATTTAGCACAGAATAGCACACTGATAGTTTCCACGAGTGTCCTTCTCTGGACACTCGAGCAATAAGGGCTACCTTCAGGTGTATACTGTGCAGGAGGCTTAGCAACAATGACACTGACACTGTCCCCTGCCTATCCTTCTCTGTCCCTAAACTCAAGGATTTCAAATATGGTTCAGCAAAATTGGTTTAGAACAGAATAACACACTGTCAGTTTCACTCACTGTACCTCTCTGTCCCTAAACTCAAGGATTTCAAATATGGTTCAGCAAAATTGCTTTAGAACAGAATAACACACTGTCAGTTTCACTCACTGTACCTCTCTGTCCCTACAAACAAGATTTAGCACAGAATAGCACACTGATAGTTTCCACGAGTGTCCTTCTCTGTCCCTAAACTCAAGGATTTCAAATATGGTTCAGCAAAATTGGTTTAGAACAGAATAGCACACTGACACTTTCCCTCACTGTCCTACTCTGTCCCTCCCTACAAACAAGATTTAGCACAGAATAGCACACTGATAGTTTCCACGAGTGTCCTTCTCTGTCCCTAAACTCAAGGATTTCAAATATGGTTCAGCAAAATTGGTTTAGAACAGAATAGCACACTGACACTTTCCCTCACTGTCCTACTCTGTCCCTCCCTACAAACAAGATTTAGCACAGAATAGCACACTGATAGTTTCCACGAGTGTCCTTCTCTGTCCCTAAACTCAAGGATTTCAAATATGGTTCAGCAAAATTGGTTTAGAACAGAATAGCACACTGACACTTTCCCTCACTGTCCTACTCTGTCCCTCCCTACAAACAAGATTTAGCACAGAATAGCACACTGATAGTTTCCACGAGTGTCCTTCTCTGTCCCTAAACTCAAGGATTTCAAATATGGTTCAGCAAAATTGGTTTAGAACAGAATAGCACACTGACACTTTCCCTCACTGTCCTACTCTGTCCCTTCCTACAAACAAGATTTAGCACAGAATAGCACACTGATAGTTTCCACGAGTGTCCTTCTCTGTCCCTAAACTCAAGGATTTCAAATATGGTTCAGCAAAATTGGTTTAGAACAGAATAGCACACTGACACTTTCCCTCACTGTCCTACTCTGTCCCTCCCTACAAACAAGATTTAGCACAGAATAGCACACTGATAGTTTTCACGAGTGTCCTTCTCTGTCCCTAAACTCAAGGATTTCAAATATGGTTCAGCAAAATTGGTTTAGAACAGAATAGCACACTGACACTTTCTCTCACTGTCCTACTCTGTCCCTCCCTACAAACAAGATTTAGCACAGAATAGCACACTGATAGTTTCCACGAGTGTCCTTCTCTGTCCCTAAACTCAAGGATTTCAAATATGGTTCAGCAAAATTGGTTTAGAACAGAATAGCACACTGACACTTTCCCTCACTGTCCTACTCTGTCCCTCCCTACAAACAAGATTTAGCACAGAATAGCACACTGATAGTTTCCACGAGTGTCCTTCTCTGTCCCTAAACTCAAGGATTTCAAATATGGTTCAGCAAAATTGGTTTAGAACAGAATAGCACACTGACACTTTCCCTCACTGTCCTACTCTGTCCCTCACTACAAACAAGATTTAGCACAGAATAGCACACTGATAGTTTCCACGAGTGTCCTTCTCTGTCCCTAAACTCAAGGATTTCAAATATGGTTCAGCAAAATTGGTTTAGAACAGAATAGCACACTGCCACTTTCCCTCACTGTCCTACTCTGTCCCTCCCTACAAACAAGATTTAGCACAGAATAGCACACTGATAGTTTCCACGAGTGTCCTTCTCTGTCCCTAAACTCAAGGATTTCAAATATGGTTCAGCAAAATTGGTTTAGAACAGAATAGCACACTGACACTTTCCCTCACTGTCCTACTCTGTCCCTTCCTACAAACAAGATTTAGCACAGAATAGCACACTGATAGTTTCCACGAGTGTCCTTCTCTGTCCCTAAACTCAAGGATTTCAAATATGGTTCAGCAAAATTGGTTTAGAACAGAATAGCACACTGACACTTTCCCTCACTGTCCTACTCTGTCCCTCCCTACAAACAAGATTTAGCACAGAATAGCACACTGATAGTTTTCACGAGTGTCCTTCTCTGTCCCTAAACTCAAGGATTTCAAATATGGTTCAGCAAAATTGGTTTAGAACAGAATAGCACACTGACACTTTCTCTCACTGTCCTACTCTGTCCCTCCCTACAAACAAGATTTAGCACAGAATAGCACACTGATAGTTTCCACGAGTGTCCTTCTCTGTCCCTAAACTCAAGGATTTCAAATATGGTTCAGCAAAATTGGTTTAGAACAGAATAGCACACTGACACTTTCCCTCACTGTCCTACTCTGTCCCTCCCTACAAACAAGATTTAGCACAGAATAGCACACTGATAGTTTCCACGAGTGTCCTTCTCTGTCCCTAAACTCAAGGATTTCAAATATGGTTCAGCAAAATTGGTTTAGAACAGAATAGCACACTGACACTTTCCCTCACTGTCCTACACTGTCCCTCCCTACAAACAAGATTTAGCACAGAATAGCACACTGATAGTTTCCACGAGTGTCCTTCTCTGTCCCTAAACTCAAGGATTTCAAATATGGTTCAGCAAAATTGGTTTAGAACAGAATAGCACACTGACACTTTCCCTCACTGTCCTACTCTGTCCCTCCCTACAAACAAGATTTAGCACAGAATAGCACACTGATAGTTTCCACGAGTGTCCTTCTCTGTCCCTAAACTCAAGGATTTCAAATATGGTTCAGCAAAATTGGTTTAGAACAGAATAGCACACTGACACTTTCCCTCACTGTCCTACTCTGTCCCTTCCTACAAACAAGATTTAGCACAGAATAGCACACTGATAGTTTCCACGAGTGTCCTTCTCTGTCCCTAAACTCAAGGATTTCAAATATGGTTCAGCAAAATTGGTTTAGAACAGAATAGCACACTGACACTTTCCCTCACTGTCCTACTCTGTCCCTCCCTACAAACAAGATTTAGCACAGAATAGCACACTGATAGTTTCCACGAGTGTCCTTCTCTGTCCCTAAACTCAAGGATTTCAAATATGGTTCAGCAAAATTGGTTTAGAACAGAATAGCACACTAACACTTTCCCTCACTGTCCTACTCTGTCCCTCCCTACAAACAAGATTTAGCACAGAATAGCACACTGATAGTTTCCACGAGTGTCCTTCTCTGTCCCTAAACTCAAGGATTTCAAATATGGTTCAGCAAAATTGGTTTAGAACAGAATAGCACACTGACACTTTCCCTCACTGTCCTACTCTGTCCCTCCCTACAAACAAGATTTAGCACAGAATAGCACACTGATAGTTTCCACGAGTGTCCTTCTCTGTCCCTAAACTCAAGGATTTCAAATATGGTTCAGCAAAATTGGTTTAGAACAGAATAGCACACTGACACTTTCCCTCACTGTCCTACTCTGTCCCTCCCTACAAACAAGATTTAGCACAGAATAGCACACTGATAGTTTCCACGAGTGTCCTTCTCTGTCCCTAAACTCAAGGATTTCAAATATGGTTCAGCAAAATTGGTTTAGAACAGAATAGCACACTGACACTTTACCTCACTGTCCTACTCTGTCCCTCCCTACAAACAAGATTTAGCACAGAATAGCACACTGATAGTTTCCACGAGTGTCCTTCTCTGTCCCTAAACTCAAGGATTTCAAATATGGTTCAGCAAAATTGGTTTAGAACAGAATAGCACACTGACACTTTCCCTCACTGTGCTACTCTGTCCCTCCCTACAAACAAGATTTAGCACAGAATAGCACACTGATAGTTTCCACGAGTGTCCTTCTCTGTCCCTAAACTCAAGGATTTCAAATATGGTTCAGCAAAATTGGTTTAGAACAGAATAGCACACTGACACTTTCCCTCACTGTCCTACTCTGTCCCTCCCTACAAACAAGATTTAGCACA
This sequence comes from Rana muscosa, assembly GCA_029206835.1. NCBI lineage: Eukaryota > Metazoa > Chordata > Amphibia > Anura > Ranidae > Rana > Rana muscosa. Next base: position 794,958,397 of record CM055122.1, on the reverse strand, counting down.
GAATAGCACACTGATAGTTTCCACGAGTGTCCTTCTCTGTCCCTAAACTCAAGGATTTCAAATATGGTTCAGCAAAATTGGTTTAGAACAGAATAGCACACTGACACTTTCCCTCACTGTGCTACTCTGTCCCTCCCTACAAACAAGATTTAGCACAGAATAGCACACTGATAGTTTCCACGAGTGTCCTTCTCTGTCCCTAAACTCAAGGATTTCAAATATGGTTCAGCAAAATTGGTTTAGAACAGAATAGCACACTGACACTTTCCCTCACTGTCCTACTCTGTCCCTCCCTACAAACAAGATTTAGCACAGAATAGCACACTGATAGTTTTCACGAGTGTCCTTCTCTGTCCCTAAACTCAAGGATTTCAAATATGGTTCAGCAAAATTGGTTTAGAACAGAATAGCACGCTGACACTTTCCCTCACTGTCCTACTCTGTCCCTCCCTACAAACAAGATTTAGCACAGAATAGCACACTGATAGTTTTCACGAGTGTCCTTCTCTGTCCCTAAACTCAAGGATTTCAAATATGGTTCAGCAAAATTGGTTTAGAACAGAATAGCACACTGACACTTTCCCTCACTGTCCTACTCTGTCCCTCCCTACAAACAAGATTTAGCACAGAATAGCACACTGATAGTTTCCACGAGTGTCCTTCTCTGTCCCTAAACTCAAGGATTTCAAATATGGTTCAGCAAAATTGGTTTAGAACAGAATAGCACACTGACACTTTCCCTCACTGTCCTACTCTGTCCCTCCCTACAAACAAGATTTAGCACAGAATAGCACACTGATAGTTTCCACGAGTGTCCTTCTCTGTCCCTAAACTCAAGGATTTCAAATATGGTTCAGCAAAATTGGTTTAGAACAGAATAGCACACTGACACTTTCCCTCACTGTCCTACTCTGTCCCTCCCTACAAACAAGATTTAGCACAGAATAGCACACTGATAGTTTCCACGAGTGTCCTTCTCTGTCCCTAAACTCAAGGATTTCAAATATGGTTCAGCAAAATTGGTTTAGAACAGAATAGCACACTGACACTTTCCCTCACTGTCCTACTCTGTCCCTCCCTACAAACAAGATTTAGCACAGAATAGCACACTGATAGTTTCCACGAGTGTCCTTCTCTGTCCCTAAACTCAAGGATTTCAAATATGGTTCAGCAAAATTGGTTTAGAACAGAATAGCACACTGACACTTTCCCTCACTGTCCTACTCTGTCCCTTCCTACAAACAAGATTTAGCACAGAATAGCACACTGATAGTTTCCACGAGTGTCCTTCTCTGTCCCTAAACTCAAGGATTTCAAATATGGTTCAGCAAAATTGGTTTAGAACAGAATAGCACACTGACACTTTCCCTCACTGTCCTACTCTGTCCCTCCCTACAAACAAGATTTAGCACAGAATAGCACACTGATAGTTTTCACGAGTGTCCTTCTCTGTCCCTAAACTCAAGGATTTCAAATATGGTTCAGCAAAATTGGTTTAGAACAGAATAGCACACTGACACTTTCTCTCACTGTCCTACTCTGTCCCTCCCTACAAACAAGATTTAGCACAGAATAGCACACTGATAGTTTCCACGAGTGTCCTTCTCTGTCCCTAAACTCAAGGATTTCAAATATGGTTCAGCAAAATTGGTTTAGAACAGAATAGCACACTGACACTTTCCCTCACTGTCCTACTCTGTCCCTCCCTACAAACAAGATTTAGCACAGAATAGCACACTGATAGTTTCCACGAGTGTCCTTCTCTGTCCCTAAACTCAAGGATTTCAAATATGGTTCAGCAAAATTGGTTTAGAACAGAATAGCACACTGACACTTTCCCTCACTGTCCTACACTGTCCCTCCCTACAAACAAGATTTAGCACAGAATAGCACACTGATAGTTTCCACGAGTGTCCTTCTCTGTCCCTAAACTCAAGGATTTCAAATATGGTTCAGCAAAATTGGTTTAGAACAGAATAGCACACTGACACTTTCCCTCACTGTCCTACTCTGTCCCTCACTACAAACAAGATTTAGCACAGAATAGCACACTGATAGTTTCCACGAGTGTCCTTCTCTGTCCCTAAACTCAAGGATTTCAAATATGGTTCAGCAAAATTGGTTTAGAACAGAATAGCACACTGACACTTTCCCTCACTGTCCTACTCTGTCCCTCCCTACAAACAAGATTTAGCACAGAATAGCACACTGATAGTTTCCACGAGTGTCCTTCTCTGTCCCTAAACTCAAGGATTTCAAATATGGTTCAGCAAAATTGGTTTAGAACAGAATAGCACACTGACACTTTCCCTCACTGTCCTACTCTGTCCCTCCCTACAAACAAGATTTAGCACAGAATAGCACACTGATAGTTTTCACGAGTGTCCTTCTCTGTCCCTAAACTCAAGGATTTCAAATATGGTTCAGCAAAATTGGTTTAGAACAGAATAGCACACTGACACTTTCCCTCACTGTCCTACTCTGTCCCTCCCTACAAACAAGATTTAGCACAGAATAGCACACTGATAGTTTCCACGAGTGTCCTTCTTTGTCCCTAAACTCAAGGATTTCAAATATGGTTCAGCAAAATTGGTTTAGAACAGAATAGCACACTGACACTTTCCCTCACTGTCCTACACTGTCCCTCCCTACAAACAAGATTTAGCACAGAATAGCACACTGATAGTTTCCACGAGTGTCCTTCTCTGTCCCTAAACTCAAGGATTTCAAATATGGTTCAGCAAAATTGGTTTAGAACAGAATAGCACACTAACACTTTCCCTCACTGTCCTACTCTGTCCCTCCCTACAAACAAGATTTAGCACAGAATAGCACACTGATAGTTTCCACGAGTGTCCTTCTCTGTCCCTAAACTCAAGGATTTCAAATATGGTTCAGCAAAATTGGTTTAGAACAGAATAGCACACTGACACTTTCCCTCACTGTCCTACTCTGTCCCTCCCTACAAACAAGATTTAGCACAGAATAGCACACTGATAGTTTCCACGAGTGTCCTTCTCTGTCCCTAAACTCAAGGATTTCAAATATGGTTCAGCAAAATTGGTTTAGAACAGAATAGCACACTGACACTTTCCCTCACTGTCCTACTCTGTCCCTCCCTACAAACAAGATTTAGCACAGAATAGCACACTGATAGTTTCCACGAGTGTCCTTCTCTGTCCCTAAACTCAAGGATTTCAAATATGGTTCAGCAAAATTGGTTTAGAACAGAATAGCACACTGACACTTTCCCTCACTGTGCTACTCTGTCCCTCCCTACAAACAAGATTTAGCACAGAATAGCACACTGATAGTTTCCACGAGTGTCCTTCTCTGTCCCTAAACTCAAGGATTTCAAATATGGTTCAGCAAAATTGGTTTAGAACAGAATAGCACACTGACACTTTCCCTCACTGTCCTACTCTGTCCCTCCCTACAAACAAGATTTAGCACAGAATAGCACACTGATAGTTTTCACGAGTGTCCTTCTCTGTCCCTAAACTCAAGGATTTCAAATATGGTTCAGCAAAATTGGTTTAGAACAGAATAGCACGCTGACACTTTCCCTCACTGTCCTACTCTGTCCCTCCCTACAAACAAGATTTAGCACAGAATAGCACACTGATAGTTTTCACGAGTGTCCTTCTCTGTCCCTAAACTCAAGGATTTCAAATATGGTTCAGCAAAATTGGTTTAGAACAGAATAGCACACTGACACTTTCCCTCACTGTCCTACTCTGTCCCTCCCTACAAACAAGATTTAGCACAGAATAGCACACTGATAGTTTCCACGAGTGTCCTTCTCTGTCCCTAAACTCAAGGATTTCAAATATGGTTCAGCAAAATTGGTTTAGAACAGAATAGCACACTGACACTTTCCCTCACTGTCCTACTCTGTCCCTCCCTACAAACAAGATTTAGCACAGAATAGCACACTGATAGTTTCCACGAGTGTCCTTCTCTGTCCCTAAACTCAAGGATTTCAAATATGGTTCAGCAAAATTGGTTTAGAACAGAATAGCACACTGACACTTTCCCTCACTGTCCTACTCTGTCCCTCCCTACAAACAAGATTTAGCACAGAATAGCACACTGATAGTTTCCACGAGTGTCCTTCTCTGTCCCTAAACTCAAGGATTTCAAATATGGTTCAGCAAAATTGGTTTAGAACAGAATAGCACACTGACACTTTCCCTCACTGTCCTACTCTGTCCCTCCCTACAAACAAGATTTAGCACAGAATAGCACACTGATAGTTTCCACGAGTGTCCTTCTCTGTCCCTAAACTCAAGGATTTCAAATATGGTTCAGCAAAATTGGTTTAGAACAGAATAGCACACTGACACTTTCCCTCACTGTGCTACTCTGTCCCTCCCTACAAACAAGATTTAGCACAGAATAGCACACTGATAGTTTCCACGAGTGTCCTTCTCTGTCCCTAAACTCAAGGATTTCAAATATGGTTCAGCAAAATTGGTTTAGAACAGAATAGCACACTGACACTTTCCCTCACTGTCCTACTCTGTCCCTCCCTACAAACAAGATTTAGCACAGAATAGCACACTGATAGTTTTCACGAGTGTCCTTCTCTGTCCCTAAACTCAAGGATTTCAAATATGGTTCAGCAAAATTGGTTTAGAACAGAATAGCACACTGACACTTTCCCTCACTGTCCTACTCTGTCCCTCCCTACAAACAAGATTTAGCACAGAATAGCACACTGATAATTTCCACGAGTGTCCTTCTCTGTCCCTAAACTCAAGGATTTCAAATATGGTTCAGCAAAATTGGTTTAGAACAGAATAGCACACTGACACTTTCCCTCACTGTCCTACTCTGTCCCTACAAACAAGATTTAGCACAGAATAGCACACTGACACCTTCCCTCACTGTACCTCTCTGTCCCTAAACTCAAGGATTTCAAATATGGTTCAGCAAGATTGGTTTAGAACAGAATAGCACACTGTCAGTTTCACTCACTGTCCTACTCTGTCCCTACAAACAAGATTTAGCACAGAATAGCACACTGACACTTTCCCTCACTGTACCTCTCTGTCCCTAAACTCAAGGATTGAAAATATGGTTCAGCAAGATTGGTTTAGAACAGAATAGCACACTGACACTTTCCCTCACTGTACCTCTCTGTCCCTACAAACAAGGTTTAGCACAGAATAACCCACTGACACTCTCCCTACCTATCCTTATTTGTCCCTAAACACAAGGAATCCAGGATTAGTAAAGGAAAAAAAATGACACTGTCCCTGCCTATGCTTCTCTTTCCCTGCTCCGGAACACACTACACAAGGCCGCCGCGCTGGCGGCCTTTTATAGTGTGGGGCGTGTACTAAACCCCCTCAGCAATAATTGGCCACAGGCATCCTGCCTGTGGCCAATCATTGCTCTCCTCGCTGCCGGCGCTGTGATTGGCCAAGCATGCGGGGTCACAGTGCATGCTTGGCCAATCACAGCGCCTGGATGACACTGCGATGGCGTAGTGCATTGTGGGCCATTCGCGTCACTCGAATTTGGCGCGAACGGCCCAAATCGTTCGATCTTCGTCGAACGATCGAACAGCCGATGTTCGAGTCGAACGTATGTTCGACTCGAACACGAAGCTCATCCCTACTTACGAGCTGTGTAAGCTTTTTTAGTGTTTCCGAGTGCTCTTAAAATATCAGAAGTAGCAACATATAGATATTGATGCTTTGCATCTATGTGGGACATGGCACTGAGGCATCTCATATAGCCAATGCAAGCCTCACATAATGTCTTTGATGTTAAGTTTGTTTGCTTTGAAACCCGGGCTATGCGGATCTGAATTAGGAGAACCCTGTTCAACAGCATATATCCGATAGCCCGAGCCACGAGAAATTATGTATTTTAGCCATGTCATAACAGCTATTTGGCCAGACTAGATGCACATTAGCCAATCAGTATGCAGACCGAGTGCACGCGCCAATCAGAGCGGGGCACTCTGACCTGCACGGCTGAGTAATTCCACCCACAGTAGGGCATGGACGCGGACCCCCTCAATGCGCATGCGTGATGACGCGGGTACGCGGGACGTGATCCGACGTCCAGCCGGGGGCGGGGATTCAATGTGTACTTAATCCGGTTGCTATGACGGTTGGTCACGCCCTCAGAAGAAGTCAGGAACTGACGAAACGTCAGGGCGTGACCAACATACCTAGAAAACCGGAAGTGACGCTTGTGCGTTCCAGGACCTGCCACACAGGAAGACGCCAACAGGAATTACTGGTCGGCGCTCATCAGGGGCAAGTTTTAAGCGCAGAAGCGCTCATTTATTACAATCGCCTGTATATTATGCACTTTTGGTACGCACATTTGTAAAGGGGGACACTTGGGGGTTTGTTATTTAATAAATTGTTCAAACAATACTGCCCTATGTGGATGTGTTCTTTCCCCTCACATATGTCTGCAGTACCATTGTTATAATATTGTGGAGAGGAAGAGAGAAATATTGAAATATTGGAGGAGGATGGTTTATCTATGCTTACATTATTCTAAAATCTGGTGAGTGCATCCCCTAAAGGGGACTTTCAAAATCCCCCCACGTGGTGAAATACACTTTGGTGAAAGGAGCACTGGAACTAGGATTTGGACTAATTACAACTAGACCCACCATCCACTACCTCATCACCTATATGAGCAATCTGTATAGAAGACGTACACATGAACTTTTGTCCGTAGCGCTGCTACAGTTTTATTCTGAACTTTTAAGAGTTTCTTTTTAACACTGTATTTACATAATCAATTGCTTTCGCATGGAAAACTTCCACTTTAAGTATTGTACCTGTCAAACATAGAATTAATCAGGCATTGATTCATGCTAAAACAGAAGCGATCTATTTAGATAAAATTACTAAATTCAAAGCACTTTGGAGCCCATGGATAAATCACCACTTACCGCAAGGCTTTGACCTTACACTGGTACTGACTTAATTACAATACTTTAATCACTCCCTAATCCTATCTAGACACATATTCATCAACTCCTGGCTCTCTCTGGAGAAATGTCCCACTTTTTACCCCTTCTCCTCCTGTCACCCTGACCTTAACGAACATATTAGAGGCTCACAAAATGTATTCCTACTCAATAAAACAGTGTATACTTATACCACGGATGATTTAGTTCACTGATCTATCATTTGCGGGTTTAGTCTGATACATAGTTGTCCATTTTAGACAGTGATGACCCTTTTTACCATCAGGACATGCCAAGCCACCTAGCCGGACCTTGGCCCCTGATACGATTTAAGTTGATCACGACTGTCTTCTATTAGAACGCCCAATTGTTCTACTCACCTTTTCTTATGTATTCCTTACGATTTGTTATTGATAAATCTGATTACAAATGGTATAAGATAGGCTTTCTTATTACATTATTACTCTTTTCCCTTCTCCCCCCCTCCCTTTTTCTTTTTTCCCTCTCTTCCCTCTTTTATTATACTATTTCATTTAATGATTCTTATTACTTATGTATTTATTTTCGATAATGGATTTTCTTTTATATCATATTTATGTACAAAAATTGTAGAGAAGGTAAAAGTTCCATATACACTTACCGTATATACTCGAGTATAAGCCGAGATTTTCAGCCCTTTTTTTGGGGCTGAAAGTCCCCCCTCGGCTTATACTCGAGTCATATAAATTTTTACATTGTAAATATTACCTGTAAAGAAGTTGCGGCTGCGGCGTCCATCGTTCAAAATTCCGCGGTCTCTTCCTGTTCCTTCCTTGATAGGCGAGTCTCAGCAGACACTCTCCGCCTATCACGAACGTTCTCTCATCCTCAGTTTTCCAGCAGACGTCTGTGATTGGCGGAATACCCAACACAGTGTCTGCTGGGAAAACTAAGGATGAGAGAATGATCGTGATAGGCGGAGAGTGTCTGCTGAGACTCGCCTATCAAGTAAGGAACAGGAAGAGACCCCGGAATTCGAACGATGGACGCCGCGGAATTCGAACGATGGACGCCGCAGCCGCAACTTCTTTACAGGTAATAATTACAATGTAAAAATGTATATTTACAGGGAACAGCGAGCTAGGGAACAGTGGGGCATCGGCTTATACTCGGGTAGGTACCTCGGCTTATACTCGAGTCGGCTTATACTCGAGTATATACGGTATCTACTTAATTTCAAAATCTTGTATAACTTGTATTGTGCAATCTTTAATAAAATATTTGAAAAAGAAAAGAGATTAGGGTCAGTTAGGAAACTGTACTTTAATTCTGATTGATGGCTGTTCGGACAATCAATAACTTTTTTTTTGTCCCTATAATTTTTTGTTCCAATTTAATTTTTTGCTTGATTTCAGGCCAGTTGTTACTCTTAGCTGCTGTCCCATCAGTAGCAAACTTTTTTTATTGTTTTTGCTGCAAGGCTTCCCTATTAAAAAACAAAAAAAGATAGGCTTTTGTTTTAGGGGGTGTTATTTTGCCGTTTTCATAAATTTTGGGGGGATATGGTTGTTGCAAGTTAAAAGAGCCTTTATTGCTTAAGAGGTGGTATTTTGGGGATTTAATTTATTTATTTATTTTGGAGGGTTGTCCCTTCTGTGTAATTGTCTGTGGTCTGGCCTCCCACCATGAGACCAACTGTATGCCTCAGAATATAAGCTATATATATTTTATGTATGGCCACCTGTTTGTTCTTTACTTGGTTGTGATGTACACTATTGATATTTTTAAATATTATAATAAATAATTTAATTTAATATACTCTTCTACTTCCTTCTCTGGTCTGACAACTGCCTTAAAAGTCCCGGGGGTACCGCTTCCTGTCTTCTGCATTATTTGAGAGACAAAAAAAGGTGCAACAAGAACAGTGGGCACCTAAACCATCTCATATTATATTCATTCAAATTACCCCCCCCCCCACCCTCTCCCTATAGATAAAATAAATGTTAGGCATACACCAGTTAGGTCTATTATCCCTGATGAAAACTGTCCTTCTGTTGGCCAATTTTACACTGCTGTGTCCTCTGCAATATTTAATCTCGTGTGGTAAAACCCAAGCCTGCATTCTTTTTCTCAGGTACATTTGGGCCAATTTTCCCTCATTAAAAATGTCTTGCTTTTGATCAGTTTTGCTGTATTATCTGCAGTTTCTTAATTCCTAATGAGAGTTTGAAATTGGCCAACAGCAGGGACAGCCTCAGTGAACTACCGGACAGTTTCTATTTACCTTGCCTATTACCATTTGATGAAAAAGCAAAAAAATATTCAATAGCCAAATATGTGCTGCCATGAAGGTTGTCACTGGGACCACCTGTAAAAAAATCATACTGTTCCATAGCAGCACATACTGTAAAACTTTAAGGCAGGGGTAGGCAAACTTTGTCCCTCCAGCTGTGCTGAAACTACAAATCCCACCACAAGTCTGAGAGTCATGCTTTTATTTTTAAAGTTGCCCCAAAGCACATAAAAAGGCCCTCTCCCTGCTATGCAATATTTTTACAAAACATTTTTTACATTGGTACATGTTCTTTATGGCAGTGCCCAGTTTGCTATGCCTTTTATGAAAGTAGTATGCCTATTAGTCCTAAATATTTGCAGAATTTAATAACAGGATTCCCTCAGACTTAATTGGGACCCACTGCTAATTTCAGGTTCGGAGAAACTTTTTTAATTTTGGGGACCTGTACTTAGCCAATTGAACTCAGACAGATTTGCCTATCTCTGCTGAGGTCCTTCTCACTTTTAAACCTCCTACTGACCTTCGTTTGAACTCTTTCTAAGCTGCGTGTATGGCAAGAATTTTTTTTTTTGACTTGAACAAAGATCCTGTAAGGGGCTGATTTAATAAAACTCGAGAGTGCAAAATCTGGTGCAGCTCTGCATAGAAACAAATCAGCTTTTTGGTTTTTGTCAAAGCTTAATTAAACAAGCTGAACTTAGAAGCTGATTGGCAACCATGCACAGCTGCACCAGATATTGCACTCTCCAGTTTTACTAAATCAACCCCTCATGGTCTAGGGTACTGGTAGAGGCAAGGCTTCGTTCCCTGTATTTATGTCTGGAGCCAGGCACACAGCCACAGTCACTACTTTGGCTCAATAAACAGTCTAGGGGTATGCTTTTCTGATGCTTTATTGCAGTACTTGAACTCGGATAGGAGTAGGGTAACTATGAGATACCCCAGCAACTTTAAGCAACAACTTGAGGACTCCAATCTTCATCCTAAAAATCTGAGCACATTATTTGCTTGCAGCAAAAATTGGGCTGAGCTTTGCCAGGACACCATAATGTCCTCTTTGAACAATGCTGGCTGTAGCACAAGAGGGACAACAACAGTAGCACACAGTCTCAGGGATCTCTCATTCTAGTCTGTACTTGAATAATTGGATGCCTCCTTCCAATATCTTCCAGACACCTCTCCTGTGATACCAGAGTAGATCCCTAAGATGACAGTCCCTCAGCTCCACAAGTTTCAGCACAATGGGCCCTCAGCTAGCTTAGGTGGGACCTCGATGAACAGCAGACACATGGCAGGCCTGCCCAGAAGCTGCACAGGGCTCTGCCTTGTCACCCCTGTTGTTTAATATCTATATGAGGCCCCGTACCGACCTGCTAAAGTCCCACGCCGTCCAGAACCATGTTTATGCAGATGACACCCAGGTCTACCTGAAGATTCCTAGGAACCGGACGGCTGATGCCACCCTTGTCAGATGTTTGGAGGCCATCAACACATGGATGTCTGCCAATTTCCTGAAACTTAATGGGGGAAAAACTGAGGTGATCATCTTCAGCGATCTGGCCACCCCCCCAGACATTCCACCTTGGCCTCCCTCATTTGGTCCTGCTCCGGAGGTGGCCCCCCAGGTCCGTGATCTGGGATTCATCCTAGATTCAGGTTTAACCTTGGCTCCTTAGATAAAAAAGGTCGTCGGTGCATGTCACTGGCAGCTAAAACTTTTTAGGGGGCTGTTTGAATATCTGGAATCTGGATATCTCGGACAGAAAAACTGTCATCTGTGCCACGATAGGTAGCTGCCTAGACTACTACAACTCTCTTTATCTGGGATTGCCAAAGATGTTAGTGCAGAATCTATAACTTATTCAAAATGCTGCGGAAAGGTTACTCGTGGATGTCCCGTTGAGGGATCATATCGCCCCTGTCCTCTGTGCCTTGCAATGGCTGCCGGTCTAACAGAATTAGTACCTGAGAACTACTGCATCCTAATCGAACACAGAATAGGACAAATGGGGTCCACTCAGGACCCCATCGCCAACTCCTGCATCAACCAATTGGAAGAACTAGGTCTGCAGCAATTGATTTATGCCCCCACGCATGGATCGGGTCACATTCTTGACCTCATCTTCAAACAAAATTTGGACATCAACATAATGGATAACATGCCGTTACCATGGACGGACCACCACGCTATCAAATTTAAAATCACCACCAACACCAGCTCCCAAAAACCGGAATACTCAATAACAACATACTGGACAAGATCCCAGAAGAAATTACACTCGGAACTCTTCAAAACTACACTATCAAAAAAAATAGGAACGCAAAATCACAACCACTCAACGGAACAAACACTCAACTCCTTAAACCAAGCATTACTACAAACAGCAGACATAGTCGCTCCGAGACGCAGAGCACTCATTCGCAGAAACAACTCGGGCTGGTTTAATGACACTCTTACTCTACTGAAGCAAGAATGCAGAAGGGCCGAAGGAGCCTGGAGAAGAAACCAAACTGAGGAAAACCGCATTAACTACAAAGCACTCACTAAGAAATATCACAAAGCAATTTTCAGAGCAAAAAGGGATCATTTTTAAAACACCATCAAAAACGCCCTAAACCGACCTCGTGAACTCTTCAAACTAGTCGCTCAGACTATGAACCCCACCTGTCTAGAACCTCCAACAAACGAAACCCAAGAGTTCTGTAATGAGCTATCGGACTTTTTTATTGACAAAATCGAAAACATTCGGGAAAAAATTCAACAGAAAAAAACAACCAACCCTACTCCGTCAAAGCAAATAGAGGAAATCAATACGAACGTTATACAACTGACCAAATTTTCGCTGGTCCCGATCACCATCGACACCACCAAAAACATAATCAGAAGCCTCAGAGACAGCACATCCCCAAATGACATAATTTCTACAAAACTCCTGAAAGAATGTACCGACATTCTAGCACCTACCATAACACACCTCGTAAATCAATCATTCAAAGAAGGTATTGTTCCGAGCTCTCTCAAGCAGGGCATAATTAAACCCCTCCTAAAGAAACCCAACCTCGACCCCAAAGACCCAAACTACCGCAGACCGGTAACAAGCCTCAACACCATCTCCAAGATTATGGAGAAAGCAGTAGTACAACAGCTACAACTCCACTTGGACACTTACAAACTCTTGGATCCACTACAATCAGGCTTCCGCCCAGGCCATGGCACAGAAACAGCACTTCTTAAAATATGGGATGACGCCCTCGAAGCAGCAGATGATGGAGAATCATGCCTTCTGGTTCTGCTGGACCTCAGTGCAGCGTTCGACACAGTAGACCACAAAACTCTACTCATTCGCCTTAAAGAAGTAGCAGGAGTTGCAGACCCTGACCTATCCTGGTTCGCATCCTTCCTAGATAATCGTTCCCAGACAGTAAAACTAGGAGCCTTCACCTCTGAAACTCGCGCAATTTCTTGCGGAGTCCCTCAAGGATCACCCCTGTCGCCTGTGCTCTTTAACATCTACCTCCGCCCACTCCTCAAAATCATCAGCAAACAGGACCTGTGCTACCACTCAAACGCTGACGACACCCAACTCTACCTTCGTATCACCGGGAAAAAAGACCAATATCACGGATTGGAAAAGTGCCTCACGCTGATCGATGATTGGATGACTGATGCCGCGTACACACGATCATTATTCACGGCGGTTAAAAAACCGCCGTGAATAATGACAGGAAAAACGATTTTTCTCGGCGAAAAAAAAAAATGCCGTTTTTCTCGTCGAGAAAAGAGGTCGTGTGTACGCGGCATAAGAGTTCCCTCAAACTCAACGGATCCAAAACAGAACTCCTTCTCCTCCATGCAAACCGAAAGACAAAAACTAAAACTTCTTGGACACTCCCTACCATCCTTGGACAGACCATTACCCCGAGCACCAAAGTCAAAAGTCTCGGAATCATCTTTGACTCAGAGATGTCGATGGATGCACAAATAGGATCAGTAGTCACCGGATCTCACCATCTCCTCCGCCTGCTGCGTAGACTCATCCCCTTCATCCCGGAGGAGGACACAGCAGTAGTAGTTGGAATAATTATCAACTCGCGACTTGACTACGCAAACGCCCTCTACCTCGGACTACCCAAATACCAGATTTCGCGCCTACAAGTCGTCCAGAACACGGCTGCCAGGCTGGTAATGGGGAAAAAACCCTGGGAATCCATCACCCCAGCACTGAGGACCCTTCATTGGCTACCCGTAAAGGACCGGATCACATTCAAGACCCTCTGCCTCACTCACAAGTGCACACAAGGAAACGCTCCTCAATATCTATGCGAGAAGATAAAACACTACACCCCCAATCGCACTCTCCGATCAACAAACCAAAACCTCCTTCACATCCCCAAGTCCCGCTGCAAAACAAAGGGAGAACGAAGATTTGCAGTCCAAGGACCACGGCTATGGAACGCTCTACCCATGGATATCCGCATGGAAGAAAACCATCGGACCTTCAGAAAAAAACTTAAGACCCACCTCTTCTGATGGATCAGGACGTCACGGGATGCAAAGCGCCTTGAGGCGATTTAGTTCGCATTTGTAGCGCTATACAAGTTTTTCACTCACTCACTCACTGACTATCGCACCTTATTTAAGGGAGGATGTTTCATGTTTAAGATTATGAGATGCCTAGCCCCAAGCTATCTCTGCTCTCGTTTTCATAAACGAGCTCTTGCCAGATCACTCAGATCTACCGGCAGAGATCTCCTCTACATCTCGTTGCCCAAGATGATCCGGCATGGTGGTCGGGCCTTCTCCCACCAGGGTGCCGTATTATGGAATAGCCTCCCTGTCGAACTCCAGGAGGCCCCTACTATCCCGGTTTTTCACGGGTTACAGAAGACTTAGCTTTTCACGCAAGCCTTTCCTGCGTAGCCTCTCTCTTTCACCCTTTCTGCCGCTCTGTGCTGCTCTTGGTTCCTGGGTCCTATTTTCCCAGGAACTCTGCTATGCACATCGGGACCCTTCGGGGTAAGACCGCGCTATATTAAGATACCTCTCAACTAAACTCAACTCATCTGCTCCAAATCCCAGAGAATTCATGCTCCCACCCATCCACCATCTGGACGCCTCTCCCCAGGGATTGGCCAGAGCTGCAAAAATATTCAGTTGTTGATTTGACCCTCCCAGCCCACTATCTTCCAGAACTTTTACAGACAGACAGGGGGAAGCAGTCAACCCTGAAACCAGTGAAACACAGAACAACCAAATTGATCACATGCAGCTCAGCTGATTACAGTGAGCCAGTAACTAATGTTACCTAACCTAGCACCTATATAGGAAAAGCACTAAGCTCTGGTACTTTTATCTGTGCATTACTAATAAAGTGACTTCTAAAGAGAGCAAGGGTCTGGAGTGCTAATCATATTGTTTGGACTACTGCTTCCTTGTGGATGAGAACAGATTGTATACCTAGAAGAGGAGAAGTGGCTAAGCTGGAGCAGGTGAGTTGAATTTCTACAAGACTAAAAGCATACAGATTGTACTTACGCAGCTGATTCAAAGGGAAGAGCCCCCCATGACTGCTCATCTTTAAGCTGATCTCAATTGTCACTGCTGCCAAAGCTTAGTTTGCTAAAGCACTGTGTATCATAAACAATTTGCATTTTTAAAATAAAATACAATTTTCTTTTTCGTACATCACGGGACACAGAGCGACTTAGTCATTACTAATGGGTTATATAGATTACCTTCAGGTGCTGGCACTGGCCAATTCCAAACCGGAAGTACCCTCCCCTATATAAGCCCCTCCCATCCGGGAGCACCTCAGTTTTTTGCCAGTGTCTAAGGTGTTGGCCAAAGAGTAACATGTGTTTTCACTGGGCTTGCGTACAGGTTCTTTTGGGCCTTAGTAAGCTGTTCCGGATCCCACCAAAAAAGCTTCATAGCTAAACGGTCGGTACCCGGGCCTTGCAGCAGAAGAGCAAGGTTTTGCCTGTAATGCCTCTCTTAGGAGGGCTGGACCCTGGGATCCAGAGCTCTGGTCATACCCACGACCAAGATGTTGTCTGTGCAGGGTGCTATACAGGTCCAGGGGAGTGGAATCCTTGGGAACCCGGTCCCTGAAGGTTTAATTACAATGCCTGCCGTGATAGGTGAAGTTTGGGCTTCTGTGGACCAAACAAAGTCCTGCGGCGGGGATCAGGTAAGTGGGGGCCCCCAGGAACTTGGTTCTATTGGGGGACCCCCAAGCCTAATTTGTCTTTCTGTCTGTTACCTAACGGTATTCCCGCTAATATCTGTGTATGCCTGTAACTACTGAAAATGTAAAATTTTAATAGTAGTCAAGAAAAAAAAAAAAAAAAGGACCGCGGTACCTGTGTTAAACCACTAGAGGCCGCTGTAGTCCATTTTTCTTGTCATGTGGATCTTTGGTTTTCTCAAGTCAAAAGATCCAGGCAGTTGGTAAGTTTCTCTGTGGGAATCCACTTCCTCTGCCCTGTTGCTGCGCTCATCCACCGCACAGGCGCTCCGGCAAAAAGGGCCCTGGCTCCTAGTCCCTGTTTGATTTCGAAAAGGGCGCCAATGGCGCACGGGCGCGCGCGCGGGCGCGTGCACGCGCCTCCTATGAAAAAAAAGGGGCGGGGCGGGTGGATGACGCTCGATGCGCGCCACGGCGCTTCTGCGCATGTGCAGGCTTCCCAGCTTGTATAAAGACACAGTACAAGTGTCAGCTGGATGCAAACAGAGCTAGCAACAAACAGTGGCACACAGAGGCGGTTGATGCAGGCATCCCCATAGAAAGGCACTTTAGTGGACACCAGCTGGTATATAGCAGCAACTGTGTTAGACTATTACCAGCAAAAATTGGTGTATGACGACGGGAATACCTCAGCTTTGTGCTTAAAGGATATGTCGTCCAGACGCTCCGGAAATAGGTCTTCCAGGAAGCCAAAGGGGTCTCCATCGGGCTCTGAGGATATTGGGCATGCTTGTACTGCACCAATCTCCCCTGAGAATTCAGAGGTCAGTAGCCGTAGAAACCCCGCAGGAGTGCCTGGTGCTGCGGCTGTCCCTAGTCCACCTGCTCCTGTATATATAACAGAGGAGGTTTTATCCTCAACTCTGGGAGGATTGGAAGAGAGATTAACAGCATTGATCGCTGCTTCCCTGTCACAGGGAAAGCGCGTCCGATCTCCGTCTCCTCCTTCAGAGTGCCTGTTAGTGGAGGAACAGTCCCACACAGAGATCGACCTACCTGAAGGGGATCAGAATGAGGTTGATTCAGTTATGGAGGAATCAACAGTGGAAGAACCTTTCTCAGCATCTCAGGCTGAAAGATTATGGGTTCAGTCTCTGACTAACATGGTCCGATCAGCATTTAAAATGCCTCTGGCGGAACCACCATCCACTACGGTTTCCTCGCTGGGGTCGCTAAAAGCTCCCCAGGCTGTCTGTTCCTTCCCAATCCACCCTTTATTAGAAGGGCTTATTTACCAGGATTGGGAGCATCCTGATAAAATATTTGCTCCCCCCAAGAGATTTCCGGTGATCTATCCCATGGAGGATAAGTTCATAAAAAAATGGAGGGTCCCTACAGTGGACGCAGCCATCTCTTCTGTGAACAAATCACTGACATGTCCAGTAGATAATGTTCCAATGTTCAAAGACCCAATAGATAAAAAATTGGAGTCTTTACTAAAATCTGCTTTCTCTACAGCAAGCATGGTGACACAACCTGCGGTAGCAGCGATTGGAGTCTGCCAAGCAGTGAAAGATCAGTTGAAACAAGTCTTAAGGGACTTACCAGATCAGCAGGCTCTTGCCCTAGCTGACCTGCCTAGAGCCTTGTGTTTTGCGGTGGACGCCATAAAGGATACAATCCAACAGGCCTCCCGCTTTACGCTGTCTGTAGTACATATGCGTAGGCTTCTGTGGCTCAAAAACTGGTCTGCTGAAGCTCCCTGTAAAAAACTGCTGGTTAGCTTCCCATTTCATGGAGAACGCTTATTTGGAGAAGATCTGGACAAATATATCCAGAACATTTCTGCCGGTAAAAGTTCACTCTAACCGGTTAAGAACAAGGGTAGAAGTCCTTCTTTTAAGAGGCCTACTTCTCCAGTCCCGGGCACATCGGCTGTGAAGCAGTTCCGACGGCCTCCGCGGTCAAATTCAGGGGGCAGAAATCAGGGACAATCACAGGGTAACAAGAAGCCCTGGATCAAGAGAGGTACAAAACCTCCCCCCAAGGCATGAAGCGTTGCCCCCACTCAATCGGGTGGGGGGAAGACTTCAGTTGTTCACAGAGACCTGGCGGGACACCATCAGAGACAGATGGGTGCTCTCCGCAGTAAGTCTGGGATACAAGCTGGAGTTAAAAGGCACTCCTCCTGCCCAATTTATGAGGTCAAACGTGCCAAGAGATCCCCAGAAGAGAGGATCCCTCCTTCTGGCACTAGAACAACTATTGCTCCAAGGTGTAATCATGAAGGTTCCCCTGGAAGAAAGCGGATTCGGGTTTTACTCGAACATTTTCACAGTCCCCAAACCAAATGGGGACGTGAGGCCCATATTAAATCTAAAAGGGCTAAACAAGTTCCTAAATATCAGGACTTTTCGGATGGAGTCGATCCGATCGGTGGCCACCGCCCTACAAGGGCAGGAATGGTTAGCCTTGATCGACATAAGGGATGCTTATCTGCATATTCCCATCTTTCCGGCCCACCAGAAATGTCTACGCTTTGCAGTAGAAGGGCGCCATTTTCAGTTCAGAGCCTTACCTTTCGGTCTGGCCACAGCACCACGAGTGTTCACAAAAATTCTGGCCCCATTATTGGCCAATCTAAGAACACAGGGTGTAACGATAATGGCATATCTAGACGACCTGCTACTAATAGACCACTCAATGGAAAAGCTGGAAGTAGCTATTCACAAGACAATCAAGTATCTGGAATATCACGGTTGGATTATCAACCGGGACAAGTCAGCTCTAAGACCAGTCAAAAGTCTGGAATACTCAGGGCTAAGGCTGGATTCAAATCAGAGAAAGATTTTCTTACCTCCAGAGAAGGTGTCGTCTTTAAAAGATTTGACCCACTTAGTGGGTACAAAAAGAAAACCATCCATACGCCTCTGCATGAGGCTGCTGGGGAAAATGGTGGCTTCATTCGAAGCGGTACCCTACGGTCAATTCCATTCAAGAAATTTGCAAAGGGCCATACTGTCAGCCTGGAACAAAAAAGTTCAGGCTTTAGACTTACCAATGTCCCTGTCCCCTTCCGTTCGCAAGAGCCTCCATTGGTGGTTGGTGCCCCAGAATCTGGAAAAAGGGAAACCCTTCAGTCCGGTTTCTTGGAAGGTAGTCACTACAGATGCCAGCCTCATAGGCTGGGGGGCAGTACTGGAGCAATGGTCTCTCCAGGGCAAGTGGTCAGAAGCAGAAAAGGCCCTGCCCATCAATCTCTTAGAGATACGAGCAGCCCGGTATGCCCTAGTAGCATGGATATCCAAACTCCAAGGGTCCCCTGTCAGAATTCAATCAGACAATGCCACAGCAGTGGCATTTATCAATCACCAGGGTGGCACCAGGAGTCGTGCAGCCCAGAGGGAAGCAAATTGCATCCTGGAGTGGGCAGAAAAATATGTCCCAGCCATATCCGCGGTTTTCATCCCAGGAGTGGAAAATTGGAGAGCGGACTTTTTAAGTCGCCAACAATTATGCCCGGGGGAATGGTCTCTTCACCCCGAGGTTTTCCAGGCAATATGCCAGCGGTGGGGAACACCGGATGTAGATCTGCTAGCATCCAGATTCAACGCAAAGGTGGACAGATTTGTGTCTCGCACAAGGGATCCTCTAGCTTGCGGCTCGGATGCCCTAGTGTTCCCTTGGGATCAGTTCAAGCTGATATATGCATTCCCACCGCCACAATTGTTACCGCGATTACTCCGCAGAATCAGGGTAGAAAAGAAACCAGTGATTCTGGTGGCTCCAGCGTGGCCCCGAAGGGCATGGTACGCGGAGATTGTAAAAATGTCAGTGAGGAGTCCTTGGACCCTCCCACATCGTCCGGACCTGCTGTCGCAGGGACCGATATACCACCCTTCCTTACCAGCCCTAGGTTTGACGGCCTGGCTATTGAAGCCCACATTCTGAAAAAGAGAGGGCTCTCTAATTCTGTGGTATCTACCATGATCAATGCCAGGAAGCCGGTATCCAGGCAGATCTATTATAGGATCTGGAAAGCGTACATTACGTGGTGTGAGGCCAATAAATGGCATCCACGTAAGTACGTGATAGGTAGGATTTTGGACTTCCTACAGTGGGCTGTAGATAAGAAGCTAGCCTTGAGTACTATCAAGGGTCAGATTTCGGCCTTGTCAATATTTTTTCAAAGGCCCTTGGCTTCGCATTCACTAATCAAAGCTTTCATACAAGGAGTGATGCGTATTAGCCCTCCGGTTAGTATTCCCATATGTCCTTGGGACTTAAACCTGGTTCTGTCAGTTCTACAGAAACAACCGTTTGAACCATTGCAACACATTTCCTTGGTTCTTCTCACCAGGAAATTGATTTTCTTAGTAGCCGTTTGTTCGGCTAAAAGAGTATCGGAATTAGCCGCCTTGTCCTGTAAGGAGCCATATCTGGTTGTCCATAAGGACAGAGTAGTATTACGTCCTCATCCAGCCTTTCTTCCCAAGGTGGTATCGAGGTTTCATTTGAACCAAGATGTGGTTCTTCCTTCTTTTTTCCCCAAACCTAGCTCGGTAGAGGAAAAGTTATTACATTCTTTGGATGTAGTAAGAGCAGTTAAAGCTTATCTAAAAGCCACTGCTCAGATTCGCAGAACGGATACTTTGTTTATTCTGCCGGAAGGCCCTAAAAAGGGTCAGGCAGCATCAAAATCCACTTTAGCCAAGTGGATTCGACAGGTCATAATACAAGCCTATGGCTTGAGAAAGAGACCGCCTCCGTTCAAAGTTAGGGCGCACTCCACAAGAGCAGTTGGAACTTCATGGGCAGTGCATCACCAGGCCTCCCTGGCTCAAGTATGTAAGGCCGCAACATGGTCTTCGGTACACACGTTTACTAGATTCTACCAGGTAGACGTTAGAAGTCAGGAGGATGTCGCCTTTGGGCGCAGTGTGTTGCAGGCCGCAAAAGATCCTCATGCCTGATGGCGCCCAGCTTATGTATCCCTCCCCTCATTTGGCATTGCTTTGGGACGTCCCATTAGTAATGACTAAGTCGCTCTGTGTCCCGTGATGTACGAAAAAGAAAAAGGGATTTTTATAACAGCTTACCTGTAAAATCCTTTTCTTGGAGTACATCACGGGACACAGAGCTCCCACCCCTCTTTTTGGGACACTTATTGCTTGGCTACAAAACTGAGGTGCTCCCGGATGGGAGGGGCTTATATAGGGGAGGGTACTTCCGGTTTGGAATTGGCCAGTGCCAGCACCTGAAGGTAATCTATATAACCCATTAGTAATGACTAAGTCGCTCTGTGTCCCGTGATGTACTCCAAGAAAAGGATTTTACAGGTAAGCTGTTATAAAAATCCCTTTTTTTTTAAGTCTTTGCTGCAGTTCAGTACTGCTGATCGCCTTCAAGCTTTTCTGAATCCACTTCCTGTCTACATGCACTCCAGAGATGGCTGCATGGCCTTTTGTAGGGTGGGTTTGCTGATGGTGACAACAGTGTATCATGCCTGTACAATATGTCTTGAATTGACCAGGCTCATGTGTCAGGGTCAGGGATGAGCCGAACACCCCCCTGTTCGGTTCGCACCAGAACCTGAGAACAGACAGAATGTTCGCGTGAACTTTAGAACCCTATTAAATACAATGGACCCGAACGTTCGAAATCTAAAGTGCTAATTATAAAGGCTTATATGCAAGTTATTGTCCAAAAAAGTGTTTGGGGACCCGGGTCCTGCCCCAGGGGACATGTATCAATGCAAAAAAAAGGTTTAAAAATTTAAGTTTTTACGGGAGCAGTGATTTTAATAATGCTTAAAGTGAAACAATAAAAGTGAAACATTCCTTTAAATTTCGTACATGGGGGGTGTGTATAATATGCATGTGAAGTGGCGCATGTTTCCCGTGCTTAGAACTGTCCCTGCACAAAATGTCATTTTTGAAGGAAAAAAAGTAATTTAAAACTCACTCGCGGCTATTAATGAATTGTCGGCTCCCCGCAATACATAGAAAAGTCATTGATTAAAAAAAATAAAAAAGCGTGGGGGTCCCCCAGAATTCAATTACCAGGCCCTTCAGGTCTGGTATAGATATTAAGGGGAACCCCGCCGCAAATTAAAACTTTGTACCCCTACCATTTCACGAAGAAAGTGTAAAAAAAAACACACAAACACCTTGGAAAAGTCCTTTATTAAAAAAATAAAAAATAAAAATAAAAAAAAACATTCCAGCAATGAAATCCAGTGTCCCGCGGCGATCCGATGTCCAGCGCTGTCCGTCATTGGCTGAGCCTGAGCGGACCTGATGGGGAACTTCCTCTGCAGTCTATTAAATGTATAGACCCGCCCCTTCTAAGGTTCCCCATCAGGTCCGCTCAGCCAATGAATAGGTGTAAGGCTAAGCGGACCAGATGCGGAACGTGAGAAGGGGCGGGTCTATTCATGTATTACACAGTGAAGGAAGTTCCCCATCAGGTCCGCTCAGGACAATGACGTAGGCAGGGTCTGACATACCGAGGGGGCGGACCTGATGGGGAACTTCCTTCACTGTGTAATTCATGAATAGAACCGCCCCTTCTCATGTTCCGCATCTGGTCCGCTTAGCCTTGAGCCCGTGTTTAAAATTAAAATTGATACATGTCCCCTGGGGCAGAACCCGGGTCCCCAAACACTTTTTATGACAATAACTTGCATATAAGCCTTTATAATTAGCACTTTAGATTTCTCCCATAGACTTTTCGAATTTGCCGTGAACACCCCAATTTGTTCGCTGTTCGGCGAACGGGCGAACAGGCAATGTTCGAGTCGAACATAAGTTCGACTCAAACTAGAAGCTCATCCCTAGTCAGGGTGACAATGCAGTAGCACAACTGGGAGGTATTTTAAACTTTAAAACAGGAATACATGAAAAAGGAACTTCAAGGCAAGATATCCAGGTTTATTTTAATGAAAACTTCAGATTAAATTATTAAAAACAATCACCCCCAACTCACTGCTATAAGACAGTCCCTTGATGTGAACCCATGTAAATGAGAACACTACAATATAGAGCTGCAGTGCAAATTTTCCCTCAAATCAGTGAAAACAAATGTTATTATTATTTGTTCACTACTTTTGAAATTAAAATAGCAATTTAAAGCATGTGTAGCGCCTTCCCCTCTTCTCTCTCCGTGCGACTCTCACTATCTCTTGTCTAGGGGTATCTGATGGGGGAGAGAGAGAGAGCGGGTGGGCTACGCCTTGCTTCCACCACTTGGGAATACCTATGGTATCAGCAATGTCTTGTTTACCTTCGGGTCTGTGCTGTGCACCCGGATCCTCCCTCCAAGAGTCACCGTGAACTTCGTCCGCCAGGAAGTGAGCCTCACACCATTAAAGTCCAACACTCCTTTATTAGAACACACCATACAGGGACTTCCTTGATAGATAGAACAGAAGAGGAGGTGTGAGTGTGAATAGGCCCAGACACAAATTCGGTCCTCCACTCTCCTCCTGAAGAGTGGGCTATGGTCTCCGCACGAGGTGAAGGGGATCCTTCTGGACGGTCTCCGACAAGAGACTCACCCGTCACCGGCAGTCTGCTGCACCGGGTCTTCGAGTGAGGAGCTCTCCCCGGTCCATTGCGTCTTACTCAGATTCAGGCCTCCATCCCCGAAGTGCCTTAGGACCCTTCCCTCGCGGAACTCAGTGTTGGGCACTGAGCTCCGGGCCTTCTCGTAAGTACCTCACCCCAGGACTGAAGGTGCCTGAGGTGGAACACGATCTCCGTTGGTCCCCTAGGCCGAGGCCTCCTAGGGGATGAGCACGAACCCACGTCCGCAAGCTGAAGGTGCTTGGGACGAAGACCCCGTGACCAAGATGGCCGGCCCCATTTATACCCTCCCCCAGCAAGCACGGCGGGTTTCCCCGCCCCACCATACCGCTGCCGAGAGAGGACAAAAAGGGCCTCGGCACACAGTGATATTCGTCCCTCCGGTCACAGTGACAGCGCCACCTCGTGGACCACAGGGAACATAGCACTGATGTCACAGCCAGATTCAAAAAATGCACCCGGGAAAGTAAGTACCCGCTACACATTCCCCCTGTCTTTTGACACTGGACCCCAGTGTCTGGAGTGAATCACACCCTCAACGACTGACATAATCCAATCCAGAAACCAACTAACAATTTGAAAAACCAAAAAAATTTTAGGAAACTATCCTAACGGAGAAGTTGTGTCTGAGCCCCTGCAACAAAAGAGGAGTGAAAGACAACATTTAAAACATTATACTTTTCCCTCCCATCCTAACTAAGAACCACCCCAGGTTCCATAATCTTGCCGGGACGCTCTCCTGCAGAGGGAAGAGAAAAGAAACAATAAAACCCTGACACAGGTGTATGTGTGAGAGAAAAAGAAACTCCTCCGAAGAGAAATATCTTTTCCTCCAGTGTGAGTGTGTACAATGTGTAACGTTGCACGAGACTGCCACCTGGTGACAGCCTCGCGGTAACTGCACCCGTTGAACCATCTTCTCTTTTCTTGCTGCTTGATTCCTGGCCCTATCTACCCCAAAAGTCTGCAACTTCTCACCGGAGAGGAAAGAACAACAACTGGAACAGTTCTTCCTTGGAATGACACAAGCACCCCTCTTGCGGGGCAAAAGCACTGATGATGGCACCAGCAAGAAAGTCAAACAGCAAAGTTCAGGGGGTGCAAAGTCCTTTCAAAAAGCAAACATATGGAGTCTTTTTTTTTCTCCTCAGAGGTAGAAGCGGGGATGCGGCAGAACAATAGGTTTTAGATGCCGATCCATGGTCTCCAAATGGTACTCCACATCCTCACCTTCTTTGCGTCGGATCAGCACCTTATCCACATGGATGTGTCTTCCCCTCATCCACTCTGCCTTGCAGTCTTTGAACCGCTGAGATGTCTTTGGAGAGCATGTCAAATACCTGCGGGCGTGTGGGACCTTAAGGTGGGTCCACACGAAGTCATTATACCAGCGCTCTCGGTACACCTCCACTTCGTAGAGTAACTCCTTGGGGAGGTACGGATATTCCCACCCGTAGTCAGCAGCAACTTTCTGGCAGAAGTGTCTCTGAAGCCTTGACAACGGAGGCATTGTGGCTTTGTCCCCTTCGCCGGGTAGAACTATAGAGTCCGGATGGCGAGGGGCCTTAACCACTTCTGGTTGGGGCATAGGTGCCCGTAGTATCAACCTCTGCTCCCCAGTACCTGATGCAGGCGGCACCGGAGATGTAGATGTGGGCTGGGGACAGGACCCTTGTTCAGGCGCTGGTGCCTCCACCCGGGGTGTACTCTGCCCCGTGGACATGGGTGAATCTCGAGGCCTTCGGAATGAAGCTAGCGGTACTTTGTCCCAGCCCTTCTCTGCAAACAGTTCGTGAATAGCGGTGTCATCTCCCATGGCAGAGAGCGACTCCAGATCCGAGGTATCACACTCCTCCGCGGGTATGTAGCCCGTTGTAGAGACGGAGCTAACACCTCCCACAGGCGTACTGGGCCATGCCTTCCCGGCACCTCCGCCCATGCACCAAGTCTCTTTGCCCGGCTCACCTCGGCCTTTACTTGAAGCGGGACGTCCGGAACACTCGTCAACGGATCCGTCTAGGCCTGGCGTAAGCTGGCGAGATGGTCCGCCACCACCACTGGTCGGGGCCACCATGCTGGTTCTCTTCTTCGGTGGCGGACGCTGTGAGACAGTGGTGACTGAGTCAGCATCCTCGGATTTCTCCCGTTGAGTTTTAACGAGCTCCTCCTCGGTCGCTGCAGTGTGCGCTGGGATGGCTTTTACAGCAGTAATTCCTCCTCTGCGAGTAGTGTTACCTGAAGCCCGGCCTGGGTAGATGGTTCTCGGCCTTTCAACTACCGGATCCACCTCGAACAGAAACTCCCCACAGGCCTCACATTGTCCGAAGGGCTTCAGGTGGCACACCAGTCCCGAACACCCGGGACAAATTACACCCAGGGCCTCTACGTCCATGCACGAATACAGGGCGAATCGACCCCTTGGCTTCAGCTGGATCCCGGTATCCATTATCAGAGCAGCAGCAGTCATCGTGGTAGTAGCAGGGTGAACTTGAATCCATGAAGTATGTCCAAACATGGTGACTTGTTGCTGGTCCATCGCACACTGCAGAGGTTTCGCGCCAATGTCCCACGTGTAGCCCTCTCACGTATTGGACTCCTCCCCTTTGCTCCAGTTCGTGGGCTTTTTCCCTTTCTTTGGTTGTTCCACGCCCACGAACTAAGCGGCGGGGGTTGTGTCTGTTGGCGCAGTGCAATTAGAAGCCCCCAAGTGTAGTACCTCACACGGCTGGGCCTCCCCCCGTTCACCGCTCTTCCTGCGCGGGCCTTTCCCTTGTCTAGGGTCAATTCCACGACTTCGAGCAGGGCTGCACTTTGGCCTATTCAGTTAACTCATCCAGCAGACTTGTTCAATACTGTGATGCACAACACAATACCGGACCCGAGCCCCCACGTGGAGCGCCTTCCCCTCTTCTCTCTCCGTGCGACTCGCACTGTCTCTTGTCTAGGGGTATCTGATGGGGGAGAGAGAGAGAGCGGGTGGGCTACGCCTAGCTTCCACCACGTGGGAATACCTGTGGTATCAGCAATGTCTTGTTTACCTTCGGGTCTGTGCTGTGCACCCGGATCCTCCCTCCAAGAGTCACCGTGAACTTCGTCCGCCAGGAAGTGAGCCTCACACCATTAAAGTCCAACACTCCTTTATTAGAACACACCATACAGGGACTTCCTTGATAGATAGAACAGAAAAGGAGGTGTGAGTGTGAATAGGCCCAGACACAAATTCGGTCCTCCACTCTCCTCCTGAAAAGTGGGCTATGGTCTCCGCACGAGGTGAAGGGGATCCTTCTGGACGGTCTCCGACAAGAGACTCACCCGTCACCGGCAGTCTGCTGCACCGGGTCTTCGAGTGAGAAGCTCTCCCCGGTCCATTGCGTCTTACTCAGATTCAGGCCTCCATCCCCGAAGTGCCTTAGGACCCTTCCCTCGCGGAACTCAGTGTTGGGCACTGAGCTCCGGACCTTCTCGTAAGTACCTTACCCCAGGACTGAAGGTGCCTGAGGTGGAACACGATCTCCGTTGGTCCCCTAGGCCGAGGCCTCCTAGGGGACGAGCACGAACCCACGTCCGCAAGCTGAAGGTGCTTGGGACGAAGACCCCGTGACCAAGATGTCCGGCCCCCTTTATACCCTCCCCCAGCAAGCACGGCGGGTTTCCCCGCCCCACCATACCGCTGCCGAGAGAGGACAAAAAGGGCCTCGGCACACAGTGATATTCGTCCCTCCGGTCACAGTGACAGCGCCACCTCGTGGACCACAGGGAACATAGCACTGATGTCACAGCCAGATTCAAAAAATGCACCCGGGAAAGTAAGTACCCGCTACACATGTTTAAGAATTTTTTAAAGAGTAACATTCATTGCATCTTCAAGCTTACATACGCACACAAGTAAGAAGGAAAAAGGGTACGTTGAAAGGCAGGTCCTCCCCTTGTGGCGGTTACAGCAAATACCCATCAAAGGTCCATACAGTGCAAAATACAAACAATGATTAAATGGTACACGGCCAGTAAAGTATATACAAGTGGGTCATGCAATCACAGTACTTGATGTGGATAGAGAGCCAACTGCCACTGTTACCACAGATGTACCTGTATACGATATTGGTACAGTAATTATGTTTACATATAATTTAAGGCTGTTATAATATAAAGAGGGTGGAAAATCATCAGTGCTAGATCCAGAATCAACAAATGTAATGTTTCTGCTGCTAAATTTGGAGCGGTATTTGAAAAGAATACCCAATCACATGCAAGGAAAAAAAAAAACAATCTGCATTTTTGCTTGCATATGATTGGATGATGGAAGTCAGCAGAGCTTCCCTTCATTTACTAAGCTTTGGAACAAAATTTCCTTGCAGAGTGCAACTGCGCTTGCGAAGTGCACTGCCTATTTGTCTTTACTAAATCAACCCCATAGACTTTCTGCGCACGGCACGCTATTTATGTAGGTCAGTTACAGCACAATAAATACCGTATTTACCCTGAAAATAGAGGGTAAACTGTGCCTGCGTGTTATACGCAGGGGGCTGTGGAAAGTTTTTTTCCTGAAACTTCCCTCTTAAAGTTAGGGTGCATGTTATACGCCTGTGCGTGTTATACGCCGATAAATACGGTATTTATAATCAATAGAAAGTTCTTAGAAAAGTAAAATGGTCTTTGGAAAGTTCTTGTCTTAGCATAGTTGAGGGAAAGGTTTGTTCCAGCTAAGCAACAAGGGATGCTGGAAATCTCAGCAAAATTTGTCCATTCATGTTTCATTACCTAATTACAGAGATAATACGATGGTAATGGTGGAATTTAGCTTGACTAAATCCACAGTGACTTCAGTGCCATTGTAAAGATAATGTTTAATTGCTGTTAATGAATAATGCATTATTATGAATTTTATACACCCTGAGGATTGTTATATTTCAAATGGGACAATTAATAAATATTAAATTGAGTTGTCACTGGGTGCAGTGCTAATAACAGTTTATAAGTTCACTAGGTAATGTTGCCTCAGTTCAAAATGGAAGTGGCAGAAATAGGCATTTTATGTTGCTGATCGCATTGGGCATCATTTATTAAGCTGACGTCTGGTATTTGGCAATCCTGTGTCATTAACATTTTTTAAGTATGGGCTGCATCATAGAGCATATCAGTGACACACAGATAACAGTTGGCAATGAAAGAAAATGTCTGGGTTATTCTTAGTATCAAGGTTCCTCCACCTTTGCTTTTTCTTCTTTAGTTTTAAATGGGCAGATATCCCAACAAAAAACATTGAAAGTAGATTTTTTTTTAGTTGTGGATAGAATTTTTGGGTATCATTATCCCTGCTGAGAAGATCTGCTCTCTTTTTGCCCTAGTGACCATTGTCAACAGAACAGAAAGTAGTGGGAAATCCAAAAGTTTACAGTTGAGTTACCATCACAACATGAAGTGTGTGGAAATCTTCAAATGGAACCCCCCCCCCCCCCCCTTTACTTTGTGGAGATTTTTTCTCACCTGTTGTTTCTATGTGATAAGCATTAGAGATGCTTTAAGAAGTGTCACCAAGTACAGATCTTCTTTGTCTGAGTTTTGCTGGATCCCAGTTCCCTCCTTCCCCCGCAGCCTCAGTGTTGTGGCCTCTCCCCAAGGCGTCAATGGTTGAAACATAAGCGCCTTGCAGTCCGGAGCTGATTTCACAGAATACCAGGTTGGCTTAAAGGTCCTTTCTCTGTGAAGACTAGAAGTACTTGCCCTCATCTGGAGTCTCCCACGTGAATGGGTGTCCTGTGCCCTAACCCTTTTTCCCAGGAGAACAATGAGGGTAGTACTGCATTTAATTAAGTTGCGCTAATCATTTCTTGTAGTGAATCTAACCATTTTTAAATTCTCATTTGTTGTGATTTGCACCAAAGCAATGCAACCCAATTATCTATTAGGAGTCTTTTCTGCCCAGCTCTGAGGAACCTGTAGGGTGAAGCATGTGGGTACTCTCTTCATATAAAAGTAACGGCTGCTATTACAGCATGCTGCAGAGGGAGACATACAAGGGAGAATGGGCTTGCTCGGGGGGAAAAATATTTTTGCTAATTCAGGCACAGGTGTACAGCTGGGACACTCTTCCTCTCAAAAAAAAAAACCTGGAAATGCGATTTTGGCAACAGAGCTGGTATTTCTTGCCAGTTTCTAAATATATTTCTGTTTGCTTGCATCCTAAAGGGGGATGGAGGGTCATAGATAATGTGGCAAATTTACAGAGGCATCCGCTACCGACAGAAAAGCATGGCCTGGCTAGGTTGCTCTTCCAATTCATCTTTTATTTCAAATAGTACAGCCCTGTACCAGACATGTACAATGGAGCTAAACATGTATTAACTTCCTGTCCCTGGCTGATTTTTTTTTTTTTAAATGCATTTGTTTTCAAAAATAATAATAATAATATGTCATAAAGGGGTGCACCAAGCCTCCTTAACCACTTAAGCCCCGGACCATTTTGTTGCTAAAGGACCAGGCCCCTTTTTGCGATTCGGCACTGCGTCGCTTTAACTGACAATTGCGCGGTCGTGCGATGTGGCTACCAAACAAAATTGATGTCCTTTTTTTCCCACAAATTGAGCTTTCTTTTGGTGGTATTTGATCACCCCCGTGGTTTTTATTTTTTGCGCTATAAACAAAAATAGAGCGACAATTTTGAAAAAAAAATACATATTTTTTACTTTTTGCTATAATAAATATCCCCAAAAAATATATTAAAAAATATTTTTTTCTTCAGTTTAGGCCAATACGTATTCTTCTACATATTTTTGGTAAAACAAATCGCAATAAGCATGGCATTTTTATTAATATTTTTTTTTTACTAGTAATGACGGCGATCAGCGATTTTTATCATGACTGCGACATTATGGTGGACACATCGAACACTTTTGACACATTTTTGGGACCATTGTCATTTTTACAGCGATCAGTGCTATAAATATGCACTGATTACTGTGAAAATGACACTGGCAATGAAGGGTTTAACCTCTAGGTGGCGCTGTAGGGGTTAAGTGTGACCTAATGAGTGATTCTTACTGTAGGGGGGCGTGGCTTGGCGTGTGACGTCACTGATCGTTGTTCCCTATGACAGGGAACAGACGATCACTGACATGCCACTAGGAAGAACGGGGAAAGGTTTGTTTACACTTACCTCTCCCCGTTCTTCAGCTCTGTGACCCTATTGCGGGACACCGGCGGCGATCGGGTCCGTGGGTCCCGCAGGCGCGCTCATGGAGCTTCGGACCGGGTCACGAGCGCTGCCGGCGGCACGCGCGTGACCCACGGATGGGTTCTTAAAAAGGAAGTACCTGTACGCCCTTGTGCCTGTCCGTGCCATTCTGTCGACGTACATCGTCGTGTGGCGGTCCTTACGTGGTTAACCACTAGCCGCCCGCCCACCGTCATATGACAGCGGGACGATGCAGCTCTCGTTCTAGGCGGACGTCATATGACGTCTTCGCCTTCCCGAGCCACTAGGGGGTGCGCGCACCCGCCGAGTCACTGGGGGCCCGATACGCGTGCCTGGTGGCCACGATGGCGGCCCGGCACCCGCGATTGCCCAGTAACTGAGCAGGACCATGGATCTGTGTGTGTAAACACACAGATCCATGTCCTGCAAGAAGGAGAGGAGGCCGATGGTGTGTTCCCTGTACAGAGGAACACCAATCGATCTCCTCCCCTTGTAAGTCCCCTCCCCCTACAGTTAGAATCACTCCCTAGATAACACATTTAACCCCTTGATCGCCCCCTAGTGTTAACCCCCTTCCCTGCCAGTCACATTTATACAGTAATCAATGCATTTTTATAGCACGGATCGCTGTATAAATGTGAATGGTCCCAAAAATGTGTCAAAAGTATCTGACATGTCCGCCGCAATATCACAGTCACGATAAAAATCGCAGATCGCCGCCATTACTAGTAAAAAAAAAAAATATATAAAAATGCTATAAATCTATCCCCTATTTTGTAGACGCTATAAGTTTTGCGCAAACCGATCAATATACGCTTATAGCAATTTTTTTTACCAAAAATATGTAGAAGAATACGTATCGACCTAAACTGAGAAAAAATAATTTGTTTAAAATTTTTTTAAAAAAAATTGGATATTTTTTATAGCAAAAAGTAAAAAATATTGTGTTTTTTCAAACTTGTCTCTCTTCTTTTGTTTATAGCGCAAGAAATAAAAACTGCAGTGGTGATCAAATACCACCAAAAGAAAGCTCTATTTGTGGGGAAAAAATTATAAACATTTAGTTTGGGTACAGTGTTGCATGACCGCGCAATTTTCATTCGAAATGTGACAGCGCTGAAAGCTGAAAATGGCTTGGGCAGGAAGGGGGTGAAAGTGCCCCGTATTGAGGTGGTTAACCACTTCAATACCATGCACTTATACACCTTCCTGCCCAAGCCAATTTTGAGCTTTCAGCGCTGTCGCAATTTGAATGACAATTGCGCAGTCATGCAACACTGTACCCAAACAATTTTTTTATCATTTTGTTCCCACAAATAGAGCTCTCTTTCGATGGTATTTGATCGCCTCTGCGATTTTTATTTTTTGCATAACAAATAAAAAAGAGCGAAAATTTTGAAAAAAATGAAGTTTTTCTTTGTTTCTGTTAATTTTTTTTGTAAATAAGTACCTTTTCTACTTCAATGACGGGCACTGATAAGGCGGTACTAATGGGCACTGATAAGGCGACACTGATGGGCACCGATGAGGTGGCACCAATGAGGTGGCACCGATGAGGTGGCACTGATGATGGGCACTGATAGGCGGCACTGATGGGCACTGATATGTGGCACTGGTATGCGGCACTGATAGGCACTCATAGGCGGCACTGATGGGCACTCATAGGCGGCACTGATGGGCACTCATAGGCGGCAATGATGGGCACTTATAGGCAGCACTGATGGATACTTATGGGTGGCACTGATAGGTGGCACGGACGGGCACTGATAGGTGGGCACTTATTGGCACAGATGGGCACGGATGGGCACTGATAGGTGGCACTGATGGACACTGGTAGGTGGCAATTGCATCCTCTGTCCCATCAAATCCCCCTTCCCCTTCTCTGCGGGAGCATAGCGGGCGCGGCACTTACCGCTCTGTGTGGTGTCCTCTCCTTGTGTCTGCTTCCATGGCAGCGGCCATGGAGGAGTCTGCTCCTCATACTTCCTGTTTTCTCTCTCTCGGGCGCAATGAGAGAGAGAAAACAGGAAGTGACATCATGATAGGTGGCACTGGTAGGTGGCACTGATGACACTGGTGGCTGGCATTGCTGGGCATCATACATTTTGGTTGTGCCATGATGGTGCCAGTCAGTGCCCATTTGTGGGCACTGATTGGCATATGTTTTTTATGTATTTGTGCATGTGGATGGCCATGGGGGACTTACCTGGCCATCCACATGCTTGGGGCTTCCCTGGTGGTCCTGGGGGGCTTCCCTGGTGGTCCAGTGGTGGGTATCCGGGGGGGGGCTGCGCTGATAAACAATCAGCGCGAACCCCCCTTGTCAGGAGAGCCGCCGATCGTCTCTACTCTACTCGCGTCTGTCAGACGCGAGTTAGGAATAGCCGATCAACGGCTCTTCCTGTTTACATCGTGATCAGCCGTGATTGGACACGGCTGATCACGTGGTAAAAAGCCTCCGCTGGAGGCTCTTTACCGAGATCAGTGCAGCGGTGTGTCAGACTGATACAAATATATACACGCATAAATATACACAGTATCTCACAAAAGTGAGTACACCCCTCACATTTTTGTAAATATTTTATTATATCTTTTCATGTGACAACACTGAAGAAATTACACTTTGCTACAATGTAAAGTAGTGAGTGTACAGCTTGTATAACAGTGTACATTTGCTGCCCCATCATAATTACTCAACACACAGCCATTAATGTCTAAACCACTGGCAACAAAAGTGAGTACACAAATTTTGTGTGACCATCATTATTTTCCAGCACTGCCTTAACCCTCTTGGGCATGGAGTTCACCAGAGCTTCACAGGTTGCCACTGGAGTCCTCTTCCACTCCTCCATGACGACATCACAGAGTTGGTGGATGTTAGAGACCTTGCGCTCCTCCGCCTTCTGTTTGAGGATGCCCCACAGATGCTCTATAGGGTCTAGGTCTGGAGACATGCTTGGTCAGTCCATCCCCTTTACCCTCAGCTTCTTCAGCAAGGCAGTGGTTGTCTTGAAGGTATTTGGGGTCGTTATCATGTTGGAATACTGCCCTGCGGCCCAGTCACCGGAGGGAGGGGATCATGCGCTGCTTTAATATGTCACAGTACACGTTGGCATTCATGGTTCCCTCAATAAACTGTAGCTCCCTATTGCTGGCAGCACTCATGCAGACCCAGACCATGACACTCCCACCACCATGCTTGACTGTAGGCCAGTGTTTCTCAACTCCAGTCCTCAGGGCGCCCCAACAGGTCATGTTTTCAGAATTTCCCTCAGATGAAACAGCTGTGGGAATTACTAAAGCAGTTAAACTGATCAAATAACCTGTGCAAAACAGTAAAGAGCCTGAAAACATGACCTGTTGGGGCGCCTTGAGGACTGGAGTTGAGAAACACTGCCGTAGGCAATACACACTTGTCTTTGCCCAGCTTACCTGGTTGCCGCCACACACGCTTGACACCATCTGAACCAAATAAGTTTATCTTGGTCTCATCAGACCGCAGGACATGGTTCCAGTAATCCATGTCCTTAGCAGTGGTGGCCCGCCATGTGCATTATGGGAAGCGCCACGTCAGAGCAATCACGAGATTGCAGACGCGGCGCTTCATTTGCGGGCTTTTGTACCGCCTTGTGGCTCTTACCGATGCGCCACAGCTTCTGCCCGGCGCTCATAGTATATTACTATGGCCGGGCAGTTTGATTGACATCTGAGTAGATCATGATGTCACTTCCTGTTTTCTCTCTCTCATTGCGCCCGAGAGAGAGAAAACAGGAAGTATGAGGAGCAGACTCCTCCATGGCCGCTGCCATGGAAGCAGACACAAGGAGAGGACACCACACAGAACGGTAAGTGCCGCGCCCGCTATGCTCCCGCAGAGAAGGGGAAGGGGGATTTGATGGGACAGAGGATGCAATTGATGGGGCAGAGGCTGCAATTGATGGGGCAAAGGCTGCAATTGATGGAACAGAGGCTGCATTTGATGGGACAGAGGCTGCAATTGATGGGGCAGAGGCTGCAATTGATGGGGCAGAGGCTGCAATTGATGGGACAGTGGCTGCAATTGATGGGGCAATGGCTGCAATTGATGGGACAGAGGCTGCACATGATGGGGCAGAGGCTGCAATTGATGGGACAGAGGCTGAAATTGATGGGACAGAGGCTGCATTTGATGTGTGACAGAGGCTGCATTTGATGGGACAGGCTGCATTTGATTGGACAGGCTGCATTTGATGGGACAGAGGCTGCATTTGATGGGACAGGCTGCAATTGTTGGGACAGGCTGCAATTGATGGGACACATGCTGCATTTGATGTGACACAGGGCTGCATTTGATGTGACACAGGGCTGCATTTGATGTGACACAGGTTGCATGTAAGGAGGGACTCCGCTGGGGACACCTGATGGCATCTGGTGGCAGGTGACACGCTCAGGGCTCCCACTGATTCTGCATTATGGTGAGTTGAATGACTTCATTTTATATTTCAATGTAATAATAGAAATAATGCGCTTCAATCATCCTGACACCATAACAACCATGGTGCCAGGATGATTGAAGTATCTTTATCTGCTGATTGTTAAACTTTCTAGAATACACATATATCTATTGTTGTGTAGGATCTGGGCTTGCTGTCCCTCCCTCTCTCTCTCCCTCTCCCTCCATCCCTTGTTCATCTCAGATGCCAACCACGCCACCTTAGAGCTACGCCCACTATTTTGCTGAAAGCACGGCCATTTCCACCAAGTGGGAGGGGTCAAAAAGGAAGGGCGGGGTCTGGCGCCCCCCATCCTAAAACTTCACCAGCCGCCACTGGTCCTTAGTCTGCTTGTCTTCAGCAAACTGTTTGCGGGCTTTCTTGTGCATCATCTTTAGAAGAGGCTTCCTTCTGGGACGACAGCCATGCAGACCAAGCATCAGAATGGGCAAGAAAGGGGGTTTAAAGTGTAACTCCAGTTTTGTTGAGGAAAAAACATTCCCCTCTGGGTGATCTCTGTACATTACAAGGATTATAAAACCCTTTTTTGCCGATTCCTACTTTTTGTTATTCTGAAGAAATCACTGTTTGTTCCTCTGTACCCCTGTGCCCAGTGAGTCTAATGGAAGTAGTTTCATAATTATCAGTCAGCTGTGCAACTGCAGAGCACTAATGAGGAAATCTGCTGGGCCTGCATCCCTTTAGACATGTCCCTTTTGCGAGTATCTCACAAAAAATTTCATTTTTGTTGCAGGGGATGTCTGAAATCTGACTTGTATCTTAGGCAGAGTTCTGGGAAAATTGGTGAGCCAATCACACAAGCAGGAAATGATGTACCCCCTACGGGGGTACTGATACACTATCATGTCAATATGGACCAAAGTCTCTGAGGAATGTTTCCAACACCTTGTTGAATCTATACCACAAAGACTTAAGGCAGTTCTGAAGGCAAAAGAGAGTCCAACCCGATACTAGCAAGGTGAACTTAATAAAGTGGCCGGTGAGGATATATCTTCAAATTATTATTTTGTTGATGTAAAGCAGAATCTCATAGGACATTGCCACCTCTTTACTCCTGGTTGTATTAAAAAGCTAGCTACATATAAAAAAAAAAATATATATATATATATATATGTAGCGGGGTATTACTCTTCAATCCCGCAGAAACTACATTACCCAGTAGACATTGAGACACCCAGGGTGCATTGCCCCGCGCAGGGACTGCTGGGGTGGACTTTATAAGAGGAGGCGGAGCGGAAATCTTTCTCTTTGGACATCGCCCGCCCAGCAAGTGGAACTCCTGTCTGAGTTTTCTGTGACGTTAGGCCCAAAGCCTGGGCCCTTTTCCAAAGAGCCTTCCGCTCTCACCGAGGAACCTGAGGGACGTCTCTCCATTGTTGCTGCATCGTTGCCAGGAGGACCGAAGACTCGGATGTCGAGAGACCTGTGTACCTAGACACAGCAGAGGAAGAAACGGACACAGACTGGTCCGGTTGGGTGAGAGTGCACCTGCTCAGAGACAGATACAGTATCCTTGTTACCTTTGTGGATTACAGTTTATTCTTCAAAGTGCACCACTGTTTGCTAGCGAAGATTTCTCTGCAAGACTTTCACTTAGATCAGTCAGGCCTGACTGGGTAGCGTAGACATTGCAGGGCGCCATCTTGTCCACGAGGGAGAATAGCTGCAGCGGGGACAGTTAGGGTTGCATAGTACTGTATACTTGTCTGCTCATTTAAATACTGTTTTATTGCAGGGCTCTGCACATGACATGTACACTGTTGTTCTTTTGCTTGCCCACTAATTTGAGTAAACACATACGGGTCAAGTATACTGGTGTTGGTGTCATTTACTCAGCAGAAGTGTTGGTTGGATATAGTTTTAACTTATTGCTGTGTGTTCTTGTCATAGGATTGTGTCACCGTGAGTTGCAGGCCACACAATCCTATCATCCCCTACTAACTGTGCCAAGGGAGGGTAGAGCCGATTGCCAGGGGTTGACAGCGGTGCATTACAGGGCCCAAAAATATACCAGCAGCCCTCTTAGTTGGGGGAATCGCTATACGTGGGGGCTCGAGTCCGGGATTCCTGTATACTGCACGCTGCAATCAAGCCGGTCAGAAGTACCAGCATGGACCCGCTAGCAATGACACAGTGGTGCGCAGCGGTTGGCGCTGATTCAACTGAGGCGGTAGTTATTGAACTCCCGGGGGGGATCTGGCAAGAAGAAGAGATAAAGCAGCTCATAATGTCGCTGTCTCCGAGCCTGAAAGCATGGGTGATGGATATAAAGCCAGATATCTCGTGTACATACGCACTAGTGGAATGGAGAGGAGAAGTCCCGGAAGACTTTAGAGGTCGGAACATACAGGCCATAGATAACCAGATATACCGTTTAGTTCATACGAGGGCCGTGAAGAAGGATTCTCCACAGACCTCCCCGCCATCATCCCCACTGCTTTTCCCCAAAGTAGAAAGCTCCCAGGAAATGATGACCCCCGGGGATGCCCCTGGCTGCTATAGGACCGTAATTACTGAATGCTCTGGGAGATTTTGTTACTAATTGCCAGAAGAGCAATACGGTGCACGTAGAAGCCGGGTACCGGAAGCTCCGGATCTTCTCAGGGAAGCAACCTGTGCCAGTCGGGGAAGAAGACTTCAACACCTGGATTGAGCAGGCAATGCAGGCCGTAGAAGGATGGGAAGTACCCAAAGCGCAGAAGAAGCAGCGCATAAGTGAAAGCTTGAAGGGTGCTGCTGCTGAAGCGGTGAAGAATCTTAGGTTCAGCAATGCTGCTTGTACTGCAATGGATTATCTGGCTATGTTGCAGGAGGAATTTGGCCAGCTGGAAAAGGTGACTGAACTGATGTACCAGTTCGAACATACCCTTCAACAGCCTGGACAAAGATTATCCGAATATGTACGGAGGCAGAATAGGATGTTGTGCCAAATTGTCCTTAAAAAGGGAATGCTGCCTAAAGTCATAGACGTGGCTAGGATGAAGCAGATCCTGAGAGGAGCCTCGCGTTCGGATCCAGTTTGGCTCCACTTGAAGACCTCTGAAGGAGTCATGGATTTGAGTTACCCAGACCTTGTGCGGATCATAAGGGATGAAGAAGCCCTGTTGAAGGACCAACAGGCGGTTGAGAAGACTACTCCTCTCCCCTCGGTGGGAGTCAGATCAGCAATAGCCAATGAACGAGACTCAGAAGTGGAGACCCTGAAGTCCCAGATGACTCAAGTGCTGGGGGGGAAGGTGTTAGTTAGTCGGTCTATGTTAGACAGATTGGCCATGTTGGTCGTGAATGGATAGTGTCTAGGACACGTCCAAAGGTTGTATGTTTGATGTGCATTCAAAAACAATAAAAATAATTTTCAAAAAAAAAAAAGTGCTGGATCTTTTGACCTCTCTACTGGCTAAGAACTCAGGAGCCAAAGAGCAAGAGGAGACCAGGAATGAACCACCCCAGAGTGTCTCAACTCCAGTCTCCCCGCAGGGGAGAAGAGGAACTGTCTGTTTCAATTGTGGAGGAGTCGACCACTTTGGAAGAGGGTGCCCCAGTCCAAGGAAGAACCGAGGCACTTACCACCAGCCGGCAGAAAACTTCAGAGGGCCCCGGTGAAGGAGTCAGCCGGGCGCCCATTATTTACAGAAAGCTCCAACCAGATCCTAAAGCCAGAAGTGAAGAAAGAGAAGGGAAACAATGCCCCTCCTAAAATACTCAATACCACTTGTCAGGAGTTAAAATCTAACAATCTGCGGGAAGTCAGTGCATACCAGGCCCAACAGGGGTTGAGATCCAGAAAGAAATGGAAAAGAAAGAAGACCCCAAAGGGAAAATCCCTGAGTTCAAAGAAAGAGGCCCCCCAGAAGAGTTTTCCAGCCAAGTTGGTGGGACCCTCCCCTGTGGTCCCTATTCAAGTGGAGGGAGTCTACACAAGGGCCATCCTGGACACAGGAGCCCAAGTGACCCTTTTATACAGAGACTTTTACCAAAAACACCTGAGCCATGTGCCCTTACAGAAGCTGGAAGACCTAGAAATATGGAGAATTGGTACTCAAAGTTTTCCCTATGACGGCTATGTCTCAATCAGGCTGGCCTTCGACCCCTCAGTGACCAGAAGGGCGGAAGTTTTTGACACCCTGGCAGTGGTCTGCCCCCTCCCACCAGGAGCCAACAAGAGTTCCCTGATTATAGGGACCAACACTGACCTGGTCAGGAGACTACTGGCTCCCCTAGCACAGGAGCAGGGTACTTCAGAAGCCAGGATCCACCCCATGTTGCAGCAAGCCTACCGAAGATTGGTCCTAGAACAGAAGGCCCCGGAAGAGGGGGTGGGGAAAGTCTGGAGACTGTCCAAGAAGGAGAAAGTGCTGCAGCCTGGCGAGATGACCTGCCTGAAGGCTACTGTGAAGCTCTCATGGAAACAGCCTGGCCCCTTTGTGGTTCTGGAACCAGACCCTCTAGACACCCACCCAGAGTTGGAAGTGATCCCCGAAGTGGTCTCGTTAGGAGCTTTGATGAAGGTGAAGGGCCAGATCTCAGTGAGCCTCAGGAATATCAGTGGTTCCCCGGTAAAGATTCCGGCCTGGATGTTGTTGAGAAAAGTAAACCCTGCTACCCCATTGGCCCTGTCTGACCTAGAGAAGACTGAAGGAGGGGAACCCACCCTGGACAAACTCTGCCTAGAGAAGACCACCCTATCACCAGTGTGGAAGGAGAGAGCCAAGGCCCAACTGACCAGATGGGGAAAATTTTTCTCAAAGGACGAATTTGACGTAGGGTGTGCAAGGAGTGCCACCCATAAGATCCGTCTGCAGAAAGACAAACATTTCCGGGAGAGGGTCCGGCGAGTTCCCCTGGCTGACTTAGAAGACCTGCGTGAACAACTGGCGGAGTTAAAGAGAACTGGAGTCATTCAAGAATCCAGAAGCCCATATGCCTCCCCTATTGTAGTAGTCAGGAAAAAGAACAGGTCACTGAGACTTTGCATAGACTACAGGACTCTCAATAGGAGGACCATACCCGATCAGTATACTACCTCCAGGATAGAAGATGCCTTACAGAGTCTGTCTGGAGCTAAGTGGTTCAGTGTAATGGACCTGAAGAGTGGGTATTACCAGATCCCCATGCATCCAGAGGACAGGGAGAAGACGGCATTCATCACCCCAGTGGGATTCTATGAGTTTAACAGGATGCCTCAAGGCTTGTCGGGGGCTCCTGACACTTTCCAGAGACTGATGGAGAAGACAGTGGGGGACATGAATCTTATTGAAGTCCTGGTGTACCTGGACGACATCATTGTCTTTGGGAAGACTCTGGAGAAGCACGAAGAGAGGCTGGAGAAAGTCCTGAAGAGGCTCAGTGAAGAGGGACTCAAACTCTCAAGGGAGAAGTGTCAGTTCTATCAGTCCTCAGTCCACTATCTGGGACACGTAGTGTCTGAAGAGGGAGTGTCTACAGACCCTGACAAGCTGGAAGCAGTTACCTCCTGGCCCCCCGACCAACTACAGTGACTGAGCTCAGATGCTTCCTGGGGTTCTGCTCTTACTACTCGTGGAAGGGTTTGCAAGAATTGCCAGACCTCTGAACGAGCTACTGAAGACAGACGGAGAGGAGAATGACACTGGCCCCAGGAAGCCCGGAGAGTCCGTGGAAGATCAGTGGACAGAGAAGTGTGAAGAGGCGTTCAATATGCTGAAGAAAAGTCTGACCACTGCCCCGGTCTTGGCCTATGCTGATACCAAGAGACCATGTGAACTACATGTGGATGCCAGCCATGATGGTCTGGGAGGCGTGCTATACCAAGAGTATGAAGGACAGTTGAAGCCAATGATCAAGCCTATGTGAGTAGGAGTCTAACACCAGTGGAAAAGAATTACCCCACCCACAAGTTGGAGTTCCTGGCCCTAAAGTGGGCAGTGGTGGACAAGCTCAAAGACTACCTGTATGGAGCTGACTTTACTGTAAAGACAGACAATAACCCACTTACTTATCTTTTCACCACAGCCAAGCTGGATGCCACTGGCCACCGTTGGTTGGCAGCCCTCTC
Organism: Rana muscosa; assembly: GCA_029206835.1. Taxonomy (NCBI): domain Eukaryota; kingdom Metazoa; phylum Chordata; class Amphibia; order Anura; family Ranidae; genus Rana; species Rana muscosa. The sequence goes on along the minus strand of CM055122.1, from coordinate 794,917,683 downwards.
TGGATTTAACTTTAGCCTTAAGTATAGGCCGGGATCTGGGAACCGAGATGCTGATGCATTGTCCAGAAGGTCCCATACCCCCACTTGCCCTGAGGAAGACTGGACCCAGGTGGCCCCAGATGGGGTGCGGGCTTTGTGTCAGGGAGCTGAGCTTCAAACTAGTGGCAGATCCAGGGCAGAAGAGATTGGAGTTTCGGTGTTGGGGGTGCCCAAATTCTATTGTGATGTGACCCAGATTGGCGAAGACAACTTGCCAAAACTGTCCAAGAAAGACATAAGGCGGGACCAATTGGAAGACCCTTGGGGAAGATTAGCCTTGGAAGCTCTGGAAGGTCATGATCTGGCCAGGCTCTTACAGGATCCCTCAAAGGAGGCTTGATTAGCCCACAAAGAATGGGACAAGTTACAGGTGCATCAAGGGGTGGTATACCAAAGGGGCCCCTCTGATGACCTGGAGGATAAGTGGCAACTGTTCTTGCCAGAAAAACATTGAAAGACTGTTTTAGCTGCCCTACATGACAACCATGGCCACTTGGGAGCTGAAAGAACCTTTCAGCTTGTAAGGAGTAGGTTTTATTGGCCTTGCATGCAAGCTGAAGTAGAGGAATATTGTCACTCATGCGCTCGCTGCATCCAGAGGAAGACATTGCCACGTCAAGCTGCCCCAATGGGCCACCTGCAGAATCAAGGACCCTTGGACTTGGTATGCATTGACTTTCTTTGCCTGGAGCCTGACTTGAGTGGACATTGAAATGTTCTGGTGATAACTGACCATTTCACCCGTTATGCCCAGGCCTTTCCAACTAAAGACCAGAAAGCCTCCATTGTAGCCAAAATACTGGTAGAGAAGTACTTCGTGCATTACGGGTTACCTCAACGCCTTCACTCGGATCAAGGGAGAGATTTTGAGAGCCGACTGATCCAGAAGTTGTTAGACTCTTTGGGCATAAAGAAGACTTGTACTACCCCTTATCACCCCCAAGGTGATGCCCAACCAGAAAGATTCAACAGGACTTTACTGAATATGTTGGGGACTCTGAACAGCGAGGAAAAGACACATTGGGGGAAGCACATAGCTGCCATCGTACACGCATACAATAGCACGACCAGTGATGTCACAGGGTATTCCCCTTATAGACTTATGTTTGGCAGGGAAGCAAGACTACTCGTAGATCTGGCCTTTGGCATCTCAACAGACCATACATCAGCTGCCTCACACAAGGGATATGTGGACAGGCTGCGGAAGAGCTTAAGGTCGGCCTATGAGATGGCCCAATCAACTTCTGACCAGAGGGGAGCCCGGAATAAACAAAACTTTGACCTCAAGGTCCGGATCCAAGATTTGCAGCCCGCAGACAGAGTGTTGCTTAGAAATCTAGGTGTTTCAGGGAAACACAAGCTGGCAGACAGATGGAAGTCAGAGCCCTATGTAATCTACAAGAAGTTGCCTGGCTTTCCAGTGTACCAGCTGAAGCCTGAAGGAAGAGAAGGCCCACTGAAGACCTGGCACAGGAACCATCTACTACCCCTTTATGAGGCCGTCAGGATGCCTCCTACTCTGGATTCCCCCGAGCTACCTTCCACCCCCTGTACTCCTAGACCCAACACTAGGTCTCAAACGACTCTATCAAGGGAGGAAGAAACTTCTGACCACAGCGAAGGGGAGGAAGTAGATCCCAGCTGGCTGTGGCCGTCCCAGGCACATGAACCCCTGATGGTGGATCCTTCATCCCCTGACTTCTCCATAAGTGACACTTTGAATGCAGAAGCTGCTGAGTTTATCCCATCCAATATAAAACAAGAAAAACCCTCGCGCTAGCTAAGTAGTGGCACAGATGAGAGGTGTAAGGGGAACGGATGGGGTACTGCAGCAGTCACCGGAAGGTCTGGTCCAAGTGAACAATAAAATATATATAAAACGTGATGGTGACTGCGCTGTAGTGTGTAAAAATAGGATGATGGGAAGGGAGAGAAAAAATTAAGCTCGGAGGGAATGTGGCAAGGAAGGGTAGGGTGTGGAGGTGTGGAGAGGAGAGGGAAGGGGAGGGGAAGAGGGAGAGACTGGGAGACGAAGTGGGTGAGTAATAAGCTAGTACTGGGCTAACTAGCAGTGATGTGCAATGTGCACAGTGACACAAATGAAAATACACTAATAAAAGACTGATCAATGATAATCAGAAAAATATGTAACACTGTGAATAATAGACAAAAATGTGACATATAAAACCAATATCCAAATGGTCGAGGTATGCTACACGTGATAAAGATAAACCACTTAGACATAATAATAATCCACAAACAAATCCATGAATGGGAAAAGTGAAATGGATGGGATGAATGAAAACACACACTCAGTGAATGAGTGAACTGTACTAGTAAGGAGAGGCAGTCCCAAATAAGTCCTGGTGATGACTTCCCAATCCTTCCAAAATAACTATATGGTATATGAATAAATCATATGTGAATAAAGTCCCGTCACCAATGAAGTGCTTGAAAAGAATCCTGTGGCATCCACCCTGTGATCACACCTGGCTTACCTCCCTATTGGAAGGGGGGACAGTATACAGTAATTCTCTGTAGTGAAGGGGGGTATCACGTCCTTATGGCCTGATCTTTATGGCACCGTTACTCATTGGAGTATATAAGAGAAAACAAAAACAGAGAGTACATCAATAGCGCAACTCTGTGAGTGCAGCAAGAGGAGTGGCTGATGCATACATTCACACACTCACTTGTGATGGAGTGAGCATGGACCTCAATCCAAACGAGCGCCAAGCTCGTGCCAATGGGAAAGAGTGTGACATCTATGGTGCATCCGATGCAACCCTCAGGAGGCAAGTGTCAGCAGCGGCAATCACAGAGTTGGAATGTAGAGGAAACAAAGGACGGAGAAATAGTGTGGGTCTGAAACCGCTAAACGTTTATTAAAACTAAAGTAAAAAACTCACATTTGGAAGTAAAAACCGAGGCCTCTGATGAAGTCATGTGATATGACGACACGCGTCAGGACGTAGCACAGACACACTGCCAGCAGATCCGAGAGGAGACGAGCTCGCTGCTCGTAAGGATTCAATACCCGGTTTTTACTTCCTCTACATTCCAACTCTGTGATTGCCACTGCTGACACTTGCCTCCTGAGGGTTGCATCGGATGCACCATAGATGTCATAGATGTCACACTCTTTCCCATTGGCACGAGCTAGGCGCTCGTTTGGATTGAGGTCCATGCTCACTCCATCACAAGTGAGTGTGTGAATGTATGCATCAACCACTCCTCTTGCTGCACTCACAGAGTTGCGCTATTGATGTACTCTCTGTTTTTGTTTTCTCTTATATACTCCAATGAGTAACGGTGCCATAAAGATCAGGCCATAAGGACGTGATACCCCCCTTCACTACAGAGAATTGCTGTATACTGTCCCCCCTTCCAATAGGGAGGTAAGCCAGGTGTGATCACAGGGTGGATGCCACAGGATTCTTTTCAAGCACTTCATTGGTGACGGGACTTTATTCACATATGATTTATTCATATACCATATAGTTATTTTGGAAGGATTGGGAAGTCATCACCAGGACTTATTTGGGACTGCCTCTCCTTACTAGTACAGTTCACTCATTCACTGAGTGTGTGTTTTCATTCATCCCATCCATTTCACTTTTCCCATTCATGGATTTGTTTGTGGATTATTATTATTATGTCTAAGTGGTTTATCTTTATCACGTGTAGCATACCTCGACCATTTGGATATTGGTTTTATATGTCACATTTTTGTCTATTATTCACAGTGTTACATATTTTTCTGATTATCATTGATCAGTCTTTTATTAGTGTATTTTCATTTGTGTCACTGTGCACATTGCACATCACTGCTAGTTAGCCCAGTACTAGCTTATTACTCACCCACTTCGTCTCCCAGTCTCTCCCTTTTCCCCTCCCCTTCCCTCTCCTCTCCACACCTCCACACCCTACCCTTCCTTGCCACATTCCCTCCGAGCTTAATTTTTTCTCTCCCTTCCCATCATCCTATTTTTACACACTACAGCGCAGTCACCATCACGTTTTATATATATCCCATCCAATGTTCCGAGTGATGAGTGGAAAGACGCATTGGAATTTGTCCCAGATGAAGATCCAAGGAACTCTCTGTACCCTCCTGCACCTGAGTCAGATGTCCTGGAAGTAGAAAATCTTCCCACACCTGCCTTAGTAGAAATACCTACACTACCGGAGCCAGTAACTCCCAGGGAGCAAAGAGTGAAGAGACTTATCCGCCCTCCTCGGAGGTTGACATACACTCAAATGGGAGAAAGCTCTGAGGATACTGTGATGACAGCCAGAAGGACAATACAGAAACCTGGCCCCTCCACTGTGCATTTGGTGGAGGACAACACCAGCTCGCTCTCTGGCACAGTTAGGCAGGTCACTTCTGTTAATGTGGCCTGTGGTCAGAGCAATCCCCCATACCAAGTTTGGTGGGAGGTTCCCCTGCCAAGTTCTTTTGCCACCATAAATTGCATTACTGTCAGATAATATTTGTGTTATCTTTGGGGACCAAAGATTTTAAGTGGGGGGAGTGTGTAGCGGGGTATTACTCTTCAATCCCACAGAAACTACATTAGACATTGAGACACCCAGGGTGCATTGCCCCGCGCAGGGACTGCTAGGGTGGACTTTATAAGAGGAGGCGGAGCTGAAATCTTTCTCTTTGGACACCGCCCACCCAGCAAGTGGAACTCCTGTCTGAGTTTGCTGTGACATTAGGCCTGAAACCTGGGCCCTTTTCCAAAGAGCCTTCCGCTCTCACCGAGGAACCTGAGGGACGTCTCTCCATTGTTGCTGCATCGTTGCCAGGAGGACCGAAGACTCGGATGTTGAGAGACCTGTGTACCTAGATACAGCAGCGGAAGAAACGGACTGGTCCGGTTGGGTGAGAGAGCACCTGCTCAGAGACAGATACAGTATCCCTGTTACCTTTGTGGATTACAGTTTATTCTTCAAAGTGCACCACCGTTTGCTAGCGAAGATTGCATAGTACTGTATACTTGTCTGCTCATTTAAATACTGTTTTATTGCAGGGCTCTGCACATGACATGTACACTGTTGCTTTTTTGCTTGCCCACTAATTTGAGTAAACACATACGGGTCAAGTATACTGGTGTTGGAAGTGTTGGTTGGATATAGTTTTAACTTATTGCTGTGTGTTCTTGTCATAGGATTGTGTCATCGTGAGTTGCAGGCCACACAATCCTATCATCCTCTACTAACTGTGCCAAGGGAGGGTAGAGCCGATTGCCAGGGGTTGACAGCGGTGCATTACAGGGCCCAAAAATATACCAGCAGCCCTCTTAGCTGGGGGTATCGCTATATAAATATATATATATATACACATACTGTATATACTGTAAATATAGGCCTTAATGATGCAGTGCAGCTTGTATACATATTTTTAAATGTTATGTAAAACCTCATTTTTTTTGTTTTTCATTTTACCAGACTTCTGCAAGTCACAACTGCCAGCTCTGCAAAGTTATGCAAAACATAGAACTAAACTTACATTTTTTTTTGTAGGATTAAGAAGCTCGGTAAGCACACAATGGGAATTTTTCACACTGGAGATGTGTCAGATGTGAATATTTCATTGTCATGTAGTAGAATAAACAAAATCAGCCTGCTCAGACAGACAATGATGAAAAATTACAAAACAAGAAGTCAGCAATGTGCCAGTCATGTAAGTTCTGGCTGGAGTCATCTTAACATTATTGTAGCGCTGAAGCAGACATACTGAGAACTTGATAAACAACCCCTCGGAGAACTATAATTGAATTACACTGCAGTCTAAAGCTCTTCACATCGCATGGATGAAAGGAGTCTTTACACATTACATATTGCTGACTGCTAACATTGAGATTTAACTCGTCGTTTCCACAGAAATACCGGTATATGTATTACTACATTTGTGTGATAGTACTCCAGAAACATTTCACATGGGCCACAACTAGTGATGAGCCGAACACCCCCGGGTTCGGTTCGCACCAGAACCCGCGAACGGACCAAAAGTTTGCACGAACTTTAGAACCCTATTAAATACAATGGATGCGAACGTTCGAAATCTAAAGTGCTAATTATAACGACTATTATGCATGTTATTGTCCTAAAAAGGGTTTGGGAACCCGGGTTCTGCACCAGGGGACATGTATCAATCCAAAAAAAAGTTTTAAAAACTGCCGTTTTTCGGGAGCAGTCATTTTAATAATGCATAAAGTGAAAAAAAAAGTCAAATATTCCTTTAAATATCGTACCTGGGGGGTGTCTAAAGTATGCCTGTGAAGTGCCACGTGTTTCCCGTGTTTAGAACTGTCCCTGCACAAAATTACATTTCTAAAGGAAAAAAAGCCATTTAAAACTGCTTGCGGCTTTAATGTAATGTCTGGTTCCGGTAATATGGATGAAAATCTTTAAGAAAAATGGCATAGCTACCCCATCACAGCCCCCCCCCCCCCCCCCTACCACAGCCCATTACCAGCCCCTTTGGGTCTTATATGGATATTAAGGGGAACCCTGCACACAAAATAAAAAAGGCCCTATATACTCTGAACAGCCGTATACAGGCGGTGCATACAAGACAGGGACTGTAGGTTTGTTCTTATGTAGAATCTGTTTGTAATTTTGAACAGGTACATTGTTTAAGTGTAGCTCCAGCCAAAAAATCTATTTTTAAGCTTTTTGGAAAACATAGGGAAGGGTTATTACCCCTGTAACATTTGTTTTTCTGTCTGTGCAGTGTGCACCTGTTCAGAACAGTTCACCTCACTTTCCGTCCTAATGACAAATGTTTTTTGAAATTTTTTTTTTTTTATTGAAACAAGAATTGGTGATAAAGCATCAGTGGAGAGGAGACACTTTTTTTCCCATATTAACTCTTACAGGAGAGAATTTGCCTTCCTAGGGGTAGATTTCCTCTCACTTCCTGTTGTATCCTTCCGTTTGCAAGGAGGAGTCGTTTGTAAGTTGGATGTTTGAAAGTAGGGGCCTGCCGTATATACTCAGCTGAAATTTGCCCCTTACATGTTGGTGTTGCCACAACACTGTGAGCCCTCACAGTTACTCTTGGTGGGCGCATGAATGGGCCCTGCTGTGAATTATTAGATTAAGAATTGTAATTGCATGCCCCTGTTGAACAGGGGCTGAAAAATTGGGCCTTTGGTGGTGGTGGTGGTGGTGTTGACACAACACTGTAAGGCCTCACAGTTACTCTTGGTGGGCGCAGGAATGGGCCCTGCTGTGAATTATTAGATCAAGAATTGTAATTGCATGCCCCTGTTGAACAGGGGCTGAAAAATTGGGCCTTTGGGGGTGGTGGTGGTGGTGTTGACACAACACTGTAAGGCCTCACAGTTACTCTTGGTGGGCGCAGGAATGGGCCCTGCTGTGAATTATTAGATGAAGAATTGTAATTACATGCCCCTGTTAAACAGGGGCAGAAAAATTGGGCCTTAGGCACTGGTGCCACAACACTGCAACCCCTCACAGATACTGTACTTGGAGCACAGCAATGAGCCCTGTTGCAAAGTATTGCATCAAAAATTGTAATTACACGTCCCTGTTAAACAGGGGCTGAAAAATTGGGCCTTAGCCACTGGTGCTGGTGCCACGACACTGCAACCTCTCCCAGATACTCTAGTTGGAGTGCAGGAATGAGCCCTGCTGCAAAGCATTGCATAAAAAATTGTAATTACATGCCCCTGTTAAACAGGGGCTGAAAAATTGGGCCTTAGCCACTGGTGGCGGCACCCAGAAACAAAAATGTTCTTCCAAGCTATCATCATCAATCGGATCATTGAGGAGGAGGAGGATAGTCAGTCAACATAACAGGACAGTCTCTCAGCATCAGCATCAGTCTTGAAGGGATGTGACATTTGAAAATAAATTAGTCTGTTATATCAGCTTCAGGTGTTTGGTAGCTGGTGGTGATCCAAGACTGGTATATATTTATGAAGGTCAGTCGATCAACAGAGTCGGTGGACAGGCACACCCTGTGATCCGTGACAAATCCTCCAGCAGCACTGAATGTGCGTTCTGAAAGAACGCTGGATGCAGGACAGGCCAGTAGCTTAATTGCATACTGTGCAAGCTCTGGCCAGTGATCCATCCTCAAGACCCAGTAAGCCAGAGGATTTTCGGTGGGGAAGGTGTCCAAGTCTGACCTTGCCCCTAGGTATTCCTGCACCATGTATATCAGACGCTGGCGATGGTTGCTGGAACCGATCATACCTTGGGGCTGCGGACTAAAGAATTGTCTGAACGCATCGGTCAGACGGCCACCTTCCCCACCGCTCCTTCTTTGACTGACCGAAGCCTCAGCAACTCGTTGTCCAGGACCAGGAGTTTGTAACCTCCCAGTCTCTGGGAACGCGTTGCACAGACCTTTCTGCAAGGCCTCCCAGAGTTGTCTCATCCTCTGCTCCCTCAGCGACGGTAAGATAAGGTCCGCAACCTTACCCTTGTACCGTGAATCAAGGAGAGTGGCCAGCCAGTAATGGTCCCTCTCCTTTATCCGAAGAATATGAGGATCCTTCCGCAGACTTTGCAGGATCAGGGAGGCCATGCAGCGTAGGTTAGCTGAGGCATTCGGTCCGGAGTCCTCTGGGTCACTAAGGATGACATGATCCGCAGCCACCTCCTCCCAGCCACGTACAAGTCCACTGGTTTCTTGGAACTGTAAATCATCCCTAAAAGACTGCTGCTGATGATGCTGTGTGCCAGGCTCCACCTCCATGCTGACACAATCCTTCTCCTCCTCCTCCTCTTCTTCCTGTGCGATGGGTGGGACAGAAGGAACACTGTCTGGGTAAAGGGGGCCTTGAGAGGCAAGGAAGTCCTCCTCTTCCTGCCTCTGTTCTGCCTCAAGTGCCCTGTCCATTATTCCACGCAGCGTATGTTCCAACAGGTGGACAAGAGGTACAGTGTCACTGATGCATGCACTGTCACTGCTCACCATCCTCGTGGCCTCCTCAAATGGTGCCAGGACAGTGCATGCATCCCTGATCATGCCCCACTGGCGTGGTGAAAAAAAACCTGAGCTCCCCTGACCCTGTCCTGGTGCCGTAGTCGCACAAGTACTCATTGATGGCCCTCTGCTGCGTGTGCAGCCGCTGCAGCATGGCCAACGTTGAGTTCCACCTGGTGGGCATGTCACATATAAGGCGGTTCTTGGGCAGGTTCAACTCCTTTTGCAGCTCAGCCAGGCGAGCACTGGCATTATAAGATCTGCGGAAATGCACACAGACTTTCCTGGCCTGCCTCAGGACATCCTGTAAGCCCGGGTACCTGCCCAAGAACCGCTGCACCACCAGGTTAAGGACGTGAGCCACACAGGGCACATGGGTCAGTTGTCCCTGTCGGAGAGCGGAGAGGAGGTTGGTGCCATTGTTGGTGCCATTGTCGCAAACTACCATTCCTGGCGTAAACCACCTCTCGGCCTGCCCCTGCAGAGCAGACAGAACCTCTGCCCCAGTGTGGCTCCTGTCCCCCAAACACACCAGCGCAAGCACGGCATGGCATCTTTTTGCCTGCGTACTTGCGTAGCCCCTTGAACGCCTACGGAGCACCGATGGTTCCGAGGACAAACCACAGGAAGAGGCCATGGAGGAAGAAGAAGAGGAGGGGGTGGAGGAGAGAGGTGTGTCACAACCAGTAGTAGCATTTTGGAGGCGTGGCGGTGGAACAACCTCCAACACTACTGCACCTTGTCCTCCATCCTTTCCAGCTGCCAAAAGAGTGACCCAATGGGCCGTGAAAGAAAGGTAACGTCCCTGTCCATGCCTGCTGGACCATGAGTCAGCGGTAATATGCACCTTACCGCTGACCGCCCTGTCCAGCGAGGCCAAGACATTGCCTTCCACATGCCGGTAGAGAGCCGGAATCGCCTTCCGTGAGAAAAAGTGGCATTTGGGAACCTGCCACTGAGGAACCGCACATTGCACAAACTCACGGAAGGGGGCCGAGTCTACCAACTGAAAAGGCAGCAGTTGAAGCGCTAGCAATTTAGCCAAGCTAGCATTCAACCGCTGGGCATGTGGATGGCTGGGAGTGAACTTCTTTCGACGGTCCAGCAGCTGGGGCAGGGAAATTTGCCTGCTAGAATCGGACGTCGGTGTACTGCTAGCAGAGTGCCCGCAAGTACTTGGCTGTGACACACCTAATTCTACACCTTCATTCCTCTCAGTGCAGGTTTCAGAGAGGACTGAAGGTATAGTGGGGTTGGAGATCCCAGCTGATGCGGTGCAAGGAGAGGTCCGCTTTGTTCTTTGGTGTGGGTCTTTAAGGTAGGCTTGCCAACGAGCTGCATGGCAGGTCAACATATGTCTGGTCAAGCATGTGGTGCCCAAGGGGGTGATGTTTTGGCCACGCGATATACGCTTGAGACATATGTTGCAAACAGCAGCTGTGCGATCTGATGCACTCGACTCAAAAAAGGCCCACACCAAAGAACTTTTTGAATAACGGGCAGAGGCAGCGCCCTGCACAGGCGGAGCTCTGCGGTGTGATTCCGTCGGAGTGCTGCCCTTACGCTGGCCCCCCGAGGGCATCCTGCCTCGTTGGAGATGTGCCTCCTCCTCATCCTCCTCCTCCTCCTCTCTCCTATTAGGCACCCACGTGGAGTCAGTGACCTCATCATCCCCTCCCTCCTCATCACTGGAGCCAATCTGGCAGTATGCTGCAGCTGCTGGAACATGACTGCCAGATTGGTGTCCTTCTTGAGCATCCCCTCTCTCTGCTCTCACGCTACTGCCTTCCTCTAGCTGGGTATCATTATCAGACCCTTCGAAACGCTGGGCATCCTCCTGGAGCATGTACCCAACACTGTGCTCAAACAGTTCGGGGGACTCCTCAGGAGGACATGGTTGGTCTAGGGAAGGAGTGACTGATGATGACATTGATACCAGGGAAGAGGACGCTTTGGCAGCTGCTTTGCCAGTACCCTGAGCCTGGGTGAGAGAGGATGAGGAGGATGAGGAGGGCTTGGTCATCCACTCTACCAAGTCTTCGGCATGATGCGGCTCAACATGTCCAGCTGCCGAAAAGAAGGACAAGCGTGTCCCATGGCCACGTGCTGATGGCGATGCACCGCGTCAACGACCAGCACTGTTGTCTATAGACACAGAGCCTGCTTGCCCTCTTTTATTGGCTCCTGACTGTCTGCCTCTCCTTGTTTGCCTTCCAGACATTCTAATGGCCTGCAGGGAAATGGGAAAACCAGCAATAAGGCCTAGCTTCAGGAGTATATTTTGCAGGAATCACACTACGCCTGCTGTAAGTGCTGCAAATGCCTGTTGGTGTAACACACCAGGAAAACGCAGCAATACAGGCTAACTTCAGGTGTAATATGATCAGGAGGCACACTCCGCCCGCTGTAAGTGCTGCAAATGCCTGTTGGTGTAACATACCAGGAAAAAGCAGCAATACAGGCTAACTTCAGGTGTAATATAATAAGGAGGCACACTCCGCCCGCTGTAAGTGCTGCAAATGCCTGTTGGTGTAACACACCAGGAAAAAGCAGCAATACAGGCTAACTTCAGGTGTAATATGATCAGGAGGCACACTCCGCCCGCTGTAAGTGCTGCAAATGCCTGTTGGTGTAACACACCAGGAAAAAGCAGCAATACAGGCTAACTTCAGGTGTAATATGATCAGGAGGCACACTCTGCCCGCTGTAAGTGCTGCAAATGCCTGTTGGTGTAACATACCAGGAAAAAGCAGCAATACAGGCTAACTTCAGGTGTAATATGATCAGGAGGCACACTCCGCCAACTGTAAGTGCTGCAAATGCCTGTTGGTGTAACACACCAGGAAAAAGCAGCAATACAGGCTAACTTCAGGTGTAATATGATCAGGAGGCACACTCCGCCCGCTCTAAGTGCTGCAAATGCCTGTTGGTGTAACACACCAGGAAAAAGCAGCAATACAGGCTAACTTCAGGTGTAATATGATCAGGAGGCACACTCCGCCAACTGTAAGTGCTGCAAATGCCTGTTGGTGTAACACACCAGGAAAAAGCAGCAATACAGGCTAACTTCAGGTGTAATATGATCAGGAGGCACACTCCGCCCGCTGTAAGTGCTGCAAATGCCTGTTGGTGTAACACACCAGGAAAAAGCAGCAATACGGGCTAACTTCAGGTGTATAATGTGCAGGAGGCTTAGCAACAATGACACTGACACTGTCCCCTGCCTATCCTTCTCTCTCCCTGCACACAAGGTTTATCAAAGTATATGACACTGACACTCTCCCTGTCTATCCTTCTCTCTCCCTGCACACAAGGTTTAGCAAAGAATATGACACTGACACTGTCCCCTGCCTATCCTTCTCTCTCCCTGCACACAAGGTTTATCAAAGTATATGACACTGACACTCTCCCTGCCTATCCTTCTCTCTCCCTGCACACAAGGTTTAGCAAAGAATATGACACTGACACTGTTCCCTGCCTATCCTTCTCTCTCCCTGCACACAAGGTTTATCAAAGAATATGACACTGACACTCTCCCTGCCTATCCTTCTCTCTCCCTGCACACAAGGTTTAGCAAAGAATGTGACACTGACACTGTCCCCTGCCTATCCTTCTCTCTCCCTGCACACAAGGTTTAGCAAAGAATATGACACTGACACTCTCCCTGCCTATCCTTCTCTCTCCCTACACACAAGTTTGAGGTACAAATAGCACTGACACTGTCCCTGCCTATGTAACTCTTTCCCTGCGCCGGAACACACTACACAAGGCCGCCGCGCTGGCGGCCTTTTATAGTGTGGGGCATGTGCTAAACCCCCTGAGCTATAATTGGCCACAGGCAACCTGCCTGTGGCCAATTATGGCTCTCCTAGCTGCCGGCGCTGTGATTGGCCAAGCATGCGGGGTCACAGTGCATGCTTGGCCAATCACAGCGCCGGGATTGCACTGCGATGGCGCAGTGTATTGTGGGCCGTTCGCGTCACTCGAATTTGGCGCGAACGGCCCAAATCGTTCGATGTTCGCCGAACGGTCGAACAGCCGATGTTCGAGTCGAACTTATGTTCGACTCGAACACCGAGCTCATCCCTAGCCACAACAAATGGTGCCCCTTAGTTGCATGATTTAAATATTTCTGAACACACAGGGATGAGATCTCTGCATTCTGTATGCATTGCAGATGTATTATAATTCACCAAATACAAGTAAGTTAGAAAGTAACCATGGTTGCTCTGTGTTATTAAAAAAGCTTATTAGGGTTCGTTTACACATATGTGCAGCAATATTTGATTTTTTTTTTACTTTAGGAATTGCCTCTTGATCAGAGAGACAATCACATTGGTTTAAGGTGTCTGAAGAGTGTTCCACTCTTCCTCCCCCCACCCCTTTTTATTTGTCATTTTTTTTTTGTGGGGGGAGCGGGTACCTGATCCTGACAGGTACCTGCTCCCCCAATCTGTGAGGAAATTCAGCAGGGACGTGCAGTCAGGGGAGGCAGAGCCATGAGCATAAAAAAAAATTACTTTGAGGGTCGTAGCTCAGGGACCAGGGGTCACAGAGACCTTAAATTGGGGTCCTACCCCACCACTGGTCAAAATTTGGTGCTCCTATCATCTATGGTTCCAGAGATACAGGGCTCCTTGCGCAGCCTGTCAGAAGCTAAATACAGAGCAGACAGTTTAAATGCTAGCTGGCACACTCTGTTTGCAGCAGACTAAGAGGATGAGCTCACAGTGCCTCTCCTCACTTCTTGTCAGAGGCACTGAGCTCAATGGGCAGCTTGGAGTCTTGGACCAATGGTAAAGTACCATTGGCCAAGCTGTCCAATAAAAATGCTGCAGTGGAGGCTGGCCTCTCACTGCAGTGTCTTAGAAGGGGGCATGTGTCTAAAAGACAAATACTCCCTTCCAGCCCAGCCCTCTTAACTAGAAGGAAAACAAATGTGTTTATGTGTATAAGATTTACCCATAATCCCATGTTTTTCTCACACAGTAAAGAGGGAGAATGAGAATCTACTGCTGCTGAAAAGGTACAAGCTAAATCATATATTATTATGCTATATGTTAAAAGATAATAATTAATTATTTATCTATTTACTGTGAAAATACTGGTTGAAAGGTATAACTTCAAACTACAGTAGTTTGTCTATTAAGCCATCTGATTGAGTAAAGTTTTTGAAAATATAGTAAATTACCTTAAAAATAATATATACCGTACATACTCGAGTATAAGCCGAGTTTTTCAGCCCTTTTTTTAGGGCTGAAAATACACCCCTCGGCTTATACTCGAGTCAGTACCTGAAAATCTTCTTATACTGCGGCCAGCGTCCATTGTTTAAATATCGCGGCTTTCTCCTGGTCCCTTCCATGATAGGCGTTTCGAGCAAACACTGTGTTGAGTGTTCCGCCTATCACGGAGATCCTCTCATCCTCGGACTCCGTTTTCCAGCAGGCACTGTGTTCAGTGTTCTGCCTATCATGGACGTTCTCTTGTCCGAGGATGAAAAGACTTCCGTGATTGGTGGAACATGGAACACAGTGCCTGCTGGGAAACTGAGTCCGAGAATGAGAGGATCTCCGTGATAGGCGGAACACTCAACACAGTGTTTGCTGGAAATGCCTATCACGGAAGGGACCAGGAGAAAGCCGCGATATTTAAACAATGGACGCCGGATGAAGTATAAGAAGATTTTCAGGTACACTGACTCGGGCACAGGGAGGCTGCAATGGACACAGTGAGGTTGGGCACAGTAAGCTGGCAATGGGCACAGTGAGGTGGCAATGGGCACAGTGAGGTGGCAATGGGCACAGTAAGGTTGAGCAATTGGCACAGTGAGGTGGCAATGGGCACATTTCCCCCCCTAGGCTTATACTCAAGTCAATACGTTTTCCCAGTTTATTGGGGTGATATTAGGTACCTCGGCTTATACTCGGGTTGGCTTATACTCGAGTATATAAGGTAATAATTATTTGTATATTACTTACTTATGTTAATTAATTCTTTGCCACCCAGGCCAATTCTGACACGTCTTTCCTACATGTAAAAATCATAATTTTATTGCTAGAAAATTATGCATAGCCCCCAAACATTATATATATTCTTTTAGCAGACACCCTAGGGAATAAAATGGTGGTAATTGCAATTTTTTATTTTTTTTTGGAAAGAAACTGTTTCATAAATAAAAAATTGTAAAAAACAAAAGTTAGCCTGATTTTTTTGTATAATGTGAAAGATGATTTTATGCTGAGTAAATAGATACCGTATTTATCGGCGTATAACACGCACTTTTTTCCCCTTAAAATCAGGGGAAAATCGTGGGTGCGTGTTATACGCCGATCCCCCACCGATCCCCCGCTGAAACGAGCGAGAGTAGCCGAGATACACAAAGCCGAAGTACACTCGGCTTTACTCGGCTCCTCTCGCAGTCCCGCCCACCTCCACTGATTGCGCCACTGACATACAGAAAGCCGAGTGTACTTCGGCTAGTCTCGGCTCCTCTCGCAGTCCCGCCCCTGACTGTGAGCAGAGCCGAGTCTAGCCGAAGTACACTCGGCTTTCTGTATGTCAGCAGCGCAATCAGTGGAGATGGGCGGGACTGCGAGAGGAGCCGAGTCTAGTCGGAAGTACACTCGGCTCCGCTCGCTCCTCTCCACAGCGGAAATCGGCGCCAAATTTAAACATTGCAGAGACTGGCACTGGGCAAGGCAAGGCTGCCAAGGCACTGGGCAAGGCAAGGCTGCAAAAGCACTGGGCAAGGCATGGCTGCAAAGGCACTGGGCAAGGCATGGCTGCAAAGGCACTGGGCAAGGCATGGCTGCAGAGGCACTGGGCAAGGCTGCAGATGTACACTGGGAAAGGCTGCAAAGGCACTTGGCAAGGCTGCAGATGGACACTGGGCAAGGCTGCAATGATGGACACTGGGCAAGGCTGCAGATGGACACTGGGCAAGGCTGCAGATGGACACTGGGCAAGGCTGCAATGATGGACAAGGCTGCATTTAAATGTAAGTTTTTTTCCTTGAACTTCCTTCCTAAAAGTTTTTTTCCTTAAAATTCCCTCCTAAACTTGGGGTGCGTGTTATACGCCGGCGCGTGTTATACGCCGATAAATACGGTACCTAATATGTCACGCTTTAAAAGTGTGCACACTTGTGGAATGGCGCCAAACTTCAGTACTTGAAAAACTCCATAGGCGACGCATTAATTTTTTTTACAGCTTACATGTTTAGAGTTACAGAGGAGGTCTAGTGCTAGAATTATTGTTCTTGCTCTAAAGTTTGCGGCGTATGTAACCTGTGTGTATCTGACTTTGATACTACCCAGTGCCTCACCAGTGACTGACCTTACCACACGTCCCTGAATTTCGGCCCTCCCTCCTTCCACCTCAGCCTTCAGGGACACATCACAGGTTCCAGAAGACTGCGGGACCAATCACAAAGTGCAGCGTGGTTCATGCATGGGGAGTGGGAAGCCGGTTGTGAAACTGCAATGCTTCACTTAGTGCCGTCTTTAAGGCAGGGCAAAAGGGGCACCTGCCCTGGGCCCTGTCATTGTTGTGGAGCCCAAAGCAGCTGCCTTATACTTGCCAACTATCCTAGTTTAAATGTCATTGTCCCTTGAAGTTTTAGTCCTGTGCTGTGTCCCAATATCTCAGTGTAAAGTGCTGCTACTAATGCTGCCCAGCTCTGCCCTATTGTTGTGTACAGATGACTCACCTGCAGACCCTGTGTTTACATATAAATAACCGTCATTCATATGCAAATAAAGGGAGCATTCATATGTAAATAGTGGCGGTCGGCGGCATTGTTATGTAAATAAAGGCAGCATTCATATGTATATCATGCCCCTCTGCAGTGAGGAGATTATGTGCTGTAACCTCTAGCAACCAATCAGTGAGCAGTATTACTGTACAGTAATCTCTAGCAACCAATCAACAAGCAGAAATCATGTGCTATAACCTCTAGCAACTAATTAGTGTGCCGTAATGTGTGCTGTAACCCCTGGCAACCAATCGCAATTGCTGCACCTGAAGCCAATTGAAGACTCAGCTTGGACGAGGACAGAGCTGGATCCAGGGGCAGGTAAGTGTCCATATATTAAAAGTCAGCAGCTACAGTATTTGTAGCTGCTGACTTTTAGTTTTTTTGAGGGGGAGACTAGAGCTTCTCTTTAACCGTATATTTATGGGTATAAATGCTGAAGTATCTACCTGACACTCATTAGAACTAAATAAGTGGCTTGCATAAGCTACACAATATTTTCAATTATACAGAACAAGCTCAGTTGAATGTGACCAACTACTAACAGCTTTACTGTGACCTGGGTAAAAAATAACCTTCACAGGCTCCTTATTGGTTCCACCTTGGGGCCCCATTGCACATAGTTACGGCCCTGGGTCAGTCCAAGTGATAGTTCACACATGAGTGAAGTTTGATTGTCTGGATTATCTTCCTTATTTTTCTTGGGGTCTCAAGTGGCAAGATCTCCTTACAATAGTTCCTGGCTACCTTGGAGCTTTGGGTGTTCCCACCCATGCTGCTGCATTCTACACATTCAACAGGGAGAGAGTGGAGCCCCTTAGTGATAGCTGTATGTTTTCAAAAAAGTATTCATTAAGTTATATATTTATAAAAGGTTATTTCACTTTTTATTTATGCCATATGTAGGGTTGCCACCTGTCCGGTTTTGACCCGGACAGTACGGGTTTAGGAGGCTGTGCCCGGGTTTCCCTCTGCCTCTCCCCCGGACACAATTTCTAGCTGACATCGGGTACCATGGAGCCTCCTTTTACGAGCCCCGACACACAGCGGGACATGGACAGCAGGGATCGGAGCGGCGGGCGGGGAGAACAATTACAGAGCGAGTAAAACAAAGGGGGAGAGAGAAGCGACAGGCAGCTGCTGGTGCGGAAGTTTTTATTGAAGTAAATGTTTAACAACAATCCACTCACTCTTCATGTCAGATCTGCAGCTAAAGGTAAGTCGGTCTGTAAACTCCGCTGTCCCATCTCCCCCTCCAATCCACGCTGCTGTTTCACTGGAGGAAGCCAAAGACACAAAGCCGTGGGGAATCTGCAGTGAGCTGTCACCTGGGACGCTGTGACCAATCAGAGCGTTCCGGAGGCTTAACCACGCCTCCATCATCAGAGACAGCTCACATGAATTTCCTGCGGCTCTCTGTTTCCTCCAGTGATTCAGTGAAACAGCAACGTGGATCGGAGGGGAGAATGGGACAGCCGACTTCATAGACTGACCTGACTACAGCTCTGACATGAACAGTGAGTGGATTTTTTTTAAGCATTTATTTTATTAAAAACGTCTGCATCAGCAGCTGCCTGTTACCTCTCTCTCTCCCTTATGTTTTGACTCCTTTGTATTTGCCTCCGCCCTCTGTAATTACCCCTCCCCCTCCTCTGTAATTACCCCTCCCCCTCCTCTGTAATTACCCCTCCCCCCCTCCTCTGTAATTACCCCTCCCCTGTAATTACCCCTTCCCTCCTCTGTAATTACCCCCCCATCCTCTGTAATTGCCCCCACCAATCTCTGTATTTGTTCCCCCTCCTCTGTAATTGTTCCCCCTCCTCTGTAATTGCCCGCCGCTGCAAACGCCCTGCTGTCCGGGCCCCCCTGTGTGCTGTAGGGTTGCCACCTGTCTGGGATTCACCCGGACAGTGCGGGTTTGAAACATGTGCCCGGGTCTCTGCCCGCCTGAGACCCGGGCACATTATTCAGACCCGCCAGTGGCTCCCTGTGCCGTGTGCGTCTCGAGTTCGGTCCACTCCTGCTCCCTTCCTATCTACCCCCTTCCCTCCCCCCACACTGTCAGTGCACCTCCGTCCGCTCTGTGTACTGCAGACGGGAGACACAGAGGCAGAGCGAAGAGGCGGAACCTCCATGTTGCCGGGGACTCTCCTCTGGTTGGCTGCAGAAGGAACAAGGAGGTGGGGTTGAAGGCGCTGCTCTGATGGAAAGTTTGCAGATATCGCGCTGGGATTGGAGCTCAGCTTGCAAGGTACGTTTTTGCCCCCCCCCATACACTATACATACAGTTCTGCCACCCCCCTCCCATACACCATCCATCCATATAGTTCTCCCTCTCCTCCTCATACACCATCCATATATACAGTTCTCCCCCCCCCCACCATACATATATACAGCCCCCCATATATACAGTTCTCCCCCATACACCATACATATATACAGCCCCCCCATATATACAGTTCTCCCCCCACCATACATATATACAGCCCCCCATATATACAGTTCTCCCCCCATACACCATACATATATACAGCCCCCCCCCATATATACAGTTCTCCCCCACCCCACCATACATATATACAGCCCCCCATATATACAGTTCTCCCCCCATACATATATACAGTTCTCCCCCCATACACCATACATATATACAGTTCTCCCCCCATACACCATACATATATACAGTTCTCCCCCCCATACATATATACAGTCTCCCCCCATACACCATACATATATACAGTTCTCCCCCCCATACACCATACATATATACAGTTCTCCCCCCATACACCATAGATATATACAGTCCCCCCCCATACACCATACATATATACAGTTCTCCCCCCATACATATATACAGTCTCCCCCCCCATACACCATACATATATACAGTTCTCCCCCCCATATACCATACATATATACAGTCCCCCCCATACACCATACATATATACAGTTCTCTCCCCCATACATATATACAGTTCTCCCCCCATACACCATACATATATACAGTTCTCCCCCCATACACCATACATATATACAGTTCCCCCCCATACACCATACACATATACAGTTCTCCCCCCCCATACACTGTACATGTATACAGTACCCCCCATATATACAGTCTCCCCCCCCATACATCATCCATATATTACATCATCCATATATACAGTCCCCCCCCCATACACCACACATATATAGAGTTTTCACCGGGTGACACCATCAACTGCTCTACTGACACCATCCACTGCTCTACTGGCTGACAGTGTCCACTTTTGAGGTAGGTTAGTTTCATATTTTAACTGACATTTCTTTTATTATTGAATCATATTTTATGGGTACACTAATGCTTTTGTTTTATTTAACCATGCCCCTTTAATTCCCCCCCCCCACCACTGCAATTTGGCCACAGCCACTGTTCACCATAACACACCTCATTACTACTCTCTTTGGGTAACCCCAAAGGTGTCCCAGGTATTTTACAATCCTATAGCGCGTAGTACAAAAAAATTGCCCAATGACAGTGCTCAAAATAGAACAATTGATAAATGTTCAGTATTAAAAAACAAAACAAAAAACAATGGAAGAAAAAAACAATGACACAGCCCACTCACACCAGGCCCTGGCCCTTATGTGCACTTTGGTGCGCTGCAATTCATGGTGAATGGGATCCCAACACACCTTCACAATGCATGTTCACTGCAACAATCCTCAGCGCAGCAGTGTCTTCTATGTTACGCTGCGCTGCATTAAAATGTGAACAGTATATTTTGTGTGCTGAGGGACATTACTGCCCTTTTATTTTGAATAGGCTGTCAGACACAGTGTGTTAACACATAGATCATGTGCACTGCAGCACGTTACATTGTGGTGTCAATGGGCCCTAAAAGTAACTGTGTGAAATCAACTGAAACCAGCCACGATTAACTGCAGGCACTCAATTGCATACTCCACTGACTTCTGTTGCATGTGTTGGTGCCATTGTGACAATGACAGCATTGTGTTATCAAATTCGGCAACACATTTGCATATTTAGCAATCATGGCAGTTAGTGGGTTGCAATTCTGAATAAATGGCTGAAATCATCTATGATCAGTCATGGAACATTGATAGTCTTATTGGCTACCTTTGCAACTTGGGCTAAGGACTACAAACATTATTTGAAAATAGGAGGTGGGGTTGATGCTGGCAATGTTGGCCATCAGCTTTTAAGTTTACAGAAAAAATAAACTAACATAAATTATAATTAGTATCATAAAAATGATGCTATCCTAAATAAAGATTTTAAAAGCTTGAGGGGAAGTGGGGGTGGCATGAATTGAATGATAATAAGAGCCATTGGGAACTCTACATCATTGGACAACTAGTGACTCCTAACTTGTACAACACGTGTGCTTTCCAGCCAACGCGTGTCTTCGGTACCAGTAATACAAAGGCACGCACTGTATTACCAAATTCGGTCAGAGATTATGCTTTGTTTTAAATACAATATGTCAGAGCAAGTTATTTCAGGACGCCGCTTTCTATGTGTTGTGAATTCTTTAGCCAGATTTGGACCAACATTAAAAATCATCCATGGATGTTATACAAGAGCTTTCAATATCACACATGTACTTAGTTATAAGAATATTGCTTTATTTGTAACATTCATAGTAGCATAACATCTATTTCAGTCTATAAAAGCAGAGATTTATTGAAAATACCAGTACTGAAGTAGCAGCACATTATTAAAGTAGAATTCTGGGCGAAAAAAAAAAAACGTAGGTGCATCAGTCTATCCAGAGCAGTAACATAAAGTTTTTTTTTACTTGTTGATCCCGTCCCTAATCTTTCCAATTCCTTTACCTGGGTGATAATGCTGTTTTTTTATGCAGTGAAATTGCACAGGCGTGTTTTCATCCAGTCTTGTATGGAAGTTTTTTAAATGTAAAACCCTCTTAACTCTCTTGTATTTTATTGTATTGTAACTGTACTGTCTCCCTTTTTTATATTGTAAAGCGCTGCGTAAACTGTTGGTGCTATCTAAATCCTGTATAGTAATAATAATAAGTATAATAATAATAATAAAGATAAATGGACAAAATTAAAGCCTTATTTGAATGTCATTGAAAAAAAACGATGTTTTTCTCGACGTGATTCTTCTCAAGCCTGCCTTGCCTACACACTATCATGAAAAAAAATGCTTGAGCAAAGCGCGGTGACGTACGAAATGTAAGACGGCACTATAAAGGGGAAGTTCCATTCGTTAGTTTTACCAGAACAAGCGCTCCCGTCTCATCACTTGCTTCTGAGCATGCGCGTTTTTTTCACGTCGTTAAAGCCTACACACGGACGTTTTTCATGACGAGAAAAACGACGACGTGAAAAACGACGAGAAAAATTAGAGCATGTTCCAAATTTTTAATGGCCATTTTTCACGTAGTGAGAAATGCTCTGGAGCCCACACACGATTGTTTTTAATGACCAAATTAAAAAATGGCATTTTTCTCGTCATGAAAAACGGTTGTGTGTACGCGACATAACTCCAGCTAATACTCTTTAAGCAGTTGCAGCAATGGGACTTATTTAATAGAACTGGAGAGTGGAAAATCTGGTGCAGCTCTGTACTTCAGTTTGTTCATTTAAGCCAGGCATGTCCAAAGTCCGGCCCACGGGCCAATCGCGGCCTGCGTTCCGGTTTCAGACGGCCCACCTAGTGATCTTGACATATATATCTTTTGTGGCCCCCAACGAATCCCTGAGCGCCAGGGGCAACAAAAGATAGTATGCTGGCTGCCTTGGAGGGGACGGGACGAGCATGTGACTGTGACGTCATGGGAGCATGTGGCCACCCGGAGCATGTGACTGTGACGTCATGAGAGGCCTATATAAATCGGAGCGCACCGCACACCCAGCATTACAGCGGGAGGAAGCGACGAGTCAACATCGAAGAGGAGAACAGGGAAGAAGGCGACGGAGAAGACCGGGCCCTGCTAGCAAAAGAGCTGGAAGAAGATAGCGGAGGCCCGGCAGAAGGAAGAAAGAACCGGAGAGCGAGAGAAGAACCGGTAAGCGCGGAGACGACACCGGAGACCCCCGAAGTCGGAAGAAGACCCCCGGAGCTGTGTAATAAATTACTTTAAAAACCTGTGTAGTGTTTTTTATTGACATTTTTTTCCACAAGGTGAATGGGTAGGGATACGATGTACCACATACTCATTCACATAGGGTGGGGGGCCGGGATCTGGGGGCCCCCTTATTAAAGGGGGCTTCCGGATTCCGATAAGCCCCCGCCCGCAGACCCCGACAACCAACAGCCAGGGTTGTCGGGAAGAGGCCCTGTCCTCATCAACATGGGGGCAGGGTGCTTTGGGGTGGGGGGGCCGCAGGTCGCCCCAAAGCACCAAACCCCCCATGTTGAGGGCATGCGGCCTGGTACGGTTCAGGAGGGAGGGGGGGGCGCTCTCGTCCCCCCTCTTTTCCTGCGGCCTGCCAGGTTTCGTGCTCGGATAAGGGTCTGGTTTGGATTTTGGGGGGACCCCCACGCCGCTTTTTCGGCTTAGGGGGTTCCCCTTAAAATCCATACCAGACCGAAGGGCCTGGTATGCTCCTGGAGGGGGAACCCATGCCGTTTTTTTATTTAAAATTTGGCATGGAGTTCCCCCTCAAGATTTATACCAAACACAGTGCCTGGTATTGGCGGGGATCCAAGACGGATCCCCGTTCATTAAAGGTCGGACATATGTCGGCTTCATGTCGCAGGGCAAAGTCAGATCCAAAGTAGGATGGCTGTCGTGTCGCACAAGTGTGAACCCAGCCTCAACCACTTGCCGACCGCCGCACGCCGATGTACGTCGGCAGAATGGCACGGCTGCGCATATTGGCGTACAGGTACATCCCCTTTAATATGTACAGCCGTGGGTCGTGCGCGAGCCGCCGCCGGCGCACTCGCGACCCGGTCAGGTACTCCGTGACTGCACCCATGGGACCCGATCACCGCCGGTGTCCTGCGATCGGGTCACAGAGCTGAAGAACGGGGAGAGGTGAGTGTAAACAAACCTCTCCCCGTGCTTCCTAGTGAGCCTGTCACTGATCATCTGTTCCCTGTCATAGAGAACGACGATCTGTGACATCACACGCCAAGCCACGCCCCCTACAGTTAGAATCACACATTAGGTCACACTTAACCCCTTAGCGCCCCCTACAGGTTAACCCCTAAACTGCCAGTGTCATTTTCACAGTAATCAGTGCATTTTTATAGCACTGATCGCTGTAAAAATTGCAATGGTCCCAAAATAGTGTCAAAAGTGTCCGATGTGTCCGCCATAATGTCGCAGTCATGATAAAAATCGCTGATCGCCGCCATTGCTAGTAAAAAAAATATATTAATAAAAATGCCATAAAACTATCCCCTATTTTGTAGACGGGAGAGATGATACAGCTCCAAAAACTACAAATCCCTTGGCTTGGCTTCCGTCCCACTAAACCGCAAGGTGCTGGCTATGCACAGGTGCATTGGATAGAAAGAAATCCTGGACTGCCGCATTCCATAAAATTACGTCTTTATTGGGTAGGTAAAATCCAAAAACAACCAAAACGATACAGTCAAAATAAAGTGAACAACAGGAAAAAATTAGCTGACATGTTTCACATCGTGTGATGCTTACTCATAGCTTTGAGTACTCATAGCTTTTGCGCAAACCAATCAATAAATACTTATTGCGATTTTTTTTTAACAAAAATATGTAGAAGTATACGTATCGGCCTAAACTAAGGAAAAAAAATGTTTTTAATAATATATTTTTTGGGGATATTTATTATAGTGTAGCACACCAACCCCAGACTTTACCTGCTTTTCTTCTGCTTGGCTCCTCCGCAGGAAAGAATGAGGCACACCGCACCACAAGCCCGTACCCTCCTGGATGGGGAGGTTGAGCGGTGTTAGTTTCTCGGGCCTGCTTGCAGCCAGTGTTTAAAAACCTCCAGTGCTGACCTTGTTTCTGTGTTAGTCAGAAACAAGCCTTTAGTTCTCCCCAGTAAGCAACTGTCCACACCAACTGAAAGGTCCAACTCTTATTTATTTTTCTCAGCACAATAAACAGTCTCTTTGAGAGCAGACAGGTTGGGACAAGACACAGGTCAGATAAGGTGGCAGGAGGTCCAGGCACAAACTTGAATTGGGTTTTCTCCTGTTCTGATTAGCACGAACAGGCTTGGCGCATGGTCCCTGCCACAGACCATGAGGTTGGTCACGGCCACTGACCGGGTGGAAAAGATGAAAGCCACTGACCTTGTGTGCGTAGTGTCACTGCCACTGTGACATACAGAACACGCACTTCCTTCCTTTAGTAACTTGGCCCCTTTTTTAGGACAAGAACATCCCTCCGGAGAGTTACCAGAGGCCCCATCTGTCACCATGACTCTGCGCTGGGTCTTCAGAAAGGGTCACCTCCCTGGCCTCCTCAATCCTGAATACAGGTCCCCTCGCAAGGCAGATCCCTGGGAGCCTCGGTCCCTGGCAGATCCCAGCCGAAGGCTGCTGGGCTCCAGGCCTTTCTCCAAAGTACCTCACCCCAGACTGAAGGTGTCTGGGATGGAACAGCAGCTCCGTCTCTGGGCCTAGGGCACCCGGAGACAACCCGACGAGGCCTCCGGGCCTAGGGCACCCGGAGGCGACACACACGCACCCAGGCCTAAGGTGCCTGAGCGCGGAACCGACCCCACTGGAAGATGGCCGCCCCCTTTTATATCCTCTCCCGACAGGCACAGCAAGTTCCCCGCCCCGCTGTACTGCTGCCAAGAGGGGACAAAAAAGGCACAACATTGTACCGCGGGTCAACCCGGGCCCATGGCAACGGCGCCACCTATAGGCCCCAGGGAACTGCACATCAGTACTATCTCCCAGGGACAGAAATGGTCCATGAAACCTAACAATTAGTGCATCTGAGCCTAGTTACCACTCAGATGTTTCCCTTAAATGTAACCACCCGCTACACATCCCCCCCACTTATGAACACTGGTCCCCAGTGTCTGGAATCAATTTATGCCTCCTCAATCAGAGTCAGTATAAGCCAGATCCAGAAACAAACAAAAAAAAAATGACAATTTAAAATTTTGTTTGTTTGTGCCGGAACCTAACATGGGGAAGGAAAGAAAACACAGATGAGAAAGGGGGTGCACATGTGTATAAAACACTTTGAGGTCACACAAATATTACAGTAAAAATTTACAGTTCCCTCCCGCAGAACTAGTTAAGACCCACCCCATACTCAGCAGTCTTGCTTGTCGTTCACCTGCAGAGGAAAGAAAACACATAATCTAACACAATGTGTAATTTAGAATGAACAGGTTCCTCCCTAAAGAAAAACCTCTTCGCTCTATGTGCAGTGTGAGATTTAACAGTATAACAGTTGCACAACACCGCCACCTAGTGGTGGTGCTGCTATGAATCCACTGTTTTTTTTTCTTTTTTTTAGAACTCCTTTTTTTTTTTTCTTGAACTGTGGCCCTAAGCTGACTACAACCCCAAAGTCCTTGTTAGATTTGCGGTGGGAAGAGAAGGGAGGACAACAATAGCAACAGCTCCCACTCCTCAAAAGAGTAAAGTACCCTTTAATATAGGGCAAAGTTCCTGGAGGAAAAAAAAAAGTTCAAACACAAAAACACAGGAGTCTGATCTCTCATAAATAGTAGTGTGGGTCAGGCAACAGCAGCGGCTTCCAATGTCTGTCAAAGGTATCTATGTGGTACTCCACATTGTCCTTGTCCTTTCGGCAGATAAGTACTTTGTCCGCATGAATGTGCCGACCCAACATCCAAGCAGCTTTGCAATCTTTAAACCGCAGAGTGGCGGCGGGTGAACACGAAAAATACTTTCTGGCCTGAGGTACCTTAATGTGTGTCCACATAAACTCAGAGTACCACCGATCTCCACAGGCCTCAACCTCGAACAAAAGTTCTCTGGGTAGGTACGGGTACTCCCACCCATACTCGCTGGCAACCTTCTGGTTGAAGAGTCTCTGTAAGCGGGACAGCGGTGGCATCGTGGCGCGGTCTCCTGATCCAGGCAAGACAACAGCATCCGGGTGCCGAGGCACTTTAACTGCCTCCGGGCCAGTTGCAGGGGCCCGCAGTGACACTTGTCTCGTAGTAGCAGTAGTGGTGGATGCAGGTGCTCCCGACGGTGGAAGGGCAGGCAAGGGGACAGATCCCTCCTCAGGCTCGGAAGCCACCCCCCGGGGTGTACTTTCCCCAGTAGACATGGGTGGGTCCCTAGGCTTACGGAACAAGGACAGGGGCATCTTATCCCATCCCTTCCTCTCAAATAGTTCATCAATTGCGGCGTCATCACCCGCATCTGAGATGGACTCTAGGTCAGAGGTATCGTACTCCTCCACAGGGGAGTAGTTCCTGGTGAAGGACGATTCACCCCCCTCTGGCCAACTCACTAACATGTGAATCCCCAGGGCTAGGGACCTTTAACAAAGTCTCTCCCCCTGGCTTACCTCGGCTTGAAGAAGGACTCGGACGTCCGGGACTTTTCCCTTCAGAGACATCCGTTCCGGGTAAGTGCTGGGCGTTGCTCCACCACGGCCGCGGGAAGCTTTCACAAGACCCATCTTCCTCTTGGGCGGTGGGAGAAAAGACTCTGTTGTAACCGAAGCAGCAGCCTCCGGTTTCTCACTCGCTGAAGCGATCTCCTCTGTGACTTCCCCTGAAGTCCCGTCAGTGCGCGCAGGGGTGGCTGTGCAAGCTTTGATTCCTCCTTCCAGAGTGGTGGCGCCCGTAAGGCAATTGAGGTGGAAGGCCCCTGGCCTCTCTGTAGGTTGCTCCACCTCGAAAAAAAACTCCTTACAGCTTTCGCATCGCCCGAATGGCTTCAGATGAACCACCGAGCAGCTGGGACAAATCACACCGAGGGTCTCCACGTCCTTGCACACGTAGAGGGCAAATCTTCCCCGGGGCTTGAGCCGAATCCCTGTATCCATTAGCGAAGCAGCGAATTAAGTAATTTTCACGGATGTAGAAGCTGGAACCCATGAGGCATGAGACGACCTGCTGACCATCTGCTGCTCCATCGCTAACCTTTTCGCACCAAAGTCCCCACGTGTAACTCCATACATGGTCAGACTCCTCCCATCTCCTGCATCGCTCGCAGGCTTTTCTGAATAGACACGCCCGCGAACTACGCAGTCAGGGTTCTCCTCGTGGCGCAGTTCTAAACATGGTCGACCTCCACGGAACTTCACTGGGGAATAAAAGTTCAGCTTCTGGGGGGGTTTTCACTCTGTGACCACAAACACATCCCGGACTTGAGCCCCCACGTGTAGCGCACCAACCCCAGACTTTACCTGCTTTTCTTCTGCTTGGCTCCTCTGCAGGAAAGAATGAGGCACACCGCACCACAAGCCCGTACCCTCCTGAATGGGGAGGTTGAGCGGTGTTAGTTTCTCTGGCCTGCTTGCAGCCAGTGTTTAAAAACCTCCAGTGCTGACCTCGTTTCTGTGGTAGTCAGAAACAAGCCTTTAGTTCTCCCCAGTAAGCAACTGTCCACACCAACTGAAAGGTCCAACTCTTATTTATTTTTCTCAGCACAATAAACAGTCTCTTTGAGAGCAGACAGGTTGGGACAAGACACAGGTCATCATAGGCGTGCCCACGGGGTGTGCCGGGTGTGCCTGGGCACACCCTAATGTATGTCCCAAGATCTGCTGTAATATGCTGCAAGAGAGTTTGTAGCAGCTGCCTGTTTCACATTGAGCAGTCACGGAGGCTTGTAACAGCCGCTCAGTGTGTGAAACTGTAATGTAATGTCACTGCTTGCAGAGACAATCTGTCAGTTCTCAGAGGTGATGTCGGAGGTGGGCGGGACCAAACAGCTACCAAACACAAGCCAACAGAATAGGGGCTGGGCGGGCTGCTCCGTGTATGTGGCTCCGCCCTTTCTATCAGGTATTAAACACCAGCCAACAAGATAAAGGCTGGGCGGGCTGTTCCGTGTATGTGGCTCCGCCCCCTTTTAAAGCAGCCCAATCATTGGCTGGTGTTTGATAGCTGATAGAAAGGGGGCGGAGCCACATTCACGGAGCGGCCCGCCCAGCCCCTATTCTATTGGCTTATGTTTGGTAGCTGTTTGGTCCCACCCACTCCCAAAATAACTTCCGATTTTAACAGCTCCTCTCTCTCTGCCAGCATTTACATTACATAACAGTTTCACGCACTGAGCGGTTCATACATGCCTTGCTGACTGCTCAGTGTGAAACTCCCCCTGCCCTCTCCTAGCTCAGTGCATATTGGTGCCATCTATCTAGCTGACAGCTTCACCTGTCAGTGGCCACCTGTCAGTGCCAATCAATGCCACCTAACAGTGCCCATCAGTGCAGCCTGTCAGTGCCAACCAATGCCACCTATCAGTGCCCATCAGTGCCACCTGTCAGGGCCAATCAATGCCACCTGTCAGTGCCAATCAGTGCTACCAGTGACAACCAATTCCGCCCATCATTGCTGCCTATCAGTGCCAATCAGTGCTTCCAATCAGTGCCACCTATCAGTGCCCATCAGTGTTTTCTATCAGTGCCAATCATCAGTGTCAACCAATGCCGTAAATCAGTGCCTATCAGTGCTGCCTATCAGTACCAACAAATGCCACCTACAGTGCCCATCAGTGCTGCCTATCAGTGCCAATCAGTGGTCATCAGTGCTACCTATCAGTGCCAATCAGTGGCCATCAGTGCTGCCATCAGTGACAACCAATTCCACCTATCAGTGCCCATCAGTGCCAATCAGTGCTTCCAATCAGTGCCACCTATCAGTGCCCATCAGTGCAAATCAGTGCTTCCAATCAGTGCCACCTATCAGTGGCCATCAGCACCGCTTATCAGTGCCCATTAGTGTTTCCTATCAGTGCCCATCAATGCCACCTATCAGTGCCAACCAATTACATTTATCAGTGCCCATCAGTGCTGCCTATCAGTGCCAACAAATGCCACCTACAGTGCCAATCAGTGCTGCCCATCAGGGCTGCCAATCAGTGGCCATCAGTGCTGCCTATTAGTGCAGCTCATCAGTGCTGTTAATCAGTGCCCATCAGTGTCCATCAGTGCTGCCTATCAATGCCCATAAGAGCCACCTATCAGTGCCCATCAGTGCTGCCAATTAGTGCCCAGTGATGCCAATCAGTGCCACTAAATGCCGCCAATCAGTGCCACCTATCTGTGCCAAACAGGGCCCATCAGTGCTGCCTATTTGTGCCGCCCATCAGTGGTGCCAATCAGTGCTGCAAATTAGTTCCAATCCGTGCCACCAAGCAGTTCCCATCAGTGCTCCCAACCAGTGCCGCCTATCAGTGCTGCCAATTAGTGCCCATCAGTGCTGCCAATTAGTGCCACTAAATGCTGCCAATCAGTGCCACCTGTGTCAATCAAGGCCCATCAGTGCTGCCTATCAGTCCTGCCCATCGGGGCTGCCTATCAGTGTCAATCAGTACTGCCAATTAGTGCCAATCAGTGCCACCAAGCAGTACCTATCAGTGCCCATCAGTGCTGCCAACTAGTTCCACCTATCAGTGGCCATTAGTGCTGCCAATCAGTGGCCATCAGTTCTGCCAATCAGTGCCACCTATCAGTGCCAATCAGTGCCCATCAGTGCTCCAAACCAGTGCCGCCTACCAGTGGCCATCAGTGCTGCCTACCAGTGCCCATGAGTGCTGCCTATCAGTGCTGCCAATCAGCTCCCATCAGTGCTGCCTGTCAGTGCCCATCAGTGCTGCCTGTCAGTGCCCATCAGTGCACTGAGTGCAGGGATGGGGAGGTGAACTCCGCAGACAGGCACATTGTCCATGGGGAGGCTGGCCTGGTAAGGCACAACTGAAATCCGTTATTTATTAATGGCACATGCCGATCTTTAGTATAATAGGTAATCACCACACTACTATTTACAATAAACTATTGGAGGTAAATAAAAAAAGTGTCAGTAAAAGGCTTGCTGCTAAGCACTTATATGTGTTCCCACACCACAAAAAAATTAAATGTAGCGCTAACTTACTAATCAATAACTTAACAAATAATGGTGGAAACCTCTAATGTATGGAAATCTCAATAAACTTCAATATTACCACAATAGCGGTCTCTGTGATATGTAACGTCACATACAATACACATCAAACTAAAAAAAAAGACATAAAAAATGAAACTTAGCAGGGATGGTGGAAACCCCTCCTATAGATATTTGCCATACAGATTAACTTCAAGTGCAACAACTTTTTAGATGGGAGGTTCCCACCATTATAATAGCACTTTGGGATTTTTATTATTTTGTTACACTTAATTTTATATGTTTTAGTTACTATTATAATGTGAATTTTTGCACTTGAAGTTAATTTTCCACCACCCTTGCTAAGTCCATGTCGTTATGGAACAGGAAGGGGCCCTCCCCAAACTGTTCCCACAAAGTTGGGAGAATGAAATTGTCCAAATTGTCTTGGTATGCTGACGCCAAGCTCAACCCCTGAAAAACAACCCCACACCATAATCCCCCCTCCACCAAATGATTTGGACCAGTGCACAAAACATGGTCCATAAAGACATGGATGAGCCCTTTCGGGGTGTAGGAACTTGACTGGCCTGCACATTAAAGTGGAGATTGTGAGCCAGGCCTTCTCATCCAACATCAGTGCCTGACCTCACAAATGCGCTTCTGGAAGAATGGTCAAGCATTCCCATAGACACACTCCTAAACCTTGTGGACAGCCTTCCCAGAAGAGTTGAAGCTATTATAGCTGCAAAGGGTGGACCAACTCAATATTGAACCCTATGGACTAATACTGGGACGTCAGTTCATGTGTATAGGCAGGTGTCCCAATACTTCTGGTAATTCAGTGTAAATATATATATATATATATGCATGTGTGTTTGAGCTTTGGGGTGCACACCCTAATGCAATAGGCTGCGCACGCCTATGCAGGTCATATAAGGTGGGAGGAGGTCCAGGCACAAACTTGAATTGGGTTTTCTCCTGTTCTGATTAGCATGAACAGGCTTGGCACACGGTCCCTGCCACAGACCATGAGGTTGGTCACTGCCACTGACCGGGTGGAAAAGATGAAAGCCACTGCCACTGACCTTGTGTGCGTAGTGTCACTGCCACTGAGACATACAGAACACGCACTTCCTTCCTTTAGTAACTTGGCCCCTTTTTTAGGACAAGAACATCCCTCCGGAGAGTTACCAGAGGCCCCATCTGTCACCACGACTCTGCGCTGGGTCTTCAGAAAGGGTCACGTCCCTGGCCTCCTCAATCCTGGATACGGGTCCCCTCGCAAGGCAGATCCCTGGGAGCCTGTGGTCCCTGGCGGATCCCAGCCGAAGGCTGCTGGGCTCCAGGCCTTTCTCCAAAGTACCTCACCCCAGACTGAACGTGTCTGGGATGGAACAGCAGCTTCGTCTCCGGGCCTAGGGCACCCGGAGACTACCCGACCAGGCCTCTGGGCCTAGGGCACCCGGAGGCGACACACACGCACCCAGGCCTAAGGTGCC
This sequence comes from Rana muscosa, assembly GCA_029206835.1. NCBI lineage: Eukaryota > Metazoa > Chordata > Amphibia > Anura > Ranidae > Rana > Rana muscosa. Next base: position 794,885,414 of record CM055122.1, on the reverse strand, counting down.
TGAGCGCGGAACCGACCTCACTGGAAGATGGCCGCCCCCTTTTATATCCTCTCCCGACAGGCACAGCAGGTTCCCCTGCCCCGCCGTACCGCTGCCAAGAGGGGACAAAAAAGGCACAACATTGTACCGCGGTTCAACCCGGGCCCATGGCAACAGCGCTACCTATAGGCCCCAGGGAACTGCACACCATTACTATCTCCCAGGGACAGAAATGGTCCATGAAACCTAACAATTAGTGCATCTGAGCCTAGTTACCACTCAGATGATTCCCCTAAATGTAACCACCCGCTACAATAGAAAAAAGTAAAAAATATTGAATTTTTTTCTAAATTGTCGCTCTATTTTTTGTTTATAGCACAAAAAATAAAAACCGCAGAGGTGATCAAATACCACCAAAAGAAAGCTCTATTTGTGGGAAAAAAAGGACGTCAATTTTGTTTGGGAGCCACGTCGCACGACCGCGCAATTGTCAGTTAAAGCGACGCAGTGCCGAATCGCAAAAAGTGGCCTGGTCCTTTAGCTACAAAATGCTCCGGGACTTAAGTGGTTAATAGGCAGAATAACTTTTTATGTAAAGGTGGGGAAAAAAAGTATAAATAAAAGGCCCCTGGAAAGAAGAAATAATTATACTGCATAGTATCATTACATACAGTTATTAGAAGACAATATGTTTCACTATAGTGGTCCTTTAACCCTTGTATGTAGTACATTGGTGCCAGCAGGGAGTTTTACACACACTCCCAACAGCTGCAGTGTATGTGCAAATCTGACTAGCCAACTGTTGACTGTCAGATGGAAGCATTAGAGCCGCTTTCTAGGCCAATTATTCACAGTTTACTCAAAACTGCTGACATGTAGGGGCTTTTAAAGCGCTGCCTATTGACAATATAGGGTACCAACGTATTTTGCCATTTCACAGGTGCACGCAATTTTAAGGCTTGACATGTTGGATTTCTATTTACTATGCGCTACCCCAACTTTTATATTTTGCCAAACAATTTGGTAATATATTATGTTTTCGTGCCCTACTATTAACTTTAGTGTATTTTTTACTGAAAAATTGTGTGAAAATTTGTGTTTATTAAACTGTTGCGCTGTTGTATGACCTAAAAAATTGGAACTACTGTACAAACATTTTATTTTCTAGGGAATCTGCTTTCAGAAAACATATAATATTAGGGGAGTGTTACGTAATCTTTAGACTTAAATTGCAAAAAAATTCAAAAAAGGTTCTGACAGCAAAAGGGTTAAAGAACATATATTTAATGAACTGATACCAAGTTACCAGCCTCTGGGTCTGATGCACAATAAAATCAAATACTGGATGCTAAAAGTGACATTCCAGATGTCCATGCAAGGGATCAAGGATTAATGCAGTATTAAAGGAGCACTAAAGCTTCCCTTTTTTTTGCCTAAAAATAACAAACATGTTATACTTACCTCCACTGTGCAGCTCGTTTTGCACACAGTGGCCCCGATCCTGGTCTTCTGGGGTCCCTCGGCGGCTGTCTTGGCTCCTCCCCGCAAGGACTCCACACCTTAATGCGAGTGAGCTTGCATGGTGTAGAGTGATTGCGGGCGCGCTCCCGTGATACAGCGGCGGCCATAGCCGCCGACTGTATCACTTGGCCCCGCCCCCCGCGCGCCGCATCATTGGATGTGATTGACAGCAGCGCCAGCCAATGGCTGCGCTGCTTTCAATCCATCCAGTGTAGCCAATCGGCGGCCAGGCTGAAAAACGAAGAGGATGACGGGGACGAGCATGGGACTTTCGAGGGGCCAGGTAAGAAAAACGGGGGCTCGGGGGGGGGCGGTATTGTCGAATGTTTTTTCACCTTAATGCATAGGATGCATTAAGGTGAAAAAACATGTAACTTTACTACTCCTTTAAGGTATGAAGTTTTGATGTTTACAATTTTAACTGCTGATTCACATAACATTTTCACTAGGTGAAAAATCAATATTTGGTGATTAGATTCATTTAACATTTTATCTGAATGGCTGGAAGTACCAATGGTTATGTTGCACGACACCGGTGTACCTTATAAAAGTAAATAACAGATAAAAATAATAATGTAGGCTTTCTAACTAATATGGTATTACACTCAGTGGTGTAAGCAGTAGGGTTGAGCGAACCCTAACTGTAAAGTTCGGGTTCGTACCGAACTTTAGCATTTTCCGAACCCGATCCCGAACCCGAACAATTGCGTGTAAGTTCGGGTTCGGTATTCGGGGATGTAATGGCGCATTTAGAAAAGCTTCAGGGGCCAGCCAATCACCTTTTGTTTAGCTGGTGTGCCCTTAGAAGCCATCATAGCCATGCCTACTAATGGCATGGCTGTGATTGGCCAGTGCAGCATGTGACCCAGCTTCTATATAAGCCACACAGCACAGCGCGTCACTCTGCTAGACAGAATAGGGAGAGGTTCCTGGCTGCTGTTGCTTATTAGGGAGAGATTGAAATACATGAGTTAGTTCTGATTCTGCAATCTGAGAGAAAAGATAGAGAGACAGTGTAGGGGAAGGTTCCTGGTGGTGCTTTCAGGGAGAGAGATTTATATAGGAGTCCAGATTCAGAGATCTAAGAACTCAGCGATCTGCATAGGTTTACCTGTTTGTTTTGCAGTGCACAGTCTTTTTACACTGCAATGAGCCCAGTGTCAGAGAAAATCTAACTTTTATCTGCAATCTCAGTGCACCAGCACTGCTTATGTTACGTTGAGAGATACACCATTTCCATACTCTTGCAAAAAGACCCATTTAGGGCAAAAAAAAGGCACTTTATTGTGCTCTAGCAAAAAGACCCATTTAGAGCAAAAAAAATTGCAGTGTTTTATGCATATCTGGAGGTGTGTGAAATAACCAATTTCTATATATTTTTCTTCTACTGTGCTATCCTAAAAAAACAAAAAAAATTTGGAATAGCATTTTCTGCAGTTCTGTAGCTGTGCGATCCAGCGGTTACGTACTGTGGGTGTGTTGTGGTCTTTCAAAAATCCCCATTTAGGGCCACAAAAAATATTTTGCAGTGTGTTATACATATCTGGAGGTGTGTGAAATAACCAATTTCTATATATTTTTCTTCTACTGTGCTATCCTAAAAAAAAAACATTTTTTTTAATAGCATTTTCTGCAGTTCTGTAGCTGTGCGATCCAGCGGTTACGTACTGTGGGTGTGTTGTGGTCTTGCAAAAAGCCCCATTTAGGGCCACAAAAAATATTTTGCAGTGTGTTATGCATATCTGGAGGTGTGTGAAATAACCAATTTCTATATATTTTTCTTCTACTGTGCTATTTTAAAAAAGCTAAATTTTTTATGAATAGCATTTTCTGCAGTTCTGTAGCTGTGCGATACAGCGGTTACGTACTGTGGGTGGGTTGTGGTCTTGCAAAAAGCCCCATTTAGGGCCACAAAAAATATTTTGCAGTGTGTTATGCAAATCTGGAGGTGTGTGAAATAAACAATTTCTATATATTTTTCTTCTACTGTGCTATCCTAAAAAAAAAACATTTTTTTTTAATAGCATTTTCTGCAGTTCTGTAGCTGTGCGATCCAGCGGTTACGCACTGTGGGTGTGTTGTGGTCTTGCAAAAAGCCGCATTTAGGGCCACAAAAATTATTTTGCAGTGTGTTATGCATATCTGGAGGTTTGTGAAATAAACAATTTCTATATATTTTTCTTCTACTGTGCTATTCTAAAAAAAGCAACATTTTTTTGGAATAGCATTTTCTGCAGTTCTGTAGCTGTGCGATCCAGCGGTTACGTACTGTGGGTGGGTTGTGGTCTTGCAAAAAGACCCATTTAGGGCCACAAAAAATATTTTGCAGTGTGTTATGCATATCTGGAGGTGTGTGAAATAAACAATTTCTATATATTTTTATTTTACTGTGCTATTTTAAAAAAGCAAAATTTTTTTTGAATAGCATTTTCTGCAGTTCTGTAGCTGTGCAATACAGCGGTTATGTACTGTGGGTGGGTTGTGGTCTTGCAAAAAGCCCCATTTAGGGCCACAAAAACTGAAAATTTAATTCAAATACTTACCGTAATTTTCCTTTCCTGACGAGCTCCATGTCAGCACAGCTGGGGGTGAGGCTCCGCCCACCCCCACGTGATCAGGACTTAAACTATAAATTTTTTCACTCACCTCAGCCTCAGCGTTTCGTAACTATTACTACTTAACTGGGCGGGTTCTGTGCTGACATGGAGCTCGTCAGGAAAGGAATATTACGGTAAGTATTTGAATTCAATTTTCCATTTTCCTGACGCTCCATGTCAGCACAGCTGGGAATTAACTAGCCAAAACAGGGGAGGGATAATGCTACACACTCCAATTCTGACTAAAACGGTAACAGAAAACGTAATGCCTCTGACAAACTCAATTGTCATGAATATGAATATTTTGATGTCCACATAGTTGTATTGCGGATAGTTTGAGACACCCGGCCTGCTGTCATCCTCAAGGTCTGGACCCTTCTAGTGAGAGTGCCGTGATTCTCCTTTCACAGCCAGCCCTACAACCTGCAGGCCAAGGAGATGAGGTTATCAAGCAAGAGATAATGATTTTACGGCTCCCAGCAAGATTATTATGTGTTCCACCTGAAAAGGACAAACAGATGTACAGAGTTCCTGATGGCTGGAGTCGCCTGGATTAAATATTTTAGCGCTTAGCCCACATCCGATGGGCTAACTTCTTAAGTACTCCCCAAAGGGAACATAGGAGGGAAACCTCTTGTGTGATATGAACTATGAAGGTCAGTTCAGGCACATATTAGAGCATTGGCATGAGCACCATCCTGCCTGGGAAGTACGCGAGTATGGGTTCTTTAAACCCAAGGACACCAATGCTGATGTAATTGCCACCAGTAAATCAGTTTCAGCGAGAAAGTACCACAGGGTGATTGAAGGCATTCGATGAAAGAACATCCATCAGCATTGGTATATCTCATTCCGGAAACAAGTTTGAGGTTTCCACCAAATTGAATCTTGAAAAACTGTATAATTAAGCGTTGGAAGCCCGCTGAATGCCGGTGAAGACAGCGATAGCCAAAATGCATGCCTATAGCATGCTTGAGCATAGAATTAAGTCAAGCCATGCCTGTAGGCATTCAAAGCAGGCTTCTGAAGAGTCCAGTGTAAAATCTTGATCAGCGAATATACTGGGCATATATGTCCTGTTCTACTGTAGGCATGCTTAGCGCTGACCTTTCTTGTTTCGTAAAACTGTTCAAATCTTCACAGAGCATTCGACATCCATTAGGCTCTGCCTCTCTCGACCCAGGCCATCAGCCTGAGCCTGTCGGATGCTGAATGAATAGGACTGGAGAAGATTTGATCTACCAGGCAGAGGGCATCTTTCCTTGACACTCATCAGGATGAGTAGCGGGTACCAAAACTGTCACCTTCCCTCGCCCCAGCCTTAGCTGGAAGCTGAGAATCAGAGGGAGCAGCTGAAAAAAAGGCATAAGCAGTCTTTGCGATCCATTCTGCTGTCAGCACCTCCACTCCGAGAGCTTGCGGCTCCTGGGCCCTGGAATGGAACTTCAGCAACTAAGTGCCGACTGGAAATGTAAGCGGTCTACCTCTGGCAGACAAAACACCAAGCTCTGTTAGTTCTCGAAAGACTCACAGTAGTCTGGATCCTCCATTGTCGTCAGACTTGACCTGGACAAATAGATTGTCTGAAGATTCTTCCGACTAGGCACATAGGTCGCAGATTGTTGGGAGGATTGACTTGGGTGAATTCTAGCATTAGAGAAATCTTCAGAAGTGAGAGACTGAGCCTTGTTTCCAGATGTAGGCCACAGTCGTTGTGCTGTCTAACTTTCCCAGGACAGGCTTACTCTGGATGAGATGACTGAAGGCTAAGAGCCTGAAAAGGCTGCCCTCAACTCCAAGATGGAGTCTTGGACCCTTGACAAAAGACCATTGGTCCTGAGCTCATTGTTCCTGAAGTAGGGCTCCCCTAAACTGGCTGGTATCTGCCTGTACCACCAGGTCGTCTGAGCTGCTGGGGCAAGGCGATTTCTATGGCTCAATCTGAGACGTGAAGGATGAAAGATCTCCAAATATGACCCAAAATGCTTTCCTTAGGGGACCACGTGTCCATCCACAAGCCGTCCCTATGTTCACAGAGGAACCACATAGTGCCCCTAGGGCATGTATGGGTGGCACAATCCCAAAATAATAGAGAGCATCCTGACATGGAAGTTCTTATTGACTTCTTGGACTAAGCATTTGCTTCCTTGTCTTTCCTGGACTCCCATCCAGAAAAGCGCAGGAGCTACGCTCTCTGGCGTGAGCGTGAGCAATAACTCTTGAATTTTCGGTCTTTAACTCCGTAGACCTTCATCTTGAGGCAGGAAGCCAAACTGGCCACTATTTAATTTAGGCTTGCCCTTCTGCGATTAAGAAAAAAATGCAGTGACAGCGTTTGTCCTTGAGGGTCGCACCTTCTGATGGTAAGGTCATGTGAATGGCCGATCCCACAAGGGATAATCAATAGTAAAGGTATTACTGCGCTAATGTGAGAAAATGAAAATAACGTGCTACTAACACCTAGGCTGCAACATATATAATATGTGATACTATATCGAAATGCAATATATTTGGGAAGGTATGTCGTGCACAAACAAATGAAAAATTAGAACTCAAGTGAGAATTCGTGTGAAAAATGAAATTGATGAATATTTAAGTGAATAACCTCATATAAAGTGCAAATACATAAATTGAACCTTATCTCTAAATAATGTGAACACCTGTGAAAGGAAAAAACGTCCAAATAATCCTACACAGTGTAAGTAAACTGATAAAATATATCCAATTAAGTACTAAATGCTACTAATACTAGTGAAATAATCATTGAATTAACACATGTGAAATAAAGTGATGAGGAAGTCCATTATATCAGAAGTTCCAAACAGAAAGGGGAAAAGTTACAATACGCAAATGATTGCTTTAGATGGAGAAAAACAGGGAACTATAGGAAATGTTGAAACAAGGATAGTGCCCAAGAAAAGTGTCAGGGTCACCTGTGGCCAGGTGACAGATGCACACCGTAGGGGGACAGGAGTGCACCGCGAGGTAGTGAACCCTATGGCTGGCTTCTGTGGATAGGAAACTGGGTGGTTGTGGAAAGCGGGACCAGAGGAGCACAACCGGGATCCCAACGGAAGCGAGAGCCAAGATTCCCCAGGGCGCGGAGTCTAAGACCCAGCTGGTCTTCTCCAGGGCCTCTAGTGGTGAGGATGTTACGCTGCAGGCTGGGACCAGGTCGCGGCCCCTGGAGTTTCCTAGCTCACGCCCCGTAGGATAAGGGGAAGCAGCAGCACACGATAGAGAGAACCGAATAACAAGCCGAAGGTCAGGGGCCACAAGCAGACAAGGATAACGAAGAACGAGCCGAAGGTCAAGGGTCACGAGCAGACAGGGATGGTCGGGGACAAGCCAATAACGTAACAGAGAGACAGACGTAGCACACGGCAGGCAGGAACCCAAACACACAATGCCTAACAAACACGTTGATCAGCAAAGCAGGCTTGCAGTGCACAGGTTAATATAGTGTTCAGTGATAGGGCCTGGGGTGGAGTCAGGCTGGGAGGAGATTATAAAGGAAGCCAGGTGAAGGAGGTCTGGTCTCTAGATGAACACATGAGGAGGAAGGTAAGATGGCAGACAGACATTAATGCATATCCATGACAGTACCCTCCCTCTTACGAGGCCTCCCCCTTCCCCGCCTGGGCCCAGGTTTAGAGGGAAACTTCAGATGAAACTCCTTTAACAGACGAGGTGCAAAGACCTCAGATGCAGTGATCCAAGACCTCTCCTCAGGACCAAACCCTTTCCAATGAACGAGGTACTGAAGAACGCCTTTACAGAGTCGGGAGTCCAGAATTTGACTGATCTCGTACTCCTGATTATCCTCAGAGACAGGCGCCACGGTAGGAAGAGGACGAGAGAATTTATTGAGGACTAAAGGCTTTAGAAGAGCAACATGAAAGGAGTTAGTGATTTTAAGGCTCTTAGGAATCTGGAGTTTGAAACAAACCGGATTCAGTTTAGCAGTTACCGTGTATGGACCGATGAATCGTGGAGCAAACTTCAGAGAAGGAACTCGGAGCTTGATGTTCCTGGTAGAGAGCCAGACTTTGTCCCCTGGCTGAAGAGAAGGCGGTTTACGCCTGCGGCGGTCGGCAAAGCCTTTGAATTTTTCAGCAGCTGCCCGGAGGGAATCATGAACGTGACCCCAAACGGAATTGAGAGACTCCTGAACCGAAGCCAAAGCTGGAATGTCTGGAGAACAGATCATAGGAAGAGGAAGTTGAGGGTGTTTTCCATAAACTGTGAAAAAGGGTGTCTTCTGCGAACTGGTATTCACATGATTGTTATGGGAGAATTCTGCCCACGGGAGTAGAGAGGACCAATCGTCATGGTGAGAAGACACAAAGGTGCGAAGAAAGACCTCTAACTCCTGATTAACCCTCTCAGTCTGTCCATTGGATTGGGGATGGTAAGAAGAAGAAAAATCCAAGACAATATTGAGGGATTTGCAAAAGGCTCTCCAAAAACGAGACGTGAATTGGACTCCCCTGTCGGAAACAATATGAGAAGGGACCCCATGTAGGCGGAGAATTTCTCGAATGAAAATGGGAACCAAGGCAGGGGCAGAAGGAAGACCAGGAAGAGGAACAAAATGAGCCATCTTGGAGAATCGATCGATTACCACCCAAATGACTGTATTATTCTCAGACAGTGGGAGATCGGTGATAAAATCCATGGCAATATGGGCCCAGGGTTCCTTAGGAATAGGCAAGGGCATGAGGAGACCAGCAGGAGCTTGTGTGGAGGATTTGGACTGAGCACAGACATGACAAGCTTTAACGTAGTCTTTGACGTCTGAGCGGAGATTAGGCCACCAGTAGTGACGACTGATGAGTAGGAAGGATCGGAGGAATCCAGAATGCCCTGCCACCTTGGAATCATGTCCCCAACGAAGGATCTTAGCTCTTAGCCCAGTGGGGACAAAGGTCTTACCAGGCGGAATTTTAGACTTCAGGGTGGTAGAGTGGGCAACAATGCATGAGGTGGGAATGATCGGCTCAGGTTCAGGGGCGGACTCCTCGTCCAAAGTGTCAAATGACCTAGAGAGCGCATCAGCCCGACCGTTGCAGGAACCAGGTTTGTAGGTAATCGTGAAATTAAAACGGGCAAAGAAGAGACTCCACCTGGCCTGTCTAGGATTCAGACGTTTAGCATTCTGTAGATACTGTAAATTCTTGTGATCGGTAAAGATCGTTATGGAGTGAGGGGAACCCTCCAAGAGATGACGCCACTCCTCTAACGCCAATTTAATTGCGAGAAGTTCCCGATCACCGATGGCATAATTCCTCTCTGCCTGAGAATTTTTTTTGGAGAAGAACGCACATGGTTGGCGTCTCTTCTCAAAGATTTGAAGAAGCACAGCTCCCACCCCCATTGAGGAAGCGTCCACTTCAATAAAAAATGCATTCCCAGGATTTGGTCTCCTCAAGAGGGGGCCAGAAACAAAGGCCTGTTTCAGGTTGTGAAATGCAGAGACAGCTTCGGGAGGCCAGTCTCTGGCATTCACACCCTTCTTGGTCAAAGCGATAATAGGCGCGGCAATGGAAGAGTAATTCCTTATGAACTGCCTATAATAATTAGTGAAGCCAAGAAAGCGCTGTGTGGCCTTGAGGCTAGCAGGAAGAGGCCAGTTGGTGATAGCCAAGACCTTCCCAGGGTCCATACGAAGCCCCGAACATGAGACAAAGCACCCCAAAAACAGGACCTCAGAACATTCAAAGGAACATTTCTCCAGCTTGGCATAGAGATTGTTCTCTCTAAGACGTTGAAGTACAGTGCGGACATGGTTTCTGTGGACGAGCAGATTTTCAGAAAAGATCAGAATGTCATCCAGATAGATGACAACAAACTGGTACAGCAGATCTCTGAAGATTTCATTGACAAAGTTTTGAAACACGGCTGGAGCATTACACAGACCAAAAGGCATCACCAGATATTCGTAATGCCCGTCTCTAGTGTTAAATGCAGTCTTCCATTCGTCACCCTCCCGTATTCGAATGAGATTGTACGCGCCTCTGAGATCCAACTTGGTGAAAATGGAGGCACCCTTCAACCTATCGAATAGCTCAGATATTAAGGGTAAGGGGTATCGATTTTTAATAGTAACCGCATTTAAACCCCGATAATCGATGCAGGGTCTTAAGGTACCATCCTTTTTGGCAACAAAAAAGAACCCTGCCCCTGCAGGCGATGAGGATTTCCGGATGAACCCTCTCTCCAGATTCTCTGCTACATACTCCGACATGGCCTGGGTCTCTGGGATGGACAGAGGGTAGGTACGACCCCTGGGTAGAGTTGCTCCGGGGACAAGATCAATAGCACAGTCAAAAGACCTGTGGGGAGGAAGCACCTCAGCTGATTTTTTACAGAACACATCCCGGTAATCGCTGTATGCGGCGGGAAGATCAGAAGAAACAGAAGTGGCAGCAACCGGAAGACTCTCCTTGGGGGTCACCTTGAGAAGACACGACGAGAAACATGAGGAACCCCAGGCCAGGATCTGCCCAGAGACCCAGTCCACATGTGGAGAGTGGAGCTGTAGCCAAGGGAGGCCCAATACAACTGGGGTAGAGGCCTTGGGTAGAATAAGAAAGGATATCCACTCCTGGTGGAGAATCCCTACCGACATCCTAATGGGTAGCGTCTGGAAGCGAATAGGGCCCCCTGGGAGAACAGTGCCATCAATTGCCGAGACTACCAATGGGGTAGTGAGAGGTGAAAGGGTAAGCTTCATAGAAGAAGCAGTTCTCCAATCCATGAAATTGCCGGCAGCCCCGGAATCCAGGTATGCAAGGGTTGACTGAGGAGAAGTGCCTACATGAAGGGACACCGGCAAGAGCAGGCGAGAAGGTGATGTTTCTGGGTCCAATACTCCACCTTCCAAATGTATTAGACCCGAGCGTTTCCCGGACGAAGCGAGCAGGAGTCACGAAAATGACCCTTGCCCCCACAATAGAGGCACAAGCCCAGAGTTCTGCGCCTAGCACGTTCTTCGGGGGTTAGTCTGGTCCGGCCCAGCTGCATAGGTTCTTCAGCAGGTAGAGGATGCTCCACGGAATGAAGGGAGGGGAGCTCAGACTGGCTAGGACCCAGAGAGTGCTGGCGTCTTTTTTCTAAGGACCTCTCTTGAAAACGAATGTCGATCTGGTTGCATAATGAAATTACATCGTCCAGACCGACGGGAATGGCTCTTCCCGCTAATTCGTCTTTCACTCGGTCAGAGAGGCCATGTAAAAAGGTAGCGACCAGGGCCTCATTATTCCAGCTCAATTCAGCTGTGTGGATACGGAACTGAAGAGCATATTGCCCCACTGAACTAGATTCTTGGCGAAGACGTAAGACAGCACTAGCCGCTGAAGAAGCCCGAGCCGGCTCTTCGAAGATGTTACGGAAGAGCTTCAAGAAATCGGACAGACTGGAAACCACCGGATCGTTCCTCTCCCACAGGGGGGCAGCCCAGGCCAAAGCTTCACCGGAGAGGAGGGAAATGATATAGGCTACCTTAGCCCGGTCAGACAGGAAGCTTTGAGGCTGAAGCTCAAAATGAATTGTGCATTGGCTGAGAAACCCCCTGCAGGCCTTGGAGTCCCCAGAGAAACGGAACGGAGCTGGCAATCTTAGTGAGTGTGAGGCTGCGACTGGTGCGATAGGTACAGCCGCTGGTAGTACTTGGGGTTGCGGATTCGGGGTTCCCAAGGAGACCTGAAGCTGCTCGAATCGAGAAGCCAGATCCTGGAGGAATCGCATCACCTGGGTCTGATTTGATTCCTGGGTCTCAAGTCTGCGAACTATGCCCTGCAATGGATCATCCGCGGGAAGCGGGATGTCAGCCGGGTTCATGGCTGATCAAACTGTCAGGGTCACCTGTGGCCAGGTGACAGATGCACACCGTAGGGGGACAGGAGTGCACCGCGAGGTAGTGAACCCTATGGCTGGCTTCTGTGGATAGGAAACTGGGTGGTTGTGGAAAGCGGGACCAGAGGAGCACAACCGGGATCCCAACGGAAGCGAGAGCCAAGATTCCCCAGGGCGCGGAGTCTAAGACCCAGCTGGTCTTCTCCAGGGCCTCTAGTGGTGAGGATGTTACGCTGCAGGCTGGGACCAGGTCGCGGCCCCTGGAGTTTCCTAGCTCACGCCCCGTAGGATAAGGGGAAGCAGCAGCACACGATAGAGAGAACCGAATAACAAGCCGAAGGTCAGGGGCCACAAGCAGACAAGGATAACGAAGAACGAGCCGAAGGTCAAGGGTCACGAGCAGACAGGGATGGTCGGGGACAAGCCAATAACGTAACAGAGAGACAGACGTAGCACACGGCAGGCAGGAACCCAAACACACAATGCCTAACAAACACGTTGATCAGCAAAGCAGGCTTGCAGTGCACAGGTTAATATAGTGTTCAGTGATAGGGCCTGGGGTGGAGTCAGGCTGGGAGGAGATTATAAAGGAAGCCAGGTGAAGGAGGTCTGCTCTCTAGATGAACACATGAGGAGGAAGGTAAGATGGCAGACAGACATTAATGCATATCCATGACAAAAAGTCCGCAGATGTCATAAGGAAGCTGCATCCACTGCAGTGAGTATGAATTCGAGATGGGTACCTTACCATAAAAGGTGGACCTCCACTGTGGCAAGGTCAGATAAGCCTGCAGATATCACCCTCTGCGGGGTATTAGTGTTGATCCGGGGGATGTCACGAATCCAGGATCCTGATGCTCCCTCTACCACTCGCTATGAAGTTTCATCCACTGAGGCTAGCATGACCAATTATTTCAAAACAGACCAAACAAACCTCCGGAGTAGATATCAGCAGAAAAAAAGAAGAGGGGAGGGGCTCGAATAGTATATTACCTCAATATAGATTTATTCAAATTAATGAGGTACACGATATAGTACAAAAATCCATAAAACAGTTTAAAATTGCCAGCATAAAAAATGTAAGCGTTCGCCCGTGCTTCCGGGGGGCACACTAAGGCGTCTTCTGGAGGTATTTAAAATACTTCCAAAGTTTCACCTCTATACACAGGCATTTCACCAACCTTAGCAATCTGGACACAGGTCGTCCTCTTTCTTCTGTTCTGAAGAGACTGGAGAAAATTGATTGGACCAAGAAGGCCCTGAAAGAAGGCTGGACATTGCCAGACGGTCCCCATACGAGAAGAATCTAGTCATTCCTTTAGAGCAGGGGTGTCAAACTCAATTTTATCGAGGGCCGCATCAGCATTATGATTGCCCTCAAAAAGGCCGGTTGTATCTGTAAGATTAGATGTCCAGCGCATCCCCTCCCCTTACATTAGATGTTAAGAGCCACCCCACCATCAGAAGTTGAGTCCCCCCACTCTCCCTTACATCACAGTGCACTCCCCTTTCCTTAAGCTGCTGCTGGGAAGAAGCTGGATGCATTGCTTAAAAGCAGAAAGTAAGGGTCTTAAGGAGGACGAGAGGAGGGCGTGGGCCACATAAAATGGCCTGGAGGGCCGGATTCGGCCCGCGGGCTTTGTGTTTGACACCTGTGCTTTAGAGTGTCTTGACCATCTGCTTAATTGTGACAACTGGTTAGGTGTCGTCATCTTTATCCTAGGTTGCTTAAACTAGGTAACATCCTTGCCGTCTGTTTCTCTATGGAAGGATCTGAAGCGGATTGTTTGCTTGGGAAGGCTTGGAGATTTCACAGGGTGAGTGGAAACACTCTTTTAGAGCGTATTGACCACATGTTTCATGAGTGCGAACACCTGTTAGGCGCTGTCATCTATATCCTTGGTTGCTTGACAAAGCAGACTGTGTGCAGTCATGTCCATCCGGAAGTTTGGAGAATGGGCTGCTTCACCTGGTATGGACAGGCAGCTTCTCATTATCAGACCTTTTACAGGGTGAGCCGAAAACACCCTTTTAGAGTGTATTGGCAATTTGTTTATTGGGTGTAACACCTTTAGGTGTTACCCTCCTCCCTGGCTGTTTAAGCCAGTGGGATACATACTGTCATGCTCATCCGGAAATTCGGAAAATGTGCAGCTTCCCCTGGTGTGGACAGGCAGCTTCTCATTGTCAGAGCAGATGACCCTTTTTACAGGGTGAGCCGAAAACACCCCTTTAGAATGTATTGGCAATTTGTTTATTGGGTGTAACACCTTTTAGGTGTCACCCTCCTCCCTGGCTGTTTAAGCCAATGGGATAAATACTGTCATGCCCATCTGGAAATTCGGAAAATTGGCTGCTTCACCTGGTGTGGACAGGCAACTTCTCATTGTCAGAGCAGATGACCCCTTTCACAGGGTGAGCCGAAAACACCCCTTTAAAATGTATTGGCAAGTTGTTTGAAAATTGAAAATTCGGGCTGAAATTAGACCTGAAACGGTGAATGGAGACGCACCGGACTCCTGCTGTGAGCCGCTGCGTTCTCCAGTGTGAACTCAGCCTTATTTTATTTTGGTATGGTAAAAAAAAATAGTTTTGAATGGGAGGGAATAATTTAACGCTCCTTTCAATCATACATATAGCTACACTGCCATCTTGTGGTAGCTTTAAAGTAATACATGTCTACTAGAACACTTGAAATATGTATAATCATTATTTAAATGGGAATCCACAGGGGCATTTATAGCTAGAGATAAAGTAGAAATGTTCTATCAGTTTTCACAGTATTTTTAAAAATTCTTTATTTATTATTTTCTCAAAAAAGACAGAAGCTGTACAATAACAACATTTGTACAAAAAGGATAAAGACATTACAGAATCTTTGGAGGCATACATTTCACATTTTCACTTGCAGAATTTGTAGACTTGCAGATGGTATTAATACTAATACTATCTGATAAAACAAACTGTAGCGTATACACCTGCAGGGGAAATTAACAGAGCTCACTTTCACTGTGGTTATAGTAAGCCTTTCACAATTCACAGTAATTTCTATTTTGGTTTCTCACCATTTATCACAATATGCAAACAAACGTTTTCTCAAACAATAATTTGCAACTAGCAAACTTTGACTCCTACCTAAAATTGTGGAGCACCTGTGCTGTCATCCATAGCTCTTACATTTATACAAGTAAATCATTTCATACACACAAAGTGACGTAATGCAGAAGACACCAGTGTGACCTGCCCCTTGCATGCACATATAGCTCACTCTCAAGTATGCATGCCACCATTGATACCTGCTGCAGCTGACACTAGCCAAACTTATTTTATGGACAAGGGATGACATGCTATTTATGAAGTATGTGTAGCTGTTTAAGGGCCTTCTGTGACTTAGGGGCCCCTTAAAGCTATACAGCAGGGGTAAGCAACCTGGGGGCCTCCAGCTGTTGCAGAACTACAAGTTCAAAAATGCTCCTGGGTGTAATTGTAACTGCCAGCCTTGCAATGCATCATGGTAAATGTAGTT
The DNA here is from genome assembly GCA_029206835.1 of Rana muscosa. NCBI lineage: Eukaryota > Metazoa > Chordata > Amphibia > Anura > Ranidae > Rana > Rana muscosa. The sequence continues at coordinate 794,869,934 of CM055122.1, read as the reverse complement.
CCACAACAGCTGGAGGGCTTCTGGTTGCCTACCCCTGCTATACAGTATATGTGCCAGCAGGCCTGGATTTACTCCCTTTGCCGCCCCAAGGCCGGGTCCTTCAATGCCATCACATATGGGGGGGGGGGGGCGACGCGGGGGGGGGGGGTAATCGATTTTTCACAGACAATGACTGGTGTTAGTGCTTCATTCATTCTGGCACCATGGTTGTTATGGTGTCAGGAGGATTGAAATGCATTATTTCTATCATTACATTGTAATATAAAATGAAATAGTTCAACTCACCATAAAGCAGAATGAGTGGGAGCCCTGAGCCTGTCACTTGCCACCGTTGCTTGTCACCAGATGGGAATATCACTTGCCACGCTGCCTGCCGCCAGATGGGAATGTCACTTGCCACGCTGCCTGCCACCAGATGGGGATGTCACTTGCCATGCTGCCTGCCACCAGATGGGAATGTCACTTGCCACGCTGCCTGCCACCAGATGGGAATGTCACTTGCCACGCTGCCTGCCTCCAGATGGGAATGTCACTTTCCACGCTGCCTGCCACCATGTGGGAATGTCACTTGCCACGCCACCTGCCACCAGATGGGAATGTCACTTGCCACTCTGCCTGCCACCAGATGGGGATGTCACTTGCCACACTGCCCCCCCCCCCCAGCATTGCAGAGTACTTGCAGCCAGGTACAACGCTGTCAGCCTCTCCTCTCCCGCACGGGAAAACTAGCTGCAGGTGAACTGTGAAACAGAGGCACATGAGACTCGAGTGAGAGATGAGAGTGAGGGCAGGCGGTGAGAGGTGACATCATTCTCTCTCTTCTGTGTGATGTCGCGCAGCCTTCACGGCCCTGTAAGTAAGGGCGGAAGTTGGAACAGCAGTGCAGGCAATGAGAGATGATGTAATCTCTCTCCGCCGCCCAGTGGCGTAGCGTGGGTTGTCAGCACCCGGGGCAAGGCAAGTAATTTGCGCCCCCCTAACCTGCGGACTTTTAGCACTCCCTGAGTCCCTTCAAATACAATAGTACTGACCTACCTGATTCCAACACTGACCTATCTGATACCTATACTGACCACTATACTATATTGTCCACTACACTACACTGACCACTATACTATACTGTCCACTACACTGACCACTATACTGACCACTACCCTGACCACTATACTATACCGTCCACTACACTACACTGACCATTATACTATTTTTCCACTACACTTCACTGACCACTATACTATTTTTCCACTACACTACACTGACCACTATACTATTTTTCCACGACACTGACCACTATACTATACTAAACACTACACTACACTGACCACAATACTACACTGCCCACTACACTACACTGACCACTATACTGTCCTGCCTACTGTAACTCTCTCTCTGCCTCTCTCTCTCTCTGCCTCTGCCACTCTCCCTCTCTCTGCCACTCTCCCTCTCTCTGCCACTCTCTGCCCCCGTCTCTCTGCCACTCTCCCTCTCTCTGCCACTCTCTTCCCATCTCTCACTTCACTCTCTGCCCCCGTCTCTCACTCTCTGCCCCCGTCTCTCACTCTCTGCCCCCGTCTCTCACTCTCTGCCCCCGTCTCTCACTCTCTGCCCCCGTCTCTCACTCTCTGCCCCCGTCTCTCACTCTGCCTCTCTCTCTCTGCCTCTGTCTCTCTCTGCCTCTCTCTTTGCCTCTGTCTCTCTTTGCCTCTCTCTCTCTTTGCCTCTGTCTCTCTCTTTCTTTGCCCCTGTCTCTCTCTTTGCCTCTGTCTCTCTCTCTCTGCCTCTGTCTCTCTCTCTCTTTGCCTCTCTCTCTCTTTGCCTCTGTCTCTTTCTCTTTGCCTCTGTCTCTCTCTCCCTCTCTTTGCCTCTCTCTCTCTCTGCCTCTGTCTCTCTCAGTGCCTCTGTCGCTCTCTCTCTCAGTGTCTCTGTCGCTCTCTCTCAGTGCCTCTGTCTCTCTCTCTCTCAGTGCCTCTGTCTCTCTCTCAGTGCCTCTGTCTCTCTCTCAGTTCCTCTGTCTCTCTCTCAGTGCCTCTGTATCTCTCTCTCAGTGCCTCTGTATCTCTCTCTCAGTGCCTCTGTATCTCTCTCTCAGTGCCTCTGTCTCTCTCTCAGTGCCTCTGTCTCTCTCTCAGTGCCTCTGTCTGTTTGTGTTTGCCTCTGCCGCTCTGTCTCTGCCTCTGTTTCTCTCTCTGCCTCTCTCTCCAGTCTGTGTTCCTCCTCACCTGCTTGTCCTGCATCATGGACATCGGTCCGGAGGATAGGAGGAGGCGGCCGACATGTTTGTTCAGTGTCCGGCACACTGTGATTGGGCGTATGGAGGTCATGTGCAGAGGCGGGAGTTCAGGATCACGGACAGGCCAGCCCCACACCGCACATGACCCCCATGGCCCAATCACAGGGCGCCGGACACTGAAAAATGGCGGCTGGAGCTTTGGGCGGCCGGGGACACAGGAAATTAATTTAGGAGGACTTGTCTCCTCCGCCGCACGGTGCCGCCCCTGCACACAGTGCCGCCTCGAGGCCTGGCCTCGTTGGCCTTGTGGGAAATCCGGCCCTGTGTGCCAGATGGGTGCGGGAATCTGGATGGTGTTTATTGTCTCACCTCAGTTGAATTTTACACCCCAGAGAGTTCATGGTATCAAAAACACTACTCCTTGCTACATCAATCTATCGATCTATCTATCTGTAGCACCCCCTAGCTAGTGTGCTAGAGTGCTAGTTTTTTGTTAGTGTAGCTAAAATGTTCAGGCTTGACTGGAAGCCAAGCCTGTGTTTTTTATCTACTATCTATGTTTTTTATCTACTTCTAGAAACTTGGAGAAGAGGAGGTGTAGCGGCCCCATTGGGTTTGAGTAAATAAGGGGAGGAGAGCTTCTGACGGGTGCAGTACTTTTATTCTTTTGCCTCAAAGGTGTGCATTAAGGTTGAACACCACAGAGGTTAATCTTTTAACTCCTTAAACAGCATAAGCACCATAAGCATCATAAGTACCGATTGCACCGTGAAAACTGTAAAATTACATACATTACATTCGTTTACAGAGCTCACCAAAAGGGGGTTACAACAGAATTACAAATGTGGAGTTACAAAATGGTGTTCCATTATCTGTGCACATACATATAAATTAACAATAAACATCTAAAGAAACATGACTATATGTTCAAACAGGTGGATTGTCTACAGCATATCTTTTAACAGCATGGACACAATTTATGCCTAAAACATATACACTGAGAATGACAGTGCACCTTTACTGCGTACCTTGCTCCTCTTGCCAAGGGGTGCAAACTTAAAACTTTAGAGAACTTCCATGAACAATCTGCTAGCTAGCCTTGCCTCTGAGTGAATGCTGAAACATGAGGGCCTTCTTTTCTCTCAAACTAGAAGAAGGAGGAAGTGTCTGGTGATTAAAAGATTCCCCAAGGGAACAAAAGTAAGCAATAAAGGTTCCACCTGCCAGTCAGTGCTGAACAAAGATTTAAAGTGACAGACGGACAGTTACAGGAGGAGTTGCCTGGAGTATTCATGAGGGCCCTGACCAATCCCCAACAGATGGGTTGGCAGGGGACATTCCCCCCTCAAATACTCAGAGAACACTGCTGGGCAAATCTCCAGGGAGGAAGACAGCCAGGTGGACTGGTGAGTGTTATGCCCCATACACACGATCGTTTTTCATGCCGTTAAAAATGCCATTTAAAAATTTCGAACATGCTGGTGGATTTGTCCTTATACATCGCTCTCGTACCTGTATCCATGCTTTTAAGACCATCTTAAATGTGAGTGTTACATTGTATGATTTTTTACATTAAATCCTTTCCAAACGGAATTATGCTATGTGAGTTTTTCTATCTCTACACGTATGCATTGGATACCGAGTCCCCACATGAATTGGTGTTTTGTGTTATTGGATGTCCCGTCTGATTGAAGTGCTAAACCCCTTTGACTCCAGACTACCCCTCCACTCAAGACCATCCGTATTGGGGTTCATTAACCCTTAGGGCTCTTTCACACGGAGGTCCGTTCAGGTCCGCCTGTCAGTTTTTTAGGCGGACCTAAAACGGATCCTCCATGTACCCCTATGGAGGCACGGATGTCAGTCGGAGACATGTCCGCTGACATCCGCTCCGCTCCGCCAAAGTGTGACGGAGGAAAACCCTATTTTTCCTTCCGTCGGCGGAGCGGATCGGATGACAACGGACTCTACGGTCCGTCGTCATCCGATTCCCCATAGGGGAGAGCGGCGCTCTGACAGGGCGGTCCCTGCACAGTGTGCGGGGACCGCCCAGTCATCCGTCGGCTCAGCGGGGATCAACGGAGCGATCCCCGCTGAGCAAGCGGAGCTTCACGGGGTGGATCTGCACGGATCCGCCCCGTGTGAAAGGACCCTTAAAGCAATCTCAGATTTGGGCGGTGTATGCCTCTCCAAATCCGAGACCTCTGGTAAGCCTCCTCAACATATACTCGGTGGCGGATTTCACATCACATCTGTATAAAATAAATTTTTGAGTTTTCACACTCATAAGCTTTATTTGATTTGGGTGGCGTATGCCCCGCCAAATCCAAAACTTCTGGTAAGCCTTCTTCAACTCACCTTGGTAGTGGCTCTCTTCTTCCACACATAGAAGACTATGGATTGTAATTTCACGTTTTGATTCATCATGTTTTCTCTGGATTGACTTTCATCACTTTTTTATTCTTTCCATGGACTATATTTTAAACAGACATTTATTTGTATCAATCTACTTTGTTAATATTGTTTGAGTACTTTATCATTTGAGTCACCTAGCACGTTATTTTGGGTGATACACGTGTTTAACACCATATTATTATATCCAGTTTTTTGTGTATATATTCATATTTATACATATTTATTTAGATAGCGCTACACTTTTATTTCCAAAGACCCTTTAATGACTGTGCCATCCATTAGTTATGGAGTATGAAGTGGTGTGGTTCTTACTTCCAGAATCAGGAGTTGTGTTACTTTCTGGTTAATGAGAAAAAAATAATAATATGAATAGCAAAGACTACAGCTCCACTCATTTTTTCTCTCTGCACCCTAATGTGTTTAGAGCTGTCAACTGGCCAGCCTGTGTCATTGTCTCCCTTCCATTTTTGTGCCACTTTGTCCCCCCGCTACCCCTCAGCTATTGTGCCACTAAAGCTGGCTATTAGGGATGAGCCGAACACCCCCCTGTTCGGTTCGCACCAGAACCTGCAAACAGACCTAAAGTTTGCGTGAACTTTAGAACCCTAAAAAGGGTTTGGGGACCCGGGTCCTGCCCCAGGGGACATGTATCAATGCAAAAAAAAGTTTTAAAAACGTCAGTTTTTCCGGGAGCAGTGATTTTAATAATGCTTAAAGTGAAACAATAAAAGTGAAATATTCCTTTAAATTTCGTACGGTATGACTGTAAAGCAGCGCTTGTTTTCCTTGCTTAGAACTGTCCCTGCACAAAATGTCATTTCTGAAGGAAAAAAAGTAATTTAAAAGCACTCGCAGCTATAATGAATTGTCGGCTCCCGGCAATATAGAGAAAAGTCATTGATAAAAGAAAAAAAAATGTGTGGGGGTCCCCCCAAATTCAATTACTAGGCCCTTCAGGTCTGGTATGGATATAAAGGGGAACCCTGCGTCAAATAAAAAAAAAATGACGTAGGGGTCCCCCCAAATATCCATACTAGACCCTTCAGGTCTGGTATGGATTTTAAGGGGAACTCCACCCCAAATTTAAAAAAAATGGCGTGGAGTTCCCCCAAAAAACAAATACCAGACCCTTTATCCGAGCACGCAACCTGGCAGGCTGCAGGAAAAGATGGGGGGACGAGAGAGCGCCCCCCCTCCTGAACCGTACCAGGCCACATGCCCTCAACATGGGGAGGATGTCCCCATGTTGATGGGGACAAGGGCCTCATCCCCCACAACCCTTGCCCGGTGGTTGTGGGGGTCTGCTGGCAGGGGGCGTATCGGAATCTGGAAGACCCCTTTAACAAAGGGGACCCCCAGATCCCGCCCCCCCTATGTGATTTGGTAAGGGGTACATTGTACCCCTACCATTTCACGAAGAAAGTGTAAAAAAAAATGTAAAAAAAACACACAGACACCTTGGAAAAGCCCTTTATTAAAAATAAAAAATAAAAAATAAAAAAATCCATTCCAGCGATGTAATCCAGTGTCCCGCGGTGATCCGATGTCCAGCGCTGCAGTCTCCACTCCACACGAAACGTCATTGGCTGAGCGGACCTACACTGTGGAGGAAGTTCCCCATCAGGTCCGCTCAGCCAATGACTTTGGCTGGGGTCTCAGGTACGAGGGGGTGGGGGCGCCCTCGTATCTCAGACCCCGCCTACATCATTGGCTGAGCGGACCTGATGGGGAACTTCCTCCGCAGTGTAAAAAATGAATAGACTCGCCCCTTCTCACGTTCCCCATCAGGTCTGCTCAGCCAATGACGTAGGTGTAAGGCTAAGCGAAACCTGATGGGGAACGTGAGAAGGGGCGAGTCTATTCATTTTTTTACACTGCGGAGGAAGTTCCCCATCAGGTCCGCTCAGCCAATGACGTAGGCGGGTCTAAGATACGAGGGCGCCCCCGCCCCCTCGTACCTCAGACTCCGCCTACGTCATTGGCTGAGGGGACCTGATGGGGAACTTCCTCCGCAGTGTAGGTCCGCTCAGCCAATGACGTTTCGTGTGGAGTGGAGACTGCAGCGCTGGACATCGGATCACCGTGGGACACTGGATTACATCGCTGGAATGGGTTTTTTATTTTTTTATTTTTAATAAAGGACTTTTCCAAGGTGTCTGTGTGTTTTTTTTTACATTTTTTTTACACTTTCTTTGTGAAATGGTAGGGGTACAATGTACCCCATTACCGATTCACATAGGGGGGGCCGGGATCTGGGGGTCCCCTTTGTTAAAGGCGTCTTCCAGTTTCCGATAAGCCCCCTGCCTGCAGACCCCCACAACCACCGGGCAAGGGTTGTGGGGATGAGGCCCTTGTCCCCATAAACATACGAAATTTAAAGGAATATTTCACTTTTATTGTTTCGCTTTAAGCATTATTAAAATCACTGCTCCCGAAAAAACGGCCGTTTTTAAAACTTTTTTTTGCATTGAGACATGTCCCCTGGGGCAGGACCCGGGTCCCCAAACCCTTTTTAGGACAATAACTTGCATATTAGCCTTTATAATTAGCACTTTAGATTTTTCCCATAGACTTTTAAAGGGTGTTCCGCGGCTTTTCGAATTTTCCGCAAACACCCCAAATTGTTCGCTGTTCGGCGAACGTGCGAATAGGCAATGTTCAAGTCGAACATGAGTTCGACTCGAACTCGAAGCTCATCCCCACTGGCTATACATAATTTTGTTTTGTTTTTTCCTTCAACCGGTGGGTTGAAGGAAAAAAAAATTAACCGATTGATTCCCCCATTCACACATTTGAGATGGGGGAATCCTTCCGATTGTGCTATTGTATTTTGACAGCAGGAAGCCTTCCATGCTATCAGAATAAAATTACCAGTGTTGCCGGCTATAGCTGGGGGCTTTCCCCATCTGATCGTTGGGGAAAAACAGACAGGCTGGTTGTACACAAGTTGATCAATATGTCGAATCGAGTGCAACCAGCCTGTCCATACAGGACTGAGGAAGTATCTTCACTTAAGATCACCAGCCCAACAAATATTTTTTTATCCGGCCCGGGGAGGGGCAAATGCCTCTTTGCCCCTTAGCCACCCCTGGGAGCCACCCTAGGCAGCCTTCAGCTCCAATAAGAAAATGTGAAAGTAAGAGCAGAGTGACAAACTAAAGCAAAATTATTAAAAGAAAATAGGAAGTTGCGACTTTAAATGAGGCGTGTGACACACAACTGGTAAAATCGATGCACGATTGCACATTTATTGATTCATGGGGTACACATAAAGAAACATGACATATTACAGAAATGAAAAGTAATAATATAAGCTGATATGTATTCCTTGACATCAAGTTATATTAAAATCTATATCCATGTGGGCTGACTGTGTTGGGTTGGCTGACTGTTTTCTGAGCCCGGGAGCTGTGATGCGCACCGGGAGCCTTCCTCTTCCCCCCGCCCTTTTGTCATTGGGGATCGGGAGGGCATTTCCTGATGCGCATCGGTGCCACGCTTCGCGCCACACGTGTGACGTCATTTATTTGGCGCCACACCGCCGGCTGCGGATTTCCTCCAGCAGCGTGTTTGAGATATTCCCTTGGGCACTGGTTGACAGGTGGCATCCACCGCCCAGATGAAGATGCCTTCCTCATCAAGCACACCAGCGTGACGCTGGAAGCGTCTTATGTGCCAGCTACTGGTATACCCTGTAAAGCACCCCCCGTGGAGTAGATTGTCTTTCATGTCTTCTTCTGGGGACTCTGTAGATCACACTTGGAGTCATGACCACAACTATTAGGATCACAGGGTATTCTGTCTCAGTCTGGATCTTCTTTCACGTTGCTCCTCTTTGCTTCTGCCCTTCTCTGGATGTAACACTAGTGGGCTAAACTTCCAATAGGTTTCATCCAACACATTCCTATATCTTTTCACCACCTCACTCCCCTTCCCCTTTGGGTTGTGGTATCCTCCCTTTATACCTGTTCTCTATTTCTCTGATTTATGCACTTTATAATAAATATACACAATTTATATTCTCTATAGGAAAGCTTTGAAGCTGCTGTATGCACTACTGTCAATCACAACATGGACACCTATACCCTTTTAAATGTGGCATGTGTGTGCCTTGATTGCCCACAGATTACATTCCCACAGCTCCCGGGAGGGATAAATTCCCAGACGTCCTTAACTCTTAACGCCACATTTTCAAATTCTGAGCTGATTTGTAAGTACAAAAAAAGTGACCACTTGTTTATATCTGATTTGTAAGTAACCTAGGGGTGGATTCCTCCCCCCACCCCTTTTCTATCAAACATATCTGTATTCATATATTTTTTTTTTCAGATACGCATCCTGCACATGCTCCTGAGGAAGTGGAATATAGTCTACGAAATGCGTTGAGCTTTTTGGATGCAGGTATCATAAAATCATTCGTTCATAATTAGATCTTATACATGAATTTTATGGATTTTTGTGCAATTCTGGATTTTAATATAACTTGATGTCAAGGAATGCATATCAGCTCATATTAATACTTCTCATCTCTGTAATGTGTCATGTTTCTTTATGTGTACCACTATGAATCAATAATTGTGCCTGGATTGGCAGGGCACAGGCCTCCTTAAATCCCTAGGGTCAAGGAGGAGTTGTTCAGGAGGAAGCTAGAGATGGAGCTCCGCAGTCTAGAGGGGATGTGACCTTGGGCCTGGGCTCGGGTGCAGATGGGACCCTCTTACAAACCACAGAGGTGTCCTGGACAGGAGGCACAGAAGTAGCAAGAGAGGACAGCGGGAGAGAGCACTGCTGGGCAAGTCTCCAGGGAGGAACAACAAGTTGCAGCCAAGAGGGCTGGTGAGTGACACACAGTCAGGAGCGGACTGGGGAGGCATGCCAGAGAGGACTGAAAAAATTGCAGTCTGGGATGGGTGCAAAGCCAATGGAGTGGACTGTGGTGACATGGGCAGGAGAGAGAGGCAGCTGCAGCCAGGAGGGCTGTCAGGGCCTGAAGATGTGGTACTGCGCTCAGTAGCTACGTGGACAGCTAGCACCAAGGACTACCATATTTTTGCTACATCAAAGGGGCCCACGGTCCTTGCCTGCAAAGGGCATCAGCTTTAGCCCTGGCTAAGCCAGTGTCATGCCTACAAATTAGTGCTAGCTGCAAGCACATGATTTGCTGGAGGTGTTGAGGAGAGATAGTCTGCAAGCAAGTGATGTGCTGGAGTTGAGCAAGTGAGGTGCTCCCGGATTCCGATAAGCCCCCCGCCCGCAGACCCCGTCAACCAACGGCCAGGATTGTCGGGAAGAGGCCATTGTCCCCATCAACATGGGGCAGGGTGCTTTGGGGTGGGGGGGTCGAAGGGCGCTCCCTGCCCCAAAGCACCCACCCCCCCATGTTGAGGGCATGCAGCCTGGTACGGTTCAGGAGGGGGGCGCTCACTCGTCCCCACTCTCTTTCCTGACCGGCCGGGCTGCGTGCTTGGATAAGGGTCTGGTATGGATTTTGGGCGGACCCCCACGCCGTTTTTTCAGCATAGGGGTACCCCTTAAAATCCATACCAGACCGAAGGGCCTGGTATCATCCGAGGGGGAACCTCATTTTTTGGCGGGGTTCCCCTTAATCCTCAGCACGCAAGTCGCACCGCAAGTTGGATCATGATGATCCGACTTGCGGTGCGACTTCTATTCAAATCAATGGGCTCCCATAGGGAACCATTGGTTTAGAATAGAGCCAGAGAAACGCCTAACACTAAGCGTCCGCTTATTTGCGTTTATGTGCGTTTATCGGCGTTTGGCGTTTTTTCCCGCCGAAAAACTGCACTTTGAACACAAATTTCTTGCGTTCAGAAAAAAGCCCATAAACTGCACTGCTCATTAACGCTAAAAAACGACCATGTGTGCACACATGGACACATAGGCTAACATAGAGTGCAGTTTATGGGCTTTTTAAAAAAATGCCCAAACGCCAATAAACTGCAGTTTATCAGCTTCAGTGTACATGAAACATAATAGGGAGGGGCTGGAGAAACAAAAGGTAGTAACTGTGAGGGATAAACTGATGAGGGGAGTAGAAGATTTGATTGTTAGCTAAAGGCAGGATAGGCCTCCCTGAAGAGATGAGTTTTCAGGGATCGCCTAAAAGTGGACAGAGTAGGAGACAAGCGGACAGATTGGGGTAGGGAGTTCCAGAGGATGGGAGAAGCTTCTGGAGAAGTCCTGAAGATGAGCATGGGAGGAAAGAGCAGGAGGTCTTGGGAGGAGGGTAGGAGATGGTTTGGGTGATATTTGGAAATAAGATCGGTGATGTTGCTCGGGGGCAGAGTTGTAAATGGCTTTGTATGTTATTGTTAGTGTTTTGAATTGTATTCATTGGGCAATTTGAAGCCAGTGGAGGGATTGGCATAGAGGGGTGGCGGACACTGAAAGGTTGGTAAGGTGGATGAGTCTAGCAGCAGCATTTATGATACACTGAAGAGGGGATAGCTTGCAGAGAGGTAGGCCAATGAGGAGGAAATTACAATAGTCAGGACGAGAGATCACAAGGGAGTGAATAAGTTGCTTTTTGGTTTCCATGCTTAAAAAGGAGCATATTTTGGGGATATTACAGAGGTGAAGTCTGCAAGATTTGGACAGCGATTGGATTTAGGGCTGAAAGGACAGGTCAGAGACCAGGATTTCACCTAGCACCCTGGCATGAGGGGAGGAACTGATGATTGTATTATTGATCTTGATGGAGACATCGGGGGAGGGGGCACGGGCTGGAGGAAAAATTATGAACTCTATGAACTTTAAAAAGATTGAGTTTGAGGAAGTGGTGTGACATCCATGCTGATATGTCGGTTAGTAAGTTAGTAATGTGAGAGGAGATGGAATTTATTATTATTGTGCCCTCCTGACCCCCCTGTACTGGGCACTTCTGACCTCCCTATCTTGTGTCCTCCTAACCCCTCTTCACTATGCCCTCCAATACATATACACACACACATCTTGAGAATATCTAATAGGAGCAGGTTGGCTCCATCTTATGGCAACTTTTGGTATGACATCTAGTGAATCTGATATACACCCACCAGCCACTTTATTAGGTACACCTGTTCAATTGCTTGGTAACACAAATTTCTTATCAGCCAATCACATGGCAGCAACTCAATGCATCTAGACATGGTGAAGACAACTTGCTGAAGTTCAAACCGAGCATCAGAATGGGGAAGAAAGTAAATTTGAACATGGCATGGTTGTTGGTGCCAGACGGTCTGGTCAGAGTATTTCAAAAACTGATCTACTGGGATTTTCACAAACAACCATCTCTAGGGTTTACACTGGGTGCCACTCCTGTTAGATAAGAACAGGAAACTGAGACTACAATTCACACAGATAAAACAAGAAATTGGTCGCACATTGGAACTCCAACTTATCTTGATGTCATCTTTATTGTCAAAAGGATCAGACAGATACAGGCAATGGTAGACGCGTTTCACAAGCGATAGCTAGCTTGTTTACAAGATATCGCTTGTGAAACGCGTCTACCATTGCCTCTATCTGTCTGATCCTTTTGACAAGATGACATCAAGATAAGTTGGAGTTCCAGTGTGTGACCAATTTCTTGTTTTATTCGTCTTCCACGGTGGTGAGCCGAGGTCTGCACCTGTGATCTACCTTACACCTGATTCTGTCTGGAGCGGTGTGCTTCTTCTTTGTTTTCTACAATTCACACGTTGCCTGGTCTGATGAGTCAGCTGCGACATTCAGATAGTCGGGTCAGAATTTGGCTTAAACAACATGAAAGCATGGATCCATCCTGGCTTGTATCAACGCTGTTGGTGGTGGTGTAATGGTGTGGGGGATATTTTCTTGGCACAATTTGGGCCACTTAGTACTAATTGAGCATCGGTTAATTGGCACTGCCTACCTGAGTATTGTTGCTGACCATGTCCATCTCTTTATGACTACAGTGTACCCATCTTCTGATGGCTACTTCCAGCAGGATAATGCACCATGTCACAAAGCTCAAATCATCTCACCACTGGTTTCTTGAACAATGAGTTCACTATACACCAATGGCTTCCACAGTCAACAAATCTCAATCCAATAGAGCTCATTTGGGATGTGGTGGAAAGGGAGATTTGTATCATGGATTTGCAGCAGACAAATCTGCAGCAACTGCATGATGCAATCATGTCAATCAGGACCAAAATCTCAGAGGAATGTTTCCAGCACCTAATAAAGTGGCCTGTGAGTGTATGTATATACAGTGGGGAAATTATTTGATCTCCTGCAGATTCTGTAAGTTTCTTTCTCACTTACAAAGAAATGAAGGGTCTATAATTTTTATCATAGGTGTATCTTAAATGATACAGACAGAATATTAACCAAGAATCCAGAAAAAACACATAAAACAAATGCTATAAATTAAGTTGCAGTTCAGTGAGTAAAATAAGTATTTAACCACTTAAGGACCGGCCACGGCATTTATATAGGTCGGCAGAATGGCACATACAGGCATAATCACGTACCTGTACGTCCCCTTTACCTGCCTGCCGTGTGGTCATGCACGGATCCCCGTGATCGTCTCACGGAGGGATGGAGCGGGGAGATGTTAGTGTAAACACAACATCTCCCCGTTCGCCTACTGACACTGTCCCCGATCTCCGCTCTGTGTAATCAGAGCGGAGATCGGTGACGTGTCACTCGTAGCCACGCCCCCACACAGTTAGAATCACTCCCTTAGGCACACTTAACCCCTTCAGCGCCCCTACTGGTTAACCCCTTTACTGCCAGTGTAATTTTTACAGTAACCAATGCATTTTTATAGCACTGATCGCTGTAAAAATTACAATGGTCCCAAAAATGTGTCAAAAGTGTCCGATGTGTCCGCCATAATGTTGCAGTAACGATAAAAATCACTGATCTCCGCCATTACTAGTAAAAATGCCATAAAACTATCCCCTATTTTGTAAACGCTATAACTTTTGCGCAAACCAATCAATAAACGCAGATTGCGTTTTTTTTTACCAAAAATATGTAGAAGAATACGTATCGTCCTAAACTGAGGAAAACATTTTTGCAAAGGTGAAAAAAATACATTACTCCCACACACACATGTGAGGTATTGTCGCGAACATTAGAGCAGGGTTGCCAACTTTCAGTAAATTTACAAACAGTTTGTAAAATCCATAATTGTTGCATTTGTCAATGAATGTCAGTTACGGACATGCAGCCTACATGTCTGTAATGGACATTCAAGGACAGCTGCAAAAAGTATGGATTTTACAAACTGTTCATAGAATTACTGAAAATTGGCAACCCTGCATTAGAGTGAGAGAAATAATTCTAGCACCAGACCTCCTGTGTTACTCTAAACTGGTAACCTGTAAAGGCAATGAAAGCGTCGCCTATGGAGACTTTAAGTCCCCGTTCACACCTATGCGAATTGGTTGGGGCTTAAACCGCATCCAATTCGCATAACATTTTAAAATATATTGATTTCAATGAGGCTGGTTCACATATGTGCGATGCATTCGCACTGCGCATTGCCCAAAAAACGTGTGCGTTTTCTAGGCATTGCAGTGCGAATTATCTGCCCATTATGTTCTATGGGAATGCATCTGATTCGCAGATGTGTTGCGTTCTGAACACAGTCACAGTACATATGAATCATGAGGGGGAACTCCATGCCAAATTTTAAATAAAAAACCGGCATGGGTTCCCCTCCAGGAGCATACCAGGCCCTTTGGTCTGGTATGGATTTTAAGTGGAACCCCTACGTTGAAAAAACGGCGTGGGGGGGTCCCCCCAAAATCCATACCAGACCCTTATCCGAGCACGCAGCCCAGCCTGTCAGGAAATGGGGTGGGGAAGAGCGCCCTCCACCTCAAAGCACCTTGCCCCCATGTTGATGAGGACAAGAGCCTCTACCCGACAACCCTGGCCGTTGGTTGTCGGGGTCTGCGGGCGGGGGGCTTATCGGAATCCGAGAGCCCCTTTAATAAGGGGGCCCCCAGATCCCGGCCCCCCAACCTATGTGAATGAGTATGGGGTACATCGTACCCCTACCCATTCACCTGGTGGAAAAAAATGTCAATAAAAAAACACACTACACAGGTTTTTAAAGTAATTTATTAGGCAGCTCCGGGGGTCTTCTTCTGACTTCGGGGTCTCTTCTTCTGCTCTCCGGTGTCGTCTCTGCGCTCTCTGGTTCTTCTCCCACCCTCCGGTGCCTTCTTTCTTCTGCCGGGCACCTCTGCTATCTTCTTCCAGCTCTTTTGCAAGTGGCGGCCCGGTCTTCTCCGTAGTCTTCTTCCCTCTTCCCTTCTTCGATGTTGACACAACGCTGCCTCCCGCTGTAATGCCGGGTGCGTGGTGTGCAACGATTTATATAGGCATGGGGCGTGGTGACCGGGTGATGCCACCCGGTGACCCCGCCCTCATATGACGTCACAGTCCCGGGGAATGATGGGACTGTGACGTCATACAGGGGCGGGGTCATCGGGTAGCATCATCCGGTGACCACTCCCCATGCCTATATAAATCGTTGCGCACCGCACACCCGGCATTACAGCTGGAGGCAGCGTCGTGTCAACATCGAAGAAGAGAAGAGGGAAGAAGACTACGGAGAAGACCGGGCCGCCGCTAGCAAAAGAGCTGGAAGAAGATAGCGGAGGCGCCCGGCAGAAGGAAGAAGGCACCGGAGAGTGGGAGAAGAACCAGAGAGCGCGGAGACGACACCGGAGACCAGAAGAAGAGACCCCCGAAGTCAGAAGAAGTGCCTAATAAATTACTTTAAAAACCCGTGTAGTGTGTTTTTTTATTGACTTTTTTTTCCACCAGGTGAATGGGTAGGGGTACGATGTACCCCATACTCATTCACATAGGCCGAGGCGGGGGGCCCCCTTATTAAAGGAGGCTCCCGGATTCCGATAAGCCTCCCCTCCCCCTTTCCTGACCGGCCGGGCTGCGTGCTCGGATAAGGGTCTGGTATGGATTTTGGGGGGACCACACAAGCCGGTTTTCGGCGTAGGGGTTCCGCTTAAAATCCATACCAGACCTAAGGGCCTGGTATGCTCCTGGAGGGGAACCCATGCCGGTTTTTATTTAAAATTTGGCGTGGAGTTCCCCCCTCATGATAACAGCGGCTTCCCTCCCCTCCCCCCTTCTCTCCCAGGTCAGCAAATCCGCAGCTAGAATGCAGACGAACCGCTGAACCACTGATTGATATCTTGCCAAAGACTCCGGAGCTCAAAAACGCAACGCACAAGTGTGAATCCAGCCTTAAGCACCGTAGTTTGCCGCCATTCCACAACCAGATGCAATTTTTAAGCGTGACATATTGGGTATCTATTTACTCGGCGTAACATCATCTTTCACATGATACAAACAAATTGGAGTAAATGTTGTGTATTTTTTTATTCATTTATTTATTAAAGTGTATTTTCCCCCCCAAAAAAGTGCATTTTAAAAACCGCTGTGCAAATTTTGTGTGACATAAAAAATTGCAACACCCATCACTTTATTCTATAGGACCTCTTCTAAAAAAAAATATATAATGTTTGGGGGTTCAAAGTAATTTTCTATCAAATAAAAGTAGATTTTTACATGTAGGAGCGAAGTGTCAGAATTGGCCCGGGTACGAAATGATTAAAGATTTTTTTTTTGTTTACTATTTTGGGCCCGTTTTCCCTTTGATAATAATACAAATCAGGAGATATCCATTAACATTTCCCACCAAATGAAAGCTGTCCTGAAAAAAAAACAAGGTACATTATAATCCACCTGAATACATGAAGTAGTTGCGATTGCGATGATATGCACAGTTTTAGGAACACATGTCAAAGTTGCAAAATTGGGATTGGGTGTTAAGTTTTGTTTGACTCTGGTCATAAAGGGGAGAAGAATTCCTTTCTACCCTTGTTAAATAATAAATATTTTTTTACCAGTTTCAAATTGTTTATTTAGAGTTTATATGTTTTATTACTTGCCATTCAGTATATGTATAAGACCCCATTCACACAGGGGCGACTCATCAGGCGACTCAGCCGCCTGACAAGTCGTGTCCTATTCTGTACAATGGAACCGTTCTAATCGGAGCGACTGAAGTCGCTCCGACTTAGAAAAAGGTTCCTGTACTACTTCAAAACGACTTCAGGGCGACTTCCATTGACTTCTATACAGAAGTCATTTTTGAAGTCACCTTTGAAGTCGTCTTCAGATCGTCCGGCACAGTCGCGGGACAAGTCGTGCCGCCCCTGTGTGAATGGGCTCTAAATATATTTTGAATGGCAAGCGGTTATACTAGGATTATGGGGGCAGCAGCAGCCATGATCCTGTTATCAATTTTTTCAGTTACCCATTTACTTTTATTTATTTTTAAAATATGAAAAAAAAAATTAAACCACCCCGTCCCCTGTGCACACCCAAATGCACATGTAGGTCTTGCATACATATGTAAACAGTGATTGCATCACTCAATGAGGTACCGCCGTGAACATCAGAGTGAGAACAATAATTTTAATGCCAGAGCTCACCTTAAGGTGTTGTAAAGGTTTGTTTTTTATTTTCTAAATAGGTTCCTTTAAGCTAGTTCATTGTTAGTTCACTTACCTTTTCCTTCGATTTCCCTTCTAAATGTTTTTTTTTCTTTGTCTAAATTTCTCACTTCCTGTTCCTCCTAAGTAAGCTTGCCCCCATCATCCGAGCCGTTCTGGCTGGGGGTTAGTCAGCGTGCTCGCCCCCTCCCTTGGGACTACATTCCTGTGGGGAGACGCTGTGAGCACCCCCCCACAGGGATGTAGTCCCAAGGGAGGGAGCGAGCACGCTAACTAATAGGGATGAGCTCCGGCGTGTTCGCACAGTCCACGTGCAGATCCCGCCAGGAAGTCGGCACGGCGCTGCGCTAATCACAGACAGGGAGACATGTCCCGATGCGCGGCTGCAGAGATCGGGACATGTCTCCCTGTCTGTGATTAGCGCAGTGCCGTGCCGACTTCCTGGCGGGATCTGCACGTGGACTGTGCGAACACCCCGGAGCTCATCCCTGCTGACTAACCCCCAGGCAGAACAGCTCGGATGATGGGGGCAAGCTTACAGGAAGTGAGAAATTCAGACGAAGAAAAAAACATTTAGAAGGGAAATCGAAGGAAAGGGTAAGTGAACCAACAATGCACTAGCTTAACCCTTTCCATACAGGGCTTTTTATACCACTTCCATACCGGGCTTATTCTGGCACTTCTATCCTACATGTACAAATCATCATTCTTTTGCTAGAAAATTACTCAGAACCCCCAAATATTATATATGTTTTTTTCAGCAGACACCCTAGGGAATAAAATGATGGTCGTTGCAACTTTTTATCTTGCACGGTATTTGCGCAATACTTTTTCAAATGCCTTTTTTTTGGAAAAAAAATGGTTTCATGAATTGAAAAATAACAAAACAGTAAAGTTAGCCCAATTTTTTTGTAAAATATGAAAGCTTATGTTACGCCGAGTAAATAGATACCTAACATGTCACGCTTTAAAATTGCGCACGCTCATGGAATGGTGCCAAACTTCAGTACTTAAAAATCTCCATAGGCGATGCTTTGAAAATTTTTACAGGTTACCAGGTTAGAGTTACAGAGGAGGTCTAGTGCTAGAATTGTTGCACGCACTCTAACGCACGCGGCGATACCTCACATGTGTGGTTTGAACGGCGTTTACATATGTGGGCGGGACTTACGTGTGTGTTCGCTTCTAAGCGTGAGCTATTGGGGACAGTGGCATTTTAATTTTTTTTTTATTATTATTTTTTTTTTACTTATTTATTTTTATTTACTTTTTTTTGACACTTTTTTTTTGATCACTTTTATTCCTATTACAAGGAATGTAAACATCCCTTGTAATAGGAATGTGTGTGACAGGTCCTCTTTATGGAGAGATGCGGGGTCAATAAGACCCCACATCTCTCCTCCAGGCTGGAAAGCATGAGATCGTGAAAAAAAATTCACAGATCTCATGCTTACTAGCCGCAATCGCGGCTTTGTTTACTTCTGAGAACCCAGCCATGACATCATCACATCGCGCCCGGGCCTCCGACGGTCATAGAGATGACTGGTGACCATCTGGTCACCAGTCATCGATATGCTCATCACGTGACCCACCAACGGCGCCGGACGATTCTCTACGGGTCCCCGATGGCACGGGAGAGCCCGGAGAAGCACCAGATGGTGGCGGGAGGGGGGATGTCTCCTCCCGCCGCCTATAAGAACGATCAAGCGGCGGAACCGCCGCTAAGATCATTCATATGGTGTGCAGAATTGCCGGCTGAAAACAAGGATATCTGAATGATGCCTCTAGCTGCAGGCATCATTCAGATATCTCCCCTCAAACCCAGGACGTCATATGACGTCCACCCGGAGGGAGAGAGGGCTCCTGCCGGCATAATTTTACAATGACCCGGTATGGAAGGGGTTAAAGAAACCTATTTAGAAAATAATTCAATTCGCAGGACATTTTAAAATACATTCATTTGAATGAGGCTGGTTCACATATCTGCGGTGCATTCACACTCCGCATTGCCCAAAAGACGTGTGCGTTTTCTAGGCAGTGCGGTTCGGCTCAGGTGTGAATTCAGGCCCATTATCTTCTATGGGCACGCATCTGATTTGCATGAATTCTCTCCCCCTCCTCACTACACCTCCCCCTCTCCCTGCTCAGCTGATCCGCAGCTACAATGGAGAGGCACCGCTGAACAGCTGCTTTTTCTCTTCGCACAGAGAACAGAGCTGGAATTCGTACCGGACTGGTGTGAATCCAGCCTTAACGCTAAACTTAACACCTAAATGCTTTTAAAGCATTGCCTATGGACGATTTTAGGTAGTGAGGTTTGTCGCTTTTTCACAAGCATGCACAATTTTAAAATTTTAAAATGTTTGGCATATATTTACCTGACACATCATTATTTTTTATATTTTAGTAAAAAAATTGTGTATTATATTGTATTTGTGTGCAGTAAATATCAGACCTCTGTCTAATCAGCTGTCTTGTAGGGCAGAGGAGGGATCAAGGATCTAAGAGACCACCGATTTCTGCATGAAAAGTACCTGTCACTGCCTAAAGCTAATTTTTCTAAGTGTAAAGAAAAAAGTAATAATAATAAAAAAATAATAATAAAAAAAACGATTTGCACTTCCGCCTCCCCCAATGCTCATGCTCAAATGCAGCCATGTATTTAGGTCTGGCACCCATATGTAAAAATGAATGCATCACAAATGTGAGGTATCGTTGTGATCCTCATAGTGAGAGCAATATTTCTGGTGCCAGAGCCCACGTTTAACTCTAAATTGATAACCTGCAGAGTGCCCCCACAGCAATAAGCTTCCTATGAGGACACTCGTGTAGGCCTGCTCCTGATCTGGCTCTGTGTGTCCATTCAGCGCTGCCCCCCCCTGCTCCCTTCTCACTGGCTGTGATTGACAGCAGCCAAGAACCAATGGCTCCCGCTGCTGTCTCTGAGCCAATGAAGAGGAAGAGAGCAGAGAGAGCCTCTGCTCTTGTACATAGCACTGGATCAAGATCAGGCTCAATTAAAGGAGTTGTAAAGGTACATTTTTTATTTTCTAAATAGGTTCCTTTAAGCTAGTGCATTGTTGCTTCACTTACCTTTTCCTTTGATTTACCTTCTAAAGGTTTGTTTTCTTTGTCAGAATTTCTCACTTCCTGTTTCTCCTCACTGAACTCCACACCATCATCCGAGTGGTGTGGAGTCATCCAGAACAGCTTACTGAACAGCTTACTGAGGATAAACAGGAAGTGAGAAATTCAGACAAAGAAAACAAAGAAAAAAAATATTTAGAAGGGAAATCTAAGGAAAAGGTAAGTGAAGCAACAATGCACTAGCTTAAGGGAACCTATTTAGAAAATAAAAAATGTACATTTACAACTCCTTTAAGTGTAAGGGGGAGAGCTGCATGTACAAGGCTTTGAACACTAATGCAGAAACTAGTGCATTAAGGTAAAAAACATTCTGCCTTTATGTTTAGTCTGTTTGTATTTGGTTTTCTTGTGTAAAATTAAAAAACGCAACAGAGAAACTGCTGTGAAACATAAATAGTGCGCTGTCTAACATAGGGTGACCAGACATCCCCGGTTTCAGGGGACAGTCCCCGGATTGAGGACACTCGGTTTTGTCCCTGGATTGTATTTGAACAGGGCTGGGGCAATTTCAAAGACAGTCAGTGCAGAATTAAAAAAAAAATCTGAATTACACCCCCCCCCCCGATCTAGCTTGGGGGGGGGGGGTATATTTTCCATTATCTGTGCCCCTTTCTGATGATCATGTGCTGGTTGGAGAGGAGGGAATATTTCTTCAGTTTCTGGTGCCCTTTCAGCTCCGCTCGCATGTTCTTCTGCCTTGGCTCAAGTCCCGGCCAGCCGCCTGCTTGCTTATCTCCTTGTCTTCCCTGGCGGAGTGATCTTCCTCCGCTCCCCACCCAGTAGTAGCCGGGGGCCCGGAGAGTAAGACTTGACAGGCTGTGAGGCGGGCGGCGGCGGAGACGGGCAAGAGTGTCGCTGATTGCCGCCATTACTAGTAAAAAAAAATATGTCCCCGGATTTCATTTAAAAAATCTGGTCACCTTAGTCTAACAGTGACATACAAAAAACAGTGGGGTTGATTTACTAAAACTGGAGAGTGCAAAATCTGATGCAGCTCTGCACAGGAACCAATCAGCTTCCAGGTTTTTTTTTGTCAAAGCTTAATTGAACAAGCTGAAGTTAGAAGCTGATTGGCTACCATGCACAGCTGCACCAGATTTTGCACTCTCCAGTTTTAGTAAATCAACATCACTGTGTCATATGTGCATCAAAGTATGAATAAAAATCCAAAGTAATCAGCCTTGTAAATATATAAATCAGTATTGAATTTAACACATGCAACACTAAAACCTTAGTGAGTTAAATATCAAATGTACTTAAAGCGGAGGTCCACCCAGATTATTTTTTTTTTTTAAAAGTCAGCAGCTACTAACAGTGTAGCTGCTGACTTTTAATAAGGACACTTACCTGTCCTACTCGCCCGCGATGTCGTCCCCCGACGGCGAGCGATCGCTGCTGGCAGTTCCCGGCTCCTCCATCCTGACTAAGGGAAACAGGCAGTGAAGCCTCGCACGGCGCTTTGTGAATGGGCGGCTTGCCTCCTGGGATACACACAGTTCCCAGAAGGCAGCGCGCCCCATTCACAAGAAGAGGAAACGGAAGTTCTCAATCCGAGGATAAGAAAGAGGCACATTAGAGGCAGATTAGGGGGCTTCCGCATAGCAACGGACATTTCGGGTGGGTATAACATTTTTTTTTTTTTCTATTAAGTTTTTTCTAATTTTAGTGGTAAACATTTTTCAGGGTGGACCTCCGCTTTAAAAAGTAGTTCATAAATACACAAGCACATTCGGTGGGAAGTGACTATTGCACTCAGAACCCCTATTAAAAGGGATTATGTGACAAGAAATGTAAAAACAAATCAAACAAAGTTTATAGTGAAATAAAAAATGTAAACTGGTATCCAGTCTATCAGTACCTTGTGGATCTAAACTTCTGGTAAGCGGCCATTGAGTTTGCTTAGAACATGGTGGTGGAACACTGACACTACATTTGTTGTGAATGAGGACACTGCAATACCATGGATATGGATGGACATCTTTAGTGGACTTTTACTCACCTGTTTATTAACATTTTTGATTTCACTATAAATTTTGTTTGATTTGTTTGTACATTTTTCGTCACATAATCCATTTTAATAGGGGTTCTGAGTGTTATAGTCACTTCACACCGAATGTGCTTGTGTATTTATGAACTACAGTCCTTTTTGATGAACATTCAGTTATTAACACACTAAGGTTTTAGTGTTGCATGGTAAATTCAATACTGATTTATATATTTACAAGGTTGATTACTTTGGATTTTTATTTATACTTTGATGCACATATGACAGACTGTTTTTTGAATGTCACTGTTAAGCCTCATACACACGATCAGATTTTCCAGCAGGAATTGTGTGATGGCAGGATGTTGTCGGATAATCCGACCGTTTGTATGCTCCATCGGAATTTCTGACTACAAATGTGGGACAGCATGCTTTTAAATTTTCCGACAACAAATGTGTGATGTCGGATTATCCGATCGTGTGTACACAAGTCCGTCGGAAAAAAATCCAAAGTACAAACACGCATGCTCAGAAGCAATGCTAACCATAACACAACGTTAGCAGAAGTTGCCCAAAGGTTGGTGCTAAAGAGCTGAAAAACCATGTCGTTTTGTGTTTGTTGGCCAACAAATCTTTGCCGTTTGTATGCAATACAAGATCACAGCCAACGCCCTTCGGACAAAAGTCTTATGCCGCGTACACACGACCGTTTTTCATGACGAGAAAAATGCCATTTTTTTATTTGGTCATTAAAAACGATCGTGTGTAGGCTCCAGAGCATTTTTTGCGACGTGAAAAACGGGCATTAAAAATTTAGAACCTGGTGTTTTTGAGGAGCTCCGGCTATCCTGTTTGAATCCTTTGCCATCCATGCATTTCCATCGACTTAAAAGAGTAAATACTCACTCCAGCCTGTTCCCCTGTGTCCCCTGTCTCATCCTGGGACAAAATTGTGGAGACTCTCTGCCCGGATCGCCTGCACGCCTGAACCTCCACTCACCTGCGGCCGCCGCCATCTTCCCGGCCTGCAACTGTGTTGTACTGAAAGGACCCGATCCCAGCTTGCCTGCAGGTAAGAGACTGTCATCCGGCCACATCTGCCTGCCCATCCACCTTCCTGGCCCGATCCGGAGGTCCGCCGGGCCGAAAAAGGGATCCGTGGAGGCCGCGACGCGGTGCGGCCTAGTGCGGCCTGTGAAGCACCGGTCTTTCCTAAACCGCCGCCCCGCCGGAAGTGCACCGCGGCCGACATCGACGAGCGCAACAGCGCGGATCGCCTGCCTTCTCACGCCCTGTCATCCCTGCCAAGGCCTGGGGTACTGTAGCACTGAAATTGCCTAAATTGGAGCAGCTGCGTTACCCCTGGAGCCCAACTTCTCCGGTCCTCCGCCACCCCTCTGCCTCAACCTTGCTGCTCTGGTCCCAGCTTCTCATCCTTACCACCCTGTCCCTACTTCTTTGTCTGCTGTGGGGTGGGGGGCTGCCGGTAACCACTGATGGCCTGCCCTGCTGGAGGGCTATCTTTACCTGGTGTCTGCAGTGGAGCCTGACTGGTGGCGGCACCTGACGTAATCTCTCCTGAGACACCTGCTGTGGCCTGGGTCGCCCCTTACCTACCTCCTGGGTGCTCGTCTGAACACCGACAAATCTCCTGAGAGTGGGCCCCCCCTGGCGAACTGTCAGATGTCCTCCTCCTCCAAAAAAGGGAACAGGTCCTCTAAAGCCGCAAAGACCAACGTACCACTCCTGCTGCCACCGCCATCTTCCCCACAATCTGATCCCATACTTCTGGGTCGGCTTCGGGCCTTGCTGGCTGGCTTAGAAATGGATCCCATTGAAGCTCCGCCGACAGAGGGGCCAGCCCCACTGGCTAAGGATGGTACAGCGGTGATCCTCGCTGCGATCGAGCAGAGTAGGACCTCGCTTTTGGTGCATATTGACCACCTCGCTGAAGAATGTAACCTCATACGAAACGACCTTGACAAAATGAGGGGTAGAATGGCGGAAACTGAGTCCAGAGTGTCGACCACTGAAGATCTTATGGCCTCCCATGCCGCCTCCATTGCCGAGCTGCAGCGCACAGTGCAGTCCCTCGTTGCAAAGTCAGATGATGCCGAGAACAGGCTAAGGCGCAACAATGTCAGAGTCCTAGGTTTGCCTGAGGGGGAAGAGGGAGACCACCCTGCTATATTTGCGGAGGAGTTCTTTAAAAATCTCCTAGGCCTTACAGACGTTCCCCCTACCTACGTGGTGGAGAGGGCCCACCGGATGCCCGCGGGCCGAGCCACCCCGGGAAACCCCCCAGGCCCTTCTTAGTCCGTTTCCTTAACTATCGGGACAGGGACAAGATTCTGTCGGAAGCCCGCCAACATCCCACACTCAAATATTGTAACTCCTCTGTCCTCCTCTTCCCTGACTTTTCGGCGGACTTGCAGAGAAAGAGGAAAACCTTTAACGATGTCCGCAAACGACTTAGAGATAAGAACATTAAATATGGCATGCTTTACCCAAGCCGCCTACGAGTCCAACATGAGGGGGCGGTCCGCTTCTTTGATAACCCAGCGGATGCTGACGACTGGCTGACCAACTTGCGTTGAAGGGATCTTCTCACGGACTCCTATGATGCACGGATCTTCCACATCCTTGTTCGCTCTATCCTACTACACTTTCTTCAACCACCGGAGTTACCTCAAATGTACCTTTACACGAGACCCCCACGAGGCTTTAGATTGCCCTTGTTTTCGCTTTCGCTTGTTTTTGTTTTTTGTTTTTCCTCTTAAAACACGGACTTTATTTTCCGCTGACTTTGAGGATACAGGTTTATGGGATAGATATCCCACGTCCCTCTGCTCCTTGTTCTTACGAGACGGACGAGACACTGCCCGTCGACAGAGTGGATGAACTACTACCAGAAGTGTAGGGCCCCCAGTGTAAGGGTTCACTAGCACTCTTTATAAAAGTTTTTCTTTTGGGTAAAAACTGTTCCCAGACCTTCCCCCCCTGTTAGGAGGTAGGCTGGGTATAGTAGGATAGGCACCGTGCCTGGGAAGTTAGATTAGGGATTTAGTCATTCCTTGTTCTTATGGTTTTCTATTTCTTATTTGTATACTTTTGTTTTGTGTTACGCTTAGGTACTGTCAGCATTTTCTGCAGTGTGACCGGGATCTTGCTGCTTGTGGGGTGCATCGGTACATGCCCTCTAGAGTATCTCCTTAATTGTTCTTCCCCTTCACCCAATGGCTAGTCAAGTAGCAGACTCCTTCACCGTTCTCTCCTGGAATGTCAGGGGTCTTAACTCCAAATTTAAGCGAGCCCTTTTATTCAAATACTTAAACTCTCACTCCCCCCAGCTTATTCTCCTTCAGGAGACTCACCTCACGGGCAGCAAGATTTTGACTCTCAAGAAACCGTGGATACAGCGAGCGATACATGCCACATATTCTACATACGCCAGAGGTGTATCGATCCTTGTCCACAAGAATTTCCCCTGTGTTATTGAGGAGATACGTACTGATCCCCAGGGGAAATTTGTGATAGTGGTGTTCACGCTATGGTCTGTCAGGTATATTGTTCTTAATGTATACATCCCTCCCCCGTTTTCATCCGCATTATTGTATGAGGTTCTAGAAAAAAATTCACCTTTCTGCCCAGGGAAGGTTCTGGTAATGGGTGACTTTAATGCCATTTTATCGCCTGAGCTAGATAGACCTGCCCCGACTAAGAAACAGTGTATGGACCTCTCTGCCTGGGCTCAGGCGGTGGGGCTGGTGGAGATCTGGAGGTGGAAGCACCCTACCACAAGGGCCTATTCATGTTTTTCGGCATCCTATAAGACTGCGTCGCGGATAGACCTAGCCTTCTCCAACCCTGCACTGTTAGCGGATGTTCTGGAGACGTCCTATCTGCCTAGCGGTCTGTCCGATCATAGTCCCTTAGTGGTGGTGCTTCGTTTCCTGGCTTCCCGGAGCGCTGCGCTCTGGAGGTTGGGCACACAATGGGTCTCTCATCCTGACCTCGCTGGCCAGCTGCCACCCCTGCTGTCTGAGTTCTGGGAAAATAATAAAGACTCCTCTTCTCCCGATATTGTATGGGATGCCTTTAAAGCTTTCACGAGGGGACAGTATATTTCTTCTATTGCTAGCATCAAAAAACAACAATCGGCTGCAGCGCTGGTGCTGCAGAAGGCTGTTGACGATCACACTGCTACGTATAGCAATGACCCCACCCCAGTTCACTTTGACCTACTAATGGCGGCTCAGAGGGAACTGCAGTTGCACCTGGCTGAGGTCACGCGACTCGAGTCGTATAGAGGTAAACAGAGGGCCTTTGAACAGGGTGACCGGAATGGCCGCCTGCTAGCCATGATGGCACAACACGACCAACCCCTTACCCTTGTATCCACCCTACAGACCCCGGGGGGCGGGACGGTGTCCTCCCCCTCTGATATTCTACAGACGTTTAACTCCTTTTATGGCAAGTTATACTCGTCCGGTCTGTCCTCAGAGTTTCAGCCGGAGTCGCTGAACGGTCTGTTAGACCCGTTGGCGCTTGGCTGGCTCTCGGACCACGAAAGAGAGATTTTGGTCCAACCTTTTACGGTCTCGGAGGTCGTAAAGGCTATCCGATCCTTCCCCCCCGGCAAGGCGCCGGGGCCGGATGGGCTTCCAATAGACTTTTATAGGGCTCATGTGGAACTTCTAGCACCCCTGCTGGCACAACTGTATACTGTATGCCTGGCAGACGGTAGTCTGCCTGTTTCAATGTACCACGCATACTTGACACTGATATATAAGGCTCCCAAAGACCCCACTTCCTGTGCTTCATATCGTCCTATTGCATTGCTTAATTCTGACTTTAAAATTCTGACTAAGCTTCTGGCCCTTCGGTTGTACCCCATGCTACCCTCAGTGATCGACCCAGACCAGACGGGTTTCATGCCCCGTAGGTCCACGGATGTGAATCTCAGAAGACTATTCACCAACATACACGCTCACCACCTCAATAAGGGATCTCGAACTGTGGCCTCTCTGGACGTGGAAAAGGCCTTTGATACGGTCGAGTGGCCCTTCTTGTGGGAAACTTTACGCAGGATGGGGTTTCCTCTGCTGTTTATCAGGTGGCTCCAGGTGATCTACAAATGCCCCACTTCCTCGGTGCGCTTGGGAGGTGGACTATCGGCCCCCTTCGGGCTTACCAGGGGAACGAGGCAGGGCTGCCCTCTCTCTCCGGCTTTGTTTGCCCTCGCTATCGAACCGGTGGCGGAGGCACTTCGCACCTCACCGCACATTAGGGGTCTCCGACTCGGGTTGCTGGAGGAGAGGGTGGCCCTGTACGCGGATGACATGCTACTCTTCCTAAATGATGCCGGCCCGTCCCTGCAGGGAGCGCTAAATATTCTGGACACCTTTGCAGAGGTCACCGGTCTTAGGGTAAATTGGTCTAAATCCCTCCTGTTCCCAATTGATCCAGCGGCTAGGTCCACATCCCCTCCTGATAGCCCCCTCCTGTGGGTAGACTCCTTTACATACTTGGGGGTACATGTCTCTGGTTCAGCCTCAGACTATATATCCTTAAATCTAGCCCCGTTACTATTGGAGTCCCAGACGAAGCTCAAATCCTGGAGTAACTTGCCCCTGTCTTTATGGGGGCGAGTTAATCTCATAAAAATGAAGATTATTCCCAAACTGACATATCTTTTCCGCCACTCCCCACAATGGGTGCCCAAGTCCTTTTTTTTAAAATTGAACTGCATCTTTTCTTCCTTCTTATGGGGCCCCTCTCCTCCCAGATATAGATTGACGACTCTAATGAGGCCACGAACGCAGGGTGGCATGGCATTCCCGGACTGTCATAAGTATTACCTCTCCGTGCAGTTGGTGACTGCGGCGTGGTGGCTACAGCCGGACAGAACGAACTCGTCGACTGTGCTGGAAGCAACAGTGGTCGGTTCGTGGGAAGCTCTTCAATTATTACTTTTTAGGGGCCCTCGTGCCCCGTATCCTCTGACCCCTTCTATGCTTACCACCCTGCGGGCATGGCGGACAGGATTAGCCATTGAGAAATGTAAACAGTCTGAAATCTCCCCCAATGCCCCTATCTGGCTGAACCCTAGTCTATCTCACATTTACAAGATCCCTGACCCCTACGCGTGGACAAAATACGGTATCAAACTTGTGTCTCACATAATATCTCAAAACTCCCTACTCCCCATCTCGCACCTTTCCTCCCAATACAACCTACCCAACCATTTCCTATTTAGATATCTGCAACTGTCCCACGCATTTGCGGCGCAATTTCCGCAATCTTCGTGCATCGTGGCCCAGTCGGAACTGGAGAGGACACTTAGATTTAGCTGTGAAGACAAACCCACCTCACATCTTTATTCGTACTTGATCTTTGTGTCTCTTCCACCTCTGGATAAACTCTGGAATAAATGGCAGACTGATATCCCCACATTAGATAGGGATGACTGGGACGACGTGTGGGACCTCCCCTTCAACTCCTTAGTCTCCATGCGTGACAGGTTAGTGCAGTACAAAATAGTTCATAGAGCTTATTTCACCGCACACAGACTGCATAGGATGGACCCTGCCCACTCCTCGGGGTGTTGGAGATGCGGCGTCTCACCGGGCGACTTCTCCCATATCTTCTGGCGGTGTTCAGGGGTCCAGCAGTATTGGGAAATGGTGCTGGATCTAATTAACAGAGTTGCCTCAGTCGCTGTGCCTTTGTCAATGGAGGTGTGCCTTTTGGGGCTCATTGAGACCATTGTACCATCCTCTGCCAAAAGCACGCTAATTTCCTTGCTGCTCTTCTATGCCCGAAAGAATATTGCTATGCAGTGGAAGAAGCCTGCCCCCCCCTCTTTGGCGCAATGGAAACACTTGGTAAACGGCAGCCTTCCTTTATACAAAGATACCTATGCCAATTGGGGCTGCCCACTGAAATATGACAAGGTCTGGCGCAATTGGTTAGATGAGCCCGAAACAGCCTAGTGAGTTGGGGGTGAACCAGGTCATCGTGTCAAGGTCTTGCCTTGCTCTTCTACCTTCCTCTTCCTCCGATGACCTCTGATATGTTTTCATTGACTAGTGGGTCTTACCATACTGGATGCCCTCCTAGATTTTATTTGGGCGGTGCTGCTGTACTCTTCCATGACTGTGCATTGTATCGCTGGGTTCACATTGCAATTGTATTCTCATCTGTACATGTTCTTTTTCTATGACTGTAGGTGCTTAAGCTGTATGTTTTGTACGTGTTAGAAAATTCAATAAAAAACAATTATAAAAAAAAAAAAAAATTTAGAACCTGCTCTATTTTTTCTCGTCGTTTTTCACGTCGTGAAAAACGGCCGTGTGTACGCTTTAACGACGTGAAAAAAACGCACATGCTCAGAAGCAAGTTATGAGACGGGAGCGCTTGTTCTGGTAAAACTAGCGTTCGCAATGGAGATAGCACATTCATCACGCTGTAACGGACTGAAGAGCATGAGGCTGAAAAGCGCGAATCGTCTCTCACCAAACTTTACTAACACGAGGATCAGCAAAAGTAGCCCAAATGGTGGCGCCATCTGAACGGAACTTCCCCTTTATAGTGCTGTCGTACGTGTTGTACGTCACCGCGCTTTGCTCAAGCATTTTTTTTCACGATAGTGTGTAGGCAAGGCAGGCTTGAGAAGAATCACGTCGAGAAAAACTTTGTTTTTTTCAATGACATTAAAAACGGTCGTGTGTACGCGGCATTACTCTTTGTCCGATGGAAATCCGATCTTGTGTACAAAGCTTTAGACATGTTTCACAATTATTTTGGATCCTAGTACTCCAAGGATTTTCTGCACAGCAGTCCCTAGATTATGAGAGGCTGAGAGCAACCTTACATAACTAATAAATAGAGAAACTGTATATCACAAAGGATGTACTTTCCACCACCGGTACATTACAGGCGATACAAAGAGAATGCTGGTGCATTTAGTAAGAAAAAGAACGCACTCTGGACCAGATAGAGGATGTGTACCAAGTTATTGTAATCACCCATAAGGGCGGGCATATGGGCGTAAACACAATACTTTAATAGCTGTAAAAAATACAATATAGAAACAGTATGAAACCAACCAAGTATATAAAGAGCCTCTGCCAATATCTTGAATAGCACGAGTATCAATTCTGCCATCTATCATAACTATGTGGTAAGTAGTATAGTGGCAGATGTAATCCAAGTAATCAGTATATAGACATCCGGAAATCAATCAATATGCAAGTAATCAATATAGGAGAGAGAAAGGGTGTAGAGGTGTGAGGTAAGGTAGAGGGGGAAGAGGGAAGGGGGAAAAAATGGGGGGAAAGGGGGGGTTGGACTCGAGCGCTATGGAGGAATGAAGCCGGGACATCTAATTGAGATTGGCAGACAGTAGAGCAACAAATTATACAGAAGAGGCAAACTTTGGAGAATATCCAAATTGATTCCAAACTGACCATGTGAGGGACGGTATATACCTTCTGCCTTTGGAACCACTTTCTTAAAGAGGAGCTCCAATTTGGGCAAATTTTTTTTAAAAGTCAGCAGCTACAAGTATTGTAGCTGCTGAATTTTAATATAAGGACATTTAACTGTCCAGGGATCCAGCGATGTCGGCACCCGAGCTGATTTTTCACAGCCGGTTTCCTACTGCACATGCATGAGTCGTGCTGCTCTTTGTGAATGGTCCCGCAGTCTTCAGGGACCTGTGTGTGTCCCAGAAGGCTGTGGGGGGAGGAGGAGGGCCCAAAGATCCTTGTAGATCGCCACATCGATCTGACCCGGAAGTGGGAGCTGGTACCGGTCAAAACCAGGTACCCGCCCCCCCCCCAAAAGTCCCAAATGTGGCAGTGGAGGGGGGGAGGGTGCCAACAAGTGTAACTTCCCCTTTTGGGTGGAGCTCCGCTTTATCCACTTCTTCCTCTGGCCAATTCTGACATTCCTCTCCTACTTGTAAGACTCAGCATTTCTTTGCTAGAAAATTACTTGGAACCCCCAAACATGATATATTTTTTAGAAAGCAGGGGCCCTAGAGAATAAAATTGTGGGGGTTGCAATTTTTCATGCCACAAAGTATTTGCGCAGTGGTTTTTCAAATGCAATTTTTTTTGGGGGGGGAAAATTTACTGAATTTTAAAGTACAAAACACAATAGAATACCTAATTGTTTGGTAAAATATAAATTATAATGTTACGCATAGTAAATAAATACCTACTGTAACCTGTCACCCTTTTAAATTGAGGATGCTCATGGAACAACGGTACACTTAATTATCTGTAGACAACACTTTAAAAGCCTTTACAGGTTACTAGTTTAGCAAGAAACGATAAGAAAATTGCCAAGATAGCTTTCTTGCCGAGAAAATCGTTTGTGTGTATGGTTTCTCGTCAAGAAAACTGACAAGAATCTCGACGAGAAATATAGAGAACCTGCTCTCTATTTTCTCGTCGAGATTCTCGTCAGCCTGTTTCTCGACGAGAAAATTGTGTGTGTGTGTACACTTACCTGTCCTCCGGGAAGCCCGCGCATGCTCGAAATGACTTTGACGCATGCGCGGTAGCTTCCTAGGCATAGATAGGGTGTAGCAAGATGGCGGCGACGGCATCGAATGTGATGAGCGCACGCTCGTCGTAGTCGATGACGTCACCGTGTTCGCTCCATTCAAAGAACCGCGGGTTCTTTGAATCGAACGTGTGTACACTCGGCCGGGACAAGTTTCTTGTCCAAGAATCTCGTCAAGAAAAACGACGTGTTTTTTCTTGACGAGATTTTCGGCCGTGTGTACAAGGCTTAACACAGGAGGTCTGGTGCTAACATTATTGCTCTCACTATAACATCTGTGGTGATACCTCTAATGTGTGATGTGTGGAGGTAATGCCATTTTACATATGTGTGTGTGTGTGACCTACGTATGCGATTGCGCTTGAGGGGCGCTTGAGGGGCGCTTAAAAAAATGTTTCTTTTTTAATAATTTTTATTTATTTATATTACATATATTATATGAAAAATATCACTTGTGATAGCCAGAACAGTGACAGGTCTTCTTTATGGAGAGATCTGCGGGTGTTCCGATCCTTAGTCATCTTTATGGTCAGCTGGCAGAACTGCTGGCTTCAATCCCGTGTTCCCCGGGTGGGACAGGAGAATCCGGGAAGAGGGGGGGGGGGGGGGGGTTTGCCTCTTCCACTGCCTGTAAAAGAGATCCAGCGACTAATTATCTATTACTAAAGTAGCTCCTATGATCACTTTTATATTAAAGAAAAAAAAATTGATACTGGGATGATGCCTGCAGCTGTAGGCATCATTCCGGTATAACCACTTCAATCTGGCGATGTATGGGTACATTGCGGAGGCTGAAGTCATTGAATTATCTCCTATTTTTAGGTTTACTTATGAGACAGCCACCTGTCACACTTGGAATCTGTTAAAAATTAGACACTTGTCCTTGTCATTTAAGTTTAAAATTGTGATAGAAAGGGTTACATGACAGAAATGCTGAAATCTCTACAATTGTTATTACAGGCATGGATTCACCCATTGCTCACCGAACATGAGCAGCTCTTCGACAGCAGCGAGAAAATGCCAGGTCCAATCGAAGTCGATCTCCAAGGGACCGCATTGTAGCTGAGGACCAGCCTGCACCAGCCAGACCACCGGTCAGGGAGTATCAGGAGGTGCCCACCTGTTCCATCTGTTTGAGTGAAATGGATGTGGGAGAGGACAATACAACTCTACCCTGCTCCCACCTATTTTACTCAACCTGTATTGGAACATGGAGGGCTCAAAGCAATACATGCCCTCTTTGCAGAGCTTTGATTGATTTTTCCCCCCACAGGATGGAAACAGAAGAGTGCCCAGGAGGATTGAATTCAGGGAGATATCCACCCTATCTCTAGAAGACTTAATCAACCTTCAGTTTGTATATGAAATTGATTAATTTGGTCATAACCGTATTGCCCTCTATTTGTAACATATTTTTTGTTTCAGGTGTACAGCAGGATAGTGAAGAGTATTGTTAAAAAAAAAAAAAAAAATTACAAAAAAAAAAAATATTGTTATGTATAAAATGTATATTTTTCTTTATATATGATACTGTACTGTAGATTAGGGAAGGGTGGAGCGGATTAGGGCAGAATGGAGTGAAATAGAGCAGGGTGGAGTAAGGCCTGTTGGGGCACAGGCTGGAGCGAGGCCCGTTGGGGCACAGGCTGGAGCGAGGCCCGTTGGGGCACAGGCTGGAGCGAGGCCCGTTGGGGCACAGGCTGGAGCGAGGCCCGTTGGGGCACAGGCTGGAGCGGGGCCCATTGGGGCACAGACTAGAGCGAGGCCCATTGGGGCACAGACTAGAGCGAGGCCTGTTAGGGCACAGAGGAGTAGATTAGACCAGATTGGAGCAGATTAGTGGTGTAATATACTGTACATTATAAAAGAAAACTAAAAAATGTTTTATATTTGTTTATATTTAAAAAAAAAATTATATGTTGCAATAGTGTGGATTAGGGCAGGGTTGATTGGATTAGTGCAGGGTGGTGGATTAGGGCAGAGGGGAATGGATTAGGAAAGGTTGGAGCAGAAAAAAAAAAATACAAATTTAAAAATAGAAAAAAATGTATATTTGTTTATATGTATAAAATGTATATTTTTACATATAATACATTACTGTAGATTAGGGCAGATTTGAGCGGATTAGGGCAGACTGAAGCAGATTATGTCAGAGTGGAGCAGTTTAGGGCAGCATGGAGGGGATTAAGGGAGGGTGGAGCGAATTAGGGCAAAGTGGAGGGGATTTGGGCAAAGTAGAACAGTTTAGGGCAGGGTGGAGCGGATTAGTGCAGAGTGGAGCGGATTAGGGAAGGGAGGAGCAGATTAGGGCAGGGCGGAGTGATTTAGAGCATCGTGGAGTGGATTAGGGAAGGGTGAAGCGGATTAGGACAGGGTGGAGCGTATCAGAGCAGGGTAGAGTGGATTAGGGCAGAGTGGAACAAATTAGGACAGGGCAGAGCAGGAAAAAATAAAAAAGTAAAAAATATAAAAAAAATTATATTTGTTTATATGCATAAAATGTATATTTTTATATATGATCTAGTACTGTAGATTAGGGCAGGGTGGAGCAGATTAGGGCAGAGTGAAACGGATTAGGGCAGAGTGGAGCAGATTAGGGCAGAGTGGAGCAGGTTAGGGCAGAGTGATTTAGAACATAGTGGAGCAGATTAGGGCATGGTGGAGCGGATTAGGGCAGGGTGGAGCGGGGTGTATCATCCCCAGTGACCATGGGTGGGTCCCTTTTTCAACGGGACGAGGACAGGGGCATCTTATCCCAACCCTTCCGCTCAAACAGTTCATCTATGGCCACATTATCCCCTGGATCGGAGACTGACTCTAGGTCGGAGGTATCACACTCCTCCGCCGGCAGGTAACTTCTAGTGGATAAAGAATCACCGCCTCTCACAAGTTCAAGGGCTCTGGGATCCCTGACCCACGCATCCCCGACACTTCGGACCTTAGCCAAGATCCCTTTCCCCGGCTTACCTTGGTTTGTAGCTGAAGCAGGATGTCCGGAACTTTTTCCTGTGGATACATCCGATCTGGGCAAGCGCTGGGGTGTGACTCGACCACGGCCGCAGGAAGCTTTAACATAGCCGACCTTCCTCTTGGGCGGTGGGAGCGAGGACTCCGTGACTAGGGATGAGCCGAACACCCCCGGGTTCGGTTCGCACCAGAACCCGCGAACGGACCGAAAGTTCGCACGAACATTAGAACCCTAATAAATACAATGGATGCGAACGTTCGAATTCTAAAGTGCTAATTATAACGACTATTATCCATGTTATTGTCCTAAACAGAGTTTGGGAACCCGGGTTCTGCACCAGGGGACATGTATCAATGCAAAAAGAAGTTTTAAAAACGGCCGTTTTTCGGGAGCAGTCATTTTAATGATGCATAAAGTAAAAAAAAAAAAAGTCAAATATTCCTTTAAATATTGTACCTGGGGGGTGTCTAAAGTATGCCTGTGAAGTGCTACGTGTTTCCCGTGTTTAGAACTGTCCCTGCACAAAATTACATTTCTAAAGGAAAAAAAAGCCATTTAAAACTGCTTGCGGCTTTAATGTAATGTCTGGTCCCGGTAATATGGATGAAAATCTTTAAGAAAAATGGCATAGCTACCCCATCACCCCCCCCCACCCCAGCCCATTACCAGCCCCTTTGGGTCTTGTATGGATATTAAGGGGAACCCCGCACACAAAATAAAAAAGGCCCTATATACTCTGAACAGCCATATACAGGCGGTGCATACAAGACAGGGACTGTAGGTTTGTTCTTATGTAGAATCTGTTTGTAATTTTGAACAGCTACATTGTTTAAGTGTAGCTCCAGCCCAAATACCTATTTTTAAGCTTTTTGGAAAACATAGGGAAGGGTTATCACCCCTGTAACATTTGTTTTGCTGTCTGTGCCCCTGTTCAGAACATTTCACCTCACTTTGCGTCCCAATGACAACTGTTTTTGAAATGTGGTGTTTTTATTGAAACAAGGATTGGTGATAAAGCATCAGTAGAGAGGAGACACCTTTCTCCCATATTAATTTTTACAGGAGAGAATTTTCCTTCCAAGGGGTAGATTTCCTCTCACTTCCTGTTGTCTTCTTCCGTTTGCAAGTAGTAGTCGTTTGTAAGTTGGATGTTTGAAAGTAGGGACCTGCCGTATATACTCTGCAGAAATTGGCCCCTTAGGTGTTGGTGTTGGCACAACACTGTAAGCACTCACAGTTACTCTTGGTGGGTGCTGGAACGCCCTGCTGTCAACTATTATATCAGGAATTGTAATAACATATAATTGTTGAACAGTGGTAGTAAAAATTGGGCCTTTGATGGTGGTGCTGGTGCCACAACACTGTAAGGCCTGACAGTTACTCTTGGTGGGCGCAGCAATGGGCCCTGCTGTGAATTATTAGATCAATAATTTTAATTACATGCCCCTGTTGAACAGGGGCTGAAAAATTGGGCCTTTGGTGGTGGTGGTGGTGGTGGTGTTGACACAACACTGTAAGGCCTGACAGTTACTCTTGGTGGGCGCAGCAATGGGCCCTGCTGTGAATTATTAGATCAATAATTATAATTGCATGCCCCTGTTGAACAGGGGCTGAAAAATTGGGCCTTAGGCACTGGTGGCACAACACTGCAACCCCTCACAGATACTGTACTTGGAGCAAAGCAATGAGCCCTGTTGCAAAGTATTGCATCAAAAATTTTAATTACACGCCCCTGTTAAACAGGGGCTGAAAAATTGGGCCTTAGCCACTGGTGGCGGCACCCATAAACCAAAATGATCTTCCAAGCTATCATCATCAATCGGATCATTGAGGAGGAGGAGGAGGAGGAGGAGGATAGCCAGTCAACATAACAGCACAGGCACTCAGCATCAGCATCAGTCTTGAAGGGATGTGACATTTTAAAATCAATTAGTCTGTTATATCAGCATCAGGTGTGTGGTAGCTGGTGGTGATCCAAGACTGGTTCATCTTGATGAAAGTCAGTCGATCAACCGAGTCGGTGGACAGGCGCACCCTGTGATCCGTGACAAATCCTCCAGCAGCACTGAATGTGCGTTCTGAAAGAACGCTGGATGCAGGACAGGCCAGTAGCTCAATTGCATACTGTGCAAGCTCTGGCCAGTGATCCATCCTCAAGACCCAGTAAGCCAGAGGATTTTCGGTGGGGAAGGTGTCCAAGTCTGACCTTGCCCCTAGGTATTCCTGCACCATGTATATCAGACGCTGGCGATGGTTGCTGGAACCGATCATACTTTGGGGCTGCGGACTAAAGAATTGTCTGAACGCATCGGTCAGACGGCCACCTTCCCCACCGCTCCTTCTTTGACTGCCCGAAGCCTCAGCAACTCGTTGTCCAGGACCAGGAGTTTGTAACCTCCCAGTCTCTGGGAACGCGTTGCACAGACCATTCTGCAAGGCCTCCCGGAGTTGTCTCATCCTCTGCTCCCTCTGCGACGGTAAGATAAGGTCCGCAACCTTACCCTTGTACCGTGGATCAAGGAGAGTGGCCAGCCAGTAATGGTCCCTCTCCTTGATCCGAACAATACGAGGATCCTTCCGCAGACTTTGCAGGATCAGGGAGGCCATGCAGCGTAGGTTAGCTGAGGCATTCAGTCCGGAGTCCTCTGGGTCACTAAGGACGACATGATCCGCAGCCACCTCCTCCCAGCCACGTACAAGTCCACTGGTTTCTTGGGACTGTAAATCATCCCTAAAAGACTGCTGCTGATGATGCTGAGTGCCAGCCTCCACCTCCATGCTGACACAATCCTCCTCCTCCTCCTCCTCCTCCTCTTCCTGTGCGATGGGTGGGACAAAAGGAACACTGTCTGGGTAAAGGGGGCCTTGAGAGGCAAGGAAGTCCTCCTCTTCCTGCCTCTGTTCTGCCTCAAGTGCCCTGTCCATTATTCCACGCAGCGTGTGCTCCAACAGGTGGACAAGAGGTACAGTGTCACTGATGCATGCACTGTCACTGCTCACCATCCTCGTGGCCTCCTCAAATGGTGCCAGGACAGTGCATGCATCCCTGATCATGCCCCACTGGCGTGGTGAAAAAAACCTGAGCTCCCCTGACCCTGTCCTGGTGCCGTAGTCGCACAGGTACTCATTGATGGCCCTCTGCTGCGTGTGCAGCCGCTGCAGCATGGCCAACGTTGAGTTCCACCTGGTGGGCATGTCACATATAAGGCGGTTCTTGGGCAGGTTCAACTCCTTTTGCAGCTCAGCCAGGCGAGCACTGGCATTATAAGATCTGCGGAAATGCACACAGACTTTCCTGGCCTGCCTCAGGACATCCTGTAAGCCCAGGTACCTGCCCAAGAACCGCTGCACCACCAGGTTAAGGACGTGAGCCACACAGGGCACATGGGTCAGTTGTCCCAGTCGGAGGGCGGAGAGGAGGTTGGTGCCACTGTCGCAAACCACCATTCCTGGCTTAAGCTGGTGTGGCGTCAACCACCTCTCGGCCTGCCCCTGCAGAGCAGACAGGACCTCTGCCCCAGTGTGGCTCCTGTCCCCCAAACACACCAGCGCAAGCACGGCATGGCATCTTTTTGCCTGCGTACTTGCATAGCCCCTTGAACGCCTACGGAGCACCGCTGGTTCCGAGGACAAAGCACAGGAAGAGGCCATGGAGGAAGAAGAAGAGGAGGGGGTGGAGGAGAGAGGTGTGTCACAACCAGTAGTAGCATTTTGGAGGCGTGGAGGTGGAACAACCTCCAACACTACTGCACCTTGTCCTGCATCCTTCCCAGCTGCCAAAAGAGTGACCCAATGGGCCGTGAAAGAAAGGTAACGTCCCTGTCCATGCCTGCTGGACCATGAGTCAGCGGTAATATGCACCTTACCGCTGACCGCCCTGTCCAGCGAGGCCAAGACATTGCCTTCCACATGCCTGTAGAGAGCCGGAATCGCCTTCCGTGAGAAAAAGTGGCGTTTGGGAACCTGCCACTGAGGAACCGCACATTGCACAAACTCACGGAAGGGGGCAGAGTCTACCAACTGAAAAGGCAGCAGTTGAAGCGCTAGCAATTTAGCCAAGCTAGCATTCAACCGCTGGGCATGTGGATGGCTGGGAGTGAACTTCTTTCGACGGTCCAGCAGCTGGGGCAGGGAAATTTGCCCGCTAGAATCGGACGTCGGTGTACTGCTAGCAGAGTGGCCGCAAGTACTTGGCTGTGACACACCTAATTCTACACCTTCATTCCTCTCAGTGCAGGTTTCAGAGAGGACTGAAGGTATAGTGGGGTTGGAGATCCCAGCTGATGCGGTGCAAGGAGAGGTCCGCTTTGTTCTTTGGTGTGGGTCTTTAAGGTAGGCTTGCCAACGAGCTGCATGGCAGGTCAACATATGTCTGATCAAGCATGTGGTGCCCAAGCGGCTGATGTTTTGGCCACGCGATATACGCTTGAGACATATGTTGCAAACAGCAGCTGTGCGATCTGATGCACTCGCCTCAAAAAAGGCCCACACCAAAGAACTTTTTGAATGACGGGCAGAGGCAGCGCCCTGCACAGGCGGAGCTCTGCGGTGTGATTCCGTCGGTGTGCTGCCCATACGCTGGCCACCCAAGGGCATCCTGCCTCGTTGGAGATGTGCCTCCTCCTCATCCTCCTCCTCCTCCTCTCTCCTATTAGGCACCCACGTGGAGTCAGTGACCTCATCATCCCCTCCCTCCTCATCACTGGAGCCAATCTGGCAGTATGCTGCAGCTGCTGGAGCATGACTGCCAGATTGGTGTCCTTCTTGAGCATCCCCTCTCTCTGCTCTCACGCTACTGCCTTCCTCTATCTGGGTATCATCATCAGATCCTTCGAAACGCTGGGCATCCTCCTGGAGCATGTACCCAACACTGTGCTCAAACAGTTCGGGGGACTCCTCAGGAGGAGGACATGGTGGGTCTAGGGAAGGATTGACTAATGAAGATAATGATACCAGAGAAGAGGACGCTTTGGCAGCTGCTTTGCCAGTACCCTGAGCCTGGGTGAGAGAGGATGAGGAGGATGAGGTGGGCTTGGTCATCCACTCTACCAAGTCTTCGGCATGATGTGGCTCAACATGTCCAGCTGCCGAAAAGAAGGACAAGCGTGTCCCATGGCCATGTGCTGATGACAATGCACCGCGTCCACGACCAGCACTGTTGCCCCCAGACACAGAGCCTGCTTGCCCTGTTTTTTTGCCTCCTGACTGTCTGCCTCTCCTTGTTTGCCTTCCAGACATTTTAATAAATGGCCTGCAGGGAGATGGGAAAAACAGCAATAAGGGCTACCTTCAGGTGTATACTGTGCAGGAGGCTTAGCAACAATGACACTGACACTGTCCCCTGCCTATCCTTCTCTGTCCCTAAACACAAGGATTTCAAATATGGTTCAGCAAGATTGGTTTAGAACAGAATAGCACACTGACACTTTCCCTCACTGTCCTTCTCTGTCCCTACAAACAAGGTTTAGCACAGAATAACACACTGACACTCTCCCTACCTATCCTTATTTGTCCCTAAACACAAGGAATCCAGGATTAGTAAAGGAAAAAAAATGACACTGTCCCTGCCTATGCTTCTCTTTCCCTGCTCCGGAACACACTACACAAGGCCGCCGCGCTGGCGGCCTTTTATAGTGTGGGGCGTGTACTAAACCCCCTCAGCAATAATTGGCCACAGGCATCCTGCCTGTGGCCAATCATTGCTCTCCTCGCTGCCAGCGCTGTGATTGGCCAAGCATGCGGGGTCACAGTGCATGCTTGGCCAATCACAGCGCCTGGATGACACTGCGATGGCGTAGTGCATTGTGGGCCGTTCGCGTCACTCAAATTTGGCGCGAACGGCCCAAATCGTTCGATCTTCGTCGAACGATCGAACAGCCGATGTTCGAGTCGAACGTATGTTCGACTCGAACACGAAGCTCATCCCTGTCCGTGACTACCGAGGCAGCATCCTCCGGTCTCTCCGTCTCCGGTTCCTCAACGACCGGAACACTTTCAACAGCGACTTCCTCCGAAGTCTCAACAGTGCGCGTAGGGGTGACTGTGGAAGCTCTGGTTCCTTCTTCTAAAGTGATGGCGCCCGTAAGGCAGTTCAAACGGAAGGCCAGAGGTTTTTCAGTAGGCTGTTCTACCTCAAACAGGAACTCTTTGCACTGTTCGCATCTTCAAAAAGGCCTAAGACGCACCACCAGTCCCTGGCATCCGGGACAAACCACTCCAAGGGCCTCCGTCTCTCTGCAAACGTAAAGAGCGAAGCGACCCCGAGGCTTCAGTCGGATCCCCGTATCAGTAACAGACGCAGCAAAGGAGGTAATGTTCATGGTAGAAGTAGCCAGAATCCATGAGGCATTAGACGCCATGTTACCCGCTTGCCCATCCATCTGTCGCCAAAGCCACCACGTGCAACTCCTCACATGGCGTGGCTCCTCCCATCTTCTGCAATGTTCGCAGGCTTTCCTACTTTAGGCACGCCCACGAACTACGCAGCCTGGGCTCTCCTCGTGGCGCAGTTACTTTCTGTAAAGATGGCCGACCTCCACGGAACTTCACAGGGGAATAAAATTCAGACTCTGGGGGGTTTCTTCTTCTTTCCTCCGGCTGTAGAAATCCCAGACGAGCCCTCACGTGTAGCACACAGACCCCCTTTTACCTGCCTTGTTCGGCTCCTCGCAGGAAGAAGGGGCACACCATGCCACAAGCCCGTACCCTCCTGTGTGAAGAGGTTGAGCGGTGTTGTTGGCGGGTCTCCACAGCCAGAAAGTCAAAGAATGTTTCTCACCTCTATGAATGACAGAGACAAGTCCTTGTTCCCCCCAAGTGACTGGAATGTCCACACCAGCTGCAACTCCAACGTAGAGTTTATTTCTCTTGAATAACAGTCTCTGATAATAAAGGTTGGAGCAAAAAGACAGGACAGAATAAGGGGTGAGAGAGGTCCAGGCACAAACGTAATCACTTCACTGCTCCGATTCTCAAGCAGATTCAGCCCCTCTGGATAGTCTCCCTTGCTTGGGACTAGCAGCCAGAATGGTGCTCGAACTTAACTGCAAGGTCTCTGCCACAGACCTGGTGAACTTGGTCTCTGCCACAGACCTGGTGAACTTGGTCTCTGCAACAGACCTGGTGAACTTGGCCTCTGTTGAGGAGAAGACATCCCTCCAGAGAGTTACCGGGACCCTTTCTTCACTGTGAATTCTGCACCTGTCCCTCGGAACGGTTCCTCCCCCAGCCGCCTCATCTAAGATACGGGTCCCCTCGCAAGGCGGCACCCTGAGATTCCTCGATCCTTGATGGGCCCCAGCCGAAAGTGCTGGGCCCAAGGCCTTTGCTGCAGTCCCAGGGCTAAAAGTGCCTGGGGCTGATCCACCAACCTCCACCCCTGGGCCAAAGGTGCTCAGGGCGGACAGGAACACACTCCTGGGGTAGGACCCCTGACCACTCCAGAACGGACAGAACCCCGAACAGGCAGCGTCTGCCCCTTTTATATCCTCTCCCAGCATGCACAGCAGGCCTACCACACCCACTGTATGGCTGCTGAGAGGGGACACACAAGGCACAGCACTGTATCAGCGGTTCAACCCTGGCCTACCATGGCAGCTCCACCTGCAGGCCACAGGGAACTATACACTGACACTCTCCCTGTGGATAAAAATGGTTGATAGAATCCTGACAATTAGGGTGTTTGAGCCTAACTACCACTCAAACACTTTCCCTAAATTGAGGACCCTGCTACACTCCATTTATCAAAAATTACTTCTTGTAGGCATTTTACATGACTACCCACCAGTCTCTGACATTAACTCTGTAACATTTACTTTAACCGATTGCCGACCGGGCTCACGCACTTATAGGTCGGCAGAATGGCACGGCTGCGCAAAGCAACGTATATATACGTCACCCTTGCCGCGAGCTCCGTGACTGTGCCCGCGGGACCCGCGGACTGAATGTCCGCCGGTGTCCCATGGTCATGTCATGGAGCTGCAGAACGGGGATGCCTGTGTAAACAAGGCATCTCCCTGTTCTGCCTTGTGACAGGACTCTGATCTTCTGCTCCCTGTCATCGGGAGCAGTGATCAGTGATGTGTCACTGGTAGCCCAGCCCCCACACAGTTAGAATCACTCCCTAGGACACACTTAACCCCTTCCCTTCCAGGGTCATTTACACAGTAATCAGTGCATTTTTATAGCACTGATCCCTGTATAAATGACAATAGTCCCAAAATAGCGTCAAAAGTGTCCGATGTGTCTGCCATAATGTCGCAGTCACGATAAAAATCGCTGATCGCCGCCATTACTAGTAAAAAAAAATATTAAATAAAAATGCCATAAAACTATGCCCTATTTTGTAGACGCTATAACTTTTGCGCA
The DNA here is from genome assembly GCA_029206835.1 of Rana muscosa. NCBI lineage: Eukaryota > Metazoa > Chordata > Amphibia > Anura > Ranidae > Rana > Rana muscosa. Next base: position 794,826,720 of record CM055122.1, on the reverse strand, counting down.
AACCAATCAATAAATGCTTATTGCAATTTTTTTTTTACCAAAAATATGTAGAAGAATACGTATCGGACTAAACTGAGGATAAAAAAAAAAAAAAAATTATATATTTTTTGGGGATATTTATTATAGCAAAAAATATTGCTTTTTTTTCAAAATTGTCGCTCTATTTTTGTTTATAGCGCAAAAAATCTAAACCGCAGAGGTGATCAAATACCACCAAAAGAAAGCTCTATTTGTGGGAAAAAAGGGACGTCAATTTTGTTTGGGAGCCATGTGGCATGACCACGCAATTGTCAGTTAAAGTGACGCAGTGCCGAATCTCAAAAAGTGGCCAGGTCATTTGGCAGCCAAATCCTCCGGGGCTGAAGTGGTTAATCTACAAATCTTCATTTATTATATTAAAAACATAGAACATGTTGCTTCAAAGTGAACCTGTGGCAGATTTTTCACACTAAAGTATTAACATTTTCAAAACAAGCAACAAAAACACTTTAAAGCAGAAATTAATCTTCAAATTCCACTGAAAATAAAGCTCCTTTCCACCTTTTTTGGTAGCCTGCCGGCCCTCTATTGTAAACAAACAACAGTCTTTGATGTGATCTGTGGGGATTAATTTGTTTACAGTACATGCAGCTACAGAGATCAGTGAAGGCTTGTTTTTTAACCACTTCAGCCCCGGAAGGTTTACCCCGCTTCATGACCAGGCCATTTTTTGCGATACGGCACTGCGTTACTTTAACTGACAATTGCGCTGTCCTGCAATGCTGTACACAAATAAAATTGATGTCTTTTCTTTCCCACAAATAGAGCTTTCTTTTGGGGGTATTTGATCACCTCTGCGGTTTTTATTTTTTGCGCTACAAACAAAAAAAGACAGAGAATTTTGAAAAAAAATAAAAAACATTTACTTTCTGCTATAGAACACATCCAATAAAAATAATGTAAAAAAATCTAATGTATTTAGCAATTTAAGCCAATATGTATTCTGCTACATATTAAAAAAATAAAAAAATAACAATAAGCGTATATTGATTGGTTTGTGCAAACATTATAGCGTCTACAAACTATGAGATATTTTATGGAAATTCTTTTTTGTTACTAGTAATGGCGGCGATCAGCGACTCATAGCGGGACTGCAACATTGTGGCAGACAAATCAGACACTAATGCCACGTACACACAATTGGAATTTCTGACAACAAAACCGTGTTTTTTTTTCCGACAGACATTCGCTCAAACTTGTCTTGCATACACACAGTCACATAAATGTTGTTGGAAATTCCAATCGCCAAGAACGCGGTGACGTACAACACTACAATGAGCCGAGAAAAATTAAGTCCAATGATTCTGAGCATGCGTCGAATTGATTCGGAGCATGCGTAGGATTTTTGTGCGTCGGAATTGGATACACGGTCAGAATTTCCGACAAGAACTTTTGTTGTCGGAAAAATTGAGAACCAGTTCTCAATCATTTGTTGTCGGAAATTCCGACAGCAAATGGCCTACACACGGTCAGAATATCCAACCAAAAGCTCACATCAAACATTTGTTGTCGGAAATTCCGATCGTGTGTACGCGGCATATTACTTATAATCAAGAAGAAACAGCAAGAGGACATAACCTGAGCAGATGATTAAACTCCTCAACAGACAGGATGATTAAACGGAGTCTGTACACTGGGCTGTACCTTAAATACTCTTGACCGCTGAACTGTATATGCAGGGCCATACATTATTTACTTATGACCCTTATACTAAAAAAAGTATGTTGTATGTACTGTGAGAGGGTTAGCTCGGCAGCGGGTGTGTGTGACCCCCGAGATGGGCTCCCCACACAAAAACAGGCCCAGCAAACGGAGGTTGTGGTTTTCAAAATCAAAAAGGTGCGGTTTATTTTCTATTTACAGTGACAAAACACAGCAAAGCAAAAGAAACATAAACAAAATAAATCCTGGTCAACTTGACCTCTGACTAAACATACAGGTTTCCTAACTAACAACTGGGATCAGCCTAGTGCTGTCCTAGTCCCTAAGTCCCTGGTTTTAAATGTCCAAGCAAATAGCCACACAGGCTTTGTCTCACCGCACAGGGGTTCACTCTCCCTAGACAGTCCACACAGGTCTGGTTCCAGGCATGAGCTAACATCTAATGAAGCTGGGAGTTCTTATAGAGGCCTAAATGAGCTGACAAGCTTCAGCTGGTCTCATCAACTCCCTGTCTGCACGACGCCCCACACTTTCCCTAGAGGTATGAGTCATCCATGAGCCCACTAGCCTTATACAACTCTCCACCTAGTTGTATAAGTCGGCGTAAAGCCTGAATCTGGGCGAAATATATCTACCCCCCTGGATGCAACCAGGTGACTTTACCTTCCTGCTGTCACATACCCCCCCCCTCTTGTTTTAACCTCGGGGTTGGAACACCAGCAATCAGGCATTCATGTACTCGAGACAAAGCATCCACATTCCCCATTTGAACGCCAGGGCGATGCTTTACTGTGAAGTTGAATTCCTGGAGGGCCAGGAACCACCTATTCACTCTTCTATTTGTTTCCTTGTTTTGAGCCATCCACTTTAACGGAGTGTGATCCGTAACCATGTCAAAGTGCCTACCTAGCAGGTAGTACCGAAGGGAATCTAGAGCCCACTTCACCGCTAAACACTCCTTTTCAACGGTGGCGTAATTTACCTCATGGGACTTCAACTTCCTGCTGAGGTAAATGACTGGGTGCTCTTCCCCGTTCCAGACCTGGGACAATACTGCTCCTAACCCCACATCTGACGCATCACTTTGTACGACAAAGTCTTTAGAGAAGTCGGGTGAGTACAACACTGGCTGGCTACATAAGGCTTGTTTCAAGAATTGGAATGCTGCCTCAGCCTCGGGGGTCCATTTAATCATGACCGACCCTTTCCCCTTCGTCAGGTTGGTTAGGGGCACAGCCTTAGAAGCAAAGTGGGGAATGAATCGCCGATAATACCCAGCGATTCCCAGAAAGGCTCGTACCTGCTTCTTGCTGTTGGGACGTGGCCAACTCTGGATGGCCTCGACTTTGTTGAGTTGGGGTTTTATTACTCCCCTCCCAATGGTGTACCCAAGATATTTGGCCTCCTCCTGCCCAATGGTACACTTCTTGGGGTTAGCCGTAAACCCCGCTTCCCGAACAGAGTCCAGGACTGCTTGCACTTTTGGCAGATGTGAGGCCCAATCTGTGCTATGGACAATTATGTCATCCAGGTAAGCCGCAGCATACTTCCGATGGGGCCTCAGCATCTGGTCCATTTTCCGCTGGAATGTGGCCGGCGCATTCTGTAACCCGAACGGCATTCTTTTATATTGGAACGCCCCGTCTGGGGTTACAAATGCGGTTTTCTCTTTGGCCGACTTGGCCAGGGGGATTTGCCAATACCCTTTTGTGAGGTCAAGAGTCGTCATGTATCGGGCTGTTCCCAGCCGGTCGATCAACTCATCTATACGTGGCATGGGGTAGGTGTCAAATTTTGTAACTTTGTTCAACTGACGAAAATCGTTACAAAATCGCCAGCTCCCATCCGGTTTAGGCACCAACACAATGGGACTAGACCAATCACTTTGGGACTCCTCTATCACCCCTAAGTTCAGCATTTTCTGTACTTCCTCCCGTATTGCCTCCCGTCGGGCCTCTGGGATCCGATAGGGTTTTAACTTCACCCTTTCACCGGGCGGGGTAATGATGTCATGCTCTACCCCAGATGTTTGTCCCGGCAGCTCAGAGAATACCTCCTTGTTGCGAAGCACAAACTCCTTAACCTCCTGTTGTTGGGGTTGTGACAAGGTGGCTGCTATTCCAACCTCAGGAATCACGCAACCAGTTTGAGCTGGTGACCAAGTGTCTGCGACTAGGGACTCTCTATCCCTCCAGGCTTTCAACAGATTAACGTGATAGATCTGTTCGGGCTTTCGCCTTCCTGGTTGTCTGACCTTGTAATTCACTTCGCTCACTTTTTCCATTATCTCGTAGGGGCCTTGCCATTTGGCAAGGAATTTACTTTCAACCGTAGGGACAAGTACCAGTATCCTATCCCCCGGGGAAAAGGTACGGGTCTTGGCTCCACGGTTGTACACTCTCTGCTGTGCTAACTGCGCTTGGGCCAAATGTTCCTTCACGATGGGCATTACCTGTGCAATTCGGTCTTGCATCAGGGCGACATGCTCAATCACACTCCTGTGGGGAGAACTCTCACTTTCCCAAGTTTCCTTGGCAATATCCAACAGCCCTCTTGGGTGTCTCCCATACAGTAACTCAAAGGGGGAGAATCCCGTAGAGGATTGGGGCACCTCCCTAATAGCAAACATCAGATAAGGAAGTAGACAGTCCCAATCCTTTCCATCTCTATCCACCACTTTCTTCAACATTTGTTTTAGGGTTTTGTTGAACCTTTCAACCAGCCCATCGGTTTGGGGGTGATACACAGATGTACGTAATTGCGTCACTTTGAACAATTTACACAGCTCCTTCATAACCCGGGACATAAAGGGTGTACCTTGGTCCGTAAGCAGTTCTTTACAAATACCCACCCGGCTAAACACAAGAGATAGCTCTTTGGCTATGGTTTTGGCCGAGGTATTTCGGAGAGGGATCGCTTCTGGATAACGGGTGGCATAGTCCATTATAACTAATATGTACTGGTGCCCCCTAGCGGACTTGATTATAGGACCTACCAAATCCATGGCGATCCTCTCAAACGGGACCTCAATGATGGGTAGAGGGACCAGCGGGCTACGGAAATGTGGCATCGGGGCCGACCTCTGACACACAGGGCAGGAGGAACAATAATTTTCTATGTCCTTCATCACCCCCGGCCAATAGAATCTCTGTAATACCCTCTCTCGGGTTTTCTCTGTCCCCAGATGACCTCCAAGAATGTGCCCATGGGCCAACTCCAACACCAACTTCCTGTAAGGTTTGGGCACCACAAGCTGCTCAACGGTTTCTTCTGCCCTTTTTGCCACCCGATACAGTAGGTCCTTCTCTACGCTGAAGTATGGGTAAGTGCAGGTATTATCTGGGTTCACTAACTCGCCATCTATTTTCACTACGTTTTCCCGTGCCTTTATTAGGGCGGGGTCTTTCAACTGTTCTGTGGCAAAGTTTTCCCTGTGAACCTCAAGATCAGAAAACTCCACAGACGGTAGGTTTTCGTCTGAGGAGGTGGGCTCCTCTCCAGTTTGAGTCTCCCCTGCCAATACTGATAAGGGAAATTCCGGAGAGTCCTCACCACTCTCAGGGGAGTTCTGGCTATCACATTCCTGGTACATAGGGGCACCAGTGGGGGGCTCAGGATCATCCCACAGTTCCCAGAACTTCGGAAAATCCCTTCCCACAATGGCGTCATGCGGTAACTGAGATACTAAGCCCACTGGATGAGAGAGGGTACCTTTGGGGGTCTCGAAACACACTGTAGTCACTGGATACTCTCGGGTGTCCCCATGCACACAAATAACAGCTACCTTGCTATTCCCAGAGACCTCTGTTTTAACTAACTCAGCCTTTATCAGGGTCACAAGGCTACCTGAATCCAACAATACCACAACATTTCTACCATTAACACACATTTTGCATAAATGTTTCTCAGTTCCTCGAATGGCAGTGCATGCGACTGTCGCACACAGCGACTGACGTCTGCCCGTCAGAAAGTCACACTGCATGGGTTCCTCCACAACCGGGCAATTGGCTGCAATATGTCCCGCTTGCCGGCAGCGGTAGCAAACGATCCTTCTTGCGGCCTCTTGAGCCGCTGATTTCCCAGGCTGTTCTCGCCAAACTTGGGGTAGAGCTCCCACCCTCTCACTCTCTCCACCCTCACCCCTTGGAATCCTCTTATCCGCCCCTGGGGATGGTCTGGTCTTAGGGTGGAAAGTCCGAGTGTCTCTGGAAGAGGCCGTCAGGTTCTCTGTAGCCAAGTATTTCTCCACACGATCCACAAGACCATCGGCCGTCTCTGGGTCTCCATGGCTTACCCACTTTTGGATGGCAGTAGGAAGAGCTCTCAAAAACCGATCCATTACAACACGTTCCACAATCTTTGGTGCGGACAAAGTCTCTGGCTGTAGCCACTTTCTGCTCAGGTGAATGAGATCATACATTGGAGACCTGGGGGGTTTTCCAAGCTGGAAAGTCCAGTTATGCACACGCTGAGCCCGGACAGCCTGGGTGACACCCAGCCTTGCCAATATTTCAGCTTTTAGCATCACATAGTCTTTTGCTTGGTTAGGCTCTAGGTCATAGTAAGCTTTCTGCGATTCACCAGTTAACAGAGGAGCCACCAGTCCAGCCCACTGCTCCTCAGGCCACTTTTCTCTTTCAGCGGTCCTTTCAAATGTGGTCAAAAATACCTCTGGATCATCCTCTCCAGTCATTTTTGTCAATAAACGACTCACCCCAAAGGACGCGGTATTAGTGGGACGGCTTTCCTCACTGGTCTGCGGACGTTGCTGCATTACTGCTTCCATCTGTTGTTGTAGTCTCTGCTCTTGCTTCTGCAACAGGTCTATGGAGCGGGCCTCAGATTGCTGCTGGGCTTGTTGCTGAGCCTCCAGACTCTGTTGCAAAGTTGCGTTTGTCTGCTGCTGGGCTGCAAGGCTCTGTTGATGAGCTTGCTGCTGGGCTGCGAAGTTCTTTTGCAAACCTGCATTTGTCTGCTGTTGATTGGCATTTGCTAGAGCCAGCTGCTTCAGTATCTCCTCCATGCTGGCTTAAAAAAAAAAACTGCCACTGGTTCTCCACCAACTGTGAGAGGGTTAGCTCGGCAGCGGGTGTGTGTGACCCCCGAGATGGGCTCCCCACACAAAAACAGGCCCAGCAAACGGAGGTTGTGGTTTTCAAAATCAAAAAGGTGCGGTTTATTTTCTATTTACAGTGACAAAACACAGCAAAGCAAAAGAAACAAACAAAATAAATCCTGGTCAACTTGACCTCTGACTAAACATACAGGTTTCCTAACTAACAACTGGGATCAGCCTAGTGCTGTCCTAGTCCCTAAGTCCCTGGTTTTAAATGTCCAAGCAAATAGCCACACAGGCTTTGTCTCACCGCACAGGGGTTCACTCTCCCTAGACAGTCCACACAGGTCTGGTTCCAGGCATGAGCTAACATCTAATGAAGCTGGGAGTTCTTATAGAGGCCTAAATGAGCTGACAAGCTTCAGCTGGTCTCATCAACTCCCTGTCTGCACGACGCCCCACACTTTCCCTAGAGGTATGAGTCATCCATGAGCCCACTAGCCTTATACAACTCTCCACCTAGTTGTATAAGTTGGCGTAAAGCCTGAATCTGGGCGAAATATATCTACCCCCCTGGATGCAACCAGGTGACTTTACCTTCCTGCTGTCACAGTACATTACATACTCCAGACCTCTGCACTTGTTATATTTTATTTACATGCTCCTGAAAGAAGCATGCATTGTCTCAACAATTGCTGGTTACTATATTGTCCCTGACTTATATAATGATGTTCTTTTTTAGGAGGCTAAGACAAAGTTTCGGCTCTCTGTGTTTTTAATGATTGTGGTGAGGTTTATATGTGTCTGTGAAATTGGTGGATCAACTTGGGTACAATCAACCTGCCCAAAGATGGATCGAATTAGCAGATTTAGCAGGGACTGGCCGAATTTCAATCCATATATGGTTGGCTTAACTTTCAACCAAACAAGCAACCTTTCGCCAATGATCCAGTACCAGTACCAACGTTTAAGGCTTTGTTGTGTGTACGCTAGGGTTTCAGTCTGCATGATGCAGTGTAGGGGCTAGAAACAGACAAAAAAATATTCAGGGTATTGTACTGCACTGCAAATTAGCCACTCTTCTGCCGCGTACACACGATCGGAATTTCCGACAACAAATGTTCGATGTGAGCTTGTTGTCGGATATTCTGACCGTGTGTAGGCTCCATCGGACATTTGCTGTCGGAATTTCCGGCAACAAATGTTTGAGAGCTGGTTCTCAATTTTTCCGACAACAAAAGTACTTGTCGGAAATTCCGATCGTGTGCATCCAATTCCGATGCACAAAAATCCTACGCATTCTCTGAATCAATTTGACGCATGCTTGGAATCATCAAACTTCCTTTTTCTCGGCTCGTTGTAGTGTTGTACGTCACCGCGTTCTTGGCGAATCGGAATTTCCGAAAACATTTGTGTGACCATGTGTATGCAAGACAAGTTTGAGCGAACATCCGTCGGAAAAAAATCCACGGTTTTGTTGTCGGAATGTCCGATCGTGTGTACGCTGCATTAAATTGCAAGGCAAGGAAGTAAGAGCATTAATTGGTTACTTTCAGTTTTATCAGCTGTTCCTTTCAAAATAATATTCATTTTTTTAACCTAGCCCAGAGTTGTTCAATAAAATAAAAAATATACCCAGAGAAGAAACTTCTATCTCATTTCTTACTGCATATTAACAAGTATTGTCTGGCTTGGTTCAGGCAAGGTTCAGTAATTAATATTGAAAAAATTGTGTTATTACTGCAGATGTCTGGTTACATTAAAAGGACATTTCATGCAGCTCCATTCTTTCCTGCATCTGAACAGCATCTTTCCTTTTTGTCATGTGTAATCAGAGAGCAAAAAGAGCACTTAACAAACCTCGATTGGAAGTAATTGACTGTCCATGGCAGGAGGATTCTATGCTTGTATGAGATTTTACAAAAAGAAAAGATTAGTGGCAACATTCAATATCGTATCCATTTGTCCTAAAAACTAAGATTCCTAAATGCACTGGCAATTTATAAATCATTTAGAAAAAATACACAATCTCTTATAAATCAGAAAGTCTATTATGTCTACTTCTAAGAGCTTGTTTTCATGAAGAAAATAAACCATAAGGGAGTAATTGAGAGGGTTCAGACTCCTCCGAGCATTTTTAATAAGCACCTCGGAAGAATTTGTAAAGACCATCTGCATAGTAATCGGTTACAAGTGTAGAAGTTCCTCAAAAGACAAATTTATGTAACCTACTTAAGGATTCTACATTCATCTTGGAGTGAGACAGAAATGTGCCTTATCTCCAGGAGTTTTCACAAACAAATACTTCTTCCTGTGTAATAGTTCATATCCAAGTACATTAGAGAAATGTATTAAGCTCTTGGGGACTAAAATACTTCTGCTGAAACTCCCTCATGTGGATACAGAGAGCTTCTCAGCACATTTATTCTGACATTGATTATATTAGAGAAGATTTATGGGGACTAGCAAGAAAAAGGGCAATGACCAGACCAGTAGAAAGTCTCTAGCAAAAATCAGTTTTGGAAGACTGTGTCCTACACTTGAAGCTGTTTTTTAGAGCAAGTAGAGCCTTTTATGAAATTTTAAATGGCCATCCTGAAACACTAACTAGGCCTATTGATAAAAAGAAGTCAGCATAAGGCAGCCCATAGATGTTGCAGGAAAGAAAATCACTAGATTCCCAATACAGTCAGTGTTGATGGGGGAATCCCTCCCACTGAGCTATCGTGCTCTCCTAGCGAGGGGGCAGGGACACGTCCCTGCTGGGAGAACACGGTATTTATTGCTACTGGCGGTAGCAGCTGGCAATAATCACATGTAAAAATCCAACATACTGGTTATACCCAACCCGATGGAGTGACTTGGGTACAATCAGCCTGCCCATACGTGGTTCGAACCTCGGCCGGTCCCTGCTGAACCGGCTGACGTTCAAATCATCCTTTTATGTCTTGTCTCGAACTAACCACACTGCTGTGAGAGTACTCCAAAACTGAGCTTCCTGGTTTGGGGAGAATAGGCAAACATACCTCATCTCTCACAAGGTGGTATTTGGTACCAGCACAATCAGTGACCAGGCATGAACACTGACATGTGGGGGCAAGGGTTGTGCCTTGCTCTGTGTGATTACCAGCCTGCAGGAAGTTGGTATTTTCATGGGATCTTCAGTCACTCCAGTGGCGCTGAGCAAGGTGAGAAATAAATAGTTTGCTGTGGCACCTTATGGTGCCTCTTATTGATCATTAACCCCACTTAGATTTCCAGGCTGCCAGTACAGACACACTTTAAGAGCACTAATGCATGAACAGGGGTAGCAGATAACTAGCAAAAAAAAAATTATTTACCTTCCCAGTAGATCAAGTGTAGCTGCCAATGCTTAAAGCGGAGTTCCACCCAATTTTTTTACTTTTATTTATTCTACTCCTCACCCCCTTACATGCCACATTTGGCATGTAATTTTTTTGGGGGGGAGTGGGGGCTTCAGTAGGAGTGGGACTTCCTGTCCCGCTTCCTCCTTCCGCCCTGGAGCCGCCTAGGCGATACGTCATATCGCCTTGTGGCGGCTCCTCCCTGTAGGCGATCACTTGGGACGTAACAGGTCCCAGGCGATCGCCTGTCCACTCACAGAGCGCTGCGCCGTTCGCGCATGCGCAGTGAGTGCCCAGCCGTGAAGCCGAAAGCTGTCACGGCTGGGTGCCCACACAATGAATGGACGCGCCGGCGGAGGAGGGGGGAGAGTAGCGGAGCTCCAGGCGGCGCGTCGCTGGACAGTGGAACAGGTAAGTGTATGTTTATTAAAAGCCAGCAGCTACACTTTTTGTAGCTGCTGACTTTTAATAAACATAAAAAAAGGGTGGAACTCCGCTTTAAGATGATTTTGTTGCTATTAAAGCAATAAATCAGACAACTCTGTGCGTTTATGTTCTGGTAATGTTTACTGGAAAGGTTCAAAGAAGATATTGTCACAAAGAGGAAATAATAGGTCTGCTGAGTTATGAGTAACAGCACCAACTTAGCAACAGAATTCCTCCAAATAACACAAACCAAATATTTGCAGGTAAAACAGTCTAGTATATGTACGCATGTACAGTGGAAATCTGCTTGCACCTAGAAAGAAAAACGTTAGATGGTTATACTGACAAACTTCTGAAGGGGAAAACCTAGGCCTGCCTATAAACCTTTAACCCTAATGAGAGGTCAGACTTAATGGCAATGGTATAAGGACCCTTGTAGCAGTAATGACAGTGATGTCCTCCTTGCAGATCTGATGATCTTCACTGGCATGTAGGAGCCCTTTAATTGTAATAGGTGTGATAGCAAGCAATAATATTTCTTGAAATGGTAGTAGCTAAAGATGTGTCAGGGAAGCCAGCACAGGGTAAACAGATCAGTGGGCTGCACATAAAGAATCAAGCACAAAAGTAAGTGGAACATATATATTTATTAAAGATAAGGCACACGTGCAAACCAAACAACAGCAAATCAAAAACAAGCAATGCATACAAGAAATAAATACAAGAAAACACAGCAAACCCCAAAGAACCTAATCTAACTATATAACTAATATATACAAGAACAGGAGGCGGAGCACATATACATAAGCAAGGCAGGGACGAGAGACAATGGGAAACAGGCGGCCAGATGGAGGGAGCAGTAGCAAGGGGGAGCTGGAAGTGGGAATCAGGGGACAAGACTCAGGGACAAGGTACAGGAAGCAGAGTCCAGGACACGGCAGGAAGCAGATCGGGAACAGGTTCAGGCACACGGATCAGGTCAGGCAGGGACAAGCTTGCAGAGGGAATACTGAATCCCTGAGTCTCAGTGAAGGGCGGGCTTATATACTTCCAGCAGCTCACATCAAGTGCAGCTTGATTAATGAAGAGTCCATCTACTGGGAGACACCTGCTGGTGGCCACCAGAATTACAGAATTACACCCTTTGTTGCTGGAAGCAATAGTGCCACCAGCAGGTGACCGAAGCCATAACACGGATCATGACAGTCCCCCCCCCCCCAAGGAGTGGCCTCCAGACACTCCATTCTGCCCTTGACCTGGTAGTGCATGTAGGTGCGGAAAAGTCCCAAAAAGTCTCCCCTGTGACTGCGGACTTCTTTGCACTTTTCCAGCCAGAGTCTCTTAATCCATTGGGAGGCGTGCCCCCCCAGAGTCCAAAAACGGAACATGCATCCCACCACCAGGGTCTGGAAGTTTGGATCTGGAAATGAAAACAAGCAGGGCAACATGTATGAACCTATCAGGGGCCGACAACACGAGAGCATCACAGTCAGGCTGAAAATCAAACAGGGGAGAATCAGAGGCAAGCTGAGCACCAGGAACTGGTTTAACAGGTACCATGACAGCAGGCTGGGCAGAGGGCACCGTGTCATCAGGCTGGGCAGCGAGCTCCATGTCATCAGGCTGGGCAGTGGTAAAGGAACCACCAGGCAGGGTATCAGGAATGAGACCATCAGAAACTGGATTGTCAGGCTGGGTAACAGGTATGGGATCACTAAGCAGATCAGCCATTAGATCATTAAGCAAGACAGTGGGCACTGGGACATCAGACTGGGAAGTGGGCACATCGGACTGGAAGGCAGGCACTGAGACATCAGACGGGAAAGCGGGCACATCATACTGGAAGGCAGGCACATCAGACTGAATCGCGGGCACATCAAACTGGAAGGCAGGCACGTCAGACTGGAAAGCGGGCATGTCAGACTGGAAAGCGGGCATGTCAGACTGGAAAGCGGGCACGTCAGACTGGAAGGCAGGCACCGGGACATCAGACTGGAAGGCAGGCACATCAGACTGGAGGGCAGGCACCGGGACATCAGACTGGAATGCAGGTACCGGGACATCAGACTGGAAGGCAGGCACCGGGACATCAGACTGGAAGGCAGGCACATCAGACTGGAAGGCAGGCACCGGGACATCAGACTGGAAGGCAGGCACATCAGACTGGAAGGCAGGTACCGGGACATCAGACTGGAAGGCAGGCACATCAGAATGGAAGGCAGCTACCGGGACATCAGACTGGAAGGCAGGCACATCAGACTGGGAGGCAATCACATCAGACTGGGAGGCAAGCACATCAGACTGGAAGACAGGCACTGGGACATCAGACTGGAAGGCAGATACCGGGACATCAGACTGGAAGGCAGGCAGCGGGACATCAGACTGGAAGGCAGGCACATCAGCGGTACATCAGACTGGGAAGCGGGCACATCAGACTGGAAGGCGAGCACCGGGACATCAGACTGGAAGGCAGGTACTGAAACTTCAAACCGGGCAGCAGGTACTGGAACTTCAGACTGGGCAGCAGGCACAGGTGCTGGCACATCAGGCAGCACAGCAGGTGCTGGCACAACAGGCTGAACAGCAGGTGCATCGGACTGGATAGCAGGAACTGGCACTTCAAACCGGGCAGCAGGTACTGGAACTTCAGACTGCGCAGTAGGCACAGGCGCTGGCACATCAGGCAGAACAGCAGGTGCTGGCACAACAGGCTTGTGACAGACCTAGCCGGGACAGAGGCTTTTGGAGAGGACTGAATGCTAGCCTCTTGCCTTCCGATTATGGGACATGGCCTCAAGACAGGAATGCGGATGGGTTATCCCGGCAGACAGACCTGGAACCTTAAGACTACTTTTCCAACATCCTCGAGTTGACCCGTTCGGGGTCCCACTGTGGCTGTTGGACTATTTCCCAGGATGGAGTATTGTCATGAACCTTGGAATACTGAAGTATTCCTCCTTTGAATCTATTACACAGTGGTGGGATTTCTGCCCGGTCTTAAGGCTAACCCCCCCTCCAGACGGCTTCATGGTCTGGAAGAAAAGCATTGTTCTGTGTTTAACTGTTTGTTTATGTACTTTAATTACCCCCTGGGGCTTCTGTGTCAATACACATCTCAGTTCTCCTATTCAAGCTATCAGACCAATCCCTGCTGACCCTGTTTCAAGTCCTCATTTGCATAGCCAAGAGAACCTAATGGAGAACTACAATGGACTTTACAATTGACCAATAGGAAAGTGGTTGTTGGGGGCAGGGTGTTCAAACTGCTGTATAAAAGTGTGTGTGTGCATCCAATAAAAGGAGTTTCCTGCTTGAACTTGCATACAGCCTGTCTGGTGTTTGTTCTGAGCTATCACAAATGGATTAGAATGGCACATAGCTGTAGTTTGAATCCTGGAGCATCGGATGACCGAACCATCAGACGTTGCGATCTGCAATATGATCCAATAGTAGCAGAGGAGTGTCGGGAGAGTGGAACCGAGCGAGCAAGGGGCTCGTTACAAGGCTGAACAGCAGGTGCATCGGACTGGATAGCAGGTACTGGAACTTCAAACCGGGCAGCAGGTACTGGAACTTCAGACTGAGCAGTAGGCACAGGCGCTGACACATCAGGCAGAACAGCAGGTGCTGGCACAACGGGCTAAACAGCAGGTGCATCGGACTGCATAGCAGGTACTGGAACTTCAAACCAGGCAGCAGGTACTGGAACTTCAGACTGGGCAGTAGACACAGGCGCTAACACATCAGGCAGAACAGCAGGTGCTGGCACAACAGGCTGAACAGCAGGTGCATTGGACTGGATAGCAGGTACTGGGACTTCAAACCGGGCAGCAGGTACTGGAACTTCAGACCGGGCAGCAGGCACAGGCGCTGGCACATTAGGCAGAACAGCAGGTGCTGGCACAATACAATAGGCTGAACAGCAGGTGCATCGGACTGGATAGCAGGTACTGGAACTTCAAGCTGGGCAGCAGGTACTGGAACTTCATACTGGGCAGCAGGCACAGGCGCTGGCACATTAGGCAGAACAGCAGGTGCTGGCACAATAGGCTGAACAGCAGGTGCATCGAACTGGATAGCAGGTACTGGAACTTCAAGCTGGGCAGCAGGTACTGGAACTTCAGACTGGGCAGCAGGCACAGGCGCTGGCACATCAGGCTGAACAGCAGGTGCTGGCACAACAGGTGCATTGGACTGGATAGCAGGTACTGGAACTTCAAACCGGGCAGCAGGTACTGGAACTTCAGACTGGACAGCAGGCAGAGAGTTTGCAGGACTAGGTGGGTCATCAGGTTCAGGATCAGCTGGCATGAAGACGGACTGGAGCAGGTTGGTTGGCAAGGAATCAGGCTGGAGCAGCTCCGCTGGTACGGGAACAGGCTGAAGCGAGTTGGCTGGAGTTGAGGCAGATTGGGATAGTGGCAGGATTGAATGGGTTGGAAAAAACTTCAGTTTCTTCTTTGGTTTCGCCACTGAGGACGACTGGTTGCAATTGAGGGAAAGATGAATGCGGCCAAGTACAGGGATATCCTGGACGAAAACCTTCTCCAGAGTGCTCAGGACCTCAGACTGGGCCGAAGGTTTACCTTCCAACAAGACAATGACCCTAAGCACACAGCTAAAATAATGGAGTGGCTTCACAACAACTCCATGACTGTTCTTGAATGGCCCAGCCAGAGCCCTGACTTAAACCCAATTTAGCATCTCTGGAGAGACCTAAAAATGTCTGTCCACCAACGTTTACATCCAACCTGACAGAACTGGAGAGGATCTGCAAGGAGGAATGGCAGAGGATCCCCAAATGCAGGTGTGAAAAACTTGTTGCATCTTTCCCAAAAATACTCATGGCTGTATTAGATCAAAAGGGTGCTTCTACTAAATACTGAGCAAAGGGTCTTAATACTTAGGACCATGTGATATTTCAGCTTTTCTTTTTTAATAAATCTGCAAAAATGTCAACAATTCTGTGTTTTTCTGTCAATATGGGGTGCTGTGTGTACATTAATGAGGAAAAAAAATGAACTTAAATGATTTTAGCAAATGGCTGCAATATAACAGAGTGAAAAATTTAAGGGGGTCTGAATACTTTCCGTACCCACTGTGTATATATATATATATATATATATATATATATATATATATACACATCCCATCTTTGTGCAGCTACATATCACTGCAGGCCATTAGTATGTCTGGAAGGCAAACAAGGAAAGGCAGACAGTCACAAAGCAAGCTCTGTGTCTAGAGGTAACAGTGCTGGTCGTGGACACGGTGCATCCTCATCAGTACATGGCCGTGGGACACGCTTGTCCTTTTCGGCAGCTGGCCATGTTGAGCGGCAATATGCCCAAGACTTGGTAGAGTGCATGACCAAGCCGTCCTCATCCTCCTCTCTCACTCAGGCTCAGGGTACTTTGTCTGGCAAAGCAGCTGCCAAAGCGGCCTCTTCCCTCGGCTCAATGGCTTCAGTCACTCCTTCCCTAGCCCCACCATGTCCTCCTGAGGAGTCCCCGAACTGTTTGACCACAGTGTTGGGTACATGCTCCAGGAGGATGCCCAGCGTTTTGTAGGCTCCGATGATGGAACCCAGCTAGAGGAAGGCAGTAACGTGAGCCCAGAGAGAGGGGGTAGTAACATGAGCCCAGAGAGAGGGGGTGCCCAACAAGGACAGCTATCTGGCTGTCATGTTCCCCCAGCTGCAGCATACTGCCAGATTTGCTCCAGTGATGAGGAGGGAGAGCATGATGAGGTCACTGATTCCACATGGGTGCCTGATAGGAGAGAGAGGAGGAGGAGGAGGAGGCACATCTCCAACAAGGCAGGATGCCCTCCAGGGGCCCGCTTAAGGGCAGCACACCGACTGCATCACACCGCAGAGCTCCGCATGTGCAGGGCGCTGCTGTCTCTGCGTGTTATTCCAAAAGTTCTTTGGTGTGGGCCTTTTTTCAGACGTGTGCAGCAGATCGCACCGTTGCCATTTGCAACATATGTCTCAGACGTATCTCACATGGCCAAAACATTAGCCGCTTGGGCACCAAGTGCTTCCCCAGACATATGTTGACCTGCCATGCAGTTCGTTGGCAAGCCTACCTAAAAGACCCACACCAAAGGACAAAGCGGACCTCTCCTTGCTCCTCATCAGCTGGGATCTCCAACCCCACTATACCTTCAGTCCTCTCTGAAACCTGCACTGAGAGGAATGAAGGTGTAGAATTAGGTGTGTCACAGCCAAGTACTTGCGGGCAATCTGCTATTGGTACACCGACGTCAGATTGTACCAGGCAAATTTCCCTGCCCCAGCTGCTGCACCGCCAAAATAAGTTCGATCCCAGCCATCCACATGCCCAGCGGTTAAATGCTAGCTTGGCTAAATTTCTAGCACTTCAACTGCTGCCTTTTCAGTTGGTAGACTCTGCCCCCTTCCGTGAGTTTGTGGAATGTGCGGTTCTTCAGTGGCAGGTTCCCAAACGCCACTTTTTCTCACGGAAGGCGATTCCAGCTCTCTAAAGGCATGTGGAAAGCAATGTCTTGGCCTCGCTGGACAGGGCGGTCAGCGGTAAGGTGCATATTACCGCTGACTCATGGTCCAGCAGGCATGGACAGGGACGTTACCTATCTTTCACGTCGCATTGGGTGACTCTGCTGGCAGCTGGGAAGGATGCAGGACAAGGTGCATTAGTGTTGGAGGTTGTTCCACCACCCCGCCTCCAAATTGTTACTCCTGGTGATTCTGACACACCTCTCTCCTCCACCCCCTCCTCCATGGCCTCTTTCTGTGCTTTGTCCTTAGAACCAGCGGTGCTCCGTAGGCGTTCAATGGGCTACGCAAGTACGCAGGCAAAAAGATGCCATGCAGTGCTTGAGCTGGTGTGCTTGGGGGACAGGAGCCACACTGGAGCAGAGATTCTGTCAGCTCTGCAGGGGCAGGCTCAGAGGTGGTTGACGCCATGCCAGCTTAAGCCAGGAAAGGTGGTTTGCGACAATGGCACCTACCTCCTCTCCGCCCTCCGACAGGGACAACTGACCCATGTGCCCTGTTTGGCTCACGTCTTTAACTTGGTGGTGCAGCGGTTCTTGGGCAGGTACCCGGGCTTACAGGAGGTCCCGAAGCAGGCCAGGAAACTCTGTGGGCATTTCCGCTGGTCATATAATGCCAGTGCTCGGCTGGCTGACCTGCAAAAGGAATCCAACCTGCCCAAGAACCGCCTAATCTGTGACATGCCCACCAGGTGGAACACGCAGCAGAGGGCCATCAATGAGTATCTGTTGCAATATGGCACCAGGACAGGGTCAGGGGAGCATGGATTTTTTCCCCACGCCAGTGGGCTATGATCAGGGATGCATGCACTGTCCTGGCACCATTTGAGGAGGCCACGAGGATGGTGAGCAGTGACAGTGAATGCATCAGTGACACTGTCCCTCTTGTCCACCTGTTGGAGCACACGCTGCGTGGAATAATGGACAGGGCACTTGAGTCAGAACAGAGGCAGGAAGAGGAGGACTTCCTTACCTCTCAAGGCCCCCTT
This sequence comes from Rana muscosa, assembly GCA_029206835.1. NCBI lineage: Eukaryota > Metazoa > Chordata > Amphibia > Anura > Ranidae > Rana > Rana muscosa. The sequence continues at coordinate 794,808,646 of CM055122.1, read as the reverse complement.
TATCCAGACAGTGTTCCTGCTGGCCTGGCTATCACACAGGAAGAGGACGAGGAGGAGGATTGTGTCAGCATGGAGGTGGAGCCTAGCATGCAGCATCAGCAGCAGTCTTCAAGGAATGAATTACAGTCCCAAGACACCCATCGACTTGTACGTGGCTGGGAGGAGGTGGCTGCAGATCATGTAGTCCTGAGTGACCCAGAGGACTCCGGACCAAATGCCTCAGCAAACCTACGCTGCATGACCTCCCTGATCCTGCAAAGCCTGCGGAGGGATCCTCGTATTCGTGCGATCAAGGAGAGGGATCATTACTGGCTGGCAACCCTCCTTGATCCACGTTATAAGGGTAAGGTTGCGGACCTTATCTTGCCATTGCAGAGGGAGCAGAGGATGAAGAATCTTAGGGAGGCCTTGCAGAAAGGTCTGTGCAACGCGTTCCCAGAGACTGGGAGGTTAAAAATTCCTGGTCCTGGACAAGGTGTTGCTGAGGCTTTGGTCAGTCAAAGAAGGAGCGGTGGAGACGGTGGCCGTCTGACCGATGCGTTCAGACAATTTTTTAGTACGCAGCCCCAGGGTATGATCGGTTCCAGCAACCATCGCCAGCGTCTGGTTTACATGGTGCTGGAATACCTAGGGGCAAGATCAGACTTGGACACCTTTACCACTGAAAATCCTCTGGGTTACTGGGTCTTGAGGACGGATCGACTGACCTTCATAAAAATGAATCAGTCTTGGATCACCACCAGTTACCAAGCACCTGATGCTGATGTAACCGAATAATTTTTTTTGAAATGTCAGATCCCTTCAAGACTGCCTATGCTGATGCTGAGTGACTATCCTGTTATGCTGAGTGACTATCCTCTTCCTCCTCAATGATCATGCTGATAGCTTATAAGAACATTTTTGGTTCTGGGCACCGCCACCAGTGGCTAAGGCCCAATTTTTCAGCCCCTGTTTAACAGGGGCGTGTAATTACAATTTTGATGCAATACTTTGCAGCAGGGCTCAATGCTGCGCTCCAAGTACAGTATCTGTGAGGGGTTGCAGTGTTGTGGCACCAGTGCCTAAGGCCCAATTTTTCTGCCCCTGTTTACCAGGGGCATGTAATTACAATTCTTGATCTAATAATTCACAGCAAAGGAAGGAACCCCCCAGAAATGGGACTTTAAGGGCAACACTGAAAATCATGAGTAAAAAATATTTATTACATAAGATACAAAAATTATACAAATATACAAGGTTAAAACCATGGATGATCAGCAATGGGTGATTCCCGTAGAAGAGTCCGGATGAAGCCCAACGCTTTTCGGGACACTGTACATCCCTTCATCAGGGGCTATTGTCCGGGCGAGATCACACTAACCATATCATCAAAGCGAGTTCGTGACTGGACTGGCAGGGGCCCCCCGCGGCAGTGGCAAAGAAGCGTCTCCAGCGCCAAACGCACCAGAGTAGGGCGGATACCCACACCTCCCAACAAATCCCTAGGGCATCAACGGTACTGGGACAAAGCAACCAATTGACAGAATCCTGCAAGTTGTAATAACATATTATTGGCATATTAGTTTCATGATGAGAAACACCTCCAATGTCAATAATATCCCCATGGCCATAGGCACACAGAAATCCAAACCACAATATCCACTAAACCAAACAAAAAAAATTAATAAGTAATGAAAAGGTAATGAAAAAGAGGGGGGTACTATACCCCTTAATAGCAGCGTAAAGGATTTGCACAAAAGGACCAAAAATTTCTTGATGGATTTTCTTATTGATCCAAGGTTGCATATATTGTCATACAGTTGCAAAAAAGAGACTTGACTTGCAATCTGTAGAAATAAGTGAGACAATCACAAAGCAGCCAAAAACATACAAGCATGTATTAACCATAGGGGTAAACATGACTGAAGTTTGGAAACAAGAAGAAACAATCTCTGAACCTACTCAAAACACTACAGCCTACCTTAACAGCATATACTGAATTACAGGCAATGGCACAGATGGACAAAAAGTTATTTCTCTTTTGGTGATTTTTCTCTTTAATCCAAGGCTGCATATGTTGTCATACAGTTGCAAGAAATATAAGGACCTGCAATCTGTGAAAATAAGTGGAGCGATCACAAAGCAGCAAACATTCAGTCATGTATTAACCATGGAGGCAAAACATGACTGAAGCATGAAGCAAAAGGAAAACCTTTTAATCTGCTCAAAAACACTGAAGCCTACCTTGGCAGCATGCACTGATTTGCAGGCACAGGCACATCCCCGCCGTCCAAAATATCGACGGGTCCGCCATTGCCTCAGCCAGCTTTAAGGGAGAGAAGAGGGGAGGGTCTAAGGTCACATGACGCCATGACGCAATCGCGGCATGCGTCATGCGCTATTACTAGGTCCATAGGCTGAGAGGAAAAAGGGGGGGCGGCATCACAGGACGTGACCCAGAAGCGTCATACGTCATGTGATTAAGGTCCTATTCCATAATATAACAAAATACAGACAGAAAGGTCCTGTGCAAGCCTAAGAAGCGCTGCAATTGGCTAAAAATCCCTCAAATGTGTCACACAGCGCCGAAGCGCGCTACACATATATAGGAACAACCATCACAATACCATCAAATGAGTAAACCCCCAAATGCAGGGGGTCCCATAGATAAACAAAGAGTGTAAGAAAAAAAGAAGGGAAAAGAGGGGGGTATTTCAGGATTACTGTGTGTGTCTGCTCAAATGATATAAAAGGGTGACTTGATCACGGTAACATCAGACAGACAATGTGAATTATCACAAACTAATGGCAATGGGGGAATCATAATAATAAAACAAAAGGAATGTCACATGGTGCTTAAGTCCAGGACTCGTGGTACCCAGGATACTGAGCACCGAGTGCGAGGGTGCCGCCTGCACCCGGACCCATCCCAAAGGGGAAGAAAGTCCAGTGATGAAAGCATCCCACACTCAGCACCCACCGGCGCATGCAAAACCCAAAATAGCTCTGGACCAAGGGGCCAGGCCAAAGGGTCAAAAAGGCCACCAAGTGGCCTACGTGCGCCGGGTGGGAGATGAGGATACCACACCCAAAACACAGCCTCGCAGCCACCACAAGGGAGCCCCCCCAGACCGTCTTGAACTTCTCAGGGGTAGCTGGAATGGATGTAAACTGTAAAGGGAGGATTGCCTCCACAGTAAAGGGGTCACAATGGGGGGAAAAAAAAGGGTTGCATATACTATACACACAAAATTGTTGTTACACATGGGTGAAGTTTATTCCTTTTCACAACCACCAGAGGCAAATCCTTCCAAAAAAGGTCTGAAGCTAATCTGTTCATTCAACCCAGGGGGTATAGTAGCCCCAAGGTCCGCAATCCAGCGGGTTTCCCTCTGGAGCAGTACCTTGTTCCAGTCCCCTCCCCGTGAGTTGGAATGGATTCTATCTAGAATTAAGAATTGAATCCTGGGAAATTTTCCTTTATGCTGTTGGATCACATGTCTACCCAACGGCAAATCTGGGTTTGCCATCTTCATAGAACTAATGTGCCTCGAAGCTCTCTTGTAAAACTGTAGTTTGGTTTTTCCTACATAGAATCTGGAACACTGGCATGACACCAAGAGTAACTGTGAGGGCTTACAGTGTTGTGGCAACACCACCACCACCACCACCAAAGGCCCAATTTTTCTTCCCCTGTTAAACAGGGGCCTGTAATTACAATTCTTGATCTAATATTTCACAGCTGGGCCCATTCCTGCGCCCACCAAGAGTAACTGTGAGGACTTACAGTGTTGTGGCACCAGCCTCACCACCAAAGGCCCAATTTTTCCTACCACTGTTCAACAATGGCATGTAATTACAATTCTTGATATAATAGTTCACAGCAGGGCCCATTCCAGCGCCCACCAAGAGTAACTGAGGGCTTACAGTGTTGTGGCAACACCAACACCTAAGGGCCAAACCAGAGTATATACAGCAGGCCCCTACTTTCAAACATCCAACTTACAAACGACTCCTACTTGCAAACGGAAGAAGACAACAGAAAGTGAGAGGAAATCTACCCCTAGGAAGGGAAATTCTCTCCTGTAAGAGTTAATATGGGAAAAAAAGTGTCTCCTCTCCACTGATGCTTTATCACCAATCCTTGTTTCAATAAAAACCCAAAATTTAAAAAAAAAAATTGTCATTGGGACGGAAAGTGAGGTGAAATGTTCTGAACAGGTGCACACTGCACAGACAGCAAAACAAATGATACAGGGGTGATAACCCTTCCCTATGTTTTCCAAAAGCTTAAAAATAGATTTTTGGGCTGGAGCTACTCTTAAAAAAAATGTACCTGTTCCAAATTACAAACAGATTCTACTTAAGAACAAACCTACAGTCCCTGTCTTGTTTGCACCGCCTGTGTACTGCTGTTCAGAGTATATAGGGCCTTTTTTAAATTTGGGTGTGGGGTTCCCCTTAATATCCATACAACACCCAAAGGGGCTGGTAGTGGGCTGGGGGAGGGGGGGGGGGGTTTAGGGTACCATGCCATTTTTTTCAATGATTTTCATCCATATTGCTGGGACCAGACATTACATTAAAGCCGCAAGCAGTTTTAAATGACTTTTTTTCCTTTAGAAATGTCATTTTGTGCAGGGACAGTTCTAAACACGGGAAACACGTGCCACTTCACAGGCATACTTGAGACACCCCCCCCCCCCAGGTACGATATTTAAAGGAATATTTCACTTTTTTTTCACTTTAAGGAAACTTTAAAATCACTGCTCCCCAAAAAACTGACGTTTTTAAAACTTTTTTTTGCATTGATACATGTCCCCTGGGGCAGGACCCGGGTCCCCAAACACTTTTTAGGACAATAACTTGCATATTAGCCTTGATAATTAGCACTTTTGATTTTGAACGTTCGAGTCCATTGTATTTAATAGGGTTCTAAAGTTTGCGCAAACTTTTGGTCCGTTCGCAGGTTCTGGCGCGAACCGAACCGGGGGATGTTCAGCTCATCCCTAGCAGCTGGTAGAGAGAGGTGAAGAGCGGAAGGATAGTGAAACAGAGGGCACAGATTTTGAAGGGGATTTTGGTGGAACTGATTGAGGCAGCCGAAAAGAAGCAGAAGGGTTAAAGGCAGGGTAAGTGCAGCAGGAGGAAACAGGGTACTGGTACTTCATTGGTAGCGGGGTGTATTGGTCAGCAACTGTGGTAGTTGGGGGTACAGGAGAGGAAGACATCCCAGCAGGCTGGTGTCTAGACATAGAAAAGGATGGTTGGGAGCTGACAGGGGCCGAGTACAACAAACTTGACCAGGCCTGTAATAATGGTTGTAAAAAATCAGGTTTGCACACCGCTTGTCTGACCAGAGACTGCACTGAATCAAGACATGCTGCAAGCACCTGTTTAGGACAAGCTGAGTACTGCTCAAAGAAAAAGGCTAATGCCGCGTACACACGATCATTTTTCCCGTCGGGAAAAATGAAATTTTTTTTTTCGCCGAGAAAAACGATCGTCTGTGGGCTTTATGCCGTTTTTCTCGTTGAGAAAAACGACGAGAAAAATTAGAACATGTTCTAAATTTTCTCATCGTTTTTTCCATCATTTTTTTCCGCAGCAGTTTTCCCATAGGGAGACACTGCCGCGGAGCCCACAGACGGTCGTTTTTCTCGACAAATAAAAAAATGACGGGAAAAACGGTCGTGTGTGGGGGAAAATGCCGTTCCCTCGTTTTTCATTTAATTTCATGTCGTGATTCACGGCGGTGTTTTCACCGCCGTGAATCACGATCGTGTGTACGCGGCATAATAATAGCCCCATACACACTATCAGTTTTCTTGCAGGTTTTTCTCTTCAGGTTTACCAAAACCATGTAGTGCAAGGGCCTGCCTGATTGCATACGAATTGAAACTCTTAAGGTTTGACCTCATATTAGATGGTTTTGGTAAACCTGAAGAGAAAAACCTGCAAGAAAACTGATAGTGTGTATGGGGCTGTCATCTTCCAACAGCCACACCAAAGACTCTACGTGAGCTGCACTAAAAGGAGGTGTATAATCATCACCTCTACTAGAGGCATCAGACAGGGCCAACTCTGTACAGATCCGAATCAATGGCTGCACGTCCTCAAACAGAAAACGACCCTGATCAACAAAAACATGAGCTATACGCATGCATTCAAATAACTGCTCTCTAGTGTATTCACTTAATGTCTGATAACAGAAATCTCTGTCATCTGTTGCCAGGAGCAAAAGATACAGAATATCTTCCAGAAGCATTTTCTTTTTTTCAGCAATAGCAAGTGCCCAGACCCAATTCCCAAGTGCAGCCGATCTGTTTGTATGGCTTCAGTATTCTGTCAGGGAAGCCTAACACAGGCATCCAGCACAGGGTAAACAGTAGACTTGTGCACAACGGAAAAATTAGTTTAGTTTCAGTTCGTTTTTTGTGCACAACGGAAAAATTTGTTTAGTTTCGGTTTGTTTCTTTTCGGTCCTGTTGATTCGTAATCATTCGTAATTTTGCTAGACGGGATTTTTCGTGTTCGGACTAATTCGTATTTTCGCAAGCGTCATTTTTCGTTGAATTTTTAGTCGATTTATAATTCGTACTTTCGGTAGGGTACGTTGTTTTTCTTTGATTCTGGACAACACTCCTACTTTCGTAACTTTTTTTGGGTTCGTTGATTCGGAATTTTCCGTGTCGCTCTCACAACGACGCTGCCTATTATGCCTAATGTGCTTCGAATGGATTTATACTTTTCTAAATACATAGCGGTTATTTGTAACGATTCAAAATCTTGTATTTTACTTTCGTTTTTTACATGCGGCTATAGCCTCCGCCCCTGTACACCATTTTGAGAGGGTTCAGCACGGTGAGGGAGAAGCAGAGAGCAGAGCAGAGTGTTATTGTGCTTCGAATGGATTCGAAATCTCATATTTTACTTTCGTTTTTTCATGCGGCTATAGCCTCTGCCCCTGTACACCATTTTGAGAGGGAGTTCAGCATGGTGAGGGAGAAGCAGAGAGCAGAGTGAGTGTTATTGTGCTTCGAATGGATTCGTACATTCGTAACTTTTTTCATAACGAATTATGCCAAAGACATTCGGGCATTCGCTATTTTGCGGTATAATTTATTTCGGATTCGATTTTATTCGTAATTGCTTTGTTCGGAAATTCGAATGCTTCCGAATGTCCGAAAGTTGCTAAATTCGGACGAATTTCGATTCGTTACGAAGCGAATTGCACAAGCCTAGTAAACAGATCAGTGGGCTGCACATAAGGAATCAGGCACAAAAGTAAGTGGAAAATATATATTTATTAAAGATAAGGCACACGTGCAAACCAAACAGCAAACCAAAAACAAGCAATGCATACAAGAAATAAATACAAGAAAACACAGCAAACCCCAAAACACCTAATCTAACTATCTAACTAATATATACAAGAACAGAAGCACATATACATAAGCAAGGCAGGGACGAGAGACAATGGGAAACAGGCGGCCAGATGGAGGGAGCAGTAGCAAGGGGGAGCTGGAAACGGGAATCAGGGGACAAGACTCAGGGACAGGGTACAGGAAGCAGAGTCCAGGACAGGGCAGGAAGCAGATCAGGCACACGGATCAGGTCAGGCAGGGACAAGCTTGCAGAGGGAATACTGAAGCCCTGAGCCTCAGTGAAGGGCCGGCTTATATACTTTCAGCAGCTCACATCAAGTGCAGCTTGATTAATAAAGAGTCCATCTACTGGCAGACACCCACTGGGGACCACCAGAATTACACCCTTTGTTGCTGGAAGCAATAGTGCCAACAGCAGGTGACCGAAACCATAACACGGATCATGACAAGGTGTCTATGCACAGTGTTCAAGATAGGTTCAGTAAAGTATTCCCAAGGTAAAGATGTCTGTGCAAAGTGTCCCAGTGAAACCGTGAGAAAAGGATTTGTAAAGATGGGCGATTGCCCTCTCACCAACGACCAGGCCGATTTAGGACCCTCCGGACAGCAAATCCTGTAGCAACACATGTGCAGCGGTTCCACCGTATCGATCTCCCGATGCGAAGCTCTGAACATAGGTTGGCGGGCGGGCCGAGGTGGTGCTGAATGGATGTCTGATGAACAGCAAGCAGCGCTAGGCCCCTCTCGCCCGGGTTGGAATGTGATACACCGCGTGGTTGGCCGCGATCTCTCTCTCCTTGCACGGAGAGGTCCGTCTTGCATCAGGCTCAGGAGGAAGAGCGCAGGGCAGGGCTTTGACTTCTTATACATTTCCTCCCAGCAATCTCTCCGATGACAGCAAAGATCCCTTGGATATGTAGTCCAGGTACGGAGTCATGTGACGCAATTAACAGTCTGAGGAACTACTCATCCCACAATCCCTTTAGCTTGACTCACAAACATGATGCCAGTTGATAACACTGGGCCCTAGAGGGACATGCAATGCATAGAAATACCAGAGGAACACTGTACTTTATAATTATAGTCCACATTGCTACATCCTCTCCCCACTTAAAAGTCTTTGGTCCCTATAGACAGATCACAACCTGTGGGATCACTTTACTGATAAACTAGAAGTTGTAACAGCTAACAACTGCTTGTTCCAGTGCTTGATTGGAACATTGAGCAGTATGTATAAGTTCGTCCTAATTTTCTCCAAGTGCATCATATGACAGTCTTTTTGGATGGCATATCCTCTGTCTCAACCTGGAGTAGATGTTTTCCAGTGGCTCTGGTCCCTGTTCTGTTCCCCAGAAACTGCATCCAGATTTTAGTTCAAGTTATACTTCAGGCTCTGGTTCTGGTTCAGGGACCGTCTCTCTCTCTGCAAGGTTAGTAGGGAAAATGGGAGCATCCATTACACTCGGCACTTCACTGGCTTCCACCTTGACCTCCTCATCTTCCCTTGCTGGTAAGGATCTAATGTTTCAACTTCAGCCAAAGGGAGACATGTCCTCCTCATGAAGGGTGTTCTTTGATGGTCTTCTTCCTCAGTACCAGGGACAATGGGATCATCTTCCAAAGGAGAAATTCACAACCAATCAAGGGTTAACGCTTCATCATCACTCTACTCTTCAGAGAGTGTGGGTGGGCAAGTTTTCTGGGCCCTAGGCCTCAGCGTTAGGGACTGATAAGTCTTTAAGCAAGGGGGTGAGGGTACTCAAACAGCCTCTGATATGGACAGCAAATGGTTTCGATGACAAGTCTTGATAGGGCCGGTCTTCCCTTCAGGCCAAATCTGGTACACAGGGAGCCCAGGTAGTCATTTACAGACAATTTAGGGTTGGGAATGCCATTGATCAGCCAACTTATGCTTCCCTGGTGCCCCTAGATTGTGCAACAACACTTGATCTCCAGGTTGTAGATCCTGGACCCTCACTTTGAGATCAAAGTTTTTCTTGTTCCTTTGTTCCCTGATGGTAGAGGCCTCCTTGGCTTTCTCATAAGCCACTTTTTGATTCTTCCGAAGTCTGTCAATATAACCCCTATAAAAGGCTTGAGAGGTGTGAGTTAGTGATGTTCCAAAAGCCAGATCCACAGGTAGACAAGCTTCTCTCCCGAACAATAGCATATATGACACTATCTTCCAACTTTATTCACTCCAACTCTATATGGATTACTTTGGCCCCCTCAATGGGGCTATTCACCAGTATCTGAGGGTCTTGGGTGGATAAAGATCTCCTTATGGGACTCCCCAATGGATCTTCCCTTTGATCCTGTCTCATATCCTCCTTTGTCAGCTGAGGAAATTCTTGGCTGCGTACTTGGGTCAAATTACAGTAGTACTTCGGTAGTCCCACGGGGGTGACTCTTACGGCTTCAGACTCTATGGCTCCTCTGTGTTTATACTCTACTCCTTGACACAAGGCCTGTACTCCTTTGAGAGGTAAACAAACCCGACTCTTCTGTCCAACCTTGATAGAGTGATGCCTTCGGGAAAGAGCATCAGTGTCACTGTTTCCCACACCTGGTCGGTATTTCAAGCTAAACTGAAACTCTGACAGAGCTGCCAGCCACCAATGCCCAGTGGCGTCCAACTTTGCAGTGGACAGTAGGTAAGCCAATGGGTTGTTGTCAGTCTGCACCACAAAGGTGGCTCCATACAGATAGTCGCGTGGCTTATCTACCACAGCCCACTTGAAGGCCAAGAACTCCAATTTATGCACAGAATGGGTCTTCTCTGGGGGGGGGGGCTTTCACACTTTGCTTGCTATTGTTCCTGGTCAGACTCACGAGGCTTCCTGGGGCCTCCCTTCTGTGTTCTCTGCTGGTCCCCCTCTGTTTGCTTCTGTAACAGCATAGCAATCTGTGAGAAGTTCTTCACAAATCTTCTAGAGTACGAGCAGAAATCCAAGAATTACCTCAACTCTGTGACGGTATTTGGGCGAGGCCAGGAAGTGACAGCCTCCAACTTTTGAGGGTCAGTTGTTATCCCCTCGGCTGACACCACATGCCCTAGGTATGTGACTGAGGTCTGGTAGAACTGCCACTTTTCTAAAGACAGCTTCAAACCCTTGGCGTGTGGTCGCTGGAAAACTTTCTCCAACCGAGCTTCATGCTCCTCCAACGTTCTGCTGAACACAATGATATTATCGAGATAGACTAGCACTTCTACAAAGTTCATATCACCCACAGTGCTCTTCATAAGTCTCTGGAAAGTAGCAGGGGCCCCTGTTAATCCCTATGGAATTCGGTCAAACTCGAAAAACCCTAGAGGGATGATGAAGTCTGTCATCTGGATGGATAGGGATCTGGTAATATCCACTCATTAAATCCAATACACTGAACCATTTGACCCCTCATAAGCATTGTAGGGCTTCTTCTATGTGAGGGGTTGTGTACTGATCTGGGAAGGTTCAAGGTTTGGTAGTCGATGCACATCCAAAGGGACCCATTCTTCTTCCTCACTACCATGACTGGGATGGCATAGGGGCTCCTGGACTCCTTAATGACCCCTGATCTCTTCAATTCAGCCAGCTGCTCTCGAAGATCCTCTAGATCACACAAGGGGATACGCCTGGCCATTTCTCAAAATGGCTTATCTTCAGTCAGTCGAATTCGATGTTGAGCACTCCTGGCACAGCCCACATCGAAGTCATTCTTGGAGAACATTTTCTCCCATCAAGCTATCTGAGCTTTGATCCTCTCTTCCCAAGCAGAGGGTAGATTTAGGAAGTGAACCATGGTTCTTCTTCCATCTTCCTTCTGAACTACCTCATCCCCCTCCACTGGGATGGCAGCACTCACTTTTCCGATCACCATACAGGGCCTCAAGCTGACTAGTGATGTTCCTCACGCTGACAAGAATTTATCCCCCGTTTCCCTGAGTGGGTACGATCTCCGGGAACAATTCTATTCCGGCCTCCTCCTCTGCTGAATCAATCTCCACCACCACGTAAGGACCCAGATGGTCCCATGACAGCTTGACCGTGGCTTTCAGACAGGCCCTCTCCCTAGGCTGCAACACCTTCTCATGGGTATCTAATCGCCACAATCTTCCCACTCCGTCAGCCGGTGCCTCCTTCTCTTGTAACACTCGCTGGAACGCCTGCCTCATCTGAGGATGAGCCTTTCCTACTGCTCTTCAAGGCCAGAGGAGTGAGTAGTCTCCTCATAAGGTTGGTGTTGGTGCCTATCTATAAGGAATTTCGGTCTTCCCCAGGAGGTTGGGGACAGACCACAGCCAGCGTGTCAAACGTTTCTGGTTTTCCGGCCATGGCAGGATTGAAAGTTATCTTAATGGGTATGTATCTGTGCACTTTTGGGCCCCTATGCCCCAGATTTCTAACTCCTCGAGCTTGCACAAAGGGATATGCTTCAAGTACTTGTGGTAAAAGTCCGATACAGCAACATCACCTGAGCTCCAGTAGCCAGTAGGACTTGTGTAAAGTTGCCCTCGACTTGTATCTGGACAATAGTGGAGGGCCCCACTAAGTTCCTTGGTAGGTTTCTCACAGGTGGCTCTATAGTTTCTGCCCTAACCAACCTCTTTGGGGGTGGAGTAGTTGGTCTAACTATTCGTTCAGTAGGGTGTGCATTGATTTCCTGCCTCTGTCTTCCCTTAACTGAGGATTTTGTTTATTTTGCTCGTTTAGGTAAAGAAGGGGTGGAGGTAACAGATGGCTTGCATCCTTTTCTTTTCTTGCCTATTTTCTTGGCTTTGGAGCGCAGTTTCCCCTCGGGACTCTCAACTAGCTCCTTCACTGAGGTCCCCTGAAGTTTCCCGCCAGATTTGAGAAAAGTAACATTTGTAATGCTCTCAGGACTTCCGTGAGTAATTGAGGGCTGACGCCAGACTTGGGGCACTCAGCTTGGAAGTGTCCAACCTCTCTGCACCCATAACATCTCTTCTCTTGCCCCTGGCATGGTTTTTGCTTACCTTGGCGAGTCCCTTGTTCCTGGACCTTCGCTTGGGTTTCCATTAGGCTTGTGCAATTCGTTTCATAACGAATCGAAATTCGTCCGAATTTAGCAACTTTCGGACATTCGGAAGCATTCGAATTTCCGAACAAAGCAAGTATGAATAAAACCGAATCCGAAATAAATTATACCGCAAAATAGCGAATGCCCGAATGTCTTCGGCATAATTCGTTATGAAAAAACGTACGAATGTACAAATCCATTGGAAACACAATAACACTCACTCTGCTCTGCTCTCTGCTTCTCCTTCACCGTGCTGAACTCCCTCTCAAAATGGTGTACAGGGGCGGAGGCTATAGCCGCATGTAAAAAACGAAAGTAAAATACGAGATTTCGAATCGTTACAAATAACCGCTATGTATTTCGAAAAGTACAAATCCATTCGAAGCACATTAGGCATAATAGTCAGCGTCGTCGTGAGAGAGACACAGAAAATTACGAATCAACGAACCCAAAAAAAGTTACGAAAGTAGGAGTTGTGTCCAGAATCAACGAAAAACAACGTACTCTACCGAAAGTACGAATTATAAAGCAACAAAAAATTCAACGAAAAATACGAATGAGTCCGAACACGAAAAATCCCGTCTAGCAAAATTACGAATGATTACGAATCAACAGGACCGGAAAGAAACGAACCGAAACGGAACGAATTTTTCCGTTGTGCACAAGCCTAGTTTCCATCACCCGCATCAGAGCATGATACATTTGGGTTTGTGCCTGAGCTACCTGGGAAATCAATTCGGTAGGCCCGAGTTCTGCCATTGGCTTATTAGTGTCAGGAAGGGCCAATCCCACCGGTTCAGACTCAGTTCCACTATCTTCATCTGAGAAATCCATCTCCGCATGAACAGCTCGAAACCACTTTGTCTTTGTTTCCAGCAATACAGCCCAATTCTTTCGAACTTTGGCTTTTCTCTTCTAATAGAGCCTCCTCCTCTCATACTTCTCTTATCAGTTCAGGGTATGTGGGTACCACTTGAGTTCTCTTCATTAGTAACTTCAATACAATAGGATGATTTGACCGAGCCCCTTGCAGAACCCGGTCAAGGCGAGCCTGATCAACATCTTTGGGGTCAATACCCCTCTTGAGGATGATTTGATTTAGCATCATGTCCACTCGAGAGATGTATTTGGACAGACTCTCTCCCTTCTGTTGGTGGGTGCGGTTGAATTTGTACATCAGGTCTACGGTAGTTTTAACCCTCCCGAATACAGCATACAGAGCATTTATGTAGTCCATGGCAAAGTTTTCTTGCCCATCCTCAGATTACAGATCACATCAACCGCTGGACCTCGAAGGCTCTCACTAAGCGGTTGCTGTTTCACAGCCTCTGGAACACTCCACTCTTCCATACGTGCATACTTTTAACCTGGCTCTGGGTTTCTACCAGAAAATAGACACACAGCCATTTAGTGTTAGATTATTATTCTACTAATATGGGTAAAGCGGACCATAGATGGTTCAAATATGCTGAACCGGCCGAGATTTTAGCCATCTTTGGGCAGGCTGAATGTACCCAAGTCAATCCCTCATTCGACTTGGGTCCAACCAGCATGTTGAATTTTTGGCAATGCGATTATTGCCAATGGATATACCCACTAGCAGTAATTATTGTGGTAAACAGGCAGGGACGGCTCCCTGTGCCCCCACCCCGCTGCGAAAACACAACAGCTCCACGGGAGGGATTTCTCCATCAACACTTTCTTTCCTGCAACCATGTTTCATCTGCAGCCAGACTTAGAATAAATGGCAGTTTGAACATAAATGAACACACAACTGGTACATTTGGACCCAATCTGCTAGATAGAGTAATACCTATACCAAAGAGACTGAGAATTACTTAGTTTACTATGGCCACACTCTGAATTACAGCCCCAGGATATAGGACTATGAGGTATTAGTCCAGGTTCACACTTGTGCGATGCGGGAACCAGCGCGATTCCTGTGCAGGTTCCCACATTGCATCTCACTCACACGTAGTTCACACTGCTCTCTGCAAACCAATGCAGGTGTCAATGTAAGGTTAATGACACCCCCAAATGGGTTCACAGATCGCTGTGCGAACTGTGAAATAGGACAGGAATCGGACCAGATTGGGTGTGAACACCCATGCAATCTGATTCCATTGTGGACCAAGTGCAGGCCATTTTGGTGCGAATGCGATGCAATTTCAGCCATACAGTTTGTATGTCTGAATTTGTATCGCATAGACATAGCATGTGATGTACACAGCAATGCGGTGTGAATCACACCGCATTGTTATAGTTGGCATCGCACTAGTGTGAACCCAACTATAACTGTTATATACTCTGTAAAAACTCCCCTTTTATTTTTGGTTCCCTTCTATTTTACTTTCTTTTTCATTACATTTTATCATCTCTCTTTTTCTTTTTTTACTTATGTAGATTGTGAGTCATAATAACACACTATCACACACCTTGTTTTGCCTTTTTAACTCATTCAGCAGCCAACTGACTATACCTGATTCACTTGTATGATCACACATTTACTTGCATCTATTCTGTATTAGCTCGGACACAGTTTTAAATTTCCCTTTTTGGGTGATACTTCACTTTTAACACATCCTCGTCCCATTTTTTTTCCTTTTTCACTTATGTGGGTTGTGAGCCACACTAACACACTATCTATCACACACTATGCTTTCGTTTTCAACTCACTCAGCAGCCACCTGACCACCTGATTCACTTCTTTGATCATACATGGATTTTATTTATTTAAGCACATTATTTTTCACAGAAACCTCTTGGCATGCTGTGGGTATTATTACATGTTTCTTGAAGTCCACCTGCCCTCTATCAGTGCCTTTGGTCCTCACAGATCACACTGCCACTCTTCCCAGGATAAACGTCCCCAGGAGCCTCCTATCCTCAATACCACCATGTCCAATTTTGAGCTGTTTTGTAAGTAGCAGGATGGGATAGACACGCACCCTGCATTTACTCCTGAAGAAGTGGACGTTGTTCCATGAAACAGTGCTCTTGGATGCAGCTCTGTTACAATCATGCATTTTACACTTAGACGCCACATTTTAATTTATTAATACTATGAATTAGATTTTTGCAATTATCCATCTGGATATTGTTTTTCTGCTACTCATCAGCTATTCAGCATTATATATGTATTTAATTGCTATCAGATCTGTTTATAATTGGACTAATAAATTTGTAATCAGGTGTATCGAATGTTACTACTTTGATGTCATGTGCTGCATTTAAAGTCCCAGGGGAATGCAAACGTGTATGTAAAGAATTAGGTTCTATACCACTTAGTGGAACCAACAAATGAGCTAGCAAATCATCAATAAACAAATAAATTAAACGTTAATTGCGATATGAATACCAACACTAGAGTACACTCTAAAGGATTGGCTAGGGTAAGGGGCAGAGTCTCCTTAGAGGTACCCCTTTAACTAAGCAAAGGGGCAAAAGGTCTCTGGGTAACAACTGTCATGGGGCAGTCTTTAGTTCTGACTCTTCAGCCAGCTAAACGTTGGGGCCCAATAATTGTTGGTGTGCTTGTACACAGTCAGAAAGGCCTGCAGACAGTAACATAGCTATAAAGTAGCTGTTTAGGTAGTTCCTAAGGGCTCAGTTTCTAGCAGTTGTAGCAAGTGATGGCTGTAAGGCTCTCTCATCAGACCCAGTGACACTGCAGCAGTGGTCCCTCTGATCAGGTGTCAGGTTACTCTGGGTTGCCCAGGGTAACTCTAGTAAGCAGCACAGCAAGGTCTGTATTCTGGAAGTGGCTTCATGCCTCCACACTCGGGTCACAGCGAGCAGGGAAATTACACAGAGCCCCCAGCTGTAACTCACTCCTGTCACAGCCAACTGCTCTGCAGCTAAACATGCCAGGGGGGAGCAGGCGAGGAGAGTGGCATACAGCTGGCAGAGCACCCGGCTACATAACATTGACAGCGATGTTGAAGCCACCAAGAATGATAGTAACTATTTTAGAGGAGAGAAAATTGGGTAACCAGGCATATAAGTCATTAATAAAGCATGATACCGGTCCAGGAGGCTGATAAATCACTGCAATCATCAGAGAAATTGGAAAAAACAGACGACCACTGTGAATCTCAACAGGCTTTAAAAAATTACTCCTTTTATACTGGAAGATATATTTCTTGACCCTGAATCAAGATATTTATTAGTAAAAAGGTTATTGAATGATGCCTAAATGACTCTTGTTTTATATTATGCCTCCAACGTCAAACAGACCTTTTTTCACATCTTTTAACAGTTATACAAACACATGCATAACGTGAAACACAAGAATACACATACTTTTCACACCCCCACAAGGTCTACCCAAGGATCGGACATGTCTTTGTACCTTCTCACTCCTTACCTTTGTTACAATCTTGCAACATTCTCACTATTTCATGGTAGGCGATAAAAGAATCCCTTCGATGTTACTCCAATTCTCACCAGACATCTTTCCACATAGGCTCCTTTCCACATAGAATAGGTTACGAAGAATCATGTAAAAAACGAAACGCTCCTATAGTGCAATAACAGCCAATAAAATCCTTTATTCTGTAAAAATTTCTGCTGAGCTACTTTCTTTTCAAATAAAGTTTTTTATTGGGTTTAATTGCACTATTGAAGTGTAGCAGAATCTCTGACCTTTTCCAGTCTAATGGGAACCTTCAAGGCCAAAGATAGCTGACATCCTTCAATAAGTGGTGGATTGTGAGGCATAGTGGGTGCAAAGGTGGTAAAAATCATTGGGCGCCAGACACTTCTTGCATGTAAAAGAGTTTTTTTTTCTTTGACAGTCCTTTTTATATTTTGTAGGGGAAATAGGGTTAGGGCCAGGACACTGTTAAGTAGTTGCAATTTCAAATGGCAGACTCAGAGATTTCAACAGGAGGACAGCCGTACAGGGAGTGCCCCAGCAAGGTGCCACTTCTGCACTAGCAGGATTGCTGTCTCCTATGGCAACAGTACTTAACAGTTCCTAACACAAAGTAACAGTTCTCTCAGCTGTACTACAACTTCTCCTTGTAGTTCTTCAGCTCCTTGAGCTCCTGGTCTCTCACTCTACCCTCTGATTCACTAACTCTGAATCCCGTGAGCTCCTCAAGGCTTTTGCGATGGTATCTCCCTCAAGCGTCACCCACGCTTCCCTGCTGGGTCCCTAGCTTGGCACTTCGGATACCTTCAAGCTTCACCCCTGCTGACTGGCTCGGTCCCTAGCTTGACATAAAAGGCTGCTCTGCAAGCGTCACCTCCACTGGTTGGGTCCCTGACTTGATTACCGTCTGAAGTTTCCCGATTCTCTACCGTGCCCGTTCGGTGAGAATACTGCTCCAGTACTTGCTTCAGTTAATTAATTTGGTCCCTGGTAAAGGCGATTGGTCCCTTTGTGGCGACAGCTTTCCCTCTACCTCCGACCACTGACAGGTTCTCCGGCCGGCAGAACCGTCACTTTTAGTTGGACTGCAAGCCGTAGTCCCAACCCTGCGCTGCCCTCTTACTTCTGGATAGGACCTCACACAGCCTGGCAGCCTGATGCCCCTCGGGCAGGCCTGCCCTCCGGCCTAGCAACCCGGGGCAGACGGCACACGTCCACCCAGACGGGTGGCACACAAGAACCTGGATCACCTGACCTCACCCGGATATATAGGCTCTCCCAGCAGGCCAAGGGATTTAACAAAATCATTGCCCGTTGGCCGAGATACCCCATATTCACATAACCTGACCTTGAGTTGTCCTTCTCAATCTAGTACCACCAAGTGCCCAGCCACCTGGTGATAGAAGAGGAAAGTACAAACAGGCCAAACTTCGGGAGAAGTCAATGGCTCCCTAGTAATTAACTACAGGAGCTACCCCTGACAAGGAATTTGGTAAGGAGCTCCCTGACTAAACCCCAGGGCTTTACAGAAGCATTTCTTTTTTATAAGATACTTGTTAACCTATCCTATGAGGAATGAAGCCTATGTGAGTGGTGTTGAGGGAGAATTCGAGTAACTTCGAGGGCATATTTCTTTCTTTTTTTTATTGTCTATCTAGTAAGTCATACTGGATTGGGAAGAGAGTGATCACACTAGAGTCACAAGTGGTGTTATAGATTGGTGAAAGAGGATATACCCAGACTTTTTTTCACAATTTTTAGTTGTTTTAGTTGCAAATTGTTTTGGACTGTTTTCACCTCAGCGCTGGTGTTTCATTCAACAATGGACTTTTCATTTCAGTTTTGTTGTGATTTTATGTATATGAGCAATTTTTTCCAACTTATAGTATTGATATGTCACAGTGCTACTGGTAATTGAACACTGAGTTTCTTGGTTGCACTAATTATATATATATATATATATATATATATATATATATATATATATATATACTGTTAATATTTTACAAGTTTTTTGTAAACAGGTAGCCAAACTATACCAGGCTTTGGACACCTATGAAAGCTGGGTGAATTCTCTTCATGATGATAAACCACAATCATTTGTGGAATATTTGGGCTTCCGTTTGCCTTACCTTGATATACGAAGGGGAACTAGGCAGGGGTGCCCCCTGTCCCCATTATTGTTTGTGTTGGTCATTGAACCCCTAGTGATTGCTTTGAGGCGCAAGGTAATTGCTAAAGGTTTAGAACTTGCGTGTTTATAACTAACCCTTTAATAACTTTGCACAATTTAATAAAAGAACTAGAATAATTTTAACAAATATTTGGCATACACATTATTAAAGATAAATCTAGAGCCAGCAACATCGAGCTCCTGGATTCTGTTCTTTCTCAAATTAGAATGACTTTTCCTTTTCCCTGGGAATCGATTTCCTGGCCATATTTAGGTGTCTTTATTCCTCTCTTCTATGAAACCCTGTATGAGGCCAACTACTCTGCTGTTCTACGTCATTTGCGTATCCTCCTTGAAATGTGTGGAAAATACCAGGGTTGGGATACACAGCATCAGCAAGTAAAGTCTATCTTCCTAAGGCCAGGTATATGAGGATGAGGTCCTTGTCCCTTGCAATAGATCAACACTAGTAAAACTGACAATGGAACAGGAAATTTTCAGAAGGAAAACTAAGGATGTATTTGATCTGATTTATCTATCTATTTGGTCTTTGTTCAGACACTAGGTGGCAGCACTACATAACATACAAATGTTTTTTTAGTGTCACATATTGTCTTCACTGACATGCTGTAAGTCATTTTAATCATCAGCTAAATAGCTGCACTGCTGCATTATACAAAATATTTACAATTCTGTTTCCATTAGGCCTATATAGATGTCACTGGTTAGTAAATATAAGCAAAGTGACAGCCCCACTGATTATCTTATGCTACTACACAATTGTAGACAGAGATTCCCTTTTTTCTTTACACAATAGCAGCTGACAAGTCCGTGGCCTTGCATCTCCTGTGCACTATATAGTGGAGGCAGTGTGGTGGTGAAAATATATTTCAAAAGGGACTTGACCTTTACCAAATAACTACAGACCAGTTAGTTTACCTAGTTTAACTTCTATAAGTCAGGGAGAGTTTAAAGAAAGGTTCACCTTTTAGGAAAAAATAATAAATGCACATATTTTAATTTTTATTACAGGATACTGCAAAGCATTTGCACCAGATCAGTGAATTTGGGGTGCAATGTCAGGCTCCCTCCAGATTTCTGCATGTACCACCATATGGGCTTCCAGTTAGAAAAGGAAAGGAAGACTGAATGGACTATGAGCGTGCTGATCAGCTCGTACTCCATTGAGAGCTTCAATTCTGTCTGCCACGGTGACAGAAGGGATTTGTAGTTTACTCATTACCATATCTATGTGAATGAATGATATGGCTGTACCCCAAGGTTCAGACCTGAGCTGTTATTTCTTAAAGTGATAGTAAAGACAGAAGGTTTTTTACCTTATTGCATTTTAATGTATGAGTCCCACACAGCCAAGCCGATTTTAAATGTGGCAGCACGAGAGGGGGAGGATCCCCACCCACTTTCACAGGGAAGAGGGTCAGGAGGAGAGGGGATGTAACAAGCAACATGTTCTAAGGGTGAACTCTAACCAAAGACCACATATAAGAGTTTTTGCCAAAAAATAATTGTAGCGCTTAACCCCAAAGTGGTCATTGGAAATAGACAGGTTCTCATAAATTAGTACAGAGGCTGCCAGTCACACAAGCACTGTCCCAAGTACATTCAAGTTCAGTCTAGGGGATGTCTTTTTAGTTGTTTTTTTTGCTGAAGAACTTTCACAAGAGAAGGAGTTTTGGGTTACAGGATACTCCAAAATGATCAGTAACAGCAGCTTCTCTGTAATCCTTCAATAGCAGCTTTCTAGAGGTCACAGGGATTGCCCAGCATATCTACGACCCTACAGCAGCAGTCCTTAGAGCAATCTCTGGCAACTGGTTCCCATCTGGCATTTACACAACTATCAGTCCCCAGCAAGGTCGTTACTCTCAGTGTTCCAGGAGCTGTCTGCCACCCAGCCTCCACAGGTAGATCCTCAGTGAGGGAGATAACCAAATCCTTCTCCAGATCAGGACTTAACGACAGTGCCCTACAGCGAATGTAATAGCAGTTCTCCCCAGGCCCTCAGCCTTGCAGCTGCTGAGGCCCAGCCATTTGTTTCTCTCAGGGGCAACAGCCTAACAAGAAAAGAACAGTCTACTCAGGCCTTCTGCCCATTTATTACCTCCCCGGCCACCTTCTGGATGCCTACTTCTAGGGATTGGCTGGGGATTTAATAAATATTCCACTGATTATTTGAATCAGTTCTGAAAGCTTCTTTTAGAGGCAGGGGGAAGCAATCAGACTCTCAGCCCAGAAATCCTGATCAGCCCAGCACAATCAACAACCACTCCACTCACTACAGTGGAGTCAAAAACAAAATTTACCTAGTAGCCTATTTAGGAGGGCACTGCACAATATTATAAGCAATAGTCAGCATGGATTCACAAAAGACCTACGTTATCAAACAAATCTGCTTTCATTTATGAGGAGGTAAGAAAAAAACTTAGACAAAACAGTGCCTGTGGTTATATTATACTTAGGTTTTGCAAAAGCGTTTGACAGTTCCCCACAAATGAATAATGTGTAAATTAAGATCTACAAGCTAAAATGGATAGAAATGTGGCTAAACAACCGTACTAAGAGAGTAGTGAGAGTAGTGATTAACTGCTTCCGGAGCAGCCGCAGTTATACTGCGGCAGGCTGGCTCCCCTGCGCGAGCCGTCGTAGCTGTACGTCGGCTCTTTAAGACCCAACGCGTCTCCCCGGAGCCGATGCGGGTGCCCGTCGGTCGCGATGACCGCCGGGCACCCGCGATTGCTCATTACAGAACGAGAACGGGCATGTGTGTGTGTAAACACACACACATCCCGGTTCTCTCAGGGGCAAGGAGACTGATCGTGTGTACATACAATGTATAAACACCGATCAATCTCTTCCCCTAGTCAGTCCCATCCCCCCTACAGTTATAACACACTAGGGAACACAGTTAACCCCTTGATCGACCCCTAGTGTTAACCCCTTCCCTGCCAGTGACATTTACACAGTAATCAGTGCATTTTTATAGCACTAATCCCTGTATAAATGGCAATGGTCCCAAAAATGTATCAAAAGTGTCGGATATGTCCACCATAATGTCGCAGTCCCGATAAAAATCGCAGATTGCCGCCATTACTAGTAAAAAATAAATAAATAATAAAAATGTCATAAATCGAATACCTATTTTGTAGACACTATTACTTTTGCGTAAACCAATCAATGTACGCTTTTTGCAATTTTTATTACCAAAAATATGTAATTGAATATATATATATATATAGGCCTAAACTGAGGAAAAAAATACCTTTTTTTGAAAAATATTGTGGATATTTATTACAGCAAAAGGTACAAAATATTGTGTTTTTTTTTAAATTGTCACTCTTTTTTTGTTTACAGCGCAAAAAATATAAACCGCAGAAGTGATCAAATACCACCAAAAGAAAGCTCTATTTGTGGGAAAAAAGGACGTCAATTTTGTTTGGGTACAGCGTCGCACGACCTCAAAATTGTCAGTTAAAGTGACACAGTGCCATGTCGCAAAAAATGGCCTGGTCGTCGAGCAGCCAAGGCTGAAGTTGTTTAAGGAGTTGTAAAGGCAGAAGGTTTTTTATCTTAATGCATTCTATGCATTAAAAGAGAAGTATGGGTTTCCTTTTTTTGCTTACATCTATTCTATGTGAGCTGCTGATATCTATAAGCCTTACAGCCCTCTCAGAAGTGCCCCCATTCTGTTAAAATCGAGCTAAATACCTGTGGGAGGTTCTACAGTCTTTCATACAGCATCATCCTGACAATGGCCTGGATATGAAGTCTGGATCCACCCCCTTTCCTGTCATTTTGCTTGATTGATGTCCTCTCTCCTCCCTCTGCTCGTTCCTGAAACTTCACAGAGCATAGCTGCTCCCCCCTCCCTTCTCACTCCTCTCTCCTCCCCCTCCCACCTCCTCTGCAGCATGTTTCAATGCTCAGAAGAGTTGGCAGAGATTTCAGCACTTCAGTGAGTGTAATGTGAGAGAAGTCACTGATAGTGCTGTGTATGAGAATCTACACTATATATTTCTATCTATCAGCACAGCCACGTCTCTTAGGGGAGGGGGGACAGAGGGGTGTGTACATCTGCACCAACACACCCCCTGAAACTTTTCAAACTGAAAATGGACCGTTTTTGCCAGCTGAAGGAAAGTTTATATGCACATGCTGTAAAAACTAAAAGAGGTAGGAAAAAAAGATTAGCTGATGTGTGACTAATGTGATTAAAACCATTACACAGAGCGGGTAAGTAAAACACGTTTGTTTTTTTGTTTTTGTTTTAAAACGAGACTTTACAATCACTTTAATGATTCATACTCTGAATGGTCTAAGGTTATTAGTGGTGTACCCCAAGGTTCAGTGTTGGGACCTCTAATTTCTTAAGCCAAAATTCACACTAATAAGGTATGGGAAACCCCATAATCTGTGCGCGTATTTAAATCGCAATGCCCTTGCTGCCTGCAGTGGGTGTCAGTGTAATCCTAACAACACTCTAAATGCAGGTCACAAACAGTGCGTTTGCCCGCACCAGATTGCATGATATTTTTGCAGTGCGTTTCCAAAATTGCTACATGCATGAGTTTGGTGCGAAGCGGTGCGATTTGAGCCCATTCAAAATGAATAGGCTCAAATTTCACCGCACTGAATCACATGTGAACAGGACGGGTGAACAGGACGGGTTAACGAGCGATTCATATAAGGTTCATAGTGTGAACTGAGGCTAAAGTGGTTGTAAAGGCAGAAGGTAAAAAGCACTGTACTTGAAAGCAGCGTCTCTCCTTTCTCTTCTCACTCGACATGGAGGCAGGAGCCATTGGCTCATGCTGCTGTCAATCACAGGCTGTGAGGGGAGATCGGGGGCAGGGCAAAGCCACACTGTGTGTGTCAATGGGCATACAAAGCCTGGCTCAAATTGAGCCTGCACGAGTGTCCCTATAGCAAGCAGCTAGCTATGGGGGCACTCGAAAGGGGGGAGGAGCCAGGGGCCCAAGAAGAGGAGGATCTCGGCTGCTCTGTGTAAAACTATTACACAGTGTGGGTAAGTATGACATGTTGGCTATTAAAAAAATACCTCTAAAATCACTTTAACTTATTATAAATGAGATGTGGAATAATGTACTTACAGGACATCTCCAATTTACAAGCAGACCTCAATGCTTTGTTTGATTGGATAACTGTGTGCCAAATGAGGTTAATATTGATCAATGTAAATGTATGGAAATGTATGGACCTAGGACATAAACATTTATGCATCATACATTTTAGGAGGAGTACATATGGGGAAGTCAATAATCAAGAAAGATCAGGGTGTTCTAGTAGATCATAGATTTAAAGTAGTAAGTAAACCCCAATATATTCTGTATATATATATATATATATATATATATATATATATATATATATATATATATATATATATATATATTGTGAAGGACTAGCATCAAATGTAGAGCTTGAAGGACACCGCCACTCGCTGGTTCTTCTTTTTAAGGGCTTTGTTTGCCCATTTTTATTAAAAGAAGTCAAAACAAAATGAAAGGTTTCCCTCGCAGGGGTTTCAGTACTCCTTTTCAACAACAAAATGACATTCAGCCTCCTGGCTTATACATATAGCAGTGCTGCTCAGGCCTTCCACTTCAGGCTCTTGTCTGTCTCCTATAGACTATTCCATCTGCAACACCATCCATTTGGATAGCAGCCCCTTGCTGCTCTGATCCTCAGACCTGGGTCTCTGGCTTCCACTGTGCACACAACCACTCTCTGACTTCTCCAGTGCACACTTGCACTCTATGGCTTCCCCAGTGCACACCTGCACTCGTCGGGAGGGTGGGGCCCAGAATGCTGGTCCTGATTCTACTATCAGGCCCACACACACCTGAACAATCAGTGTGCAGTTGAGTCTCAAAACCCGGATCCAGGACTGGGGATTTCATCCCACCCGGATCTCTAAGAAATCCCCAAGCTCCGGGTCCCAAAGTGGATTTTAGTAAATCATGAGGAAACTGAAAAGCCAGTTTCCTCCCAAACAAGCAAATACCCTGGAGCCCCTCAACCTGCCTGGTTGAGAATCCTGTATTCATACACTGGTGGGGTACCACACTACTACATACCCTCCCCCCTTGTTTCGATCCGGAGGGAGGAACACCAGCACCCATCATTATGGTTGGGACAC
Source organism: Rana muscosa (assembly GCA_029206835.1). NCBI lineage: Eukaryota > Metazoa > Chordata > Amphibia > Anura > Ranidae > Rana > Rana muscosa. The sequence continues at coordinate 794,783,531 of CM055122.1, read as the reverse complement.
CTCTGTGCTGGCTGTCAGCCACGTAGGCCCAACCTTTTTTCCGGGTGCGCTTCCAGGTATGTCCCACCCTGGATCTTAACAAGGTCCTATATTTCCCTATACTCAGCCTTCTCCCTCTTCTTTTGGGGTTCCATAAGCACTGCCTCTCCTGAAATTTTAACGGGGCACCCTTGGTCTTTCTACCAACCCTTCTGCCTCCACGCTTCAGGTTCCCAGGTTTCCCAATACCTTTGGACACCACACTGTCATGTACCTTTAACAAACTATTTGGTTCATCATTGACAGACATATTCAAACCAACATTACACCTCTCAACGTTGCACAGATCACCAATGCCTTTTTTTTCAGCATTTGCTAGGGCAGCGTCTGCAGAGGGCACACATAATGGAGGGCCACCATTACCCACGGGAACCTCACAGGACGTCACCTCCCCTGGGTTCACCCACTCTGCAGGCAGCTGTCCTACCACTTGACCTGTTCTGATGCCATCTGTATTTTTATCCACCTGAACAGACAAGCTCTTGTCTGATCCACATACCATTTTTACCGCACTTCTTATCCGTTTCCCTGTCTCGGGGACCTTATTAGGTTTGTTGAATACTTTTGTTAGAAACCATACCCTTGGCTCCAGACCTGAGGAGGGACCACACATCGGCGAGAGATTAAATTCCGCAGGACTAAAGCCAAGTTCTACCTCACCTGTTGTCCAACACTCCGTGGGTAACTGATCTAACAGATGACACTGATCTAGGCACAAACTACTTCTTTCTGATGTACACATTACATTGTTGCAGCATCCACCTATAGCACTTTTTCTCACAGTGTCTCCGGGTACTTTAAGTTGTACCTTTTTCTGAGTGATAGAAAGCATCTCTGCTAGTGCTGCATCTATTCTGGGCCCTTCCTTCTCATGAGATTTAGCGGCTGAGACAGTATCTGCGCCCTCTACTGACCACTGCTCAGCTGCACCTTGGAGCACACCAGCAGAGATGTTTCCAGTCACTACACCAGCCGGAGAGACCTTTGATGACTCCAACAGTTCTGAGCGCCTTCCAGGCCACTCAGTAACTGGGAGCACCCCCTTAGAGAACCTCAGAACTATTTGCCACACTGTTAACAAGCTTCCCAGCACAGCCTGTACCACCTGGCTCCACCTATTGGTACCACGCAGCACCACCTGGTCCGACTGCGGTGGAGACACCCAAGTGTACAGTGAGGGCACTTTTACCAACTCCAGCATTTCTAATAAAGTTTTTGTCAACTCTATGCAACCAATGTCTAAATGCGTAACCTTTTTGGGAACCTTTCCCCTGTCCGAGACATGGAGGGGCTCATCCATTGCAGCTTGTGAGGTTGAGACCTTTGAAGAGACCACCATCTTCTTGAAGGTACCCCTCATCCCAGCCCGTTGCTCCCCTGGAGCGCTGTCAGACACATGTCTCCTCTTCACCTCTAACGCTACACCAATGAGCCTCTGCGAGTCAACATTAGGCACATTGTCAACTTTACACTGGCCATCATTTAGTTGCTGGGCCGTGGACAACCCATCTGCCATGCCTGCGCCCAGAACCGTTCCTTCAGACTGGAGGGTAGGGATGAGCTTCGTGTTCGAGTCGAACATACGTTCGACTCGAACATCGGCTGTTCGATCGTTCGACGAAGATCGAACGATTTGGGCCGTTCGCGCCAAATTCGAGTGACGCGAACGGCCCACAATGCACTACGCCATCGCAGTGTCATCCAGGCGCTGTGATTGGCCAAGCATGCACTGTGACCCCGCATGCTTGGCCAATCACAGCGCCGGCAGCGAGGAGAGCAATGATTGGCCACAGGCAGGATGCCTGTGGCCAATTATTGCTGAGGGTGTTTAGTACACGCCCCACACTATAAAAGGCCGCCAGCACGGCGGCCTAGTGTAGTGTGTTCCGGAGCAGGGATAGAGCAGCATAGGCAGGGACAGTGACTGTTATTTCTTTCTTGCTTAACCTGGATTCCTTTAGTTTAGGGAAAGAGAAGGATAGGTAGGGAGAGTGTCAGTGTGTTTTGTGCTTGTGCTATAGTGTGCTTAAAAAAAACATTTATTCTAGGGACAGAAAACTGTAGGTAGGGACAGTGTCAGTTTCTTTCACTCTGCAAGTCCTTGTTTCCAGGGACCTGGAAGGACAGTGAGTGAATTGTCCTTGTGCTATATTGTGATTAAAAAAAACATTTTTTCTAGGGACAGAAAACTGTAGGTAGGGAGAGTGTTTTTTTTCTTTCACTCTGCAAGTCCTTGTTTCCAGGGACCTGTAAGGACAGTGAGTGAATTGTCCTTGTGCTATATTGTGCTTAAAAAAAATATTTTTTCTAGGGACAGAAAACTGTAGGTAGGGAGAGTGTCAGTTTCTTTCACTGTGAAAGTCCTTGTTTCAAGGGACAGAGAAGGACACCTGAAGGTAGCCCTTATTGCTTTTTTCCCCATCTCCCTGCAGGCCATCTATTAGAATGTCTGGAAGGCAAACAAGGAGAGGCAGACAGTCAGGAGGCAATAAAAGAGGGCAAGCAGGCTCTGTGTCTGGGGGCAACAGTGCTGGTCGTGGACGCGGTGCATTGTCATCAGCACATGGCCATGGGACACGCTTGTCCTTCTTTTCGGCAGCTGGACATGTTGAGCCACATCATGCCGAAGACTTGGTAGAGTGGATGACCAAGCCCTCCTCCTCCTCCTCATCCTCTCTCACCCAGGCTCAGGGTACTGGAAAAGCAGCTGCCAAAGCGTCGTCTTCCCTGGTATCAATGTCAGACAAATCATCAGTCACTCCTTCCCTAGACCCACCATGTCCTCCTCCTGAGGAGTCCCCCGAACTGTTTCAGCACAGTGTTGGGTACATGCTCCAGGAGGATGCCCAGCGTTTCGAAGGGTCTGATGATGAAACCCAGCTAGAGGAAGGCAGTAGCGTGAGAGCAGACAGAGGGGATGCTCAAGAAGGACACCAATCTGGCAGTCATGTTCCAGCAGCTGCAGCATACTGCCAGATTGGCTCCAGTGATGAGGAGGGAGGGGATGATGAGGTCACTGACTCCACGTGGGTGCCTAATAGGAGAGAGGAGGAGGAGGAGGATGAGGAGGAGGCACATCTCCAACGAGGCAGGATGCCCTTTGGTGGCCAGTGTAAGGGCAGTACACCGACGGAATCACACCGCAGAGCTCCGCCTGTGCAGGGCGCTGCCTCTGCCCGTCATTCAAAAAGTTCTTTGGTGTGGGCCTTTTTTGAGGCTAGTGCATCAGATCGCACAGCTGCTGTGCAACATATGTCTCAAGCGTATATCGCGTGGCCAAAACATCAGCCGCTTGGGTACCACATGCCTGACCAGACATATGTTGACCTGCCATGCAGCTCGTTGGCAAGCCTACCTCAAAGACCCACACCAAAGAACAAAGCGGACCTCTCCTTGCACCGCATCAGCTGGGATCTCCAACCCCACTATAACTTCAGTCCTCTCTGAAACATGCACTGAGAGGAATGAAGGTGTAGTATTAGGTGTGTCACAGCCAAGTACTTGCGCCCACTCTGCTAGCAGTACACCGACGTCCGATTCTAGCAGGCAAATTTCCCTGCCCCAGCTGCTGGACCGTCGAAAGAAGTTCACTCCCAGCCATCCACATGCCCAGCGGTTGAATGCTAGCTTGGCTAAATTGCTAGCGCTTCAACTGCTGCCTTTTCAGTTGGTAGACTCGGCCCCCTTCCGTGAGTTTGTGCAATGTGCGGTTCCTCAGTGGCAGGTTCCCAAACGCCACTTTTTCTCACGGAAGGCTATTCCGGCTCTCTACCGGCATGTGGAAGGCAATGTCTTGGCCTCGCTGGACAGGGCGGTCAGCGGTAAGGTGCATATTACCGCTGACTCATGGTCCAGCAGGCATGGACAGGGACGTTACCTTTCTTTCACGGCCCATTGGGTCACTCTTTTGGCAGCTGGGAAGGATTCAGGACAAGGTGCAGTAGTGTTGGAGGTTGTCCCACCGCCACGCCTCCAAAATGCTACTACTGGTTGTGACACACCTCTCTCCTCCACCCCCTCCTCTTCTTCTTCCTCCATGGCCTCTTCCTGTGGTTTGTCCTATGAACCAGCGGTGCTCCGTAGCCGTTCACGGGGCTACGCAAGTACGCAGGCAAAAAGATGCCATGCCGTGCTTGCGCTGGTGTGTTTGGGGGACAGAAGCCACACTGGGGCAGAGGTCCTGTCTGCTCTGCAGGGCCAGGCCGAGAGGTGGTTGACGCCACGCCAGCTTAAGCCAGGAATGGTGGTTTGCGACAATGGCACCAACCTCCTCTCCGCCCTCCGACAGGGACAACTGACCCATGTGCCCTGTGTGGCTCACGTCCTTAACCTGGTGGTGCAGCGCTTCTTGGGCAGGTACCCGGGCTTACAGGATGTCCTGAGGCAGGCCAGGAAAGTCTGTGTGCATTTCCGCAGATCTTATAATGCCAGTGCTCGCCTGGCTGAGCTGCAAAAGGAGTTGAACCTGCCCAAGAACCGCCTTATATGTGACATGCCCACCAGGTGGAACTCAACGTTGGCCATGCTGCAGCGGCTGCACACGCAGCAGAGGGCCATCAATGAGTACCTGTGCGACTACGGCACCAGGACAGGGTCAGGGGAGCTTGGTTTTTTTTCTCCACGCCAGTGGGGCATGATCAGGGATGCATGCACTGTCCTGGCACCATTTGAGGAGGCCACGAGGATGGTGAGCAGTGACAGTGCATGCATCAGTGACACTGTACCTCTTGTCCACCTGTTGGAGCACACGCTGCGTGGAATAATGGACAGGGCACTTGAGGCAGAACAGAGGCAGGAAGAGGAGGACTTCCTTGCCTCTCAAGGCCCCCTTTACCCAGACAGTGTTCCTTCTGTCCCACCCATCGCACAGGAAGAGGAGGAGGAGGAGGAGGAGGAGGAGGAGGAGGAGGATTGTGTCAGCATGGAGGTGGAGGCTGGCACTCAGCATCATCAGCAGCAGTCTTTTAGGGATGATTTACAGTCCCAAGAAACCAGTGGACTTGTACGTGGCTGGGAGGAGGTGGCTGCGGATCATGTCGTCCTTAGTGACCCAGAGGACTCCGGAGCGAATGCCTCAGCAAACCTACGCTGCATGGCCTCCCTGATCCTGCAAAGTCTGCGGAAGGATCCTCGTATTCTTCGGATCAAGGAGAGGGACCATTACTGGCTGGCCACTCTCCTTGATCCACGGTACAAGGGTAAGGTTGCGGACCTTATGTTACCGTCGCAGAGGGAGCAGAGGATGAGACAACTCCGGGAGGCCTTGCAGAAAGGTCTGTGCAACGCGTTCCCAGAGACTGGGAGGTTGCAAACTCCTGGTCCTGGACAACGAGTTGCTGAGGCTTCGGCCAGTCAAAGAAGGAGCGGTGGGGAAGGTGGCCGTCTGACCGATGCGTTCAGACAATTCTTTAGTCCGCAGCCCCAAAGTATGATCGGTTCCAGCAACCATCGCCAGCGTCTGATAAACATGGTGCAGGAATATCTAGGGGCAAGGTCAGACTTGGACACCTTCCCCACCGAAAATCCTCTGGCTTACTGGGTCTTGAGGATGGATCACTGGCCAGAGCTTGCACAGTATGCAATTGAGCTACTGGCCTGTCCTGCATCCAGCGTTCTTACGGAACGCACATTCAGTGCTGCTGGAGGATTTGTCACGGATCACAGGGTGCGCCTGTCCACCGACTCGGTTGATCGACTGACTTTCATCAAGATGAACCAGTCTTGGATCACCACCAGCTACCACACACCTGATGCTGATATAACAGACTAATTGATTTTAACATGTCACATCCCTTCAAGACTGATGCTGATGCTGAGTGCCTGTGCTGTTATGTTGACTGGCTATCCTCCTCCTCCGAGTCCTCAATGATACGATTGATGATGATAGCTTGTAAGATCATTTTTGTTTATGGGTGCCGCCACCAGTGCCTAACGCCCAATTTTTCAGCCCCTGTTTAACAGGGGCGTGTCATTACAATTTTTGAAGCAATACTTTGCAACAGGGCTCATTGCTGTGCTCCAAGTACAGTATCTGTGAGGGGTTGCAGTGTTGTGCCACCAGTGCCTAAGGCCCAATTTTTCAGCCCCTGTTCAACAGGGGCATGTAATTACAATTCTTGATCTAATAATTCACAGCAGGGCCCATTGCTGCACCCACCAAGAGTAACTGTCAGGGCTTACAGTGTTGTGGCACCAGCACCACCATCAAAGGCCCAATTTTTACTACCACTGTTCAACAATTATATGTAATTAAAATTCCTGATATAATAGTTGACAGCAGGGCGTTCCAGCACCAACCAAGAGTAACTGTGAGTGCTTACAGTGTTGTGCCAACACCAACAACTAAGGGGCCTATTTCTGCAGAGTATATACGGCAGGTCCCTACTTTCAAACATACAACTTACAAATAGTGATGAGCCGAACACCCCCGGGTTCGGTTCGCACCAGAACCCGCGAACGGACCGAAAGTTTGAACGAACATTAGAACCCTATTAAATACAATGGATGCGAACGTTCGAATTCTAAAGTGCTAATTATAACAACTATTATGCATGTTATTGTCATAAATAGGGTTTGGGAACCCGGGTTGTGCACCAGGGGACATGTATCAATGCAAAAAGAAGTTTTAAAAACGGTCGTTTTTCGGGAGCAGTCATTTTAATGATGCATAAAGTGAAAAAAAAAAGTCAAATATTCCTTTAAATATCGTACCTGGGGGGTGTCTAAAGTATGCCTGTGAAGTGCCACGTGTTTCCCGTGTTTAGAACTGTCCCTGCACAAAATGACACTTCTAAAGGAAAAAAAAGCCATTTAAAACTGCTTGCGGCTTTAATGTAATGTCTGGTCCCGGTAATATGGATGAAATTCTTTAAGAAAAATGGCATAGCTACCCCATGACCCCCCCCCTACCCCAGCCCATTACCAGCCCCTTTGGGTCTTGTATGGATATTAAGGGGAACCCCGCACATAAAATAAAAAAGGCCCTATATACTCTGAACAGCCGTATACAGGCGGTGCATACAAGACAGGGACTGTAGGTTTGTTCTTATGTAGAATGTGTTTGTAATTTTGAACAGGTACATTGTTGAAGTGTAGCTCCAGCCCAAAAATCTATTTTTAAACTTTTTGGGAAACATAGGTAAGGGTTATCACCCCTGTAACATTTGTTTTGCTGTCTGTGCCCCTGTTCAGAACATTTCACCTCACTTTCCGTCCCAATGACAACTGTTTTTGAAATGTGGTGTTTTTCTTGAAACAAGGATTGCTGATAAAGCATCAGTACAGATGAGACCCCTTTCTCCCATATTTATTCTTACAGGAGAGAATTTTCCTTTCTAGGGGTAGATTTCCTCTCACTTCCTGTTGTCTTCTTTCGTTTGCAAGTAGGAGTCGTTTGTAAGTTGGATGTTTGAAAGTAGGGACCTGCCGTATATACTCTGCAGAAATAGGCCCCTTAGTTGTTGGTGTTGGCACAACACTGTAAGCACTCAGTTACTCTTGGTTGGTGCTGGAACGCCCTGCTGTCAACTATTATATCAGGAATTTTAATTACATATAATTGTTGAACAGTGGTAGTAAAAATTGGGGCTTTGATGGTGGTGCTGGTGCCACAACACTGTAAGCCCTGACAGTTACTCTTGGTGGGTGCAGCAATGGGCCCTGCTGTGAATTATTAGATCAAGAATTGTAATTACATGCCCCTTTTGAACAGGGGCTGAAAAATTGGGCCTTTCGTGGTGGTGGTGGTGGTGGCGTTGCCACAACACTGTAAGCCCTCACAGTTACTCTTGGTGGGTGCAGCAATGGACCCTGCTGTGAATTATTAGATCAAGAATTGTAATTGCATGCCCCTGTTGAACAGGGGCTGAAAAATTGGGCCTTAGGCACTGGTGGCACAACACTACAACCCCTCACAGATACTGTACTTGGAGCACAGCAATGAGCCCTGTTGCAAAGTATTGCTTCAAAAATTGTAATGACACGCCCCTGTTAAACAGGGGCTGAAAAATTGGGCCTTAGCCACTGGTGGCGGCACCCATAAACAAAAATGATCTTCCAAGCTATCATCATCAATCGTATCATTGAGGACTCGGAGGAGGAGGATAGCCAGTCAACATAACAGCACAGGCACTCAGCATCAGCATCAGTCTTGAAGGGATGTGAGATGTTAAAATCAATTAGTCTGTTATATCAGCATCAGGTGTGTGGTAGCTGGTGGTGATCCAAGACTGGTTCATCTTGATGAAAGTCAGTCGATCAACCGAGTCGGTGGACAGGCGCACCCTGTGATCCGTGACAAATCCTCCAGCAGCACTGAATGTGCGTTCCGAAAGAACGCTGGATGCAGGACAGGCCAGTAGCTCAATTGCATACTGTGCAAGCTCTGGCCAGTGATCCATCCTTAAGACCCAGTAAGCCAGAGGATTTTCGGTGGGAAAGGTGTCCAAGTCTGACCTTGCCCCTAGATATTCCTGCACCATGTTTATCAGACGCTGGCGATGGTTGCTGGAACCGATCATACTTTGGGGCTGCGGACTAAAGAATTGTCTGAACGCATCGGTCAGACGGCCACCTTCCCCACCGCTCCTTCTTTGACTGGCCGAAGCCTCAGCAACTCGTTGTCCAGGACCAGGAGTTTGTAACCTCCCAGTCTCTGGGAACGCGTTGCACAGACCTTTCTGCAAGGCCTTCCGGAGTTGTCTCATCCTCTGCTCCCTCTGCGACGGTAACATAAGGTCCGCAACCTTACCCTTGTACCGTGGATCAAGGAGAGTGGCCAGCCAGTAATGGTCCCTCTCCTTGATCCGAAGAATACGAGGATCCTTCCGCAGACTTTGCAGGATCAGGGAGGCCATGCAGCGTAGGTTTGCTGAGGCATTCGCTCCGGAGTCCTCTGGGTCACTAAGGACGACATGATCCGCAGCCACCTCCTCCCAGCCACGTACAAGTCCACTGGTTTCTTGGGACTGTAAATCATCCCTAAAAGACTGCTGCTGATGATGCTGAGTGCCAGCCTCCACCTCCATGCTGACACAATCCTCCTCCTCCTCCTCCTCCTCTTCCTGTGCGATGGGTGGGACAGAAGGAACACTGTCTGGGTAAAGGGGGCCTTGAGAGGCAAGGAAGTCCTCCTCTTCCTGCCTCTGTTCTGCCTCAAGTGCCCTGTCCATTATTCCACGCAGCGTGTGCTCCAACAGGTGGACAAGAGGTACAGTGTCACTGATGCATGCACTGTCACTGCTCACCATCCTCGTGGCCTCCTCAAATGGTGCCAGGACAGTGCATGCATCCCTGATCATGCCCCACTGGCGTGGAGAAAAAAAAACAAGCTCCCCTGACCCTGTCCTGGTGCCGTAGTCGCACAGGTACTCATTGATTGCCCTCTGCTGCGTGTGCAGCCGCTGCAGCATGGCCAACGTTGAGTTCCACCTGGTGGGCATGTCACATATAAGGCGGTTCTTGGGCAGGTTCAACTCCTTTTGCAGCTCAGCCAGGCGAGCACTGGCATTATAAGATCTGCGGAAATGCACACAGACTTTCCTGGCCTGCCTCAGGACATCCTGTAAGCCCGGGTACCTGCCCAAGAACCGCTGCACCACCAGGTTAAGGACGTGAGCCACACAGGGCACATGGGTCAGTTGTCCCTGTCGGAGGGCGGAGAGGAGGTTGGTGCCATTGTCGCAAACCACCATTCCTGGCTTAAGCTGGCGTGGCGTCAACCAACTCTCGGCCTGGCCCTGCAGAGCAGACAGGACCTCTGCCCCAGTGTGGCTTCTGTCCCCCAAACACACCAGCGCAAGCACGGCATGGCATCTTTTTGCCTGCGTACTTGCGTAGCCCCGTGAACGGCTACGGAGCACCGCTGGTTCATAGGACAAACCACAGGAAGAGGCCATGGAGGAAGAAGAAGAGGAGGGGGTGGAGGAGAGAGGTGTGTCACAACCAGTAGTAGCATTTTGGAGGCGTGGCGGTGGGACAACCTCCAACACTACTGCACCTTGTCCTGCATCCTTCCCAGCTGCCAAAAGAGTGACCCAATGGGCCGTGAAAGAAAGGTAACGTCCCTGTCCATGCCTGCTGGACCATGAGTCAGCGGTAATATGCACCTTACCGCTGACCGCCCTGTCCAGCGAGGCCAAGACATTGCCTTCCACATGCCGGTAGAGAGCCGGAATAGCCTTCCGTGAGAAAAAGTGGCGTTTGGGAACCTGCCACTGAGGAACCGCACATTGCACAAACTCACGGAAGGGGGCCGAGTCTACCAACTGAAAAGGCAGCAGTTGAAGCGCTAGCAATTTAGCCAAGCTAGCATTCAACCGCTGGGCATGTGGATGGCTGGGAGTGAACTTCTTTCGACGGTCCAGCAGCTGGGGCAGGGAAATTTGCCTGCTAGAATCGGACGTCGGTGTACTGCTAGCAGAGTGGCCGCAAGTACTTGGCTGTGACACACCTAATTCTACACCTTCATTCCTCTCAGTGCATGTTTCAGAGAGGACTGAAGTTATAGTGGGGTTGGAGATCCCAGCTGATGCGGTGCAAGGAGAGGTCCGCTTTGTTCTTTGGTGTGGGTCTTTGAGGTAGGCTTGCCAACGAGCTGCATGGCAGGTCAACATATGTCTGGTCAGGCATGTGGTACCCAAGCGGCTGATGTTTTGGCCACGCGATATACGCTTGAGACATATGTTGCAAACAGCAGCTGTGCGATCTGATGCACTAGCCTCAAAAAAGGCCCACACCAAAGAACTTTTTGAATGACGGGCAGAGGCAGCGCCCTGCACAGGCGGAGCTCTGCGGTGTGATTCCGTCGGTGTACTGCCCTTACGCTGGCCACCAAAGGGCATCCTGCCTCGTTGGAGATGTGCCTCCTCCTCATCCTCCTCCTCCTCCTCCTCTCTCCTATTAGGCACCCACGTGGAGTCAGTGACCTCATCATCACCTCCCTCCTCATCACTGGAGCCAATCTGGCAGTATGCTGCAGCTGCTGGAACATGACTGCCAGATTGGTGTCCTTCTTGAGCATCCCCTCTGTCTGCTCTCACGCTACTGCCTTCCTCTAGCTGGGTTTCATCATCAGACCCTTCGAAACGCTGGGCATCCTCCTGGAGCATGTACCCAACACTGTGCTGAAACAGTTCGGGGGACTCCTCAGGAGGAGGACATGGTGGGTCTAGGGAAGGAGTGACTGATGATTTGTCTGACATTGATACCAGGGAAGACGACGCTTTGGCAGCTGCTTTTCCAGTACCCTGAGCCTGGGTGAGAGAGGATGAGGAGGAGGAGGAGGGCTTGGTCATCCACTCTACCAAGTCTTCTGCATGATGTGGCTCAACATGTCCAGCTGCCGAAAAGAAGGACAAGCGTGTCCCATGGCCATGTGCTGATGACAATGCACCGCGTCCACGACCAGCACTGTTGCCCCCAGACACAGAGCCTGCTTGCCCTCTTTTATTGCCTCCTGACTGTCTGCCTCTCCTTGTTTGCCTTCCAGACATTCTAATAGATGGCCTGCAGGGAGATGGGAAAAAAGCAATAAGGGCTACCTTCAGGTGTCCTTCTCTGTCCCTTGAAACAAGGACTTTCACAGTGAAAGAAACTGACACTCTCCCTACCTACAGTTTTCTGTCCCTAGAATAAATGTTTTTTTTAATCACAATATAGCACAAGGACAATTCACTCACTGTCCTTACAGGTCCCTGGAAACAAGGACTTGCAGAGTGAAATAAACTGACACTCTCCCTACCTACAGTTTTCTGTCCCTAGAATAAATGTTTTTTTTAATCACAATATAGCACAAGGACAATTCACTCACTGTCCTTCCAGGTCCCTGGAAACAAGGACTTGCAGAGTGAAAGAAACTGACACTGTCCCTACCTACAGTTTTCTGTCCCTAGAATAAATGTTTTTTTTAAGCACACTATAGCACAAGCACAAAACACACTGACACTCTCCCTACCTATCCTTCTCTTTCCCTAAACTAAAGGAATCCAGGTTAAGCAAGAAAGAAATAACAGTCACTGTCCCTGCCTATGCTGCTCTATCCCTGCTCCGGAACACACTACACTAGGCCGCCGTGCTGGCGGCCTTTTATAGTGTGGGGCGTGTACTAAACACCCTCAGCAATAATTGGCCACAGGCATCCTGCCTGTGGCCAATCATTGCTCTCCTCGCTGCCGGCGCTGTGATTGGCCAAGCATGCGGGGTCACAGTGCATGCTTGGCCAATCACAGCGCCTGGATGACACTGCGATGGCGTAGTGCATTGTGGGCCGTTCGCGTCACTCGAATTTGGCGCGAACGGCCCAAATCGTTCGATCTTCGTCGAACGATCGAACAGCCGATGTTCGAGTCGAACGTATGTTCGACTCGAACACGAAGCTCATCCCTACTTACAAACGACTCCTACTTGCAAACGCAAGAAGACAACAGGAAGTGAGAGGAAATCTACCACTAGGAAGGAAAATTCTCTCCTGTAAGAATAAATATGGGAGAAAGGTGTCTCCTCTGTACTGATGCTTTATCAGCAATCCTTGTTTCAAGAAAAACACCACATTTCAAAAACAGTTGTCATTGGGACGGAAAGTGAGGTGAAATGTTCTGAACAGGGGCACAGACAGCAAAACAAATGTTACAGGGGTGATAACCCTTACCTATGTTTTCCAAAAAGTTTAAAAATAGATTTTTGGTCTGGAGCTACACTTCAACAATGTACCTGTTCAAAATTACAAACAGATTCTACATAAGAACAAGCCTACAGTCCCTGTCTTGTATGCACCGCCTGTATAGGGCTGTTCAGAGTATATAGGGCCTTTTTTATTTTATGTGCGGGGTTCCCCTTAATATCCATACAAGACCCAAAGGGGCTGGTAATGGGCTGGGGTAGGGGGGGGGGGGTCATGGGGTAGCTATGCCATTTTTCTTAAAGAATTTCATCCATATTACCGGGACCAGACATTACATTAAAGCCGCAAGCAGTTTTAAATGGCTTTTTTTTCCTTTAGAAGTGTCATTTTGTGCAGGGACAGTTCTAAACACGGGAAACACGTGGCACTTCACAGGCATACTTTAGACACCCCCCAGGTACGATATTTAAAGGAATATTTGACTTTTTTTTTTTCACTTTATGCATCATTAAAATGACTGCTCCCGAAAAACGACCGTTTTTAAAACTTCTTTTTGCATTGATACATGTCCCCTGGTGCAGAACCCAGGTTCCCAAACCCTTTTTAGGACAATAACATGCATAATAGTTGTTATAATTAGCACTTTAGAATTCGAACGTTCGCATCCATTGTATTTAATAGGGTTCTAATGTTCGTTCGAACTTTCGGTCCGTTCGCGGGTTCTGGTGCGAACCGAACCCGGGGGTGTTCGGCTCATCACTACTGGAGGGCATCAGCCTTTGCAGGGGCTGGCGTGCCCTTGAGCACTGGCCATTCTGCGATCCCTCCACTGGGCACAGCAGGTGGTCTGTCCACAACTCTGTCACACATCATTGCTTCGTAATTCCTTGTCCCTTGGCCTAGTGCCGCAACTGCTTCCTTACACCAATCATCCCAGTCTCCTGTGGTTCCATCACTGGTGCTCCACAGCACTGCATCACCTGCTCTAGAAGGCCCAACAGGAACCTGGGATTCACTAGCCAAAACAACACACTTGTCACTTCTATCTACCTCACATTGTGACAATATTTTTTTTCTCACATCACACTGGGAGATTGCATCCTCAACCAAGGCAAGGTGCAATACCTTATTTTGAACACCTTGCTTTGGTGGCGCTACAGACACATACAGCTCTTCACTTTCAGTTTTTCCAGGCTGATCTAACCCCTTGACAACTGGGTTACACTTAGGGTTGTGGGGCTGCGCCCACACACACTCACTATGTAAGACAGTCTTCCCTTGTTTCACCAGATTAGCACCACAGCAATCCTGGAAAACCTCTGGCTCCAACACATGGGGGCCCCATGAGAGTTCCATGGACAATCCTGCGCCTCTGGTTGTCATGGGAGATATCCTACTCCCATCATTGGTAGTAAACACATTTCCAACATTTTCAGACATGACACTAAAGGAAACACATTTTTCAATGTCATGATCACCAATACCATCACATTTGCCAACAGTAACACTTTTGTCAGCATAACCATCAGAATTTTCACTACGTGTAGACATAACTGCTACTTTTGTGGATTGTCTATTACCCACCAAAGCCTCTGAGTGACTCCTCACAGCGCCCTCCATTTTTAAAGGGGCACCCTTTCCTACATGGGCAGCTCCAAAGTTGACCTGGGAAACGCTCGGCTCCGTCACTGCGGGCTTCTTGGAAGTCTCCCTGGGCAACCCTGCAGTACTTGTCACTAGGGAACATGGCACAAGCACTGTTTTGGTCACCCCTAACTCTATTTTCCCAGTCACCTGCTGGACTATAGCAGGCACATGCAGAGTCCCCATGTCCTTTCCAGTCTTTAGCCCTGCGGCTAGTTGGGCTTTATTTTGTGCCTCCCCACTGCTCTGGGTAGCACACTGCCGCAAGTCTATGTCCATTGGCACTGCGGATCTCCCCACTGGATCTACTCCCACTTCACTGGGTTCAGTACCATAAACTGGAACAGTCTTACCATTTTCAGTGGCTGGCATCATAACCTTCACTTGAGTGCGCTGTCTCTCAGCTACATCCATACCAGCTACTGTCTCTTTGGGCCCATATGGCGACACTGCAGCCTTTCCAGACTCTTCAGCGGTGTTCCAGAACCTTGGGCAAGTAAAGATCCCATGCCCCACTTGACCACATTCCAAGCACGGTACTGGACGCTGAAATTTAATTTCTTGGCATCTCCTCAATGCCTGGCTCTCTCCAACATGCTGTATTGGCTCCTCCGGAAGCCACTTGTCACGACCCATGGGAGGCACACCCCTTGGTCCACAGACAGCCCGACTGGCCAACTCTGTGTTGCTATGGGCAACCACTCTCTGTCCTGGCCTTTGATCAGCCTCTCTTCTGGCATATAACACAGGCTTCTCAGACCTTTGTTTTGCTAGGTAGCTTTGCACTGGAGCCAGGGACAAAAGGCACTTGGAGACTGTATGCCCCCACTCACTGCGCCGCAAACAGCGCACTTGGTTCCATGTCTTGTCAGGGTTTCCCACCCTGCATCTGCTGGACCCTGTCTCAAGCTGTGTCACTTTCACACTTTTCGCAACAGCTGCTGGTTTAACTGCAGCAGCGTTGCCCGGGGCAACAACACCCCTCTCCCAGGCATGGACATTCGGCAGCTCTCTTTTTGTATGGAAGATTGGCTTGCCTTCCACTTTAGCTTGGTCCAATCCTGCCAGATGTCGCTTGCACCAGTCCACTGCAGATTCAAACGCTGGTGGACTCTCCACACTAGCCGTCATCTGTGCATTCATTGCACCAGGGTTGCTAGGGACAACAGCAGCCCTCTTTTCCCTTGGAAAACTCTGTTTAGGCATGTATGGGGTTCGATCAGGCGGTAACAACCCCTCCAGCCACAGAGCTCTTTCTCTTGCTTCAGCAAGGATCGCCTCCTTTTTCTGCTTTGACCGCCCCATCCTTGCGGTGTTGCACACAGCAACCAGTAACACAGTTCACAGCAGAGAAAAAAAAATTGACTTTTTGTTCACAGGTACACCACCTGCAACAAATTGGAGCACTGTCTCTTCAAGGCTAGTTACCTTTCGCTTGCAGGGTCTCCTCACCTGCACACACACAGATTATGCAGTCTCATGCACCAAAAACACACTTCATATAACAGATGAACTTACTTGATTGTAGGGATCTCAGATTGTGCCAAAATTCTCCACCACTTGTGAAGGACTAGCATCAAATGTAGCGCTTGAAGGACACCGCCACTCGCTGGTTCTTCTTTTTAAGGGCTTTGTTTGCCCATTTTTATTAAAAGAAGTCAAAACAAAATGAAAGGTTTCCCTCGCAGGGGTTTCAGTACTCCTTTTCAACAACAAAATGACATTCAGCCTCCTGGCTTATACATATAGCAGTGCTGCTCAGGCCTTCCACTTCAGGCTCTTGTCTGTCTCCTATAGACTATTCCATCTGCAACACCATCCATTTGGATAGCAGCCCCTTGCTGCTCTGATCCTCAGACCTGGGTCTCTGGCTTCCACTGTGCACACAACCACTCTCTGACTTCTCCAGTGCACACTTGCACTCTATGGCTTCCCCAGTGCACACCTGCACTCGTCGGGAGGGTGGGGCCCAGAATGCTGGTCCTGATTCTACTATCAGGCCCACACACACCTGAACAATCAGTGTGCAGTTGAGTCTCAAAACCCGGATCCAGGACTGGGGATTTCATCCCACCCGGATCTCTAAGAAATCCCCAAGCTCCGGGTCCCAAAGTGGATTTTAGTAAATCATGAGGAAACTGAAAAGCCAGTTTCCTCCCAAACAAGCAAATACCCTGGAGCCCCTCAACCTGCCTGGTTGAGAATCCTGTATTCATACACTGGTGGGGTACCACACTACCACAATATATATATATATATATAGTCAGAAAGTCTATTATTTTTTGATGTTGCTTTAACTGGCCAAGCCATCCGAAAAGAGTGGCAGTTAGAGGGTTGAGAAAAGCCATTTAACACTAACAGCGGTGGTCACAATGGTCAGATTTTATTCATTCATGTAAAACCTTTATCCCAAAGGGATAAAAACTGCTACTATAACTGCTTAAAATGGTGTTACTGTATTTGGAGTTCGACTTTAACTTGTTAGTCCAAAAAAAAAAGGAAAAAAGCCTAAGGCCGGGTTCATACCTATGCAAATTGGTTGCAGCTTACACTGCATCCAATTCGCATAACATTATAAAATACATTGATTTCAATGAGGCTGGTTCACATATGTGCGATGCATTCGAACTGCGCATTGCCCAAAAAACGTGTGCGTTTTCTAGGCATTGCGGTGCGGCTCAGGTGCGAATTCAGACCCATTATCTTCTATGGGTACGCATCTGATTCGCACATGTGTTCCGTTCTGAACAGGGATCTTGAGAGGGAACTCCACGCCAAATTTTACATTAAAAACTGGCATGGGTTCCCCTCCAGGAGCATACCAGGCCCTTAGGTCTGGTATGGATTTTAACAGGAACCCCAACGCCCAAAAACATGGCGTGGGGGTCCCCCAAAATCCATACCAGACCCTTATCCGAGCACGCAGCCCAGCCGGTCAGGAAAGGGGGTGGGGACGAGCGAGCGCCCCCCTTCCTGAACCGTACAAGGCCGCATGCCCTCAACATGGGGGGGTGGGTGCTTTGGGGCAGGGGAGCGCAATGCGGCCCTCCACCCTAAAGCACCCTGTCCCCATGTTGATGAGGACAGGGCCTCTTCCCGACAACCCTGGCCGTTGGTTGTCGGGGTCTGTGGGCGGGGGGCTTATCAGAATCCGGGAGCCCCCTTTAAAAAGGGGGCCCCCAGATCCCAGCCCCCCACCCTATGTGAATGAGTATGGGGTACATCGTGCCCCTACCCATTCATCTGGTGGAAAAAAGTCAATAAAAAAACACTACACAGGTTTTTAAAGTAATTTATTAGGCAGCTCTGGGGGTCTTCTTCTGACTTCGGGGGTCTCTGCCGACTTCGGGGGTTCTCTTTTGACTTCGGGGGTCTCTTCTTCTGCTCTCCAGTGTTGTCTCCGCGCTTTCCGATTCTTCTCCCACTCTCCGGTGCTTTCTTCCTTCTGCTGGGTGGCTCAGCTATCTTCTTCCAGCTCTTTTGCTAGCGAGGGCCCGCTCTTCATCGTCATCTTCTTCCCTCTTCTCTCCTCCCGATGTTGCCTCGTCACTCTCTGCTGCTATAATGGCGTGTGTGCGGAGCGCAACAACTTATATAGGCACGGGGCGTGGTCACCGGGTGATGCCACCCTGTGACCCCGCCCCCGTATGACGTCCCAGTCCCATCATTCCCCGGGACTGCAACGTCATACGGGGGCGGGGTCACCGGGTGGCATCACCCGGTGACCACGCCCCATGCCTATATAAGGCGTTAGGGTTCCTGTTAAAATCCATACCAGATCTAAGGGCCTGGTATGCTCATGGAGGGGAACCCATGCCGGTTTTTATTTAAAATTCAGCGTGGAGTTCCCCCTCATGATAACAGTGGCGAGACTTCCTTCCCCTCTCCCAGGTCAGCAAATCCGCAGCTAAAACGCAAAGGAACCGCTGAACAACTGTTTGAGAATTTGGCAAAGAAACCGGAGCTCAAAAACGCAACGCACAAGTGTGAATCCGGCCTAAAAGAAGAAAACAATGCAGCAGCCACAGCATAGTTGTGTTTTTCACCCTTAGGCTCTTTTCACACAGGACAGACTGCATCTGCGATCTGCTTGCTCAGCAGGGTATCTGTCCATTGATCCTCGCTGAGCAGGTGTCCACTCCACTTATGGGCAGCCGCATGTAAATGGATCGCCTGCCATTTGATCCAATCCGCTGGATGGAAGGGGAACGGATCCCCATCGGTCATGTTTTGTCCGATCGTATAGGATTTTGGCGGGTGTAAATGGACAGATGTCCATTTACACCCGCCACTTCATAGAGGAGATTGGAGGTTTCCGATCAGGTCTGTCTGAAAAAAAATACTGGTGGACCTAATCGGAAAATTGGTTTTAAAGGGGCCTTACCTTGTGAAGCCAGATATACTCATGTAAGTCCCCCATTCAATGCCCTCACCACCTCCAGATTTGCGAACTGATGATCCAGACCTGAAATGCAGCTCCCCCAAACTGCTGCCTCCTTTCCTCTACATATGATTACGATTGGGAACCACTCCATACCTCCCAACATTTTGAGATGGGAATGAGGTACACCTGCTAGCAAACGTATGTAGGCATAGGATAAGCCTCCTGCCACACCCCCTAAAAGGAGAATTAGCAAAAAAAAAAAAAAAGAAAAAGGTTAATTAAATCCACAAGGGCTTTTTTTTACCACTACTATTCCTTTATATTGGCTTTTAAAATTTACAAATGCTGCAATTTTAGAATTCGTATGAAAGGTTTAGCACTGGGAAACACATTTTGAAAGATAAAAAGTACATTTTATATATAGATCAGACCAAAACAAGGGACAAAATGAGGAGGAAAGAGGGATAGAGGGACTTTGCTCCAAATCAGGGATAGTCCCTCAAAATCAGGGGCAGTTGGAGGCTATGCCACTCTGATTGGTTCCCAAACATCTGCGGGGGCCCTGGCTTTTAGTGACAGCGCAAAATATTAGCTGCTGGTTTTCAAAAGAGAAAGCCTACGATCCATATAACCCTGGCAGGGTGAAGAAGCGAGAAGCCAAAGATGCTAGGATGGAAAATCTACAGCTTTTCTCATTTTTCATAATGGCAGGCTACAAGCCCTGCCAGTTTCACCCTAGATGGCAAAGGGTGCCTCGGGACTTTCAGGACCATAGAAATATTCCTGGTCAGAGCACCATGCCAGTATGATACAAAGGTCACTCTGGGTCATGTTAATATACAGTATGTCTTCCATGGTTAGGCCCAGAGTAGGGCTACATTCACACCAGCTATTTATGTGAATTGTAGCGGCTAGGTGTGACCACAGATAATTGCTGGCAGTGTGGACAGCCTCAAATAACTATCATTATGGCAGCCACACCTAGATGCTCAGAGCCCCAGCAGGACTCAGAAGATCCTGCCGCTACAATTCTCACTGTCTAAAGCGCCGGTGTGAAAATAGCTGAAAGCCGTTACTTTCTGTTCAGTTTCTTTGCAGCTTTTTCATGAATTTGATCGAGATATTTAGAAAACAGACTCCTAAACAGTGGAGTTTTCACTGCTGATTGCTTAGCAGTGCTTCCGCCTGTCCTCACAATTTTTTCCGTTTTCTTTATCTGTTGTAAACTGGCTTCAATAAAGATAGATACTGGAAAATACCTATTTGTGTGGCATGGGTATTATTATCTTAAGCTAAACTAAAGGCTCATTCTCCCAGGCATGTCAGCCAGGACTCACCTTATATAACAAAACTGATGTCATTTCTATTTCTGAACTAACTCCCATGGTGAAGACTGAATGTTTATTGTTGGAAAGGGAAAGCAGTAAGAATGTGCTTGTGTTAGTAGACCTGTACTGTGCGCCAAGATGCTGCTTGTCAGCGCCACCTTGTGGAGAGTGTTCAGACTGAACAGAACAAGACCGTTACACAAACTGCTTTCACTCTACATGCAGCACGCTCTATTCACCTACAATTTGTGTTCATTATAGAGCTTTTTGTACTATGCATTCATTATAGAGCTCTCAAGCATTTTTAATCATTAATTGAAATTAAAATGTACTTCCTTTTCAGATTTTTTCCCATGGAATGTTTACATAATGGAATGAATTATTATTATTATACACAATTTATATAGCGTCAACAGTTTACGCAGCGCTTTACAATGTATAGGGGGGACAGCACAATTACAGTACAGTTCAATACAAAAGGTACAGGAGGGCCCTGCTCATAGAGCTTACATTCTAAAGGGAGGGGGTGGTGGTACAAAAGGTAATAGCTGCAGAGAATGATTTCATGGGGGTGGATGGGGGAATAACCATGTAAATTTTTTATTAGTGATATTTAAATTATAGATGATGCGTGATGGCTTAAGTGAGCCCCTGGCTTCTTAAATGTATTAGATACTGTAGTGCACCCCCTAAGGAGCCGCAAGTATACTGAGATTCCCCACCCTGCACAGCCAATCACACCAAATTTTCACAGACACTCTTGAGTCAGAGAACAGTACATGACTTTTTTTTTATTTCTTTTATTAAGGGTAATAACTTGGATAGGGATTTGAGGTTATGGGATGCCCATTTGACTTCAACAGCAACTTCAGGGACAATGTTTTCCTTTATACAGTGCAGTCTCTATATACAGCTCCACTTCTCCACTCCAGCACATATCTGCTTGCAGAACCTAGCTGGACATTGTGAATACCTGACAGTCACTCAGTCAGATGAGAGCAATAGCCCATTACAGGCAGGAACCCGAGGCCCCTTAGTTGTGTAGCAGAATTTCAGTGTTCAGCTTGCATTACTTCGGGGGCTACTGATCCCAGCACCACCAGTTCAGGCACTGCCAAACCACCTGGCTGCAGCTGCCCCTTTCAATAGCCCTCCAAGCTAACTTATCCACACAGTTCTCCAGACTGACAGTCACCAGCCCCCCCGGCTGACTCTCAGGCGATCCCCCAGACGTGCTGACCTGCTCCCACTGTCCTCTCTCCTTGCTCCTGTGCCTCTAGGAAGGGCTTCCTCCATGTGTTTTGGTAGGAATTTTCCAGCATCCAAGCCCCTGTTCCGATATCACCATCCCCCCCAGACTTGCGGGCACCCTCAAGGGCCACTGACAGCCTCCTCAGCACTCCATTTCTATCTTTCACCCGACTGCCCCTCCCTGGCATGACTCGTGCCTATTTATGAGTAGACCTGTCCCCTGCCAGCCCTTTGCTGGGGATTGGCTGAGGCCCTCATAAATATTCCAAGCAACTCCTCTTAACTTCCACCCACATGTCCTGAACATTTTCCAATGTCCCAGAGAACAGGGGGTGGTACTAGAGAAGCTGCTAGGATGAGTCATCCAGCCCCAGACTTGCAGAATGTTTGTAAAGAATTTGACCTGGAGTCATTAGGGTGACCACGTGTCCCGGATTGCCCGGGACAGTCCCGCATTTTGCAGGTCTGTCCCGGGCACCTTCATTCCAGGACAATACAGTGTCCCGGAATGAAACTGACACAACCACCCCCTGGGCCAATCTGATGCCCCCAAAAAAGGCCGCCACATCACCGCTTTACTCACTGACAGTACTTGTCCTGGCCGGGAATGCCTGGAGGAGCACAATCACGCTCCCTGCTTGTGATTGGAGAAATCATAAATCCCGCCTCTTGTATCCAATCACTGTGCTGTGATTCGTTACAGCACAATCTGATTTTTGGGAAGGGAGGGTGTCCCTGAATGGTTGTTTAAAAATGTGGTCACCCTAGGAGTCATGCAATGTGGACTTGCTGCAATTTTGCAACAAACTTGTGAAGCCTGACAAGTCTAGCAATAGGTTAGCATTAGCAAGTCATTTTCAAACTTGCAGCACAATTGCTTGCTATCTGAGATGGAGGGGCATATAGAGGTAGAAAAAAAAATGGTCAAACAACCGTGGCGTTTCTGATATCCAGTGTGCATGAGGCCTTAAAGGCAGAGATACTTTTCAACCGTGCAGACAAACGATATAAGAAAAAGGAGTGATGGTTTCATGTTTCCTCCTAAATTCTTTTAACATCCCCTACATTCCTTCCCCCCTACAATTCTCTTGCTGAAGTCAGCCACAGCTGTCTACAGTATAGGTGACCAGAAGAAGGAAACAAAATAAGGAATAGACTCCCAGTTTGTAAGTGTTGTAACTTGGTACTGCCCCCTCTAACCCTGATGCCCTGTGCATAGGCCCACTATGGAAAATACAGCTCTGATTGTGCCCATGACCTTTTTCATGATGTTATATTTACTCATTTTTCGGGCACCAGTTATCACCTGCTGAAGCCTCTTGCAAGAAAACATTAAACCCATTTTTCCTTGTGAAAAATATTCACTAGATGTATACCAAGCACATATTGTTGTGGCGATTTTAATTTTTTTTTTGCAAACCAGATAAAATAAGTACTGTAATGTTAAAAAAACGAGGTAAAGTTAAAATACAGCTTTAACAAATGTTGGACTTTTAAGGTGCTGAAGAATAGTCTCTGCACTCCCATTTATTCCAAGGTCTAGCAGCTAACAAATTATCAAATAAAATACATTTTTATCTTTAGACCTCTTTCACACTGAAGGTGCTTTTCAGGCGTTTTAGCGCTAAAAATAGCGCCTGAAAAGCGCCTCTCAAGCCTCCCCAGTGTAAAAGCCCGAGTGCTTTCACACTGGGGCGGTGCGCTTGCAAGGACGGAAAAAAAAGTCCTACATATTATATAGATGAAAATGTTACAAGTACCCTAGCAAACATGAAAATTTGTCCCTACAGATGCAATTCAGTCTGCAAATATACGTTTGACTGCGATTAATCACAATGTCCTATTTGGATGTGTCTGTCTGACTAGGAAAGTTCACAGGATGCTGGTGATTGTTGCATTCCACTTTTAGGGTTTTGCTGTTCACTGCTGGCTTTGGACAATGTGATGCAATTATGCAGTTGTATTGCTGTATTTTAATGTCTTGCTTGTTTAAAGTGGAACTTCAACCAAAAAATAGCCTATTAAAAGATAAAAAGAACAAAACCAAGTTTGCTGCAATATTTAACTTTAATCCAGAGATTTCCTGCGCAGTACATGCTGCTAGATGTCCTCAGCCTTATGGTCAACATCATTCAACCCACTTCCTCTGAGCTCAGCTGGACATGGATCAGCCTGTGACTGGACTGTAAAAAGAGAAGTAGCACATGATCTCATCTCTCTGCCACACTGCTCACTCCTCCTATCAGCATGCTTCTTGTCATTGCATGAACGTATTGGATGCTTGTACTACTACTTCCTTTTACACTCCAGTTCTGCTATACAAGAACTGGTACTTATACTACGTTGTATTTAAAAAGTACATTTAGTGGTACATTATTGATTACAGAATTACATTTACTTGTGTCATTTATATCTGCCTAAAATTCAGATTAAATCTCATATAGACTTTAACCTCCTGAAGCTGGCATCTGCCGGCCCTTTAAGGGGTTTTACATGCCAAGAGGCGGGGCTTACGGTCATGTGGCTGCTGTGATTGGCTGTCATGGCAGTCACATGCTCAGAAATCTCCCAATAGCGATCAGGAGTTTTTCATCAGCCGCTTGTAACTGTGCCAGGAGAGGGCAGGGCAAGCAAATATGCCACCGCTCTGTGCCAAGGCCCGGCCGCTGAGAGGCTACATATTTGCGTGCGGCTGGCGCTAAGGAGTTAATGTGCTAATGTCCCTTCAAATGTAATTATTATTAAACCATAACATAAGTAGAGGTTTACATTAGTGAAACCCATATGTCAAAATAATGAGTAGATACAAAAATGTAGGCAGCTAAACCTACATACTCAGGGCCGTTTGAAGGAATTTGGGGGCCCCAAGCAGAGTCGACAGCTTGGGGGCCCAAGCAGTTGTTTGGTTTGCCTGTCCTGTTCCGACGGCCCTGTATATACTAATCTTAAAGTGGTTGTAAACCTCTGATATGAAATATGAAAAAAAAGCATATCCCTTTATAGTGTATACTTGTCTCAATTAAGAGCACTAAGTGTCATTTCTGTCTGCTGCTTTGTTCTTCTGCTATCAGCATAAATCACTTCTGACAAGTTTTTCTGACACCAAGAGAAAAAAGGTGACAAGGGAGAATCTCCAGGTGATTGACAGCCTCAGCTCTGTTCCTGTGTGCTGTGCGGAGGGGGGGGGGTGTCCCTTCCTTCCAATCAGCTCTCACTGAGCTCCGCAGTGTATAATTTTAGCTCACTGCCCTTGCTTTCTGAAAGCTTAGACAAAGATGTATAAATTCTGCACTTTGAACAGATGTAGAGAAGAGAGGGCCGCAGATAAACAGGTACAACCTATGTGGGAGGATTTGTTTCACCTCTGTGTATCACCTGAGGCCAGTCACTTCACTGGGTATATGTAAGGGTTTACAACCACTTTCCCTTTTCTTATAAATCTAGCCTGTAGACTTGTGCACAACGGAAAAATTTGTTCCGTTTCGGTTCGTTTCTTTCCGGTCCTGTTGATTCGTAATCATTCGTAATTTTGCTAGACGGGATTTTTCGTGTTCGGACTCATTCGTATTTTTGCAAGCGACATTTTTCGTTGAATTTTTTGTTGCTTTATAATTCGTACTTTCGGTAGAGTACGTTGTTTTTCGTTGATTCTGGACACAACTCCTACTTTCGTAACTTTTTTTGGGTTCGTTGATTCATAATTTTCCGTGTCTCTCTCACAACGACACTGCCTATTATGCCTAATGTGCTTCGAATGGATTTGTACTTTTCTAAATACATAGCGGTTATTTGTAACGATTCGAAATCTCGTATTTTACTTTCGTTTTTTACATGCGGCTATAGGCTCCGCCCCTGTACACCATTTTGAGAGGGTTCAGCACGGTTAGGGAGAAGCAGAGAGCAGAGCAGAGTGTTATTGTGCTTCGAATGGATTCGAAATCTCGTATTTTACTTTCGTTTTTTCATGCGGCTATAGCCTCCGCCCCTGTACACCATTTTGAGAGGGAGTTCAGCATGGTGAGGGAGAAGCAGAGAGCAGAGTGAGTGTTATTGTGCTTCGAATGGATTCGTACATTCGTAACTTTTTTCATAACGAATTATGCCGAAGACCTTCGGGCATTCGCTATTTTGCGGTATAATTTATTTTGGATTCGGTTTTATTCGTAATTGCTCTGTTCGGAAATTCGAATGCTTCCGAATGTCCGAAAGTTGCTAAATTCGGACGAATTTTGATTCGTTACGAAACGAATTGCACAAGCCTACTAGCCTGCTCTGCCCTGCCTCGACCAATAAGAAGGGTTGGAAAGGTCAAGGCCAACCATGGCTTTTACAGAAAAGATCCAGCTTACCATAAAACATCAGATGCCTATATCTTTGCTTGTACTGGCCATTCCTAAACTTAGCTTTAATGGATGCAGTTGTGTGTAGCGGTCCCCCCAGCATCTAAGGGCCTAAAGGTGACCCCCAGAGCCAGGGAGAACTGACATTCCGCTTCAGGGTGCAGGTCATTGGGCATGGTGGGTGTAATGCAAGTTAGAAACATGGGCGTCAATCACTTTTTGAATGCAGCAAAAGCAATTTTATGGTCTTTTGACAAGAACTGGGGGAGAGAGGGTTTAAGGCCAGGGCACACTTAGGCAAATGCAATACAATTGGCAGACTCCGCAAACCAAAAATAGTATTAGGCAGGCAACTATACAGGTAGAGGGCCTTTAAGCTGAATGCAGTGCACTGTATTTTGTACAACTGCTGTTTCCTATAGCAACTGAACTTTCAGCAGTCAATATAGATCTGCACACATAACTCACAGTATCCCGTTGTAGATCTTCTCTCACATCTCACAGTATCCCACTGTAGATCTTCTCACTGAGCTCTTAGTCTTTCACTAGACTTCCAAGATCTCAGCTGTCACTGGATCCCCTGAGCTCTTCCACAGCTAACCCGCTGTATACTTCTCAAGTAGTGATGAGCCGAACACCCCCGGGTTCGGTTCGCACCAGAACCCGCGAACGGACCGAAAGTTCGTACGAACATTAGAACCCTATTAAATACAATGGATGCGAACGTTCGAATTCTAAAGTGCTAATTATAACAACTATTATGCATGTTATTGTCCTAAAAAGGGTTTGGGAACCCGGGTTCTGCACCAGGGGACATGTATCAATGCAAAAAGAAGTTTTAAAAACGGTCGTTTTTCGGGAGCAGTCATTTTAATGATGCATAAAGTGAAAAAAAAAAAGTCAAATATTCCTTTAAATATCGTACCTGGGGGGTGTCTAAAGTATGCCTGTGAAGTGCCACGTGTTTCCCGTGTTTAGAACTGTCCCTGCACAAAATGACACTTCTAAAGGAAAAAAAAGCCATTTAAAACTGCTTGCGGCTTTAATGTAATGTCTGGTCCCGGTAATATGGATGAAAATCTTTAAGAAAAATGGCATAGCTACCCCATGACCCCCCCCCCCCTACCCCAGCCCATTACCAGCCCCTTTGGGTCTTGCATGGATATTAAGGGGAACCCCGCACATAAAATAAAAAAGGCCCTATATACTCTGAACAGCCGTATACAGGCGGTGCATACAAGACAGGGACTGTAGGTTTGTTCTTATGTAGAATCTGTTTGTAATTTTGAACAGGTACATTGTTGAAGTGTAGCTCCAGCCCAAAAATCTATTTTTAAACTTTTTGGAAAACATAGGTAAGGGTTATCACCCCTGTAACATTTGTTTTGCTGTCTGTGCCCCTGTTCAGAACATTTCACCTCACTTTCCGTCCCAATGACAACTGTTTTTGAAATGTGGTGTTTTTCTTGAAACAAGGATTGCTGATAAAGCATCAGTACAGAGGAGACACCTTTCTCCCATATTTATTCTTACAGGAGAGAATTTTCCTTCCTAGTGGTAGATTTCCTCTCACTTCCTGTTGTCTTCTTGCGTTTGCAAGTAGGAGTCGTTTGTAAGTTGGATGTTTGAAAGTAGGGACCTGCCGTATATACTCTGCAGAAATAGGCCCCTTAGTTGTTGGTGTTGGCACAACACTGTAAGCACTCACAGTTACTCTTGGTTGGTGCTGGAACGCCCTGCTGTCAACTATTATATCAGGAATTTTAATTACATATAATTGTTGAACAGTGGTAGTAAAAATTGGGCCTTTGATGGTGGTGCTGGTGCCACAACACTGTAAGCCCTGACAGTTACTCTTGGTGGGTGCAGCAATGGGCCCTGCTGTGAATTATTAGATCAAGAATTGTAATTGCATGCCCCTGTTGAACAGGGGCTGAAAAATTGGGCCTTTCGTGGTGGTGGTGGTGGTGGTGGTGTTGCCACAACACTGTAAGCCCTCAGAGTTACTCTTGGTGGGTGCAGGAATGGGCCCTGCTGTGAATTATTAGATCAAGAATTGTAATTACATGCCCCTTTTGAACAGGGGCTGAAAAATTGGGCCTTTCGTGGTGGTGGTGGTGGTGGTGGCGTTGCCACAACACTGTAAGCCCTCAGAGTTACTCTTGGTGGGTGCAGCAATGGGCCCTGCTGTGAATTATTAGATCAAGAATTGTAATTGCATGCCCCTGTTGAACAGGGGCTGAAAAATTGGGCCTTAGGCACTGGTGGCACAACACTACAACCCCTCACAGATACTGTACTTGGAGCACAGCAATGAGCCCTGTTGCAAAGTATTGCTTCAAAAATTGTAATGACACGCCCCTGTTAAACAGGGGCTGAAAAATTGGGCCTTAGGCACTGGTGGCACAACACTACAACCCCTCACAGATACTGTACTTGGAGCACAGCAATGAGCCCTGTTGCAAAGTATTGCTTCAAAAATTGTAATGACACGCCCATGTTAAACAGGGGCTGAAAAATTGGGCCTTAGGCACTGGTGCCACAACACTCCAACCCCTCACAGATACTGTACTTGGAGCACAACAATGAGCCCTATGGCAAATTATTGCTAAAAAAATTGTAATTACACGCCCCTGTAAAACAGGGGCTGAAAAATTGGGCCTTAGCCACTGGTGGCGGCACCCATAAACAAAAATGATCTTCCAAGCTATCATCATCAATCGTATCATTGAGGACTCGGAGGAGGAGGATAGCCAGTCAACATAACAGCACAGGCACTCAGCATCAGCATCAGTCTTGAAGGGATGTGACATGTTAAAATCAATTAGTCTGTTATATTAGCATCAGGTGTTTGGTAGCTGGTGGTGATCCAAGACTGGTTCATCTTGATGAAAGTCAGTCGATCAACCGAGTCGGTGGACAGGCGCACCCTGTGATCCGTGACAAATCCTCCAGCAGCACTGAATGTGCGTTCCGAAAGAACGCTGGATGCATGACAGGCCAGTAGCTCAATTGCATACTGTGCAAGCTCTGGCCAGTGATCCATCCTCAAGACCCAGTAAGCCAGAGGATTTTCAGTGGGGAAGGTGTCCAAGTCTGACCTTGCCCCTAGATATTCCTGCACCATGTTTATCAGACGCTGGCGATGGTTGCTGGAACCGATCATACTTTGGGGCTGGGACTAAAGAATTGTCTGAACGCATCGGTCAGACGGCCACCTTCCCCACCGCTCCTTCTTTGACTGGCCGAAGCCTCAGCAACTCGTTGTCCAGGACCAGGAGTTTGTAACCTCCCAGTCTCTGGGAACGCGTTGCACAGACCTTTCTGCAAGGCCTCCCGGAGTTGTCTCATCCTCTGCTCCCTCTGCGAAGGTAACATAAGGTCCGCAACCTTACCCTTGTACCGTGGATCAACGAGAGTGGCCAGCCAGTAATGGTCCCTCTCCTTGATCCGAAGAATACGAGGATCCTTCCGCAGACTTTGCAGGATCAGGGAGGCCATGCAGCGTAGGTTTGCTGAGGCATTCGCTCCGGAGTCCTCTGGGTCACTAAGGACGACATGATCCGCAGCCACCTCCTCCCAGCCACGTACAAGTCCACTGGTTTCTTGGGACTGTAAATCATCCCTAAAAGACTGCTGCTGATGATGCTGAGTGCCAGCCTCCACCTCCATGCTGACACAATCCTCCTCCTCCTCCTCCTCCTCCTCCTCCTCTTCCTCTTCCTGTGCGATGGGTGGGACAGAAGGAACACTGTCTGGGTAAAGGGGTCCTTGAGAGGCAAGGAAGTCCTCCTCTTCCTGCCTCTGTTCTGCCTCAAGTGCCCTGTCCATTATTCCACGCAGCGTGTGCTCCAACAGGTGGACAAGAGGTACAGTGTCACTGATGCATGCACTGTCACTGCTCACCATCCTCGTGGCCTCCTCAAATGGTGCCAGGACAGTGCATGCATCCCTGATCATGCCCCACTGGCGTGGAGAAAAAAAACCAAGCTCCCCTGACCCTGTCCTGGTGCCGTAGTCGCACAGGTACTCATTGATGGCCCTCTGCTGCGTGTGCAGCCGCTGCAGCATGGCCAACGTTGAGTTCCACCTGGTGGGCATGTCACATATAAGGCGGTTCTTGGGCAGGTTCAACTCCTTTTGCAGCTCAGCCAGGCGAGCACTGGCATTATAAGATCTGCGGAAATGCACACAGACTTTCCTGGCCTGCCTCAGGACATCCTGTAAGCCCGGGTACCTGCCCAAGAACCGCTGCACCACCAGGTTAAGGACGTGAGCCACACAGGGCACATGGGTCAGTTGTCCCTGTCGGAGGGAGGTTGGTGCCATTGTCGCAAACCACCATTCCTGGCTTAAGCTGGCGTGGCGTCAACCACCTCTCGGTCTGGCCCTGCAGAGCAGACAGGACCTCTGCCCCAGTGTGGCTTCTGTCCCCCAAACACACCAGCGCAAGCACGGCATGGCATCTTTTTGCCTGCGTACTTGCGTAGCCCCGTGAACGGCTACGGAGCACCGCTGGTTCATAGGACAAACCACAGGAAGAGGCCATGGAGGAAGAAGAAGAGGAGGGGGTGGAGGAGAGAGGTGTGTCACAACCAGTAGTAGCATTTTGGAGGCGTGGCGGTGGAACAACCTCCAACACTACTGCACCTTGTCCTGCATCCTTCCCAGCTGCCAAAAGAGTGACCCAATGGGCCGTGAAAGAAAGGTAACGTCCCTGTCCATGCCTGCTGGACCATGAGTCAGCGGTAATATGCACCTTACCGCTGACCGCCCTGTCCAGCGAGGCCAAGACATTGCCTTCCACATGCCGGTAGAGAGCCGGAATAGCCTTCCGTGAGAAAAAGTGGCGTTTGGGAACCTGCCACTGAGGAACCGCACATTGCACAAACTCACGGAAGGGGGCCGAGTCTACCAACTGAAAAGGCAGCAGTTGAAGCGCTAGCAATTTAGCCAAGCTAGCATTCAACCGCTGGGCATGTGGATGGCTGGGAGTGAACTTCTTTCGACGGTCCAGCAGCTGGGGCAGGGAAATTTGCCTGCTAGAATCGGACGTCGGTGTACTGCTAGCAGAGTGGCTGCAAGTACTTGGCTGTGACACACCTAATTCTACACCTTCATTCCTCTCAGTGCAGGTTTCAGAGAGGACTGAAGTTATAGTGGGGTTGGAGATCCCAGCTGATGCGGTGCAAGGAGAGGTCCGCTTTGTTCTTTGGTGTGGGTCTTTGAGGTAGGCTTGCCAACGAGCTGCATGGCAGGTCAACATATGTCTGGTCAGGCATGTGGTACCCAAGCGGCTGATGTTTTGGCCACGCGATATACGCTTGAGACATATGTTGCAAACAGCAGCTGTGCGATCTGATGCACTAGCCTCAAAAAAGGCCCACACCAAGGAACTTTTTGAATGACGGGCAGAGGCTGCGCCCTGCACAGGCGGAGCTCTGCGGTGTGATTCCGTCGGTGTACTGCCCTTACGCTGGCCACCAAAGGGCATTCTGCCTCGTTGGAGATGTGCCTCCTCCTCATCCTCCTCCTCCTCCTCTCTCCTATTAGGCACCCACGTGGAGTCAGTGACCTCATCATCCCCTCCCTCCTCATCACTGGAGCCAATCTGGCAGTATGCTGCAGCTGCTGGAACATGACTGCCAGATTGGTGTCCTTCTTGAGCATCCCCTCTGTCTGCTCTCACGCTACTGCCTTCCTGTAGCTGGGTTTCATCATCAGACCCTTCGAAACGCTGGGCATCCTCCTGGAGCATGTACCCAACACTGTGCTCAAACAGTTCGGGGGACTCCTCAGGAGGAGGACATGGTGGGTCTAGGGAAGGAGTGACTGATGATGAGTCTGACATTGATACCAGGGAAGAGGACGCTTTGGCAGCTGCTTTGCCAGTACCCTGAGCCTGGGTGAGAGAGGATGAGGAGGAGGAGGAGGGCTTGGTCATCCACTCTACCAAGTCTTCGGCATGATGTGGCTCAACATGTCCAGCTGCCGAAAAGAAGGACAAGCGTGTCCCATGGCCATGTGCTGATGACAATGCACCGCGTCCACGACCAGCACTGTTGCCCCCAGACACAGAGCCTGCTTGCCCTCTTTTATTGCCTCCTGACTGTCTGCCTCTCCTTGTTTGCCTTCCAGACATTCTAATAGATGGCCTGCAGGGAGATGGGAAAAAAGCAATAAGGGCTACCTTCAGGTGTCCTTCTCTGTCCCTTTACTTAAGGATTTCTAAATATGGTTGAGGATTATTGCTTTTGCACAGAATAGCACAACGACAATTTCCCTGACTGTCCAAAAAACAAGGATTTCAAAGATGGTTGATGAGGAATGCTTTAGCACACTATAGCACAAGGAGAATTCCCCTCACTTTCCTTCTTTGTCCCTAGAAACAAGGACTGGCACAGTGAAAGAAACTGACACTCTCCCTACCTAGAGTTTTCTGTCCCTAGAAAAAATGTTTTTTTAAAGCACACTATAGCACAAGGAGAATTCCCCTCACTTTCCTTCTTTGTCCCTAGAAACAAGGACTGGCACAGTGAAAGAAACTGACACTCTCCCTACCTAGAGTTTTCTGTCCCTAGAAAAAATGTTTTTTTAAAGCACACTATAGCACAAGGAGAATTCCCCTCACTTTCCTTCTTTGTCCCTAGAAACAAGGACTGGCACAGTGAAAGAAACTGACACTCTCCCTACCTAGAGTTTTCTGTCCCTAGAAAAAATGTTTTTTTAAAGCACACTATAGCACAAGGAGAATTCCCCTCACTTTCCTTCTTTGTCCCTAGAAACAAGGACTGGCACAGTGAAAGAAACTGACACTCTCCCTACCTAGAGTTTTCTGTCCCTAGAAAAAATGTTTTTTTAAAGCACACTATAGCACAAGGAGAATTCCCCTCACTTTCCTTCTTTGTCCCTAGAAACAAGGACTGGCACAGTGAAAGAAACTGACACTCTCCCTACCTAGAGTTTTCTGTCCCTAGAAAAAATGTTTTTTTAAAGCACACTATAGCACAAGGAGAATTCCCCTCACTTTCCTTCTTTGTCCCTAGAAACAAGGACTGGCACAGTGAAAGAAACTGACACTCTCCCTACCTAGAGTTTTCTGTCCCTAGAAAAAATGTTTTTTTAAAGCACACTATAGCACAAGGAGAATTCCCCTCACTTTCCTTCTTTGTCCCTAGAAACAAGGACTGGCACAGTGAAAGAAACTGACACTCTCCCTACCTAGAGTTTTCTGTCCCTAGAAAAAATGTTTTTTTAAAGCACACTATAGCACAAGGAGAATTCCCCTCACTTTCCTTCTTTGTCCCTAGAAACAAGGACTGGCACAGTGAAAGAAACTGACACTCTCCCTACCTAGAGTTTTCTGTCCCTAGAAAAAATGTTTTTTTAAAGCACACTATAGCACAAGGAGAATTCCCCTCACTTTCCTTCTTTGTCCCTAGAAACAAGGACTGGCACAGTGAAAGAAACTGACACTCTCCCTACCTAGAGTTTTCTGTCCCTAGAAAAAATGTTTTTTTAAAGCACACTATAGCACAAGGAGAATTCCCCTCACTTTCCTTCTTTGTCCCTAGAAACAAGGACTGACACAGTGAAAGAAACTGACACTCTCCCTACCTAGAGTTTTCTGTCCCTAGAAAAAATGTTTTTTTAAAGCACACTATAGCACAAGGAGAATTCCCCTCACTTTCCTTCTTTGTCCCTAGAAACAAGGACTCGCACAGTAAAACACACTGACACTCTCCCTACCTATCCTTCTCTTTCCCTAAACTAAAGGAATCCAGGTTAAGCAAGAAAGAAATAAATGTCACTGTCCCTGCCTATGCTTGTCTTTCCCTGCTCCGGAACACACTACACTAGGCCGCCGTGCTGGCGGCCTTTTATAGTGTGGGGCGTGTACTAAACACCCTCAGCAATAATTGGCCACAGGCATCCTGCCTGTGGCCAATCATTGCTCTCCTCACTGCCGGCGCTGTGATTGGCCAAGCATGCGGGGTCACAGTGCATGCTTGGCCAATCACAGCGCCTGGATGACACTGCGATGGCGTAGTGCATTGTGGGCCGTTCGCGTCACTCGAATTTGGCGCGAACGGCCCAAATCGTTCGATCTTCGAACGATCGAACAGCCGATGTTCGAGTCGAACGTATGTTCGACTCGAACACGAAGCTCATCCCTATTCTCAAGCTTCACCCACGCTACCTGCAGGGGTCCCTGACTTGACTTTACTGAAGCTTTCCCACTTCTTCACTGTCCCTGGCTAGTGAAAAGGGCTGCTCTGGTACTTCTTCAGACTCCATGCACTGGCCTCTGAAAACAGGAGTGATTTTCTCTTGTGGCAACTGCTTCCCCTTTACCTCTGACCTTGATCCTCATTTGCCTTATGGCAACTACTTCTCCTTCACTTCTGACAACATTTGGTTCCCTGTCCGGCTGAACCTCTGCAGCTTGGTTAGGCTCCCAACCTGAAGTCCCAACCCTGCACTGCTTCTCACAGTCCTGGATAGGCCTCAGACTAAGGTGACCAGATTTTTCAAATGAAATCCGGGGACATATTTTATTTTTTTACTAGTAATGGTGGCAATCAGCAACTCTCTGCCCATCGCCGCCGCCCGCCTTACAGACTGTCAAGTCTTACTCTCCGGGCCCCGGCTACTACTGGGTGGGGAGCGGAGGAAGATCACTCCACCAGGGAAGGCAAGGAGATAAGCAGGCAAGTGGCTGGCCGGGACTTGAGCCAAGGCAGAAGAACATGTGAGTGGAGCTGAATGGGCATGCACATAAAACTGAAGAAATATTCCCTCCGCTCCGATCAGCACATGATTGTCAGAAAGGGCCACAGATAATGGGGAAAATACACCCCCCTAAGCTAGTAGGGGGTGTGTAATTCAGATTTTATTTTTTTAATTCTGCACTGGCTGTCTTAGAAATTGCCCCAGCCCCTGTTCAAATCCAATCCGGGGACAAAACCGGGGACAGACTTGGTCCGGGGACTGTCCCCTGAAACCGGGGATGTCTGGTCACCCTACCTCAGACAGCCTAGCAGCCAGGTACTCTCGGATAGGCCCCATGCTTCTGGCCTAGCAACTGGGAGCAATACAACACACGTCCATCCAGACAGCCATCCGGGTGTCACAGAACCCAGATCACCTGACTCCTCCTGAATAAATAGGCTCTCACAGCAGTCCATGGGGCCAAAAAGACTTGTACCAATTGGCTTGGAAAACCTATCCACTCCTAACCCAAACTCATTATGCCCTCGTCATTCTAAGGCCACAGGCAGCAATGCCACCTAGTGACAGAAGAGAGAGGTGCACCAAATTCCAGTTTAGGGCAAAAGTCAGTAGATCACCCTAACAATTAGCCAGGCTAGTTACCACCTAGCAGACTAAATTTATGAGCAGCCCTGTTTAGGATCAGGGTGCTACATGTGTATTGATAAACTGTTTTGTAGTATTCTAATCTGTAACATACATAGCAACAAAACAAAATATGAGGATTTTTTTTATTCTTATTAGATACCTACCCTTTCATATTTCCTGCACAGATTTCACATGGAATATTCTGGGGCAAATTTTAAAAAATCTATACTATGGAATTCCAGAGCTCACTGGAGTATGTTGTAACCAATTATGTTTTATTTTCCATGCAAAGAGAGTAGATAGAAAAATAAAAACCTGTTCAGTTCCATGTTCAGGACATATGTCCCTGAATGCGTGTGGCCCTAGATATGAGTACTGCTTGAAACACGCATCCAGCTATATACAGTCGCTGTGTATTTCAGCCTGTTGTTGATCTTGACAAGTTATTGGCAGTGGGCTGTACTCTGCCCAAAAATGTCAGCTTTTATTATGTAAGTGCCACACCACCCATGTTCATTAGCCCCAAAAAGAGATGAAATTATAGTCTAGTCTAGAGTATGAGATCCAGGGTATTTGGAGATATCCTAATCCACACGTTGACCTTATTTCCATGTGACCCTGTGCAATAAACATGTTTTTTTTATTTTAAAATCTACTAGAATAACTGGTGTCATTAATTATGAACACCCGGAAAAAAGAACCACACCTGAGTTTACTGATCTAAGACTTTACTGTAAGTAAATGAATTTAGATCATTCTTAATGAAACTATTTGATAACTATTATTATTAGGGATGAGCCGAACACCCCCGGGTTCGGTTCGCACCAGAACCCGCGAACGGACCGAAAGTTTGCACTAACGTTGGAACCCTATTAAATACAATGGATGCGAACGTTCGAAATCTAAAGTGCTAATTATAACGACTAATATGCATGTTATTGTCCTAAAAAGGGTTTGGGAACCCGGGTTCTGCACCAGGGGACATGTATCAATGCAAAAAGAAGTTTTAAAAACGGCCGTTTTTCGGGAGCAGTCATTTTAATGATGCATAAAGTGAAAAAAAAAATCAAATATTCCTTTAAATATCATACCTGGGGGGTGTCTAAAGTATGCCTGTGAAGTGCCACGTGTTTCCCGTGTTTAGAACTGTCCCTGCACAAAATGACATTTCTAAAGGAAAAAAAGCCATTTAAAACTGCTTGCGGCTTTAATGTAATGTCTGGTCCCGGAAATATGGATGAAAATCTTTGAGAAAAATGGCATAGCTACCCCATCAACCCCCCCCCCCCCCCCTACCCCAGCCCATTACCAGCCCCTTTGGATCTTGTATGGATATTAAGGGGAACCCCGCACACAAAATAAAAAAGGCCCTATATACTCTGAACAGCCGTATACAGGCGGTGCATACAAGATAGGGACTGTAGGTTTGTTCTTATGTAGAATCTGTTTGTAATTTTGAACAGGTACATTGTTTAAGTGTAGCTCCAGCCAAAAAATCTATTTTTAAGCTTCTTGTAAAACATAGGGAAGGGTTATCACCCCTGTAACATTTGTTTTGCTGTCTGTGCCCCTGTTCAGAACATTTCACCTCACTTTCCGTCCCAATGACAAATGTTTTTGAAAAGTGGGGTTTTTATTGAAACAAGGATTGGTGATAAAGCATCAGTAGAGAGGAGACACCTTTTTCCCATATTAACTCTTACAGGAGAGAATTTCCCTTCCTAGGGGTAGATTTCCTCTCACTTCCTGTTGTCTCCTTTCATTTGCAAGTAGGAGTCGTTGGTAAGTTGGATGTTTGAAAGTAGGGGCCTGCCGTATATACTCTGCTGAAATTTGCCCCTTACATGTTGGTGTTGCCACAACACTGTAAGCCCTCACAGTTACTCTTGGTGGGCGCATGAATGGGCCCTGCTGTGAATTATTAGATCAAGAATTGTAATTGCATGCCCCTGTTGAACAGGGGCTGAAAAATTGGGCCTTTGTTGGTGGTGCTGGTGGTGTTGACACAACACTGTAAGGCCTCACAGTTATTCTTGGTGGGCGCAGGAATGGGCCCTGCTGTGAATTATTAGATCAAGAATTGTAAGTACATGCCCCTGTTAAACAGGGGCAGAAAAATTGGGCCTTAGGCACTGGTGCCACAACACTGCAACCCCTCACAGATACTGTACTTGGAGCACAGCAATGAGCCCTGTTGCAAAGTATTGCATCAAAAAATGTAATTACACGCCCCTGTAAAACAGGGGCTGAAAAATTGGGCCTTAGGCACTGGTGCTGGTCCCACGACACTGCAACCTCTCCCAGATACTCTAGTTGGAGTGCAGGAATGAGCCCTGCTGCAAAGCATTGCATAAAAAATTGTAATTACATGCCCCTGTTAAACAGGGGCTGAAAAATTGGGCCTTAGGCACTGGTGCTGGTGCCACGACACTGCAACCTCTCCCAGATACTCTAGTTGGAGTGCAGGAATGAGCCCTGCTGCAAAGCATTGCATAAAAAATTGTAATTACATGCCCCTGTTAAACAGGGGCTGAAAAATTGGGCCTTAGCCACTGGTGGTGGCACCCAGAAACAAAAATGTTCTTCCAAGCTATCATCATCAATCGGATCATTGAGGAGGAGGAGGATAGTCAGTCAACATAACAGGACAGTCACTCAGCATCAGCATCAGTCTTGAAGGGATGTGACATTTGAAAATAAATTATTCTGTTATATAAGCTTCAGGTGTTTGGTAGCTGGTGGTGATCCAAGACTGGTTCATCTTTATGAAGGTCAGTCGATCAACCGAGTCGGTGGACAGGGGCACCCTGTGATCCGTGACAAATCCTCCAGCAGCACTGAATGTGTGTTCTGAAAGAACGCTGGATGCAGGACAGGCCAGTAGCTCAATTGCATACTGTGCAAGCTCTGGCCAGTGATCCATCCTCAAGACCCAGTAAGCCAGAGAATTTTCGGTGGGGAAGGTGTCCAAGTCTGACCTTGCCCCTAGGTATTCCTGCACCATGTATATCAGACGCTGGCGATGGTTGCTGGAACCGATCATACCTTGGGGCTGCGGACTAAAGAATTGTCTGAACGCATCGGTCAGACGGCCACCTTCTCCACCGCTCCTTCTTTGACTGACCGAAGCCTCAGCAACTCGTTGTCCAGGACCAGGAGTTTGTAACCTCCCAGTCTCTGGGAACGCGTTGCACAGACCTTTCTGCAAGGCCTCCCGGAGTTGTCTCATCCTCTGCTCCCTCTGCGATGGTAAGATAAGCTCCGCAACCTTACCCTTGTACCGTGGATCAAGGAGATTGGCCAGCCAGTAATGGTCCCTCTCCTTGATCCGAAGAATACGAGGATCCTTCCACAGACTTTTCAGGATCAGGGAGGCCATGCAGCGTAGGTTAATTTGGTCCGGAGTCCTCTGGGTCACTAGGGACGACATGATCCGCAGCCACCTCCTCCCAGCCATGTACAAGTCCACGGGTTTCTTGGGACTGTAAATCATCCCTAAAAGACTGCTGCTGATGATGCTGAGTGCCAGGCTCCACCTCCATGCTGACACAATCCTCCTCCTCCTCCATCTCTTCCTGTGCGATGGGTGTGACAGAAGGAACACTGTCTGGGTAAAGGGGGCCTTGAGAGGCAAGGAAGTCCTCCTCTTCCTGCCTCTGTTCTGCCTCAAGTGCCCTGTCCATTATTCCACGCAGTGTATGTTCCAACAGGTGGACAAGAGGTACAGTGTCACTGATGCATGCACTGTCACTGCTCACCATCCTCGTGGCCTCCTCAAATGGTGCCAGGACAGTGCATGCATCCCTGATCATGCCCCACTGGCGTGGTGAAAAAAAACCGAGCTCCCCTGACCCTGTCCTGGTGCCGTAGTTGCACAGGTACTCATTGATGGCCCTCTGCTGCGTGTGCAGCCGCTGCAGCATGGCCAACGTTGAGTTCCACCTGGTGGGCATGTCACATATAAGGCGGTTCTTGGGCAGGTTCAACTCCTTTTGCAGCTCAGCCAGGCGAGCACTGCCTTTATAAGATCTGCGGAAATGCACACAGACTTTCCTGGCCTGCCTCAGGACATCCTGTAAGCCCAGGTACCTGCCCAAGAACCGCTGCACCACCAGGTTAAGGACGTGAGCCACACAGGGTACATGGGTCAGTTGTCCCTGTCGGAGGGCGGAGAGGAGGTTGGTGCCATTGTCGCAAACCACCATTCCTGGCTTAAGCTGGCGTGGCATCAACCACCTCTCGGCCTGCCCCTGCAGAGCAGACAGAACCTCTGCCCCAGTGTGGCTCCTGTCCCCCAAACACACCAGCGCAAGCACGGCATGGCATCCTTTTGCAGCAGCTGTTTGTGTTCACCATTTTAAGACTAGCGCACATTTTCCTAATTTTGGGTGTCATTCAGTCGGTGTGCTGCCCTTACGCTGGCCCCCCGAGGGAATCCTGCCTCGTTGGAGATGTGCCTCCTCCTCATCCTCCTCCTCCTCCTCCTCTCTCCTATTAGGCACCCACGTGGAGTCAGTGACCTCATCATCCCCTCCCTCCTCATCACTGGAGCCAATCTGGCAGTATGCTGCAGCTGCTGGAACATGACTGCCAGATTGGTGTCCTTCTTGAGCATCTCCTCTCTCTGCTCTCACGCTACTGCCTTCCTCTAGCTGGGTATCATCATCAGACCCTTCGAAACGCTGGGCATCCTCCTGGAGCATGTACCCAACACTGTGCTCAAACAGTTCGGGGAACTCCTCAGGAGGACATGGTGGGTCTAGGGAAGGAGTGACTGATGATGACATTGATACCAGGGAAGAGGATGCTTTGGCAGCTGCTTTGCCAGTACCCTGAGCCTGGGTGAGAGAGGGTGAGGAGGATGAGGAGGGCTTGGTCATCCACTCTACCC
Source organism: Rana muscosa (assembly GCA_029206835.1). Taxonomy (NCBI): domain Eukaryota; kingdom Metazoa; phylum Chordata; class Amphibia; order Anura; family Ranidae; genus Rana; species Rana muscosa. The sequence goes on along the minus strand of CM055122.1, from coordinate 794,743,675 downwards.
AGTCTTCGGCATGATGCGGCTCAACACGTCCAGCTGCCGAAAAGAAGGACAAGCGTGTCCCATGGCCATGTGCTGATGACAATGCACCGCGTCCACGACCAGCACTGTTGCCCCCAGGCACAGAGCCTGCTTGCCCTCTTTTATTGGCTCGTGACTGTCTGCCTCTCTTTGTTGGCCTTCCAGACATAGCAATGGCCTGCAGGGAGATGGGAAAACCAGCAATAAGGGGTAGCTTTAGGTGTATATTTTGCAGGAAGCACACAATGCCCGCTGTAAGTGCTGCAGATGACTGCCTGTGTTACACAACAGGAAAAAACAGCAATAAGGGCTATCTTCAGGTGTTTATTTTGCAGGAAGCACACTCCGCCCGCTGTAAGTGCTGCAAATGCCTGTTAGTGTAACACAAAAGAAAAAAAGCTCCAGCAATAAGGGCTAGCTTCAGGTGTATAATGTGCAGGAGGCACACTCCGCCCGCTGTAAGTGCTGCAAATGCCTGTTAGTGTAACACACCAGGAAAACACAGCAATACGGGCAAGCTTCAGGTGTATATTTAGCAGGAAGCACACTCCGCCCGCTGTAAGTGCTGCAAATGCCTGTTAGTGTAACACACCAGGAAAACACAGCAATACGGGCTAGCTTCAGGTGTATAATGTGCAGGAGGCACACTCCGCCCGCTGTAAGTGCTGCAAATGCCTGTTAGTGTAACACACCAGGAAAACACAGCAATACGGGCTAGCTTCAGGTGTATAATGTGCAGGAGGCACACTCCGCCCGCTGTAAGTGCTGCAAATGCCTGTTAGTGTAACACATCAGGAAAACACAGCAATACGGGCTAGCTTCAGGTGTATACTGTGCAGGAGGCTTAGCAACAATGACACTGACACTGTCCCCTGCCTATCCTTCTCTCTCCCTGCACACAAGGTTTAGCAAAGAATATGACACTGACACTGTCCCCTGCCTATCCTTCTCTCTCCCTGCACACAAGGTTTAGCAAAGAATATGACACTGACACTCTCCCTGCCTATCCTTCTCTCTCCCTGCACACAAGGTTTAGCAAAGAATATGACACTGACACTCTCCCTGTCTATCCTTCTCTCTTCCTACACATAAGAATAGTACAAATAATAGCACAATGACACTGTCCCTGCCTATCCTTCTCTTTCCCTGCGCCGGAACACACTACACAAGGCCGCCGTGCTGGCGGCCTTTTATAGTGTGGGGCGTGTGCTAAACCCCCTGAGCTATAATTGGCCACAGGCAACCTGCCTGTGGCCAATTATGGCTCTCCTAGCTGCCGGCGCTGTGATTGGCCACACATGCGGGGTCACAGTGCATGCTTGGCCAATCACAGCGCCGGGATTGCACTGCGATGGCGCAGTGTATTGTGGCCGGTTCGCGTCACTCAAATTTGGCGCGAACGGCCCAAATAGTTCGATCTTCGTCGAACGATCGAACAGCTGATGTTCGAGTCAAACGTATGTTCGACTCGAACACCGAGCTCATCCCTAATTATTATTATTATTATACATTATTTATATAGTACCAACTGTTTGCACAGAGCTTTACAATATAAAAGGAGACAATACAGCAACAATACCATACCTCACAACTTTTTGAGATGGGTAAGAGGGACACCTATCAGCAAAAGCATGCAGGCATAGGACCCCCCCCCCCCCCCAGCCACACAACCCTTAAAGGAGAATTGTACAAAAAACAAGATTGGGTAAACCCACAAGTTCTTTTTTTACCACTACTATTCCTTTTATATTGGCTTCTGAAATTTACAAATGCAGAAATTTAGAAGTCAGATGAAAGGTTTAGCGCTGGAAAACACTTTTTGATAGATAAAAAGTGCATTTTATATAAAACTATATAGATCAGACCAAAATGAGGAACAAATGAGGGGGGAAGAGGGACAGAGATACTTTGTTCCAAATCAGGGACAGTCCCTTGAAATCAGGGACAGTTGAGAGCTATGCAATACAACTCAATACAAGAGGGTTAGGAGGGCTCTGCTCCTGGGAGCTTACAATCTAATAAAAGATAAATATAGTATATACTCGGGTATAAGCCGACCCGAATATAAGCCGAGGCACCTAATTTTACCACAAAAAACTGGGAAAACTTATTGACTCAAGTATAAGCCTAGGGTGTCCATCTGCATGCCTCACTGTGCCTCACTTTGCCTCACTGTGTCCATGTGCATGCCTCACTGTGCCTTACTGTGCCCATGCCTCACTGTCACTGTGCCCAATCTCCCTACCTGATCTCCTGCGCTGTGTGACTAGACTGACGTTTAACATGGGAGTCTATGGAAGGGGTGCCTGGCTTTGAAAAATCGTAGGTCCCCTGGACTTTTCTCACTTGTAGATGAAGAGTGGGGCTACATGTGTGCCAAGTTTGGGGTCCAAGGGACATAGGGCCGGCCGGTACAGGGTCCCCAAATCACTGGAGAAATTATCGTTTAACATGGGAGTCTATGGAAGGGGTGCCCAGCTTTGAGAAATTGTAAGTCCCCCGGACAACAAACTTTGCACACTTGTAGAGGAAGAGTGGGGCTACATGTGTGCCAAATTTGGGGTCCAGGGGAAGGGGAAGATAGACACAGACTCGAGTATAAGCCGTGGGGGGCATTTTCAGCACAAAAAAATGTGCTGAAAAACTCGGCTTATACTCGAGTGTATATACGGTAGTTATGTGTAACTATTGAAGATCAGTATAAATAGTAGACATGTGCACAACATAAAAATTAGTTTAGTTTGGTTTAGTTTCTGTGCGTTTCCGTTGATTCGTAACGATTCGTAATTTCGTAAGACGTGGGTTATCGTATTCGGACTCTTTCGTATTTCCGTAAGGGTTATTTTTCTGTTGATTCGTTTTTCCGCTAGTCTAATTTTCGTTGATTCGAAATTCGTATTTACGTTATATTTTATATTCGGCCACGTTCGTATTTTCGTAAGAACTATATTTTCGTTGATTTGCAATGATTTGTATTTTCGTGTCTAATTTCCGTTGATTGGAAAATCTTACTTTTGTAGATTTAATTACATTCGTACGTTCGTTAGAATACATTTTCTGTTTATTCGAAACACTACTCGTCGTAATTTTGTAATTCTTACTTTCGTGAGATTGACTGGCTCATTTATTCGTACTTTCGTAACATTGTTTTCGTAGATTAGTAATCGGGGCATAATTCGTAATTTTACATAATGTGTCAGAATAGGAGAAAACAAAAATATGTCAGATATTACAAAATACAAATATAGAAATTAGAATCTAGACAGAGTATGCTTAAAGTGGAGCTCCACCCTAAATTAAAAGTTCCTCTCATCGGAACCCTCCCCCCCTCCGGTGTCACAATTGACACCTTTCAGGGGGGAGGGGGGGTGAAGATACCTGTCTAAGACAGGTATTTTCACCCACATCCGGGAGTCCTCTCTCCGGGAATCTGCGGGAGTGACGTCACTTCCCGCAGACTTCCCGTAGTGTTCTGGGAGACACTCGGCACCCAGAACACAGGAGCACCAATCAGAACGGCGCAGCGTGACTCGCGCATGCGCCATAGGGAACCGGGCATGAAGCCGCAGGGCTTCACTTCCTGGTTCCCTCAGCGAGGATGGCGGAGGGAGCAGCAGAGCGATGAGCGATCGCTCGTCCTCTGCTGCGGACGTCGCTGGACTCCAGGACAGGTAAGTGTCCAAATATTAAAAGCCAGCAGCTGCTGTAGCTGTAGCTGCTGGCTTTTAATATTTTTTTTTCCGGCGGAGCTCCGCTTTAAGAAACAAATAATTTCTCTCTCACAAGTCACAACTTTACTCACAAATCCAACAGAACAGTGCAACCTACCCAACCACAACCTATCTGGACTGTGGATGGAATGCACTGCAGTCTAAAACAGAAAAACACACAAGGGAATAAGAAACAAGCTCATTGGGGGAAGAGACAGCCTCTTCAGGGGAAGGGACAAGCTTATTGGCCATTGGCCAATGTCCAGAACTAATTCAGAACTAACGAAATAGAATTTACGTTTTTTCGAATTTTCGTTGTTTTGATTTACGTTTTCCGAATATTCGTAATTTCACGTTTTCGTTCATTTTGATTTTCATTATTTTTTGATCTTTGTTCGGTATTTTCGTTGTTTTTTATGTTTTTGTTTTTTACTTTTTCGTATTTTGGCTGTTTCAAATTTACTAAATTCGTATTTTTGTTGATTTCCATATTCGTTCTTTTCGATAATTCGTTGTTCGTTTGTAATTTTATCAAACCGTTTGTTTATTCGTATGTTTACAAATCAACGAATATAACGAATTTTGACGAATAACGAATTCGTAACTAAACGAATTGCACATCTCTAATAAATAGTGCTACAAATGGGTAAATAATTTTTCACCCTTATATGCTCATCTACCACTCGGAGAAAATGGGACGTCCTCTGGTTACCTTATAACCTTTTAATAAAAACAACACCTTTCAGAAAATCTGCTAGGACGAATGAAATCACTGCAAATAACATGATTCTGCTAGGCAGAACAAAATCACTGCAAATCACTTGATTGGAGTTAGGTTACTTGTATTATCATACTGATCTCCCTGTATAATGCAATTTGAAAAACAAAATGTAAACAAGCTTGAATGTATCAAGAAGAGCAAAAATTGGCCTAAGGCATCCTTCTGATATTTACTCCTCTATGCACTAGGTGGCAGCATTGCAGTACAAGCCACTGGTCTAGACAGCTGTTTCTTCTGCACTGAATGGTTAAACATTCCCCACATCATCAGTAAATGTGAAGAAATTAAATGTTAAGAGAAAACAAATGGAGTGATTTGCAAATGATTTATACATTTATGGAGGTGAAGTGAAGGGATTAAAAAAAAACAAAATATATTTTAACGCATCGTGTTTTTTAAGTATATAAAGAGCATAACGCACTGCCAGGGCAAATTAGAAATAGCTTGTATATAATACATGATATGTTTTAGAAGGCTTCAGTGACATGTGTAGCACTTATTTTTTACTAGGGCATAGCTGGACATAAATCTGGGTGGCTTGTATTTACAGTATGAAATGTTTTGCCTACAACAAGCAGTGAAGTATTTGCTCATGCTGGAAATAATCAGCAGTATGTGGCCTGTACATACCCTTGATGCCTGACACAGAACATTTTGGTAAATACAATAGGAAAACAGCTGCTGCTGATCCTCCTGGTCCTTATATATGGTCACCTTTCCATCTTCCATCTTTCTGCCCAGGTTCACATTAATGCGATTTGGCATGCGATTTGACATTGGCAGCAATATCACCGTCCAAATCGATGCGACACCGCATTTGCGGTACTGCACCGATTCCCAAAAGTAGTTTTTGTACTACTTTTGGTGATTTCGAGGTGCGATTTTCATTGACCTCTGTGCAGAAACCCGCACAGATATCTCTGAAATCGCCCCACGAAGTCGGGACTGACATGCGGGAATGAAACGGTGCGAGTTCAGCTAAACTTGCACCATTTCATTCCCGCAGTCAGTGTGAACCTAGGCTTAATGAAAAGAAAAAGAGGAGGACTCTCATGGTGGGAATGTCTACTCATGACTTTTTATTCTGACCTGAAAGGTAATGCCATAATGTGCTAGTAAGTATTACATACTAGCACATTATGGGAAACTTACCTGAAAACAAAGCCTTCCAACGTAGAGCTGTCACCCATGGAGGCCACTTCCATCTTTATCCAGTCTTCCTTCCGGGTCCGCGGACTCTGGCTCTGTGATTGACCGGAGCTGCGATGATGTCACTCTCATGCATGCGAGGGGGAGCCGCTGTTTACGGAACAGGACTTTGAAGGAACGGCCCTGTTCCTTCAGAGCGCATGCACCATTGACGTATTCTGCTGCATTTACAGTAAATATCTCCTAAATGGTGCATGTTTAGGAGATATTTCCAGTACCTCTAGGTAAGTCTTATTAGAGGTTTACCTATAAGTGCAAGTCAGAGACTCCCACTTTAACTAATAACCACTTTCAATGATACATGTGATTTGATGATTCGGCAGTAAGTGATGCAGTAGCACTGATACAGCCGATTGACACTGATGGATATAAGCAATAGTTTCACAAACCTATTGGAAGTGAAACGGCCTCATTAACACCATTTTGGGGCATTATTGTGCATTATGGAGTTTTTTGCAATAAGGTAGCCAATTGATCTGAATGGTGAATTGATTTGAACGCACTGCCAAGGTGTATGTAGTATTTCTGCAACACACATCAGTAATGCACACTGTGGAAATGCATGCATTACCATAAGGCAATTGTGTAAATGGACCCTGACATGCCCAACAAAAGGTTGGTATGCCATAATGATGGTAATCTCTGTAGTCTTTTCAATGTTCCCTGTTACAGCAAGCAATGACTTTATGTGCAACTATTATGGACTGCTGAGCTAGGACAATTGTCCTTTGGTCTACGGCAGCCAGCACTTCCCTGGACTACCATACTGAATACTTTACAGTATTTAGTCATTCTTAATTGATTGGCTGGTAACTTCTTGGTGGTGATCTATGTATACCTCCTTAGACCCAGTCTATTCAGACAGTATGGTCACCTGCTGACTTGACACCATCCACAGGCAGATGAGCTCTTTAATAAGACACAAGTTGAATTCAATGCAATTTTATTTCAGCTAATTGCAGTATAGAGGATGTTTTTCTTCCAGTCTTCTGAAGTGTAAGAGGACAATGACTTTCCTAAACCTTGTCTTGGTGAATAGCTAACACTGGGGGCCAGTTCATACCACATGCAGTCCAGTGCCTTTTTTCTGCATCAAAAACGCAGTAGGTTATATGATTTCCAATGGCATAGTTCACACCAGTGCTTGCAGTTCCAGTGCGTTCCAGTTCCAGAAAAAAAAGTAGAACATGCTGCATTTTTCCTGCACTGGACTGTACTGGAACACTGTAAAAAAGCATCACAAACTCACTGGAACGCACCTAAATGCACCAAAAGCACACTGGAACACACATGTCCTTATTTAAGGTTAAGGAAAAAGAGGGGGACAAATGCACTAGACTGCATCAAAACGCACCAAAATGCATCAAAAACACACTGGAACGCATCACAAATGTGTCAAAAATGTGCATGCAGAAAAGCATCTGGAACACATCCAGACTATGTTTCTATTGTGTGAACTGGCTCTTACTGCGTAAACATTGAAGAAGCAGGGAAGGTCTAGCTAGGACTAAACCAACTAGCACTAAACAGGATGGGAATTGGGAAGACAGAAGAAGATTCCAAAATCACATTAGTAAACAAGTTGCAATGGCCAGAAACCATCACTAGGTGTCAGCATATTACAGAACAATAACAACCTAATGTAGTGCAATACAACACAGAAAAATTACATGAAAGTGAGGCAGAAGAGTTCAATGATATATTATGTTCAGAAATAAAAAAAAGTTTTACTTCTTTTCAGTCAGGTGAAATATGCAATATAAATATTTATTTTCACTCTTTTACAACCAATAGATGGCAACTGGTGAGTGTGAGACTGGTACTTCGAAGTTTCAGATAACTGGTATTCTGCTGTGCAGACCTGTATAGCAGGATTTCAGGTTGCACACAGCAGAATGACTAATGCCACGTACACACAACCGTTTTTAATGTCATTGAAAAAAAATGCATTTTTCTCTACGTGATTTTTCGTGTTTCCTCTCAAGCCTGCCTTGCCTACACACTATCGTGGAAAAAAATGCTTGAGTAAAGCGCGGTGACGTACAACACGTACGACGGCACTATAAAGGGCAAGTTCCGTTCAAATGGCGCCACCCTTCATGTTAGTAAAGTTTGTTGAGCAATGATTCGCGCTTTTCAGCCTCGTGCTTTTCAGTCCGTTACAGCGTGACGAATGTGCTATCTCCATTACGAACGCTAGTTTTACCAGAACGAGCGCTCCCATCTCATACTTGATTCTGAGCATGCGCATTTTTTTCACGTCGTTAAAGCCCACACACGGCCGTTTTTCATGACGAGAAAAACAACAATGTAAAAAACGACATGAAAAATTAGAGCATGTTCCAATTTTTTCATGCCCGTTTTTCACGCTGTGAAAAATGCTCTGAAACCCACACACGATCATTTTTAACCACTTAACGACCGCCCACTGTAAATATACGTCGGCAGAATGGCACCGACAGGCAGAATCACGTATATGTACGTGATTGCCTTTGTATAGTTGGGGGGTCCGATCGGACCCCCCTTCTTTACAGTGAGCAGTCGTTTTACCTTCGGGAGCGATCCGGCATGAGGGGACGGCCGTTCGATTCCGGCCACCCCCTCTCGATCGCTCCCGGCGAATGAGAGCTTCCCCTGCCTGTGTACTGTTTACACAGACAGGAGGAAGTGATGTCATCTCTCCTGCGGCGCTCACATATACCGAGCGCCGTACAGGAGAAGATGCAGGTTAGTACACACAACACTACACTGACACCAGGACACATAGGTACATAAATCGCCCCCCCAGGCCCCCCCAGACACCCCCAGATCACCCCCCAGATCACCCCCCAGCCCCCAGTCACAGTGTCACTGATTGCAGTGACCATTTATTTAGTGATCACTGCAATCAGTGACATTTGTGACTGTAAAAGTGTCACTACATTTAGTTTTAGGTCCAGTGTAGCCCCCTAACCCCCCCCTAATAAAGGTTTAACCCCCTGATCACCCCCCAGATAACCCTTTCACCCCCTAGCACCGCCGTCGCTATGCGATCATTTTTCTGATCGATGTCTTAGTCCCTGGACTACCATACTGAATACTTTACAGTATTTAGTCATTCTTAATTGATTGGCTGGTAACTTCTTGGTGGTGATCTATGTATACCTCCTTAGACCCAGTCTATTCAGACAGTATGGTCACCTGCTGACTTGACACCATCCACAGGCAGATGAGCTCTTTAATAAGACACAAGTTGAATTCAATGCAATTTTATTTCAGCTAATTGCAGTATAGAGGATGTTTTTCTTCCAGTCTTCTGAAGTGTAAGAGGACAATGACTTTCCTAAACCTTGTCTTGGTGAATAGCTAACACTGGGGGCCAGTTCATACCACATGCAGTCCAGTGCCTTTTTTCTGCATCAAAAACGCAGTAGGTTATATGATTTCCAATGGCATAGTTCACACCAGTGCTTGCAGTTCCAGTGCGTTCCAGTTCCAGAAAAAAAAGTAGAACATGCTGCATTTTTCCTGCACTGGACTGTACTGGAACACTGTAAAAAAGCATCACAAACTCACTGGAACGCACCTAAATGCACCAAAAGCACACTGGAACACACATGTCCTTATTTAAGGTTAAGGAAAAAGAGGGGGACAAATGCACTAGACTGCATCAAAACGCACCAAAATGCATCAAAAACACACTGGAACGCATCACAAATGTGTCAAAAATGTGCATGCAGAAAAGCATCTGGAACACATCCAGACTATGTTTCTATTGTGTGAACTGGCTCTTACTGCGTAAACATTGAAGAAGCAGGGAAGGTCTAGCTAGGACTAAACCAACTAGCACTAAACAGGATGGGAATTGGGAAGACAGAAGAAGATTCCAAAATCACATTAGTAAACAAGTTGCAATGGCCAGAAACCATCACTAGGTGTCAGCATATTACAGAACAATAACAACCTAATGTAGTGCAATACAACACAGAAAAATTACATGAAAGTGAGGCAGAAGAGTTCAATGATATATTATGTTCAGAAATAAAAAAAAGTTTTACTTCTTTTCAGTCAGGTGAAATATGCAATATAAATATTTATTTTCACTCTTTTACAACCAATAGATGGCAACTGGTGAGTGTGAGACTGGTACTTCGAAGTTTCAGATAACTGGTATTCTGCTGTGCAGACCTGTATAGCAGGATTTCAGGTTGCACACAGCAGAATGACTAATGCCACGTACACACAACCGTTTTTAATGTCATTGAAAAAAAATGCATTTTTCTCTACGTGATTTTTCGTGTTTCCTCTCAAGCCTGCCTTGCCTACACACTATCGTGCAAAAAAATGCTTGAGTAAAGCGCGGTGACGTACAACACGTACGACGGCACTATAAAGGGCAAGTTCCGTTCAAATGGCGCCACCCTTCATGTTAGTAAAGTTTGTTGAGCAATGATTCGCGCTTTTCAGCCTCGTGCTTTTCAGTCCGTTACAGCGTGACGAATGTGCTATCTCCATTACGAACGCTAGTTTTACCAGAACGAGCGCTCCCATCTCATACTTGATTCTGAGCATGCGCATTTTTTTCACGTCGTTAAAGCCCACACACGGCCGTTTTTCATGACGAGAAAAACAACAATGTAAAAAACGACATGAAAAATTAGAGCATGTTCCAATTTTTTCATGCCCGTTTTTCACGCTGTGAAAAATGCTCTGAAACCCACACACGATCATTTTTAACCACTTAACGACCGCCCACTGTAAATATACGTCGGCAGAATGGCACCGACAGGCAGAATCACGTATATGTACGTGATTGCCTTTGTATAGTTGGGGGGTCCGATCGGACCCCCCTTCTTTACAGTGAGCAGTCGTTTTACCTTCGGGAGCGATCCGGCATGAGGGGACGGCCGTTCGATTCCGGCCACCCCCTCTCGATCGCTCCCGGCGAATGAGAGCTTCCCCTGCCTGTGTACTGTTTACACAGACAGGAGGAAGTGATGTCATCTCTCCTGCGGCGCTCACATATACCGAGCGCCGTACAGGAGAAGATGCAGGTTAGTACACACAACACTACACTGACACCAGGACACATAGGTACATAAATCGCCCCCCCAGGCCCCCCCAGACACCCCCAGATCACCCCCCAGATCACCCCCCAGCCCCCAGTCACAGTGTCACTGATTGCAGTGACCATTTATTTAGTGATCACTGCAATCAGTGACATTTGTGACTGTAAAAGTGTCACTACATTTAGTTTTAGGTCCAGTGTAGCCCCCTAACCCCCCCCCCCTAATAAAGGTTTAACCCCCTGATCACCCCCCAGATAACCCTTTCACCCCCTAGCACCGCCGTCGCTATGCGATCATTTTTCTGATCGATGTCTTAGTCCCTGGACTACCATACTGAATACTTTACAGTATTTAGTCATTCTTAATTGATTGGCTGGTAACTTCTTGGTGGTGATCTATGTATACCTCCTTAGACCCAGTCTATTCAGACAGTATGGTCACCTGCTGACTTGACACCATCCACAGGCAGATGAGCTCTTTAATAAGACACAAGTTGAATTCAATGCAATTTTATTTCAGCTAATTGCAGTATAGAGGATGTTTTTCTTCCAGTCTTCTGAAGTGTAAGAGGACAATGACTTTCCTAAACCTTGTCTTGGTGAATAGCTAACACTGGGGGCCAGTTCATACCACATGCAGTCCAGTGCCTTTTTTCTGCATCAAAAACGCAGTAGGTTATATGATTTCCAATGGCATAGTTCACACCAGTGCTTGCAGTTCCAGTGCGTTCCAGTTCCAGAAAAAAAAGTAGAACATGCTGCATTTTTCCTGCACTGGACTGTACTGGAACACTGTAAAAAAGCATCACAAACTCACTGGAACGCACCTAAATGCACCAAAAGCACACTGGAACACACATGTCCTTATTTAAGGTTAAGGAAAAAGAGGGGGACAAATGCACTAGACTGCATCAAAACGCACCAAAATGCATCAAAAACACACTGGAACGCATCACAAATGTGTCAAAAATGTGCATGCAGAAAAGCATCTGGAACACATCCAGACTATGTTTCTATTGTGTGAACTGGCTCTTACTGCGTAAACATTGAAGAAGCAGGGAAGGTCTAGCTAGGACTAAACCAACTAGCACTAAACAGGATGGGAATTGGGAAGACAGAAGAAGATTCCAAAATCACATTAGTAAACAAGTTGCAATGGCCAGAAACCATCACTAGGTGTCAGCATATTACAGAACAATAACAACCTAATGTAGTGCAATACAACACAGAAAAATTACATGAAAGTGAGGCAGAAGAGTTCAATGATATATTATGTTCAGAAATAAAAAAAAGTTTTACTTCTTTTCAGTCAGGTGAAATATGCAATATAAATATTTATTTTCACTCTTTTACAACCAATAGATGGCAACTGGTGAGTGTGAGACTGGTACTTCGAAGTTTCAGATAACTGGTATTCTGCTGTGCAGACCTGTATAGCAGGATTTCAGGTTGCACACAGCAGAATGACTAATGCCACGTACACACAACCGTTTTTAATGTCATTGAAAAAAAATGCATTTTTCTCTACGTGATTTTTCGTGTTTCCTCTCAAGCCTGCCTTGCCTACACACTATCGTGGAAAAAAATGCTTGAGTAAAGCGCGGTGACGTACAACACGTACGACGGCACTATAAAGGGCAAGTTCCGTTCAAATGGCGCCACCCTTCATGTTAGTAAAGTTTGTTGAGCAATGATTCGCGCTTTTCAGCCTCGTGCTTTTCAGTCCGTTACAGCGTGACGAATGTGCTATCTCCATTACGAACGCTAGTTTTACCAGAACGAGCGCTCCCATCTCATACTTGATTCTGAGCATGCGCATTTTTTTCACGTCGTTAAAGCCCACACACGGCCGTTTTTCATGACGAGAAAAACAACAATGTAAAAAACGACATGAAAAATTAGAGCATGTTCCAATTTTTTCATGCCCGTTTTTCACGCTGTGAAAAATGCTCTGAAACCCACACACGATCATTTTTAACCACTTAACGACCGCCCACTGTAAATATACGTCGGCAGAATGGCACCGACAGGCAGAATCACGTATATGTACGTGATTGCCTTTGTATAGTTGGGGGGTCCGATCGGACCCCCCTTCTTTACAGTGAGCAGTCGTTTTACCTTCGGGAGCGATCCGGCATGAGGGGACGGCCGTTCGATTCCGGCCACCCCCTCTCGATCGCTCCCGGCGAATGAGAGCTTCCCCTGCCTGTGTACTGTTTACACAGACAGGAGGAAGTGATGTCATCTCTCCTGCGGCGCTCACATATACCGAGCGCCGTACAGGAGAAGATGCAGGTTAGTACACACAACACTACACTGACACCAGGACACATAGGTACATAAATCGCCCCCCCAGGCCCCCCCAGACACCCCCAGATCACCCCCCAGATCACCCCCCAGCCCCCAGTCACAGTGTCACTGATTGCAGTGACCATTTATTTAGTGATCACTGCAATCAGTGACATTTGTGACTGTAAAAGTGTCACTACATTTAGTTTTAGGTCCAGTGTAGCCCCCTAACCCCCCCCCTAATAAAGGTTTAACCCCCTGATCACCCCCCAGATAACCCTTTCACCCCCTAGCACCGCCGTCGCTATGCGATCATTTTTCTGATCGATGTCTTAGTCCCTGGACTACCATACTGAATACTTTACAGTATTTAGTCATTCTTAATTGATTGGCTGGTAACTTCTTGGTGGTGATCTATGTATACCTCCTTAGACCCAGTCTATTCAGACAGTATGGTCACCTGCTGACTTGACACCATCCACAGGCAGATGAGCTCTTTAATAAGACACAAGTTGAATTCAATGCAATTTTATTTCAGCTAATTGCAGTATAGAGGATGTTTTTCTTCCAGTCTTCTGAAGTGTAAGAGGACAATGACTTTCCTAAACCTTGTCTTGGTGAATAGCTAACACTGGGGGCCAGTTCATACCACATGCAGTCCAGTGCCTTTTTTCTGCATCAAAAACGCAGTAGGTTATATGATTTCCAATGGCATAGTTCACACCAGTGCTTGCAGTTCCAGTGCGTTCCAGTTCCAGAAAAAAAAGTAGAACATGCTGCATTTTTCCTGCACTGGACTGTACTGGAACACTGTAAAAAAGCATCACAAACTCACTGGAACGCACCTAAATGCACCAAAAGCACACTGGAACACACATGTCCTTATTTAAGGTTAAGGAAAAAGAGGGGGACAAATGCACTAGACTGCATCAAAACGCACCAAAATGCATCAAAAACACACTGGAACGCATCACAAATGTGTCAAAAATGTGCATGCAGAAAAGCATCTGGAACACATCCAGACTATGTTTCTATTGTGTGAACTGGCTCTTACTGCGTAAACATTGAAGAAGCAGGGAAGGTCTAGCTAGGACTAAACCAACTAGCACTAAACAGGATGGGAATTGGGAAGACAGAAGAAGATTCCAAAATCACATTAGTAAACAAGTTGCAATGGCCAGAAACCATCACTAGGTGTCAGCATATTACAGAACAATAACAACCTAATGTAGTGCAATACAACACAGAAAAATTACATGAAAGTGAGGCAGAAGAGTTCAATGATATATTATGTTCAGAAATAAAAAAAAGTTTTACTTCTTTTCAGTCAGGTGAAATATGCAATATAAATATTTATTTTCACTCTTTTACAACCAATAGATGGCAACTGGTGAGTGTGAGACTGGTACTTCGAAGTTTCAGATAACTGGTATTCTGCTGTGCAGACCTGTATAGCAGGATTTCAGGTTGCACACAGCAGAATGACTAATGCCACGTACACACAACCGTTTTTAATGTCATTGAAAAAAAATGCATTTTTCTCTACGTGATTTTTCGTGTTTCCTCTCAAGCCTGCCTTGCCTACACACTATCGTGGAAAAAAATGCTTGAGTAAAGCGCGGTGACGTACAACACGTACGACGGCACTATAAAGGGCAAGTTCCGTTCAAATGGCGCCACCCTTCATGTTAGTAAAGTTTGTTGAGCAATGATTCGCGCTTTTCAGCCTCGTGCTTTTCAGTCCGTTACAGCGTGACGAATGTGCTATCTCCATTACGAACGCTAGTTTTACCAGAACGAGCGCTCCCATCTCATACTTGATTCTGAGCATGCGCATTTTTTTCACGTCGTTAAAGCCCACACACGGCCGTTTTTCATGACGAGAAAAACAACAATGTAAAAAACGACATGAAAAATTAGAGCATGTTCCAATTTTTTCATGCCCGTTTTTCACGCTGTGAAAAATGCTCTGAAACCCACACACGATCATTTTTAACCACTTAACGACCGCCCACTGTAAATATACGTCGGCAGAATGGCACCGACAGGCAGAATCACGTATATGTACGTGATTGCCTTTGTATAGTTGGGGGGTCCGATCGGACCCCCCTTCTTTACAGTGAGCAGTCGTTTTACCTTCGGGAGCGATCCGGCATGAGGGGACGGCCGTTCGATTCCGGCCACCCCCTCTCGATCGCTCCCGGCGAATGAGAGCTTCCCCTGCCTGTGTACTGTTTACACAGACAGGAGGAAGTGATGTCATCTCTCCTGCGGCGCTCACATATACCGAGCGCCGTACAGGAGAAGATGCAGGTTAGTACACACAACACTACACTGACACCAGGACACATAGGTACATAAATCGCCCCCCCAGGCCCCCCCAGACACCCCCAGATCACCCCCCAGATCACCCCCCAGCCCCCAGTCACAGTGTCACTGATTGCAGTGACCATTTATTTAGTGATCACTGCAATCAGTGACATTTGTGACTGTAAAAGTGTCACTACATTTAGTTTTAGGTCCAGTGTAGCCCCCTAACCCCCCCCTAATAAAGGTTTAACCCCCTGATCACCCCCCAGATAACCCTTTCACCCCCTAGCACCGCCGTCGCTATGCGATCATTTTTCTGATCGATGTCTTAGCGTCGGTGATGCTGATCGGTAGCCAGTAATTTTTTTTAGGTTCGCCGCAGGTTTTTATAGCGTCGGGTACCTCCATAAATTATCTAATAAAGGTTTAACCCCCTTGATCACCCCCCAGGTAACCCTTTCACCCCCTATCACCACTGTCACTAAGCGATAATTTTTCTGATCGATGTCTTAGCTTCGGCGATGCTGATCGGTAGCCAGTAATTTTTTTTAGGTTCGCCGCAGGTTTTTATAGCGTCGGGTACCCCCATATATTACCTAATAAAGGTTTAACCCCTTTGATCACCCCCCAGGTAACCCTTTCACCCCCTAGCACCGCCGTCGCTATGCGATCATTTTTCTGATCGATGTCTTAGCGTCGGTGATGCTGATCGGTAGCCAGTAATTTTTTTTAGGTTCGCCGCAGGTTTTTATAGCGTCAGGTACCCCAATATATTACCTAATAAAGGTTTAACCCCCTTGATCGCCCCCCAGGTAACCCTTTCACCCCCTATCACCACGGTCACTAAGCGATAATTTTTCTGATCGATGTCTTAGCGTCGGTGATGCTGATCGGTAGCCAGTAATTTTTTTTTAGGTTCGCCGTCAGGTTTTTATATAGCGTCAGGTACCCCCATATATTACCTAATAAAGGTTTTAACCCCCTAATTGCCCCTAGTTAACCCTTTCACCAGTGATCATCATATAAGTGTTACGGGTGACGCTGGTTAGTTAGTTTGCTTTTTATAGTGTCAGGGCACCCGCCGTATATAACCCAATAAAGGTTTAACCCCCTGATCGCCCGGCGGGTGATATCAATTAGGTTTTAGCGTCAGAGAGGGTCTGCGTCACACCCCAGGCAGCGTCAGGTTAGTGCCAGTAGCGCTAACACCCACGCGTGAAGCATACACACCCCTTAGTGGTATAGTATCTGATCAGCTCAATATCTGATCTGATCAGATCTATACTAGCGTCCCCAGCAGTTTAGGGTTCCCAAAAACGCAGTGTTAGCGGGATCAGCCCAGATACATGCTAGCACCTGCGTTTTGCCCCTCCGTCCAGCCCAGGCCACCCAAGTGCAGTATCGATCGATCACTGTCACTTGCAAAACACAACACACATAACTGCAGCGTTCGCAGAGACAGGCCTGATCCCTGCGACTCCAGTGCTGTATGAGGTGATTTCACCACCACAGTTAAAAAAAAAAAGCATATATGCCGAAGCATTGGGGCAGCAGGAGCGGAGGAGCGATTTTGCTCCTAATGCCGCGTACATACGGTCGAAATTCCGACGGAGGCTTGCCCGTGGAAAAGTCTGACCATGTGTACGCGGCATAACTTTTGCGAGAAGATGCCCCCATGCTTCGGCATATATAAATGGTGCATGTATGCCCATCATTAGAAGTGGGTGGATGAAGGGCGGTATTCTAATGGTGGGCATACCCACCGATCAATCTTTTTTTTTCGTTCAGCCAACAGGCTGCATGAAAAAAAAGATTACAATACATGTCCAACAAGGACCAGCAACGTACTGGTATGTTGCTGGACTTTGAATGTTTATACCAGAATGATGCCTGCGGGTTTAGGTATCATCTTGGTATCATTCTTTTCAGCCAGCGGCCGGCTTTCATGTAAAAGCAATCCTAGTGGCTAATTAGCCTCTGGACTGCTTTTACAAGCAGTGGGAGGGAATGTCCCCCCCCCGGATATAAAAAGCGCCATTGGGAAATTGGGAAAGCATTTTATCACACCGATCTTGGTGTGGTCAGATGCTTTGAGGGCGGAGGAAGATCTAGGGCCCAATAGACCCCAGTTTTTTCAAAAAAGAGTACCTGTCATTACCTATTGCTATCATAGGGGATATTTACATTCCCTGAGATAACAATAAAAGTGATAAAAAAAAAATATGGAAGCAACAGTTTAAAAATAAAATAAAAAAGCAAAATTAATAATAAAAAAAAAAAAAAAAAAAAAAAAAAAGCACCCCTGTCCTGCCCTTCTCTTGCCCAATGGCGAACGCAAGCGTCGGTCTGGCGTCATATGTAAACAGCAATTGCACCACGCATGTGAGGTATCACCGCGAAGGTCAGATCGAGGGCAGTAATTTTAGCAGTAGACCTCCTCTGTAAATCTAACGGGGTAACCTGTAAATGCTTTTAAAGGCTTTTAAAAATGTATGTAGTTTGTCGCCAATGCGCGTTTGTGCGAAATTTTAAAGCATGTCGTGTTTGGTATCTATGTACTCGGCCTAAGATAATCTTTTTTATTTCATCAAACATTTGGGCAATATAGTGTGTTTTAGTGCATTAAAATAAAAAAAGTGTATTTTTTTCCCCAAAAAATGCGTTTGAAAAATCGCTGCGCAAATACTGTGTAGAAAAAAAAAATGCAACACCCACCATTTTATTCTGTAGGGCCTTTGCTTTAAAAATATATATAATGTTTGGGGGTTCAACATAATTTTCTTGCAAAAAAAATATGTTTTCATGTAAACAAAAAGTGTCAAAAAGGGCTTTGTCTTCAAGTGGTTAGAAGAGTGGATGTAAGCTTCCTAATGTTGTGTATAAAATGCCATAACAGTTCAAAACCCCCCCAAATGACCCCATTTTGGAAAGTAGACACCCCAAGCTATATACTGAGAGGCATGTCGAGTCCATGGAATATTTTATATGTTGACACAAGTTGCGGAAAAAATAAAAAAAAAATTTTTTTATTTTTTTTTTGCACAAAGTTGTCACTAAATGATATATTGCTCAAACATGCCATGGGCATATGTGGAATTACACCCCAAAATACATTCTGTTGCTTCTCCTGAGTACGGGGATACCACATGTGTGAGACTTTTTGGGAGCCTAGCCGCGTACGGGACCCCAAAAACCAAGCACCGCCTTCAGGCTTTCTAAGGGTGTCAATTTTTGATTTCACTTCTCACTGCCTATCACAGTTTCGGAGGCCATGGAATGCCCAGATGGCACAAAACCCCCCCAAATGACCCCATTTTGGAAAGTAGACACCCCAAGCTATTTGCTGAGAGGTATTGTGAGTATTTTGCAGATCTCGCTTTTTGTCACAAAGTTTTGAAAATTTAAAAAAAAAAAGAAAAAAAAAAAGAAAAAAAAAAATGTTCTTTCTTCATTTTCAAAAACAAATGAGAGCTGTAAAATACTCACCATGCCACTCAGCAAACAGCTTGGGGTGTCTACTTTCCAAAATGGGGTCATTTGGGGGGGTTTTGTGCTATTTTGGCATTTTATGGCCTTCAAAACTGTGATAGGTAGTGAGGAGTGAAATCAAAAATTTGCGCCCTTAGAAATCCTGAAGGCGGTGCTTGGTTTCCGGGGTCCCGTACGTGGCTAGGCTCCTAAAAAGTCCCACACATGTGGTATCCCCGTACTCAGGAGAAGCAGCAGAATGTATTTTGGGGTGCAATTCCACATATAACCATGGCATGTGTGAGCAATATATCATTTAGTGACAACTTTTTGTAATTATTTTTTTTTTTTTGTCATTATTCAATCACTTGGGACAAAAAAAAATATTCAATGGGCTCAACATGCCTCTCAGCAATTTCCTTGGGGTGTCTACTTTCTAAAATGGGGTCATTTGGGGGGGGGTTTGTACTGCCCTGCCATTTTAGCACCTCAAGAAATGAGATAGGCAGTCATAAATTTAAAGCTGTGTAAATTCCAGAAAATGTACCCTAGTTTGTAAACGCTATAACTTTTGCGCAAACCAATAAATATACGCTTATTGACATTTTTTTTTACTAAAGACATGTGGCTGAATACATTTTGGCCTAAATGTATGACTAAAATTGAGTTTATTTGATTTTTCTTATAACAAAAAGTAGAAAATATCATTTTTTTTCAAAATTTTCGGTCTTTTTCCGTTTATATCGCAAAAAAGAAAAATCGCAGAGGCAATCAAATACCATTAAAAGAAAGCTCTATTTGTGGGAAGAAAAGGACGCAAATTTCGTTTGGGTACAACATTGCATGTCCGCACAATTTACAGTTAAAGCAGCGCAGTGCAAAATTCTGATTTCACCTCTGGTCCTTTAGCTACCAAATGGTCCGGGGCTTAAGTGGTTAATGACCATTTTAAAAAATTTCATTTTTCTCATCATTAAAAATGGTCGTGTGTACACGGCATCAGAGAAAGGGCACACTCCCTCCATCTTTACAAGTGGAGAAGGTGCAATTTAGATCTTTAGTTTGCAGGAGCAGTCAGCAAGCACAAAGTTAGTGCTGGGGTTTCTTATTGGAAAGCCCAGCATGCACAGCACATCTTCAATCCTATAGTATAAATCTAGTGTTTATATACAGTTTCTGTGTCTTTCCAGTAAAAGAGCAAAAAACAGCTGGTAGACACAGAAAGTTCTTAGAAGATAATGGGTGCATGTACTAGAATGTGTTAATAGCTTCAACCTGTCTGCATGCAACGCATGCGCTGGGCTGTTTTAACGAAAGGAAAAAAAAATGCAGTTTAGACAGCCCAAAGCTGGTTGGGGCAGGCTGAGGGGGAGGAAGGCTATATTATAGTTACAGCAAATTTTGAGTCCATTCAGACTGTATGGATTGGGCTGCATTGGGCAGTGTTGCCTAGTGCATCATTGGGGCAATATGCCTTATGTCCTATTGTTTCAGTCCACACCAACGCAGAGCTATAAAAAGGACAGCATGCATTTTTACACTGCTCAGCATGTTGCAACGCATTATACCACATTGCAGCTAAAAGAATTGAAACAAAAAAGTTAATAGTATGATACATTGTAACATTGCATCGCACCTAGGGTTGCCATCTTTTCTTCAAGTCAAACCTGAACACTTTAGCGGCGCACAGCAATTTTTTTTATTGTATAAACTATACATATATTTTGCAATTAAATAACATTTCTAATCATATGAAGTTAATCACAAGAGTTGTCCTTTACATCTGAGTCCGCAGAGTTCCCCCTTTACATCTGAGTCCGCAGAGTTCCCCCTTTACACCTGAGTCCGCAGAGTTTCCCCTTTACATCTGAGTCCGCAGAGTTCCCCCTTTACATCTGAGTCCACAGAGTTCCCCCTTTACATCTGAGTCCACAGAGTTCCCCCTTTACATCTGAGTCCTCACCCCCTTTACATCTGAGTCCGCAGAGTTCCCCCTTTACATCTAAACTCGCCGAGTTCCCTTTCACTGTAAGGGGGGACTCTGCAGACTCTAACATAAGGGATGCTCTGGGAACCCTGATTTAAGGGGGAACACTGAGAACTCTGATGCACAGAGAGGACTCTGATGTAAGGGGGAACACTGTGGCTTCTGGTGTAAAGGAGAACTCAGATGTAAGAGGCAGGAGAGAGAAGGGGGAGACTTCAGTCACAGACAGGGCTGGATGGTGAGCTCACTCACCCCTTGGCAGCCAGCACCTCTCATCCAAATATGTATCTGAGGCTGCTGGACTTCAAATTTCCAGCCCCCACTTTCCTTTTCTAAGGCACAGTGCTGGGAATTGGAGTGTGGGCAGACACACAGGGGTAGGGTCTGGAAGAAGAGGAGCAAATCAAGCCCTCTCTCCTCTCCTGTCTGTGTGTGTATGGGGGTGGGGATTGTTAGTGCTGGCTTTTGGCAGTGTGAAAGAGAGCGTAACAGACACTCTCGGCTTAGACAACTGCAGCCAGCATGCCTACTGGGAAGCCATAGCCCAGTCTGAATAATGTGTCAGGGTTTCAGGCAGTTTGAAACCCGGACACATGATTCCAAACCCGAACTGTAATCGCACCACCCCTTAACAGTGTAAACCAGCAGGCATGCATTATACAGAGCATAATGGGCTTGAGGGGACCTGCTTCTACTAAACTTTTATGCTCTATCTAGATATTTTTTGTAATGCAAAATTCTTCATGCTGTTTTTTGTGTGTTTTTCATATGACACACCTAGGGCATCTCATTGATTTCAATGGGCTTCCCTATACTTAACTAACAAGGATCACCTAGCGAACCCCCAGCAGAAGTGCTGGCAGCAGGACAGAGTACTGCAGACCCTGCTCCACACTCGTGGCAGTTTCAGAGACCCGAGGTGAGAAGGTGGTGGTTCTTCTTCCCCAGTGGATTTCAGAGATGCAGGAAGGGGAAGCAGCCATTCCCCCTCCCCAAAAAGAATTTGTGCATCTGACAGTACCAGAGAAAGGAGCAGCAGATGCTGCCCCAAAATGATAATACCAACCCAGCTGAAGTGCTGGCAACTGGACAGAGGGAAGAAAAGAACGGCTGCACACCACAGGAATGTTCCATCGATTTTATTCCAAAAATAGCAAATGACAGCCAACAAAGACAGAGTGTCCGAACCCAGGAGGTGATGCATGCATTTCACACTGACCTCAGTGCTTCTTCAAACCTGCAGCAGTTCTGGAGGTCCAGGGTGAGGAGGTGGCTGTCACTCCCGAGCAGCAGATCAGGATCCAGGGAGAGAAGGGAGAGGATGTTGACGTCTTCCCTCCGCAACAGTCAGCCAGAGTGGAGGAAACTGTATTCCCTCCTTAACAGTTAGCCAGAATGGATGATGTGAGCCCTAAAGCGCTAACAGGGAAGAACACTACTGGTCTCTGTGCACAACAATCCACTCCACAGGAGCTCCAGGGAGAGAATGCAATCGGCACCTCACAACGGCAACTTGAGCTGGTGTCGGTGGATGGGCCTGCGGTCTCCAATAACAGAAACCCAGCAGAAGTGCTGGCAACAGGGCAGAGTGCTACCAACCTCTGCCCAGCACCGGCAACAACTGCAGAGTTCCAAGGAGCCAGGGCAGTCGGCCTCCCTCCCCAGTGACAAGCTGATGTAGTGAAGCTCCTACGCCCAGCTGAACCGCTGGCAACCAGACAGAGCGCTGCTGTCCTCTGCCCTCCACTAACAAAGGATGGATTTCCTGTGGAAGTGGAATGGACTACGGTCTCCACTTGTATACCCCAGGGATGCTGGGCATTCGGCCCAGATCCCCAACAGCATGACAAAGTGAGCCCAGCCACCCTGTCTTCTCTCCAGCGGCTGAAGGGACTCCAGGGGGAAGGACCAGTTCGCACTTCCACCCAGCAGCGGGTATGTTCTACGAGAGAGGCAGAGGTTGGCTGGGTGAGTAATGCTCTGTTGGGAACAATTTGTTTGGGGTACTGTGTGCCATTGGGGTGACTGAATCTATGGACTTACTTTGGAGTCAACCCATCTGGGGTTTCCTCCTGTGTTAATCTGCTGCCGAAAGGGGAGAGATGTGATGGGAGTCACTTTGGGTGGGGGGCTGGTGGAACCCAGAATCCCTTGGAGAGGTTGGGAAACCCTTGCTTCAGCTCCCCATGCACCTCTTATGTCTAAGTTACCCTGTTTCTATTAGGGGCACAGGGTGACCAAGAAAATAATGGACATTAAGAATGTGGCTTGGATTACTTAACATGTAACAGTAATATTTATACACAATATCTCCCAGGAAATATACAAAGACTATTCCTGGTTTGTTTGATTCTGAACTATACATGTTAATTGAAAGAGCTGTTCACCTTGGCCTCTGGAGCCAGACAGTCTGCTACTAGGGACTCCTGCTATAGTCTGTTGCCTACTAGGCTGAGGAGGGGGAGATCACTGTTTGTATTGTTAATTGTAATTAGGTCTTCTGCTATTGTTTGAAGGTTTGCAGTGTTTATGCTTATGATAATGTGTATTGTCTGCAGTTAGCTTGAAGTCGGCAAGGCTGGTCTGCAATGTGACATCTGAGTCATCCAGGTGGATGGGATTAGCCATGGGTCAGTCCTACCTCATTAGCTAAACCATTGTGTGATGATTTGGGTAAATATTTGGGTTATTGTGTATGTGGGGACTGACATACTTTTCAAGTGTATAAAAAGGCTGTATACTTGTCCAATAAATCATTCCATATTCCTACAAGCTAGTGTTGTACGTTTGGCTGGAATATTTGATATCTGATGTTCAGACTGGAGGAGGCTGTATACTGATGAAAAGCACTCAAGCGGAGTGCGACAGGGTTCCATTACACAGTCTATATACACTCCTTCAGTCCTCCAGCACTAGCTTGAAGAACTTCACTGGCACACAGTTTTCTGAATCTGACAAAGGCACTTTGCCAGCCAGGAACCTGAGGCCCCCTTTAACGTGTAACAAAATGTGCACCACCTCTTCAGGCCCTGCCAGCCTGCCTGGCTGCAGCTGGCCCCTTTACTAGCCCTCCTGGCTACTTCCCCTCAGTCCTCCCAGACTGACATCACAGTCCTCCCAGACTGCTCACTCTCCAGCCCACCTGGCTGACTCTCCTGGATGTGCTGACCTGCTCCTGCTGTCCTCTCCTTGTTCCCGTGCCTCCAGGAAGGATATCCTCCATGTGTTGTAGAAGTTCCCTTCAGCACCCGAACCCCAGGTCTGAGGTCACCCCCCCATATTAGGGGGCACCCTCAAGGGCCACAACAGCCTCCTCAGCACTCCTTCTCTTACTTCCACCTGATTGCCTCTGCTGGCATGACTCATGAGTATTTATGAGGTATCTTCCCCCTGACATCCAATTTTGATGGTTATTGGCTGGGGCCCTGATCAATTCTATAAGCAGTTCCTCCTAAACTCCACCCTCTACTTCTGGAAGCTTCTCCAAGGTTCCAGAGAGCAAGGGGAGTTACCAGAGGTAATGCTTGCTGAGTCATCCAGCCTCCCTAAGTCACTCAGCCCTGACTCAGATTTAACCCAGGCCTGGCTCTTAGCCAGGCCAAATTTTCCTACACTAACAACTACTGTATGTACACCGGTACCTAGCTAGAGGGTGCTACACAGAGGTGAATGCAGCCTTAGATGCGGAAGCCAGGAAGTGACGTATTTGCTGTCTTTGAATACTCTTTATTGCTTCAAATAAACAATATTAGTTTCAATAGTTTGTATTCATGTAATACAAAAGACATCTGCGCTGTATACATCAATGCATGGTTATACATTGATGTATACAGTGCAGATGGGCAAATCTCATGCCTATTGTAATTTGACTGTTGGCTTTACTGGCTGTCAAAATATGCAAACATTGACTGCATCTGATTGCATGCAGCCTCCAACAATTTTTTGCCTGGCTCCCTCAATTCTTCCATCGAGGGATGATAGCCAGAAGATGTCTGACAGGGCCATCCAGTAGGTATATTTCCAGAGGAACCAAACAAAATGATTACAGTGTATAGCCAGCTAAACACTTCTACATTTTGTTTGTAACTGCTCCTCTCACTTTACTACTGACTGAAAACAATACATTCTACAGTAGGACCCCTTTCACACTGGGGCGGGGGCATTAGCGGTAAAGCGCCACTAGTTTTAGCGGCGTTTTACCACTGTAATAGCAGCACTATTTGGCCGCTAGTGGGGCCTTTTACCCCCGCTAGTGGCCAGTTGCCCCCTGCTGTTAATAGCGCCCAAAAAGTGTTGCTGTCGAAGCGCTTTGCAGGCGCTTCGGCATTGGTGCCCACTAATTTCAATGGTCAGGGGTGAAGGAGGAGCAGTGTATACACCACTCCCACACCGCCCCAAAGATGTTGCTTGCATCTTCCTGTCCTGCAAGCGCACCGCCCAGTGTGAAAGCACTCAGGCTTTCACACTGGGGCTGCAGAAGGGGCAGTTTACAGGCGCTTTACATTCACTATTTTTAGCGCAAAAACGCCTGTAAAACGCCTCAGTGTTAAAGGGGTTTAAAGGGTTGATATCTCTATGATTAAGCACTGGGGGAAGGGTGAAATATGTTGGATTTGTCATCTGGATGAATCGAGCCGAGGCTCCTTTTACTTGCTTACCACTTGGGCCGGGTGAGGTGTGAAGCGGTCGGGCTACCCTTTTCTGTTTTTCGGTAAGGATTGGTAGCCATAGACCATGTGATCTAGGCTGCCTAGGCTCAGAGCTAGGGAATAGACATTTTTCTTTTTATTCCTTGCAAGAAAGTTCTGTGAATGGGAAGAGAACCCATCATTCGTCTGCCCCTTGTGCATTCACAGAACGCCTTGCATTATGGACGGAGAATATTAGGATTTTTGTGAATAGAAGAGGAGAATGAGTTGTGCGGTCCTTCAAAGCCGCATCCAATGTTCTTAACCCCCACAGAACAGGAAGATCACCACCGTGGGGAGTATCCTGCGCCACTAGAGGGAGGATTTTTACCAGAGGTAAGTTATGTGACTGTGTGGCCAAATTTATTTTTATTTTTTTACTGGAATTTAGCTTTACATTCCATAAGGTTTTCTAAATATAAATGAACACTGTATATGTGTGAGTATATATATATATATATATATATACAGTCCCTGACAAAGTCTTGTCCCTTCTCTATTTTGTAGAAACTCCTGCTATTAACCTGACCTTTAATTAATCAATTGGTGTTAGAACTAGCTCCTATGAAAAGCTAAAGCCCTCCCAAATGATGTTTAATGCACTGAAATAAAATTAGTTTCACTGAAAAAAGATTTATCATTTAATCAAGACAGACAGGTCAAATTTTGGCAAGACAAAAGTTTTGTCGCCTATACAGAAATTGAACAACTTTACTGAAAATCCAAAAATATGTCAGCAAATTAAGTAGTGGTGCTGTGAGATCCAAATTGAATATCTTGTATGACTTCCATGAGCTTGAAGGACAGCATCCATGCGGTTTGGCAAGGATTCATACAATTTATTGATGAAGTCATCAGGAATAGCAAAGAAAACAGTCTTGCATGCCTCCCAGAGTTCATCAATATTCTTTGGTTTCGTCTTCCATGCTTCATCTTTCATCCTACACCACATATGCTCAATGATGTTCATGTCTGGTGACTGAGCTGGCCAATCCTGGAGCATCT
The DNA here is from genome assembly GCA_029206835.1 of Rana muscosa. Lineage (NCBI taxonomy): Eukaryota > Metazoa > Chordata > Amphibia > Anura > Ranidae > Rana > Rana muscosa. Next base: position 794,717,163 of record CM055122.1, on the reverse strand, counting down.
TGATCTTTGCCTTAAGGAACTTTGATGTGGAGATGGAAGTATGCGATGGAACAGCATCCTGCTGCAAAATTTGGCCTTTTTTATGGTTGGGAATATAAGAGGTAGCTAAGATTTCTTGGTATTTTAGACTATTGATGTTGCCTTCCACCCTGCAGATCCCTCGCACACCCCCATACTGGATGTAACCCCAGACCATGATTTTGCCTCCACCAAACTGCACTGTTTTCTGGGTAAATCTCGGCTCCATGCGGGTTCCAGTTGGTCTCCTGCAATATTTGCGGCGACTGTGGTGTAATTCAACAGAAGATTCATCTGAAAAATCCACCTTCTGACACTTTTCCAGAGTCCATCCTTTTAGCAGGCTGTGGCCCTTGGCAAATGCCACACGGTTTTTCAATTGTCTTTTGTTTAGTGCTGGCTTATGGGCACTGATTCGACCATGGAGGCCATTTCGAGACAGAATCCGACAAACTGTCCTGGTTGACACAGGGACTTCAGGTGACCAGGTCTCGTGGAGCTCTGCTGCAGTGGAAAATGGGCTGGCCTTGGATTTTTGAGCCAACAAACGGTCCTCTCGAGCAGTTGTCTTGCGTGGTCGGCCTGACCTGGCCTTGTCCAAAACGTCTCCAGTCTCTTCAAATCTTTTTTTTATCCTCTTGACGCTGAGACACATTGAAGGTGTCTGTCACATCAGCAGTGGATCTGGTCTTCAGCCTCTTGATAATCAACACTTTAGTCTCTGGGTGAATCTTAGGCATGTTTGCAGAGGTCTAGTTGCAGTTGAGAAGGTCTAGTGTACTGGTGTTCTTTTTATACACACCTGAGACCTAATTGATCCATTATTAGTCACAGGTGAAGCTCATATAACAAGGCAAAAAACACTTATGTCTTGGCAAAAATTTACTCAATGGGCTTTACCAAGCTGTGAATATTAGAATACTTTTTTTGTCAGTTTCGTTTTGCACTGAAACATTATTACAAAAGTTGTTGGGATTAAAATGACCCATTTCTTGTAACAAAATCTTGATTAGAAATATATTTTAGCAGCACTTCAGGTCAATTTGTACACAAGCGACAAGACTTTTGTCAGGGACTGATTATATATATATATATATATATATATATATATATATATATAGTGTGTGTGTGTGTGTGTGTGTGTATGTAGGTGTATGTGTGTATATATACTGTATATACTGTGTATATATATATATATATATATATATATATATATATATATATATATTGTGATAGTGAAAGTCCCTGTCCCTATGGAAAGGGAGCAAAAACGGACACAGAGTCTGCATGTCAGCAGACTGCAGAACTACAGAGCATAGCTTGGAAATTGAGAAAACTGTTTTGGCAGCTTTCTCCGGGTTTTGCCAAGTTCGGATGGGGCTGTGTAGTTTGGAGATCCCGCAGAGACTTGGGTGGGATGGGATCTCCAACCCTGTGTCCGGGTCTTGTGGACAGCCAGCATGGTGTGTGCTCAGGTGCACACTAGGGATGAGCCGAACACCCCCGGGTTCGGTTCGCACTAGAACCTTCGAACGGACCGAAAGTTCGCGCGAATTTTCGAACCCTATTCGTTATAATGGACGCGAACGTTCGAAATCAAAATTGCTAATTACAACGGCCAATATGCATGTTAATGTTATAAAACAGGTTTGGGGACCCGGGTCCTGCCCCAGGGGACATATATCAATGCAAAAAGAAATTTTAAAAACTAAAGTTTTTTCGGGAGCAGTCATTTTAATGATGCATAAAGTGAAAAAAAAAAAGTGAAATTTTCCTTTAAATATGGTACCTGGGGGGTGTCTAAAGTATGCCTGTGAAGTGGCATGTGTTTCCCGTGTTTAGAACTGTCCTTGCACAAAATGACATTTGTAAAGGAAAAAAAGAAGCCATTTAAAACCACTTGCGGCTTTAATGTCATGTCTTGTCCTGGCCGCCATATGGCTGAAAATCCTTGAGAAAAATGGCATGGCTACCCCATCACCCCCCCCCCCCCACCCCAGCCCCTTTGGGTCTTGTATGGATACTAAGGGGGACCCCGCACCCAAAATAAAACCCTATACCTACAACCCTATATACTCTGAACAGCAGTATATAGGTGGTGCAAACAAGACATGGACTGTAGGTTTGTTCTTAAGTAGAATCTGAACAGGTACATTATGAAGTGTAGCTACATCCCAAAAAAATCAATTTTTAAGCTTTTTGGAGAACATAGGGAGAGGTTATCACCCCTGTAACATTTGCTGTCTTTGCACATCTGTTCAGAACATGTCACCTCACTTTCCGTCCCAATGACAAATGTTTTTGGAAAAGTGGGGTTTTAATTGAAACAAGGATTGGTGATAAAGCATCAGTAGAGAGGAGATACCTTTTTCCCAAATTAAATCTAACAGGATAGAATTTTCCTTCCTAGGGGTAGATTTCCTCTCACTTCCTGTTTTCTCTTGCCGTTTGCAAGTAGGAGTCGTTTGTAAGTTGGATGTTTGAAAGTAGGGGCCTGCCGTATATACTCTGCAGAAATTTGCCCTATTAGATGTTGGTGTAGCCACAAGACTGGTGGGCACAGGAATGGGCCCTGCTGTGAGTTAATAGATCAAGATTTGTACTTGCATGCACCTGTTGAACCGGGCAGAAAAATTGGGCCTTTGGTGGTGGTGGTGGTGGTGGTGGACGGTGTTGCCACAAGACTGTAAGCCCTCACAGTTACTCTTGGTGGGTGCAGGAATGGGCCCTGCTGTGAGTTATTAGATCAAGATTTGTAATTGCATGCACCTGTTGAACAGGGCAGAAAAATTGGGCCTTTGGTGGTGGTGGTGGTGGTGGACGGTGTTGCCACAAGACTGTAGGCCCTCATAGTTACTCTTGGTGGGCGCAGGAATGGGCCCTGCTGTGAACTATTAGATCAAGATTTGTAATTACACGCCCCTGTTAAACAGGGGCTGAAAAATTGTGCCTTAGGCATTGGTGCTGGTGCCACAACACTGCAACCCCTCACAGATACTGTACTTGGAGCACAGCAGTCACACCTGTTGCGAAGCATCTTTTTAAAAAATTGTAATTACACGCCCCTGTTATACAGGGGCTGAAAAATTGTGCCTTAGGCACTGGTGCTGGTGCCACAACACTGCAACCCCTCACAGATACTGTACTCTGAGCACAGCAATGAGACCTGTTGCAAAGCATTGCCTAAAAATTGTAATTACACGCCCCAACAGGGGCTGAAAAATTGTGCCTTAGGCACTGGTGCTGGTGCCACAACACTGCAACCCCTCACAGATACTGTACTCTGAGCACAGCAGTCACACCTGTTGCGAAGCATCTTTTTAAAAAAATTTAATTACACGCCCCTGTTATACAGGGGCTGAAAAATTGTGCCTTAGGCACTGGTGCTGGTGCCACAACACTGCAACCCCTCACAGATACTGTACTCTGAGCACAGCAATGAGACCTGTTGCAAAGCATTGCCTAAAAATTGTAATTACACGCCCCAACAGGGGCTGAAAAATTGTGCCTTAGGCACTGGTGCTGGTGCCACAACACTGCAACCCCTCACAGATACTGTACTCTGAGCACAGCAGTCACACCTGTTGCGAAGCATCTTTTTAAAAAATTGTAATTACACGCCCCTGTTATACAGGGGCTGAAAAATTGTGCCTTAGGCACTGGTGTGGTGGCATGGATCATTGAGGAGGAGGAAGAGGATAGTCAGTGAACATAACAGGACAGTCACTCAGCATCAGCATAGGCAGTCTTGAAGGGATGTGACATTATAAATTATTCCGTTATATCCGCTTCAGGTGTCTGGTAGCTGGTGGTGATCCAAGACTGATTCATTTTTATGAAGGTCAGTCGATCAACCGAGTCGGTGGACAGGCGCGCCCTATGATCGGTGACAAATCCTCCAGCAGCACTGAATGTGCGTTCGGAAAGAACGCTGGATGCAGGACAGGCCAGTAGCTCAATTGCATACTGTGCAAGCTCTGGCCAGTGATCCATCCTCAGGACCCAGTAAGCCAGAGGATTTTCGGTGGGAAAGGTGTCCAAGTCTGACCTTGCCCCTAGGTATTCCTGCACCATGTATATCAGACGCTGGCGATGGTTGCTGGAACCGATCATACCTTGGGGCTGCGGACTAAAAAATTGTCTGAACGCATCGGTCAGACGTCCACCTTCCCCACCGCTCCTTCTGCTACTGACCGAAGCCTCAGCAACTTGTCGTCCAGGACCAGGAGTTTGTAACCTCCCAGTTTCTGGGAACGCGTTGCACAGACCTTTCTGCAAGGCCTCCCTGAGATGTCTCATCCTCTGCTCCCTCTGCGACGGCAAGATAAGGTCCGCAATCTTACCCTTGTACCGTGGATCAAGGAGAGTGGCCAGCCAGTAATGGTCACTCTCCTTGATCCGAAGAACACGAGGATCCTTCCGCAGGCTTTGCAGGATCAGGGAGGCCATGCAGCGTAGGTTAGCTGAGGCATTCGGTCCGGAGTCTTCTGGGTCACTGAGGATGACATGATCGCCAGCCACCTCCTCCCAGCCACGTACAAGTCCACTGGTTTGTTGGGACTGTACATCATCCCTAAAAGACTGCTGCTGCTGATGCTGAGTGCCAGGCTCCACCTCCATGCTCACACAATCCTCCTCCTCCTCCTCCTCCTCCTCCTCCTCTTCCTGTGTGATGGGTGGGACAGAAGGAACATTGTCTGGATAAAGGGGGCCTTGAGAGACAAGGAAGTCCTCCTCTTCCTGCCTCTGTTCTGCCTCAAGTGCCCTGTCCATTATCCCACGCAGCGTATGCTCCAACAGGTGGACAAGAGGTACAGTGTCACTGATGCATGCACTGTCACTGCTCACCATCCTCGTGGCCTCCTCAAATGGTGAGAGGACAGTGCATGCATCCCTGATCATGCTCCACTGGCGTGGGGAAAAAAAGCCAAGCTCCCCTGACCCTGTCCTGGTGCCGTAGTCGCAAAGGTACTCATTGATGGCCCTCTGCTGCGTGTGCAGTCGCTGCAGCATGGCCAACGTTGAGTTCCACCTGGTGGGCATGTCACATATTAGGCGGTTCTTGGGCAGGTTCAGCTCCTTTTGCAGCTCAGTCAGCCGAGCACTGGCATTATAAGATCGGCGGAAATGCACACAGACTTTCCTGGCCTGCCTCAGGACATCCTGTAAGCCTGGGAACCTGCCCAAGAACCGCTGCACCACCAGGTTGAGGACGTGAGCCATACAGGGCACATGGGTGAGCTGCCCCTGTCGCAGGGCGGAGAGGAGGTTGGTGCCATTATCAGAAACGACCATTCCTGGCTTAAGCTGGCGTGGCGTCAACCACCTCTCGGCCTGCCCCTGCAGAGCTGCCAGAACCTCTGGCCCAGTGTGGCTCCTGTCCCCCAAACACACCAGCGCAAGCACGGCATGGCATCTTTTTGCCTGCGTACTCGCGTAGCCCCTTGTACACCTACGGAGCACCGCTGGTTCCGAGGACAGAGCACTCGAAGAGGACATGGAGGAAGAAGAAGAGGAGGGGGTGGAGGAGAGAGGTGTGTCACAACCAGTAGTAGCATTTTGGAGGCGTGGTGGCGGAACAACCTCCAACACTACTGCACCTTGTCCTGCATCCCTCCCAGCTACCAATAGAGTGACCCAATGGGCCGTGAAAGAAAGATAACGTCCCTGTCCATGCCTGCTGGACCATGAGTCAGCGGTAATATGCACCTTACCGCTGACCGCCCTGTCCAGCGAGGCATGGACATTGCCTTCCACATGCCAGTAGAGAGACGGAATCGCCTTCCGTGAGAAAAAGTGGCGTTTGGGAACCTGCCACTGAGGAACCGCACATTGAACAAACTCACGGAAGGGGGCCGAGTCTATCAACTGAAAAGGCAGCAGTTGAAGTGCTAGCAATTTAGCCAAGCTAGCATTCAACCGCTGGGCATGTGGATGGCTGGGAGTATACTTCTTTCGACGGTCCAGCAGCTGGGGCAGGGAAATTTGCCTGCTACAATCGGACGTCGGTGTACTGCAAGTACTTGGTTGTGACACACCTAATTCTACACCTTCAGTCCTCTCAGAGCAGCTTTCAGAGAGGACTGAAGATATAGTGGGGATGGAGATCCCAGCTGATGAGGAGCAAGGAGAGGTCCGCTTTGTTCTTTGGTGTGGGTCTTTTATGTGTGCTTGCCAACGAGCTGCATGGCAGGTCGACATATGTCTGCTCATGCTTGTGGTGCCCAAGCGGCTGATGTTTTGGCCACGCGAGATACGCTTGAGACAAATATTGCAAATAGCAGTGGTGCGATCTGATGCACTCGTCTCAAAAAAGGCCCACACCAAAGAACTTTTGTGATAACGTGCAGAGGCAGCGCCCTGCACAGGCGGAGCTCTGCGGTGTGGTACAGTTGCTGTGCTGGCCTCTAGCTGGCCTCCAGGGGGCATCCTGCCTCGTTGGACATGTGACGCTGCATCCTCCTCCTCCTCCTCCTCTCTCCCTTCAGGCACCCACGTGGAGTCAGTGACCTCATCATCCCCTCCCTCTTCACCACTAGAGCAAACCTGGCAGTAAGCTGCAGCTGGTGGAACACTACTGCCAGATTGCTGTCCTTCAGCATCCCCTCTCTCTGCGCGCACACTACTGACTTCCTCAAGCTGGGTATCATCATCCGAGCCTTCGAATCGTTGGGCATCCTCCTGGAGCATGTACCCAACACTGTGCTCAAACAGTTCGGGGGACTCCTCAGGAGGACATGGTGGGTCTAGGGAAGGGGTGGCTGATGATGCCATTGAGTACGCGTTGGCAGCTGCTCTGCCAGTACCCTGAGCCTGGGTGAGAGAGGATGAGGAGGATGAGGAGGGCTTGGTCATCCATTCTACCAAGCCTTCGGCATGATGCGGCTCCACATGTCCAGCTGCCGAAAACAAAGACAAGCGTGTCCCATGGCCACGTGCTGATGACGATGCACGACCACGTCCACGGCCAGCACTGTTGTCTCTAGAAACAGAGCCTGCCTGCCCTGTGTTCTTGCCTCGGCACGCTCTGCCTCTCCTTGGCGGTCTTCCAGCCATTGTAGTCGGTAGTGTATATAGTATAAAAAATAGAACTCCTATGTGTGCTCACAACACACTGTAGGTCCTATGGGTGCTGACACTAACACACTATAGGTACTATGTGTGCTGCTGACAAGAAAATATAGGAGCTCTGTTTGCTGCCACTAACACACTAGAAGTCCTATGGGTGCTGCTGAGAAGAAAATATAGGAGCTCTGTTTGCTGCCACTAACACACTAGAAGTCCTATGGGTGCTGCTGAGAAGAAAATATAGGAGCTCTGTGTGATGCCACTAACACACTAGAAGTCCTATGGGTGCTGCTGAGAAGAAAATATAGGAACTCTGTGTGATGCCACTAACACACTAGAAGTCCTATGGGTGCTGCTGAGAAGAAAATATAGGAGCTCTGTTTGCTGCCACTAACACACTAGAAGTCCTATGGGTGCTGCTGAGAAGAAAATATAGGAGCTCTGTGTGATGCCACTAACACACTAGAAGTCCTATGGGTGCTGCTGAGAAGAAAATATAGGAGCTCTGTTTGCTGCCACTAACACACTAGAAGTCCTATGGGTGCTGCTGAGAAGAAAATATAGGAGCTCTGTGTGATACCACTAACACACTAGAAGTCCTATGGGTGCTGCTGAGAAGAAAATATAGGAGCTCTGTTTGCTGCCACTAACACACTAGAAGTCCTATGGGTGCTGCTGAGAAGAAAATATAGGAGCTCTGTTTGCTGCCACTAACACACTAGAAGTCCTATGGGTGCTGCTGAGAAGAAAATATAGGAGCTCTGTTTGCTGCCACTAACACACTAGAAGTCCTATGGGTGCTGCTGAGAAGAAAATATAGGAGCTCTGTGTGATGCCACTAACACACTAGAAGTCCTATGGGTGCTGCTGAGAAGAAAATATAGGAGCTCTGTTTGCTGCCACTAACACACTAGAAGTCCTATGGGTGCTGCTGAGAAGAAAATATAGGAGCTCTGTTTGCTGCCACTAACACACTAGAAGTCCTATGGGTGCTGCTGAGAAGAAAATATAGGAGCTCTGTGTGATGCCACTAACACACTAGAAGTCCTATGGGTGCTGCTGAGATGAAAATATAGGAACTCTGTGTGATGCCACTAACACATTAGAAGTCCTATGGGTGCTGCTGAGAAGAAAATATAGGAGCTCTGTTTGCTGCCACTAACACACTAGAAGTCCTATGGGTGCTGCTGAGAAGAAAATATAGGAGCTCTGTGTGATGCCACTAACACACTAGAAGTCCTATGGGTGCTGCTGAGAAGAAAATATAGGAGCTCTGTTTGCTGCCACTAACACACTAGAAGTCCTATGGGTGCTGCTGAGAAGAAAATATAGGAGCTCTGTTTGCTGCCACTAACACACTAGAAGTCCTATGGGTGCTGCTGAGAAGAAAATATAGGAGCTCTGTTTGCTGCCACTAACACACTAGAAGTCCTATGGGTGCTGCTGAGAAGAAAATATAGGAGCTCTGTTTGCTGCCACTAACACACTAGAAGTCCTATGGGTGCTGCTGAGAAGAAAATATAGGAGCTCTGTTTGCTGCCACTAACACACTAGAAGTCCTATGGGTGCTGCTGAGAAGAAAATATAGGAGCTCTGTGTGATGCCACTAACACACTAGAAGTCCTATGGGTGCTGCTGAGAAGAAAATATAGGAGCTCTGTTTGCTGCCACTAACACACTAGAAGTCCTATGGGTGCTGCTGAGAAGAAAATATAGGAGCTCTGTGTGATGCCACTAACACACTAGAAGTCCTATGGGTGCTGCTGAGAAGAAAATATAGGAGCTCTGTTTGCTGCCACTAACACACTAGAAGTCCTATGGGTGCTGCTGAGAAGAAAATATAGGAGCTCTGTTTGCTGCCACTAACACACTAGAAGTCCTATGGGTGCTGCTGAGAAGAAAATATAGGAGCTCTGTTTGCTGCCACTAACACACTAGAAGTCCTATGGGTGCTGCTGAGAAGAAAATATAGGAGCTCTGTTTGCTGCCACTAACACACTAGAAGTCCTATGGGTGCTGCTGAGAAGAAAATATAGGAGCTCTGTGTGATGCCACTAACACACTAGAAGTCCTATGGGTGCTGCTGAGAAGAAAATATAGGAGCTCTGTTTGCTGCCACTAACACACTAGAAGTCCTATGGGTGCTGCTGAGAAGAAAATATAGGAGCTCTGTTTGCTGCCACTAACACACTAGAAGTCCTATGGGTGCTGCTGAGAAGAAAATATAGGAGCTCTGTGTGATGCCACTAACACACTAGAAGTCCTATGGGTGCTGCTGAGATGAAAATATAGGAACTCTGTGTGATGCCACTAACACATTAGAAGTCCTATGGGTGCTGCTGAGAAGAAAATATAGGAGCTCTGTTTGCTGCCACTAACACACTAGAAGTCCTATGGGTGCTGCTGAGAAGAAAATATAGGAGCTCTGTGTGATGCCACTAACACACTAGAAGTCCTATGGGTGCTGCTGAGAAGAAAATATAGGAGCTCTGTTTGCTGCCATTAACACACTAGAAGTCCTATGGGTGCTGCTGAGAAGAAAATATAGGAGCTCTGTTTGCTGCCACTAACACACTAGAAGTCCTATGGGTGCTGCTGAGAAGAAAATATAGGAGCTCTGTTTGCTGCCACTAACACACTAGAAGTCCTATGGGTGCTGCTGAGAAGAAAATATAGGAGCTCTGTTTGCTGCCACTAACACACTAGAAGTCCTATGGGTGCTGCTGAGAAGAAAATATAGGAGCTCTGTGTGATGCCACTAACACACTAGAAGTCCTATGGGTGCTGCTGAGAAGAAAATATAGGAGCTCTGTTTGCTGCCACTAACACACTAGAAGTCCTATGGGTGCTGCTGAGAAGAAAATATAGGAGCTCTGTGTGATGCCACTAACACACTAGAAGTCCTATGGGTGCTGCTGAGAAGAAAATATAGGAGCTCTGTTTGCTGCCACTAACACACTAGAAGTCCTATGGGTGCTGCTGAGAAGAAAATATAGGAGCTCTGTGTGATGCCACTAACACACTAGAAGTCCTATGGGTGCTGCTGAGAAGAAAATATAGGAGCTCTGTTTGCTGCCACTAACACACTAGAAGTCCTATGGGTGCTGCTGAGAAGAAAATATAGGAGCTCTGTTTGCTGCCACTAACACACTAGAAGTCCTATGGGTGCTGTTGGGGTGCAATGCTGTGCTAACAGCACTGCGGTTGGTACTACTGCAATACTGTACTAACAGTAAGCACGCACCAGACTAATCCCCAGCAGCAGCTAATAACACACTAACTGTGCAATCAGCAGCAATGAACGATCAATGACTTAGGTAGCAATGGTTTAGCAAAGAAATAGCCAATGGTTTAGCAAAGAAGAGCAAATCTTTCAGTATCAAGCAAAGACAGAATCAGCAGACTAATCTCTCCTAAAGCCGGAACTCATGTGACCGGGGCCGATGGCGTGGCGGCCTTTTAAATGGTGGGGCGTGTACTAAAGCCCCTGAGCTGTAATTGGCTACAGCCGTCCTGCCTGTAGCCAATTATTGCTCTCCGAGTTTCGGGCGCTGTGATTGGCCAAGCACGCGGGGTCACAGTGCATGCTTGGCCAATCATCAGCCAGCAATGCACTGCGCCGGCCGCGCCGGCCGCAATGCATTGCGGGGCCGCTCGCATCACACGAATGTGATGCGAACGGCCCAAATAGTTCTGGGCTCGACGAGCGAGCGAACGCCCGATGCTCGATTCGAACATGGGTTCGAATCGAGCACCGGGCCCATCCCTAGTGCACACAACCAATATAATGAGGGTCTGGTGAGAGCAGAAGGGGAAGGATGGTGGAGAGTGAGCAACTTGCTACTGCTAAGTGAAGACAGACTTATGTCTGGAGAGCGGTCTGCCCTGTGGGAGACTGCAGCCCATGTAAAGGGGATTCTTTGCCCAGGGACTGGGAAAGGCTGGCCAGCCTTGAGAGTCGGGGAGACTGAGGAAGCCAGTAAGTCCAGGGAGCTGGAAAGAATTGTTTCTATTTGAAAGCAAGCAGAGGAACTGCTGACAAGAGCCAGGTGGCTTGGTATGTTTTCATTTATGTGCTGAATGAAGTTTAAACCCCTGCGTGGGAATCCTGAATAGACATTTTTCTTTTGTTTTTCTGTTTAAATAAACGTGGGCTACCAGGCCCTTAACTAGAATGCCTGTCTGATTATGGACTCCCTGCATAAAAATGCATCTATCCACTTGAGCTAAAACACCCCAATATCACAGTGGTGGATTCAGCGGGCAACACTACGGTGGAATCCGGGTCCTTGCTCCATAGTGAGTTCAGGTCAGGAACTGTTGGCTGTCTATGGAAGTGCAGCCAGGCAAAAGGCATTGCGTGTTGCAGGTGGTGTACCTGTAAAGAAAAAAGTAAAAAAAAAATTCTCTCTGCGGTGAACTGCTGCTAGCTGTGTGTGGCAGCCAGGCGAACTGCATTGCGCAGAAGTTTATTTGATGGACTGTTGCATGCAGGTAGTGCACCTGTGAGAATTGTTTTCCTTTTACTACTGTGAACTGTGTAACAAACTGCTGTGCATGTGACTGCAAAGATGAGGCAGTCAAAACACAAGAAGTTCATATTAAATCAAGTTCAAGGGGAAGTGAGCTCAGCGTGGCCTGAGAAGATGTCTACGCCTAGGAGGGCCAGTCAAAAGGGGCCAGTGGTGTATGAGACCGTGAATGAGTGGTTCAAGCAGAACCAGACTAAAGAGTTGGATGCAGTTCAAGGGGCTATGATCTTGGCCTCTGATTACATGCAGTCCATGCTGCCCACAGAGGAGGTTGGGGACTTCCTGGAAAAATTTGAAAAAGTCGCTGTAAGGAGAAAATGGCCTAGGAATCGGTGGCCAAAATTGCTGCAAACCTTGTTACAGATAGAGTTCCGGTCGGTTTACCATTTGATGGATGGGGACCAGGATGACTACTGCAAGTTTAAAGAGGAAATCCTTCTCAGAGGAGAGTTCCATTGCATCATGGGCTCCAGCAAAGAGAGGTCATCGCCCATAGCAACGGGAGACGCATTACTGCGACAACAAAGCACCAGTCGAGTGGTGGCTCGGGAGAGCATGAGTGTGCATCGGTGTACCAGCCCTGCGTTTTCTGCAAGCATATCGGTTGTCACCCCTGGCAACAGTGGCAAGAAGTCTGTGTGGACTGCAGGGGGTACCAATGAGCATGAGGAATATAAAGATGTGTATTATGGCCGCTTATGTGAAGTGGTCAGCCCAGAAAGAAGGGCACAACAGTCTGTATTCACCAGGAGGTGTAGCCAACCATCTTTGGAGTGCTGGTCTGCTGTTACCCCTAGCAACAGGGATCCTGTGTTACATGCAGGGGGTGTTGGTGGGTCCGGAAAGGCTGCAGTGTTGCTCCATGACCACATGGAAGAGTCAGCCTGTGGAGACCCCACAGATGAGAGACAACACACTCAAATGAAGGCTATGACAACGGCTACAGGAATTGGTAAGACTGTTGCAGTTTATGGGACAGAACCCAATGAAATTAAAGTGTGTTCAGCGGGGAGATCCGCAGTACAGGTGGACTTGCTACAGTGTGCTACCCAGAGTAGGGGGAAGGCACAGAGTAAAGCCCAACTGGCAGCAGGACTAGAGACTAAAAAGGACATGGGGACTCTGTATGTACCTGGTGGAATCCAGCAGAGTGCTGGAAGAGCTGTACTAGGGGTGACCAAAGAAATCCATATACCATGTTCCCTAGTGACAGAGACAGGTGCTGCAGGGTTGCCCGGGGAAACCTCCCAGGAGCCCACAGTGTTGGAGCAGAGGGTTTCCCAGGTCAGCTGTGGAGCTGCTCAAGTGGGTAAAGGGCCACCCACAATAGCTACAGCTATGTCTAAGTGTCATGATGATCCTCTAAAGGTTGAGAAATGTATTTCTGGAAATGTCATGTTTGAAAATAATGTTGGTAATGTATTTACTAAAAAGGTTGGAGGCAGAGCTGCAGGGTTGTCTGTGGAAACCTCCAGGGATCGCCCTGTGTTGGAACTGGAGGTTTTCCAGGACCACTCTGGCACTACTCTGGGGGAACAAGGAGTGACTGCACCACACAATGAGAGTGTGTGGGTGCAGACCACCCGCCTGGTATGTGACCAGATTGGTGAACAAGTTATTCACCCTGTTAAAGCTGGTAGTGTAAAGCTGGATGTGATGGTAGCGCCACCAGAACAATCTGGTCAAAATAGTGTATTGCACCCTGCGTTCTGACGAAGCATCGTCCCAATGTGACATAAGTGAAACTGTGCTTGTACAATGTGATGCGTATAGAGATGACAAATGTACAGTATTGGGTAATGAGTCCCAGGTTCCTTTGGTGCCTCTTGGAACAGGTGATGCACTGCTTCAGGATACCGGTCAGGGAAGTACCACTGACTGGGACAGCTGGGCCAAACAATTGCTGGCCAGGCTGGATAAGGCTAGGTTGCGTAACACAGATGTGGACATGACACCTGCTATGCCCAATGGCGGGATTGCAGGGTGGCCAGTGGCGTGTTGGCCCCGGCAGAGATTGGCCCCCTCCAATCAGAAGGACCGGTTAAGGGCGCATGCATGGCAGTTGGGTTATATGCAGCCCAACTGCTGGAAAATAGTGAATGCAAAAATGGCAATGTGACGTATGACCTGCAGCGGCTCGCTGATGCTGGGACCGAGAGGGTAAATGTGAGACGCACATCTGACAGCGCTCCAGTTGAGCACCAGGCTGTGAAGACCGATACCGCCAGTGAAGTGGAGGTCACTGTATATGTCCCTACCTTTCCAGCTTCAGTGGATGAGCCCCTCCACGTCATTGATAATGGAACAGTCCCTAGAAAGGTCTTGCATGTAGATGTGGATTGCATTAAGCTGACAAATGTGTTGTTGAAAATTCTTGAAGTCCAAAAAACACATTTGCTGTACACTTGGGTGTCTCCACCGTGGTCGGACAAGGTGGTACTGCATAGTACCAGTAGGTGGAGCCAAGTAGTACAAGCTATGCTTGATGTTAATCACGAGAGGAACTGGTTGGTACCATATTTATTAGCAGTGTGGCAAATGGTCTCAAGGTTCTCTGAGAGGGTGCTTCCAGTTACCGGTTTGGATGGAAGGCGCTCAGGAGAACGTTTGAAAACATCAGAGGTCTCTCCGCCTGATGCTGTGACTAGGAAAAGTTCTGCTGGTGTGGTCCAAAGTGCGGCTGAGCAGTCGTCAGAGGGCACGGACACTGCCTCACCCACTAGACCTCACGTGAAGGAAGGGCCCGAAATAGACGTGGCAGTAGCAGAGATTTTTCATGTCATTCGCACAAAGGTACAAATTAAAGTACCCGGAGACACTGTGAGGGGAACCACTGATGGTATTGGAAGTGGCAACATCAGAATTTGTGGTATGTCACTGGTTGTTACTGATAACAAGGGTTTAGTTGCCGTGGGTAACCTCAGAAAAGTTGTTAAACCAAAAAAAACTGTTGTGATGGGAAAAACTGGTATCGGTGAAGGAAAAGGTAGTTCCCCATTAGGCAAAGTATTAGGAACAGGTCCCCTATATCAAAGTGAGGGTATTAGGGAAGGCAGAGTTCCCCAGAGAAAAGCAAATAAGCCCAGGAACCCCAGAAGAGGGAGAAAGCGTAGAATAAAAACGAGTAGGATCCTATGGAGAGTTAAGGAAGGACTTGGCTGGAAGCGCACCCGAAAAAAGGGTTGGGCCTACGCGGCTGACAGCTGGCACAGAGGTGTCCCAACCCTGGTGACGTGTGCTGGTGTTCCTCCCTCCAGATCGAAACATAGGGGGGGATATGTGATAGTGAAAGTCCCTGTCCCTATGGAAAGGGAGCAAAAACGGACACAGAGTCTGCATGTCAGCAGACTGCAGAACTACAGAGCATAGCTTGGAAATTGAGAAAACTGTTTTGGCAGCTTTCTCCGGGTTTTGCTAAGTTCGGATGGGGCTGTGTAGTTTGGAGATCCCGCAGAGACTTGGGTGGGATGGGGTCTCCAACCCTGTGTCCGGGTCTTGTGGACAGCCAGCATGGTGTGTGCTCAGGTGCACACAACCAATATAATGAGGGGCTGGTGAGAGCAGAAGGGGAAGGATGGTGGAGAGTGAGCAACTTGCTACTGCTAAGTGAAGACAGACTTATGTCTGGAGAGCGGTCTGCCCTGTGGGAGACTGCAGCCCATGTAAAGGGGATTCTTTGCCCAGGGACTGGGAAAGGCTGGCCAGCCTTGAGAGTCGGGGAGACTGAGGAAGCCAGTAAGTCCAGGGAGCTGGAAAGAATCGTTTCTATTTGAAAGCAAGCAGAGGAACTGCTGACAAGAGCCAGGTGGCTTGGTATGTTTTCATTTATGTGCTGAATGAAGTTTAAACCCCTGCGTGGGAATCCTGAATAGACATTTTTCTTTTGTTTTTCTGTTTAAATAAACGTGGGCTACCAGGCCCTTAACTAGAAGGCCTGTCTGATATGGACTCACTGCATAAAAATGCATCTATCCACTTGAGCTAAAACACCCCAATATCACAATATATATACATGTGTGTGTGTGTGTATGTGTATATGTATGTGTGTATATATATATATATATATATATTTTAAAAGAAAAAAGTTGCGCTATTGAAAATATCACCAGTACAGCAACTGGTGACAGTGTGAAATTGAGCCAACAGGCTCACACAGTAAATATATGACACAAATAATGAAAGTGAGTGATGCGAACATGTGATAAAAAATCACATAGACCAAAAACCACAGAAGTTATCGCATATAGTCCAAACAATAAAGTTCATATGCACAAAAAGAACTCCTCCACCGTGCTGGTTGTGATCCAATGTATTACACCACAAGCAAGTGTAAAATAGGACAGCCTCCACCAATAGATTTACTGCCTCTTACCAAAAATGATGGATCCCTTGTCACAGGGGATCAAAGAACGCCTGTGGCTATTCCCCAGCCAAGGGTATGGGGCAGGCAGCGTCTCATTGACCAGGAGATCCGCAACTCTCAGTGATAGAAAACACTGTCCCCGTAAATAAAGAGATGGATATACTATAGTGTAAAACCTTTTAACACGTTTAATAAAAAAGACGAATGCACACTTACATGAATGCAGATAAAAAAGAGCGAAAATAAGCCGGCCGGCTCTTAGACATAAAACAGCCCATATGCCTCCGGGTAGCGTGGGCGCGATGACGTCAGAATGTAGCTCCTCCCTACGCGTTTCGTCATCAAAGACGTGTTCACGGGAAATATATATATACACACACACACACACACAGTATAATCTCACAAAAGTGAGTACACCCCTCACATTTTTGTAAATTTATTATATCTTTTCATGTGACAACACCAAAGAAACTACACTTTGCTACAATGAAAAGTAGTGAGTGTACAGCTTGTATAACAGTGTAAATTTGCTGTCCAGTCAAAATAACTCAACACACATCCATTAATGTCGAATCCGCTGGCAACACAAAAGTGAGTACACCCCTATGTGAAAATGTCCAAATTGGGCCCAATGTGTTAATATTTTGTGTGGCCACCATTATTTTCCAGCACTGCCTTAACCCTCTTGGGTATGGAGTTCACCAGAGCCTCACAGGTTGCCACTGGATGTCCTCTTCCACTCCTCCATGATGACATCACAGAGCTGGTGGATGTTAGAAACCTTTCGCTCCTCCATCCTCCATTTGAGGATGCCCCACAGATGCTCAATAGGGTTTAGGTCTAGAGATATGCTTGGCCAGTCCATCATCTTAACCCTCAGCTCCTTTAGCAAGGCAGTGGTCATCTTGGAGGTGTGTTTGGGTTCGTAATCATGTTAGAATACTGCCCTGCGGCCCAGTCCCCGAAGGGAGGGGATCATGCTCTGCTTCAGTATGTCACAGTACATGTTGGCAATCATTGTTCCCTCAATGAACTGTAGCTCCCCAGTGTTAAATCAGGTTAGGGAGTCTATAAACAAGACATTCATATGAGATAGTAGATCCAAATCTTTGTAAAATAATTTTAGGTGCTTTATTCATACACTGCAGTGGAGAGACTCAACATACAGATGCCCAGCTCTACTTGGCCGAAAGGAGAAGGAAGTGTCTCTGACAGCGGCCGAATAGCGCCGCAAAATTGACGGTAAAGCGCCGCTAAAAATAGCGGTGCTTTACCGCCAACACACTTCCCGCCCCAGTGTGAAAGGGGCCTTAGGGATGTACTCACTTTTGTTGCCAGCAGTTTAGGACAGTAATGGCTGTGTGTTGAGTTATTTTGAGGGGACAGCAAATTTACACTGTTATACAAGCTGTACACTCACTACTTTATATTGTAACAAAGTGTAATTTCTTCAGTGTTGTCACATGAAAAGATATAAGAAAATATTTACAAACATGTGAGGCGTGTACTCACTTTTGTGAGATACTGTATATAATTATTTTCTTTGTCCTTGGTGCTGGAACAGTTACAGAGCTGTGTGCTTTTCTAATGTCTGTATCATTTTGTGGACAAAGTACAGTAAAGTTTCATTTTAATATCAGAATCCAGCAGAAGACAAAATGATTTCAGTCAAAAACTGCTTAGCATTCCTACACATTAGGAGTAAAGCAAGGACACAGCTTCCTAGCTGAATGTAACTTACTTATTTTTAGTCGTCTATTACTGCTGCACGGTTGCTGAAGTCAAGGTTCCCACGCCTATTGTTCTCAACATGATACTGCCATTTGATTGTATGTGTAGCACACGGGGCAGAACAGTGCAGTAATTAGGAATCATTATGTAGATGGAGCACAAATAAGTCTGCTTTGTTACTTTCTATCACATTTCACTTATACTTCTGTTCTTTGATCAACATGTACTGTAGATTGTGGAAGCACACCAAGATGGCGAACACACTCTCACATAAGCACATTCACATTGGGAAATGAGAACGACTCTATATAATGGGCCTTTCCTTTCATGTGTTTTATTAAATGTGTTTAAAATATATATACAGTATATATGAAGCAAAATTTCTACTTCTTATGTCCAGTGGTTAGATTTGTGCCAGAAATACAATAGGACATTTCTTATAAACATCATTCCTCATAATTATGTCTTTTCATTTTAGTTTTTCTTTTAAGCCAGTAGTGTAGCTATGGATCTATACTCCCCTTTTGCTGCTCAGAAATAAGACTGGCATTCATGGAGAGTGAACCAGCTAGGATGGAGTCATATTTTATGTAGGGGACCCCCAGTCATGCAGGGAAGTTACATCATGGGCAACAGTTTTCCCATACATCCCCGCTATTAGTCATGTGACATCTGATAACATAATTGGATGCAGGGGACACGTGGCAAAGTGCCTAGACATTCTGTACCAGCTGTGTAATCACATACCCAGCTTGGCATCCGAAGGCATGACTTCTATCTCTGTTTGGTACAGGCCCCTGTTACATGGGTGTTCCAGCTCTGTTTTGGACCTGCATGGATCAAAGGCAGGCTGCATTGTAACCCTATGGGTGGCTGGATGTAAGCTTTTAAATCTGGGCCCATTCAGGTTTTTTTGGATCAAACAGAACCAGTTTTCATCCAGGTCCACTTTTACTGGCCTGAGTGGCTGTGGGTATATATAGGGGACGCACGTCCCCTTATATCTGGCCACGCATAAGATTAACATGGGCCATAATGGACATTGATGTCGTGAATGTGAAATCTGTTTCTATTCTGATCCAGCTCAACAGTCTAGGATTCCCTGCAGAGATGGAACGGAGGGCTCCCATGTTTGGGACCCAGCCTGTGAATGTGAACACTTTAACTCCTGTTGCGAGCCAATGTATTAGCTCTATACTATATGTCGGGGGGGAGGGGCAACCTTTTGACCTTCTTGGACCACATTGGAAGTAGAGGAATTGCCTTGAGCCACACATCAAATACACTAACAATAAAGCTGGGTGCACAAGATCCGAACTCTGACAACCGACTTCCGTTGAACGGGCATGCTGGAAAAACAGCATCCAACCAGCAGCCAAACAGCACTGACAGCCAACTGTTGCAAGTGCTGATCGGTGTGTTCTGGCGGGGGGGGGGGGTCACCCCTGTTTGAACACAATAGCACAGTGCGTGAGTTCGCCGCACTGACATTGCTTGTATTAGTATGGCAAGGTTTTTTTTTTCGTTTAGCCCAATGGGTTGAGCAAAAGAAAAATACTAAGTGTGTGTACCCAGCTTAAGGATGGCTGATGAACTGAAAAAGTCAGGCAGATTACCAGTTAACAAATGGATGTGAACTATGTGCTGTGTGGGGAGGTTGTGGGAGGGTGCGACTAAAATTTATGGGGGCATAGCCCACCCCAGCACCCTCCTAAAACCAGGTATGCAGCACTTGTCTGGCACTAGCAGGAATACCTGTACTCACCGCCGGTGCAATGCTAAACATGGCATCCCTGGCATCCCCCTAGACATGCCTGTGCCTAGCTTGTCTCTGCCGGCCACCGCCAAGGCTGCTATGCCAAACACGGCATTCCTGGCATCCCTCCAAGCCTGGCCTGTCCATGCCGGCCACCGCCGTGATTGCTATGCCATGAATGCCATCCCTGGCATCCCTCCAGACATGCTTGTTTGGCTGCATACCTGTCTTGGGCCACATGCGGGATGCGGGTTGGACAGCCCTGCTATATACTGTATGAATATTACCAGCTTAATTTAGAACTAAAGCCATACCTTTTTTTTTTTTTCTGGATAGAGTAAAGGAGAGTTATAACCCCTGCCAGTTTTATTTTCTTTCCATCTATGTTCCATTGGGGAGATTTCCCTTCACATCCTGTAAGGGAATCCCTGGTTCTCACCAGAAATAGTGTCCCTATTGGAAGATTTCCCCGGTATTCCTGTTTTAGTGATAACCAAAAAATTTAAATTTTCCTTTACTTTTACTCACGGTGATAATGGTAAACAGGTCAAGTAGAGGTGCGTAAACTTCCCTAATGAAGGCACAGACAGGAATAAAAACCTGATAGACGTTCTATCCCTCTCCACTCCAAATCTTATTTTTTTTTTTAGCCTTTAGTTATACTTTAATACCAATGGCAAAGGTTTGTTGGTTTGTTTGAATTTATAATCTATTTTTGGAAACGTAGATGAGGGCAGTCATATGTGCTAGCTAGATAAATACAGCATGTTGCCCCTTCTTTTCAGTAGCAAAATACAGAATAGCAGAATACAGTGATTGGGTTACTCTAATCTCAATGTATAAAACGGTGTCAGGTGACTTTTACTGATATTACATCTCCTAAGTGACACCATTTTAAGAATGCAATACCTAACAGTATAGGGTGAACCAGGTTTTTTTTTGTTTTTTGTTTTTTTTATGTGGATTTGAACATTTTTGTTATTTCATATTTTTCATCCTGTTAAAGAATTTGATTCCTGTGCTGTACCAGAAAGCCTATAGATTTATCAGCCCCTGTAGGCTGACGTCTTTTATTGGCTTTGGACTTCACTGTACAGATTATTGACATGTTCAACCAACAATTATGAATTGCGCTTCCACTAGAGACTTCCCATAGGTTCCAAAACCTTGTTTGACAAGCCTGTTGTTAATGTGACATTCAGCTAAATTAAACTGTGTGCTTTGCAATCTTGGATATTAGCTCAGCCCAGTTTGAAGTTTCTGAACAGGTACATTTTATCTATGCACACCATATGGTAGCGAAACAATGTAGTTACTTTTCCTTTTGACATTCATCCTGCTGTTGCTGAGTATCAAGAAATTGAAATGGTTGACTTTGACTCTCTCTATCGAAATTTTTACTTATAAAGCTGCATGTAGTCACGAGCTGCCCCAATACTGTGTGCACAGACACTGCAGAATCTTATTTTAAAGAAAACAATAGTATGTCTAATTTATGTTTTTTTTTTTGCAGTATATTGTGAATTGAATTCATGTTATTTCATGTTGCTTCCGTGTTTACGCAGTAAGAGCCAGTTCACACCATAGAAACGCAATCCGGATGCGTTCCAGGTGCTTTTTTGCATGCGCGTTTTTGATGCAGTCCAGTGCTTTTTTTCACCCCACTTTTTTCTTAACCTTAAATAATGACAATTGTGTTCCAGTGCGTTTTTGGTGCATTCTGGTGCGTTCCAGTGCGTTTTTGATGCGTTTTACAGCATTCTAGTTCAGTCCAGTGCAGGTAAAATGCAGCATGTTCTACTTTTTATACTGGAACACACTGGAACTGAAAGCACTGGTGTGAACTATGCCATTGAAAACCATATAACCTACTTTCCATGCATTTTTGATGCAGAAAAAAATGCACTGGACTGCATGTGGGGTGAACTGGCCCTTAGGGTGTAATGTTCCTAAGCATAGCGATCTCCAATGAGCGGCCTTCCCCGTGACAGCGTGTAGGGGTTCCATTTCCCCGCAGCTGCTATCACATTTAGTGCTAGTTCACACCAGATGCAGTTCCTTTCAGTTCCATGTGCTTTTTTTCTGCACAAAATGCATGCACAGTGTTTTCCATGTGTAGCGGAGTGCTAAATTTAGGGGAAGTGTTTGGGTGGCAGTTGTGCCCAAACACCCTAATTAACCACTTGACAACTGGGCACTAAATCCCCTTCGTGCCCGGACCAATTTTCAGCTTTCAGTGCTCTCACACTTTGAATGACAATTACTCAGTCATGTAATACTGTACCCAAATGATTTTTTGGTCCTTTTTTTCATACAAATAGAGCTTTCTTTTGGTGGTATTTGATCACCTCTGGGTTTTATTTTTTGCGCTATAAATGAAAAAATACGGCAAATTTTGAAAAAAAAAGGTTTTTTTTTTTAGTTTATGTGATAAAATTTTGCAAATTATGAATCTTTATAAAATTTGGCCACAATTTATACTGCTACATATCTTTGGTAAAAATAACCCAAATTAGTGGATATTATTTGGTCTTTGTGAAAGTTATAGAGTCTACAAGCTGTGGTGCGGATCATAAACAATTGATCACACCTAATGTACTGGTGGCCTATCTCATTTCTTACGACCCGAACAAGCCAGCAAAGCACAAATACCCCCCAAATGACCCCTTTTTTAAAATTAGACATTCCAAGGTATTTAGTAAGATGCATCGTGAGGTTTTTGATGTTGTAATTTTTTCCCACAATTCTTTGCAAAATGAAGATTTATTTTTATTTTTTTATTTTTTCCACAAAATTGTCATTGTAATAGGTTATTTCTCTCACATGGCATGTGTATACCACAAATGATGCCCCAAAATACATTCTGCTACTCCTCCTGAGTATGGCGATACCAAATGTGTGAGACTTTTATACAGCCTGCCCACATACAGAGGCCCAATATTGAAATGGCACCTTCAGGCATTCTAGGAGCATAAATTACACATCTCATTTCTCAACCACCTATTACACTTTTGAAGGCCCTGGAGCACCAGGACAATGGAAACGCCCACACAGTGACCCCATTTTGGAAAGCTAACACCCCAACGTATAATCTATGAGGCATAATGAGTCTTTTGAATGGTTCATTTTTTTTCCTGAAGTTTTTGGAAAATGCGGGAAAGAAATGAAAACACTATTTTTTTACGCAAAGTTGTCCATTTATAAGATATTTCCAACACATAGCATGTACATAGCAAAAATGACACCTCAAAATACATTATGCTACTCCTCCTGAGTATAACGATACCACATGTGTGAGACTTTTACACAGCCTGGCCACATACAGAGGCCCAACATTGAAGTAGCACCGTCAGGCGTTCTAGGAGCATAAATTACACATCTAATTTCTCAACCACCTATTACAATTTTGAAGGCCCTGGAGCACCAGGACAATGGAAACGCCCACAAAGTGACCCCATTTTGGAAAGCTAACACCCCAACGTATAATCTATGAGGCATAATGAGTCTTTTGAATGTTTCATTTTTTTCCAGAAGTTTTGGGAAAATGTGGGAAAAAAATGAAAACACATTTTTTTTTTACGCAAAGTTGTCCATTTATAAGATATTTCCAACACATAGCATGCACATAGCAAAAATTACACCCCAAAATACATTCTGCTACTCCTCCTGAGTATGACGATACCACATGTGTGAGACTTTTACACAGCCTGGCCACATACAGTGGCCCAAAATGCAAGGAACACCATCAGGTGTTCTAGGGACACATAACATGCACATACCAAGAATTACACCCCAAAATACATTCTGCTGAGCAAATGGTAAACAAAAGATTACCTGTTTTAGAAGCGCAGTTGTCCGCAGGAGGATAGCACTGGTCCAGGCAACAGGCAGGGACTTGGTCAGCAAAAGCGAATGCAATTGTCCAGGCAACAGGCAGGAATACTGTCCATAGTTCGTACAGGCAGCTGGTGAGCATTCTGCAGTACTCCAATAGTTAACAGTCTTTTTGTTATATACAGTCCAGGGTCAGTGCAAGCAGAGATTGTCAGCAGTGCCAAAATATTGGTCCTGATAGTAGGCAGGTCCATGTGGTGTGGTCAGTTCATGCAACAGGCAGAGGCATGATGGCATAGGTCCTACAGGCAGCAGGCAGAAGTAGGGCCTCGTTCAGGACTGAATGGGGACAGGGGTAGAGGCTTCTCCCACCCAAATCTCTTTGAAGCCTCCGAGTCTCCAGACCCTAATCTAGGAATGAGAAAACAAAAACAATTGTTTTCTTCATCCAGAAAAACAATTCTGGAGCCCCTCACATATTTGAGACCCCTGTGTTATGAATCCCACTAGTCCACTGGCAGGGTAAAAGATCAGTCCAAGAGGCAGGCAAAAAGCATGGTCAAACATTCCAGGGTCAGTTCCAGATCAGGCAGAGGTATGTACAGAATTGGTAGGCAGAAGCGTGGTCAAATAACAGTCCAGGGTCAGTTCCAGATCAGGCAGAGGTATAAACAGAATCGGTAGGCAGAAGCGTGGTCAAATAACAGTCCAGGGTCAGTTCCAGATCAGGCAGAGGTATAAACAGAATCGGTAGGCAGAAGCGTGGTCGAACAACAAGCCAGGGTCAGTTACAGAGAAAGCAGATGCATAAGGGGTGTAAAGATAAATGGCAGGAAGTGAACTAATAATTTATTTTGGTATGGTAACGGCGGAAACAATCAATCATGCAGAGGCCTGGTTCTGAAGGACATTGGGAACAATAATAAATGGTGTCTCTTCTCTCTCCTCTTTTGGAGCACACCCGGCATTTTTTCTGGCGTTTTTGGCCTGTTGGTCTGGGAGGGATTTTATCTGGGAAGTGGCGCTCAGAGAGTCGGCTAATGACATCGGATCTAATGTTTACTGGTGGGCTGTTCGGGTATATAAGGGCAGTGGTGATTTCCTCCTGGAAGAAAAGGAAGGATTTGGGTCTTATAGTGGATTTTTTATATATTACATATGAGTTGTACATGGCCAAATTAAATAAATAAATGGAAACTTTCTTATACCACTGGTATGTTCTTCTTGTGGAAAGGTAGGGTTCGAGCATCTGGTCGTTGAAGTCGACATCCCCCATGAACTTATTGTAATCGTAGATGCATTTGGGTTTTTGTATCTGGCCATTCCTCCTGGTGATTTCAACGAATTCATTGTTGTGGATGGAAGAAAGCACGTAGACATCTCTTCTGTCCCTCCACTTCACAGCCAAAATTTCCTCATTCCTCAAACTCGCTGTCTCCCCTCTTTTCAATTTTTTGGTGACCAGGCTTTGAGGAAAGCCCTTCCGGTTCGCCCTTACGGTGCCGCATGCTGGAGTCTTCATTCTATGTAGGTTTCGGAACAGGGGCAAACTTGTATAGAAATTGTCCACATACAAGTGGTAGCCTTTCTCCAGAAGTGGGTTTATGAGTTCCCAAACTGCTTTCCCACTGGTTCCAATGTAGATTGGGCAATTAGGGGGGTTCAGTTCGGTGTCCTTCCCTTCATATATGATGAAGCCATACACATACCCAGTTTCTCGGTCACACAGTTTATAGAGCTTCACCCTATAGCGGGCCCTTTTGCTGGGTATAAATTGTTTTATGCCCAGCCTGCCAGAAAATTTTATTAGGGACTCATCCACGCATATGTGTTTGTCTGGGGTAAACAACTGGGGGAAGGTTTCAGAAAAATAAATTAGTAGCGGCCGAATTTTATAAAGCTTATCAAAATTTGGGTCATTTCGGGGAGGGCACTGGGTATTGTCGTTGTAGTGTAGGAATCTCATAATCATTAGATATCGGGACCTGGGCATTACTGAGGAAAAGATGGGCATATGGTAGATGGGGCGGGATGACCAATATGAACGCACTTGATTTTTTCCGTTTAGTCCCATGCAGAATGTGAGGCCCAAAAACATTCTAAACTCCTCCACTGTAAGGGCTCTCCACTGGTAGGGACGGGCATAATAGGACGTTGGGTTGCTTGCTATGAACTGTTGGGCGTATAGGTTGCACTGGGCCACAATTGATGCAAGCATGTCGTCAGTGAAAATTAAATTGAAAAAGTCAATAGGGGCAAAATTTTCTGTGTCCACCTGGACTCCTGGCTGGGCAGTGAAAGGGGGAATGTTGGCTTCTCCTGAATTAGGAGGAAGCCACAAGGGGTTCTGAAGGGAATAGGGAAGGCTGGCATGGGACCTAACCCTTTGGGACTGAGATGACACCCCACTGGTACGTGGCCTTGCTTGCCTGGTGGATGGCACTGCAGTGCTGGTGGATGGCACTGCGGTGCTGGTGGATGGCACTGCCTCCTCAGCAGAACGCCTTCGTCTGGCGGGCGGGCCCTCCTCCTCCTCCTCCTCTTCTGAGGTTGTCAGTGTTCCACTGCTTAGGACAGGCTCGTAGTCCACGTCAGACTCATAGTCAGGCTCATAGTCTGAACTTGCGGAGGAATCCGAATCGGAGAGCTCCCCGTTGCTCTCGTCGGCCGCAAGAATATTGTATGCCTCCTCGGCTGAAAATAATCTTCTAGCCATTGTTGGCACTGAAGACACGTGGCACTGATGACACTGATACGTGGCACTTATACGTGGCACTAATGGCAGATGGCACTTGCAGATGGCACGGGCAGATGGCACTGGCAGATGGCACGGGCAGATGGCACGGGCAGAGGGCACTGGCAGATATGGGACTGGCAGAGGGCATTGGCAGATATGGGACTGGCAAGAGGGCACTGTTTTTTACTGTGGATTTGTGTTCACTCACTATAACAGACAGCAGCAGCAGCACAGATCTCTCAATCTCCTCACACGTTGTCTCTGTGTGAGGAGAGAAAGCCGGCAATGAGAGATGATCTCATATGTTTACATTTGAGATCATCTCTCATTGGGCAGTGAGATCGAGTGCTGAATGGCCTCTGTGATTGGCCATTCAGCACGATCTGTGATTGGGACACGGCCAACACAGATTTTCCCTGATGCGCGCTCTCGGGAGCGCGCGGGGAGAGTGTAATACAAGGACGTCCTGGGGACGTCCACTCGGCAGTTAAGGTCCGCGCTGCAGCCGTCTTTCGGCTATAGCGCGGATCTGAAGTGGTTAATAGAGTTCTTGAAACCATTTGTGTCCACAGGTGGAGTATTGGAGTACAGTTCCCTGTGGCCTGCAGGTGGCGGTGCCATAGTAGGCCAGGGTTGAACCACTGATACAGTGCTGTGCGTCCCCTCTCGGCAACCATACCGTGGGTGTGGTCTACCTGCTGGGCATGCGGGGAGAGGATATAAAAGGGGCAGACGCTGCCTGTTCGGGGTTCTTGTTCCTGTCCGCCCTGGGCACCTTTAGCCCAGGGGCGGGTCTGCGGTTCATTGTCAAGGGTCCCAGGCACTTTCAGCCCTGGGACTGCAACAAAGGTCTGGACCCAGCACCTTTCGCTGGAGCCCATCGGGGCTCGAGGAATCTCAGGGTGCCGCCTTGTGAGGGGACCCATATCCTAGATGAGGAGGCTGGGGGAGGAACCGTTCCGAAAGACTGGTGCGGAAGTCACAGTGAAGGAAGGGTCCCGGTAACTCTCTGGAGGGATGTCTTCTCCTTGAACAGAGACCAAGTTCACCAGGTCTGTGGCAGAGACCAAGTTCACCAGGTCTGTGGCAGAGACCAAGTTCACCAGGTCTGTGGCAGAGACCAAGTTCACCAGGTCTGTGGCAGAGACTTTGGAGTAAAGTTCGAGCATCATTTCGGCTGCTAGTCCTAAGTAGGGATGAGCTCGGTTTTCGAGTCGAACGCATGTTCGACTCGAACATCGCCTGTTCGCCTGTTCGGCGAAACCAGAACTTTGTGGGCCGTTCGCACCAAATTCGTGTGACGCGAACGGCCCACAATGCACTGCGCCATCGCACTGCATTGCAGGCGCTGTGATTGGCCAAGCATGCACTGTGACCCCGCATGCTTGGCCAATCACAGCGCCGGCAGCGAGGAGAGCCATAATTGGCCACAGGCAGGATGTTCTTTTCTCAGGCATCTGCAGGAGTTAGTGGGTGTTGTGTGCCTCCAGCACAGTATACACCTGTATCTACCCTTTATTGCTGTTCTCTAAGCTAGATAGGCAGGGACAGTGTGTTCTTTTCTCAGGCATCTGCAGGAGTTAGTGGGTGTTGTGTGCCCCAGCACAGTATACACGTTTATATACACTTTTTTGCTGTTCTCTAATACAGGCATCTGCAGGAGTTAGTGGGTGTTGTGTGCCCCAGCACAGTATACACCTGTATCTACACTTTATTGCTGTTTTCTAATACAGGCATCTGCAGGAGTTAGTGGGTGTTGTGTGCCCCAGCACAGTATACACCTGTATCTACACTTTATTGCTGTTCTTTAATACAGGCATCTGCAGGAGTTAGTGGGTGTTGTGTGCCCCAGCACAGTATACACCTGTATATAAACTTTTTTGCTGTTCTCTAATACAGGCATCTGCAGGAGTTAGTGGGTGTTGTGTGCCTCCAGCACAGTATACACCTGTATCTACCCTTTTTTGCTGGTGTTCTCTAATAAAGGCATCTGCAGGCGTTAGTGGGTGTTGTGTGCCTCCAGCACAGCACAGTATACACCTGTATCTACCCTTTATTGCTGGTGTTCTCTAATAAAGGCATCTGCAGGAGTTACTGGGTGTTGTGTGCCCCAGCACAGTATACACCTGTATCTACACTTTATTGCTGTTCTCTAATACAGGCATCTGCAGGAGTTAGTGGGTGTTGTGTGCCCCAGCACAGTATACACCTGTATCTACTCTTTATTGCTGTTCTCTAATACAGGCATCTGCAGGAGTTAGTGGGTGTTGTGTGCCCCAGCACAGTATACACCTGTATATAAACGTTTTTGCTGTTCTCTAATACAGGCATCTGCAGGAGTTAGTGGGTGTTGTGTGCCCCAGCACAGTATACACCTATATATACACTTTTTTGCTGTTCTCTAATACAGGCATCTGCAGGAGTTAGTGGGTGTTGTGTGCCTCCAGCACAGTATACACCTGTATCTACCCTTTATTGCTGGTGTTCTCTAATAAAGGCATTTGCAGGAGTTAGTGGGTGTTGTGTGCCTCCAGCACAGCACAGTATACACCTGTATCTACACTTTATTGCTGGTGTTCTCTAATACAGGCATCTGCAGGAGTTAGTGGGTGTTGTGCCTCCAGTACAATATACACTACCCAATTGCTGGTTTTCCCATCTGGCAAGCACACCAAAGAACAAAGCAGACCTCTCCTTGCTCCTCATCAGCTGGGATCTCCAGCCCCACTATACCTTCAGTCCTCTCTGAAACCTGCACTGAGAGGAATGAAGGTGTAGAATTAGGTGTGTCACAGCCAAGTACTTGCGGGCACTCTGCTAGCAGTACACCGACGTTCGATTGTAGCAGGCAAATTTTCCTGCCCCAGCTGCTGGACCGTCAAAAGAAGTTCACTCCCAGCCATCCACATGCCCAGCGGTTGAATGCTAGCTTGGCTAAATTGCTAGCACTTCAACTTCTGCCTTTTCATTTGGTAGACTCGGCCCCCTTCCTTGAGTTTGTGCAATGTGCGGTTCCTCAGTGGCAGGTTCCCAAATGCCACTTTTTCTCACGGAAGGCGATTCCGGCTCTCTACCGGCATGTGAAAGGCAATGTCCATGCCTCACTGGACAGGGCAGTCAGTGGTAAGGTGCATATTACCGCTGACTCATGGTCCAGCAGGCATGGACAGGGACATTACCTTTCTTTCACGGCCCATTGGGTCACTCTTTTGGCAGCTGGGAAGGATGCAGGACAAGGTGCAGTAGTGTTGGAGGTTGTCCCGCCACCACGCCTCCAAAATGCTACTACTGGTTGTGACACACCTCTCTCCTCCACCCCCTCCTCTTCTTCTTCCTCCATGGCCTCTTCCTGTGCTTTGTCCTCGGAACCAGCGGTGCTCCGTAGGCGTTCAAGGGGCTACGCAAGTACGCAGGCAAAAAGATGCCATGCCGTGCTTGCGCTGGTGTGTTTGGGGGACAGGAGCCACACTGGGGCAGAGGTTCTGTCAGCTCTGCAGGGGCAGGCCAAAAGGTGGTTGATGCCACGCCAGCTTAAGCCAGGAATGGTAATTTGCGACAATGGCACCAACCTCCTCTCCGACCTCCGACAGGGACAACTGACCCATGTGCCCTGTGTG
Source organism: Rana muscosa (assembly GCA_029206835.1). Lineage (NCBI taxonomy): Eukaryota > Metazoa > Chordata > Amphibia > Anura > Ranidae > Rana > Rana muscosa. The sequence goes on along the minus strand of CM055122.1, from coordinate 794,687,507 downwards.
GCTCACGTCCTTAACCTGGTGGTGCAGCGGTTCTTGGGCAGGTACCCAGGCTTACAGGATGTCCTGAGGCAGGCCAGGAAAGTCTGTGTGCATTTCCGCAGATCATATAATGCCAGTGCTCGGCTGGCTGAGCTGCAAAAGGAGTTGAACCTGCCCAAGAACCGCCTTATATGTGACATGCCCACCAGGTGCAACTCAACGTTGGCCATGCAGCAGCGGCTACACACACAGCAGAGGGCCATCAATGAGTACCTGTGCGACTACGGCACCAGGACAGGGTCAGGGGAGCTCGGTTTTTTTTCACCACGCCAGTGGGGCATTATCAGGGATGCATGTACTGTCCTGGCACCATTTGAGGAGGCCACGAGGATGGTGAGCAGTGACAGTGCATGCATCAGTGACACTGTACCTCTTGTCCACCTGTTGGAGCATACGCTGCGTGGAATAATGGACAGGGCACTTGAGGCAGAACAGAGGCAGGAAGGGGAGGACTTCCTTGCCTCTCAAGGCCCCCTTTACCCAGACAGTGTTCCTTCTGTCCCACCCATCGCACAGGAAGAGGAGGAGGAGGAGGATTGTATTCTTCGGATCAAGGAGAGGGACCATTACTGGCTGGCCACTCTCCTTGATCCACTGTACAAAGGTTATCTTGCCGTCGCAGAGGGAGCAGAGGATGAGACATCTCCGGGAGGCCTTGCAGAAAGGTCTGTGCAACGCGTTCCCAGAGACTGGGAGGTTACAAACTCCTGGTCCTGGACAACGAGTTGCTGAGGCTTCGGTCAGTAGCAGAAGGAGCGGTGGAGAAGGTGGCCGTCTGACCGATGCGTTCAGACAATTTTTTAGTCCGCAGCCCCAAGGTATGATCGGTTCCAGCAACCATCGCCAGCGTCTGATATACATAGTGCAGGAATATCTAGGGGCAAGGTCAGACTTGGACACCTTTCCCACCGAAAATCCTCTGGCTTACTGGGTCTTAAGGATGGATCACTGGCCAGAGCTTGCACAGTATGCAATTGAGCTACTGACCTGTCCTGCATCCAGCGTACTTTTGGAACGCACATTCAGTGCTGCTGGAGGCTTTGTCACGGATCACAGGGTGCGCCTGTCCACCGACTCGGTTGATCGACTGACCTTCATAAAGATGAACCAGTCTTGGATCACCACCAGCTACCAAGCACCTGAAGCTGATGTAACAAAATAATTTATTTTGAAATGTCACATCCCTTCAAGACTGTCTATGCTGATGGTGAGTGACTGTCCTGCTATGTTGACTGACTATCCTCCTCAATGATCCGATTCCTGATGATAGCTTGGAAGAACATTTTTGTTTCTGGGTACCGCCACCAGTGGCTAAGGCCCAATTTTTCAGCCCTTGTTTAACAGGGGCGTGTAATTACAAATTTTGATGCAATACTTTGCAACAGGGCTCATTGCTGTGCTCCAAGTACAGTATATGTGAGGGGTTGCAGTGTTGTGGCACCAGTGCCTAATGCCTCGTACACACGAACGAGTTTCTCGGCAAAAACCAGCAAGAAACTTGCTGGCAGAGATTTTTTGCTGAGAAATTCGTTCGTGTGTATGGTTTCTCGTCAAGAAAAGCGACAAGTATCTAGACGAGAAAATAGAGATCCTGCTCTCTATTTTCTCATCGAGATTCTCGTCGGCATGTTTCTCGACGAGAAAAGTGAGTGTGTCTACACTTACCTGTCCTCCCGGAAGCCCGCGCATGTTCGAAATGAATTAGACGCATGCGCGGTAGCTTCCTAGGCATACGTAGGATATACCAAGATGGCGGCGACGGCATCGAATGTGACGAGCGCATGCTCGTCGTAGTCGATGACGTCACCGCGTACGCTCCATTCAAAGAACCGCGGGTTCTTTGAATCGAGCGTCTGTACACTCGGCCGGGACAAGTTTCTTGTCCAAGAATCTCGTCGAAAAAAACGACATGTTTTTTTCGACGAGAATCTCGGCCGTGTGTACGAGGCTTAAGGCCCAATTTTTCAGCCCCTCTTCAACAGGGGCATGTAATTACAATTCTTGATCTAATAATTCATAGCAGGGCCCATTCCTGCGCCCACCAAGAGTAACTGTGAGGGCTGACAGTGTTGTAGCACCAGCACCACCACCACCACCAAAGGCCCAATTTTTCCTACCACTGTTCAACAATGGCATGTAATTACAATTCCTGATATAATAGTTCACAGCAGGGCATTCCAGCGCCCACCAAGAGTAACTGTGAGGGCTCACAGTGTTGTGGCAACACCAACATCTAAGGGGCAAATTTCAGCAGAGTATATACGGCAGGCCCCTACTTTCAAACATCCAACTTACAAACGACTCCTACTTGCAAACGGAAGGAGACAACAGGAAGTGAGAGGAAATCTACCCCTAGGAAGGGAAATTCTCTCCTGTAAGAGTTAATATGGGAAAAAGGTGTCTCCTCTCTACTGATGCTTTATCACCAATTCTTGTTTCAATAAAAAAACCACTTTTCCAAAAACATTTGTCATTGGGACGGAAAGTGAGGTGAAATGTTCTAAACAGGTGCACAGACAGCAAAACAAATGTTACATGGGTGATAACCCTTCCCTATGTTTTCCAAAAAGCTTAAAAATATATTTTTTGGCTGGAGCTACACTTAAACAATGTACCTGTTCAAAATTACAAACAGATTCTACTTAAGAACAAACCTACAGTCCCTGTCTTGTTTGCACCGCCTGTATACTGCTGTTCAGAGTATATAGGGCCTTTTTTTATTTTCGGTGCGGGGTTCCCCTTAATATCCATACAAGACCCAAAGGGGCTGGTAATGGGCTGGGGTAGGGGGGGGGGGGGTTATGGGGTAGCCATGTCATTTTTCTCAAAGATTTTCATCCATATTGCCAGGACAAGACATGACATTAAAGCCGTAAGCAGTTTTAAATGGCTTTTTTTCCTTTTAGAAATGTCATTTTGTGCAGGGACAGTTCTAAACACGGGAAACACATGCCACTTCACAGGCATACTTTAGACATCCCCCAGGTACGATATTTAAAGGAATATTTCACTTTTTTTCCCACTTTATGCATCATTAAAATGACTGCTCCCAAAAAAACGGCAGTTTTTAAAACTTCTTTTTGCATTGATACATGTCCCCTGGGGCAGAACCCGGGTCCCCAAACCCTTTTTAGGACAATAACATGCATATTAGCCGTTATAATTAGCACTTTAGATTTTGAACGTTCGCGCCCATTGTATTTAATAGGGTTCTAACGTTCGCGCAAACTTTCGGTCCGTTCGCCGGTTCTGGTGCGAACCGAACCGGGGGGTTTTCGGGTCATCCCTAGTCCTAAGTTAGGGAGACTATCCGAATGGGCTAAGTCTGCTTGAGAATCTGAGAAGTGAATTGTGTAGTGTTTGTGCCTGGACCTCATCCACATCTTAAGCTGTCCTGTTCTCCCTCCAACCTTTTCTGTCAGAGACTGTGTTTTATAAGAAATAGACCTCTACGTTGGCGTTCAGCTGGTGTGGACATTCAAGTTACTGTGGGGATACAAGGACTTGTCTTTAATAATAATAGAGGTGAGAGACATAATCTGGTTGTCTAACTGTGGAAGACCCAACAACAACACCGCTCAACCTCTTCACATAGGAGGGTACGGGCTTGTGGTGCGGTGTGCCTCTCTCTTCCTGCGAGGAGCCAAAGTTAATGCAGGTAAAGAAAGGGGTCTGTGCGCTACACATGTATTCCAATAGCTCTAGTTCACACCATGCAGTCAGTTTCCGGTTAGTTTCTGCACCGGAAAGTGACCGGAAACTGACTGCATGGTGTGAACTAGAGCTATTGGAATACATGGAAAACACTGTGCATGCATTTTTAGCACGGAACTGAATGGAACTGCAACTGGTTTGAACTGGCCCTTAAAGTTGGCACAGCTGTGTGGGGCTCCGCCTGCACAGCTGCATGATTCATTTACAGGGATCAGTAAATGAATAAAAACTACAAGTCCCATCTACCACCGAAGCAGACAATATTAAAGTTCTCAATGGACTACAAATGTGCTGATCAGGGCACTCATAGTTCATTGACATTTCCTCCATCTTTCTAACTAAAAGCCTATACAGAAGTACAAGCAGAAAGATGGAGGACGAGTGTGCATGAGCCTGACATTGCACTCTCAACTCATTGATCGTGGGCGCAATGCTTTGCGGGCTCCTGTGGGAAAAATTATAAATGCACATTTCTCTTACCATCCATGGACTGACACAGCATCTTCAATCTTGACAAAGTGGGTTATGTTCCTGCTCATATGAGAAGACTAGGCAGAACTTTAGATGTTTTAACATACATTCCATTACCAGAGCTGAATAGCCCCGCCCAGGGGGCGGTCCCTCCAGACATAACCCTCCTACCTGCAGCCAGCAGCCTCAGTTTTTTTCTGCCTAGCAGAGGAGAGGACGTGGCTCTCTTCGGAGCCAGTCTCTTGAAGAAACATTTTTATTTTATTTTTGAGATTCTTCTATGAACAGTCGGCTGGGCAACAGGTTGGGTAGTTGCTATCCTCGTAGTCTTCCCAGTCCGACCATCGAGCGTGCTGATCCTTGCTCAGTGTGAGATCAGTCCACGACATGCCCCACGACTCCAGGGGTGGCCGGTGAGCTTTTTACTCCAGGGTCCACATATGACTGAACAGTTTTGCTGTATTTTTCACAGTGGACCGAGCCAACAGCTACTCAGTACTGCACTGTTATAGGCCTGTCAGGAACACACCAGTGGGTCCTCGCTGGACGGGTAAGTATTGTCCCCCTGCCTCAGCAGGTGAGTACATACTGTGTGTTCCTATGGTAGGGGGGGTTTCCCTGTCCCCCCCTTGTTTTTTGCTACTCTCTGTCACCTTACTCTAGTATGCGCTGACTGGGGGTGCCTGGGGTGCCTGGGGGTCACTCTGACCCGGAGGGGGTCCGTGGGGGTCTGCCTTATGTGTGGGGTTGCCTTCTGTGTCAGCTTGGGCCTTATGTTATTTTCTCGCGCCGTCGGGCGCCATGTTTTTGTTATTTTTTATTACTATGTAAATCTGCATTGGCGGCCATTTTGCCGTGGCCGCCCTGTGGCGCACTTATAATAGCGGCGGCCATTTTGTTGAAGTCGCACGCTTTTCCGGTGCTGGTTTGGCCTCTACTGCTGACTAGGAACGGCGCGAGTCTCCTCACAGTTAATTTGCGCTGGAAGCAGACACGGGCAGCGGAGCCGAGTAGTCCTACCGGGTTGGTGAGTCCCCTGGGTAGCCCCCCACAGTCAGTACAGCTGGAGGGTGGACTTTTCTCCGTATATTGACAAAGTCTCAGAGGGGGCCATTTTATCATGGAGTCAGTGTCACCTGCTTCCCCCTTCATGTCAGAGGCAACAGGCAGTGCTACTGCACCTGCGGTTCCTATGGACCAGTTGTCGGCAGTCCTGGAATCATTTGTTGCCAGGATGGAAGCGGCGTGCAAACACAAGGGGGCTAAAAAGCGCCCTCTCCCCCTGCCATCTCCAGGTGAGTGCTCTGATTCAGATATGGGCCTTGCTAAGGCACAGGACCCTAGTTCTGAAATTTTGGATATGTTTGACCAGGACATTCCTTGTGAGGAAGACTCCTTATCTGGGTCAGTACATGACAGGAAGCTTGTTAGTGAACTCATTGATGCTGTGAGGGACACTCTCAAGCTGGATGCTGCGACTGAGGAACCTCCGGTGGAGGCAGTCTCCTTCTGTTCATTTAGAGCTAATCCTTCTAAAAATGTTTTTCCCTATTCACCTTTCCTTCACAGATTCATAGACCAGGTATGGGAAAAACCGCAGAAGACCTTTGCGGTCTCGCAGGGTCTGGCGGTTAGGTACCCCTTTGAGGAGAGCCTGATTAAAAAATGGGCCTGACCCCCGGGTCACCCGATTGAATAAAGCCACGACCCTCCCGGTTGAGGGGACTCCTGCCTTCAAGGACCCTACTGATAGGAGGTCGGAAGTGGTGAGCAGGGCCATGTTCACCATGCTGGGATCCGCGCTACGTCCTATTGTAATGGCGACCCTGGTGTCTCAGACACTCACGGAATGGGTAAAGATTTTGCATCAGACTGTACAGGAGCATAATCTTCCTCTGGATTGCATCGCACTGGCTGACCAACTGGTACAAGGCCTGGTGTATGTGTGCGATGTTACTATGGACGCTGCCCCCTTAATTTCTAGGGCCTCCGTGTCTGCAGTGGTATTGCGTCGCCTTATCTGGTTGAAATGCTGGTCTGCTGACCTGACCTCTAAGAAGCTCCTGACGGATTTACCCTTTAAGGGTGGGAGACTATTTGGTGCTTCCCTGGATGACATTATTAAAAATGTCACGGGAGGTAAGAGCACCCTTCTTCCTCAGCCTACTAAGGGGAAGGAGCCGCGCCGTAAAACGGGCCCTTCTTTTCCCACACAGAAGAGGTTTTTTCGTCAGTCTGAGTCCACGGGAAAATTCTCCCGGACTGACAAGAGTGCGGCTGGTGGACAGAAGCGTCCATGGGTGCGTAAGCCGAACAAGCCCGCCACCGCATGAAGTCTTGCCCCTGCCTGACTCTGGGGTGGGGGGACGACTTCGCAGGTTCACGGATTGGTGGACCTCCCGGATCTCCGACCGGTGGGTATGCGAGGTGGTCACCTTGGGGTACAGGGTAGAGTTCCTTTCCCGGCCACCAGACAGATTCTTTCCCTCAAATCTCTCTCTCCTTTCAGCGCGTCAGGCTGCCCTATTGGGGGCAGTGCAGGACTTGCTGAGGTGCGGGGTAATTTTGCCAGTACCGTCAAAAGGAGAGGTTTCAGGGATTTTATTCAAATATTTTTGTGGTCCCAAAGAAAGACGGAGTCCGTCCAATTCTGGATCTCAAGGCCCTGAATGCCTTTGTGAAGGTTCGAAAATTTCGCATGGAATCCATTCGCTCTGTGATTGCTGCGCTCCACCCGGGGGCTTTTCTGGCGTCCTTGGATATCAAGGACGCCTACTGGCATGTCCCAATCTGCGCGGGTCACCAGAAGTTTCTGCGCTTCGCGATAGGTGAAGACCACTATCAGTTTGTGGCTCTTCCCTTCGGTTTAGTGTCAGCACTGCGGGTTTTCACCAAGGTGCTTGCCCCGATTCTAGCTTTGCTGAGACAGCGAGGCATTGCTATCGTGGGCTATCTGGACGATCTTCTTCTGAGAGCAGACTCTGGCTCAGAATTAGAGGAAAATGTGTTGATAGCCAGTCAGGCCCTCCGAGAATTTGGTTGGCTGCTGAACATTCAGAAGTCGGGCCTGGTTCTGACTCAGCGTCTGGAGTACCTAGGATTGATCCTGGACTCCTCGGAGGCGAGGGTCTTTCTACCCTTGGAAAAATTACTGACTCTTCAATCTGCGGTACGAGTGCTGACGTCCCGCAAATGGTCGTCACTCCGTTTTTGCATGAGGGTCCTGGGACTCATTGTGGCTTCCTTTGAGGCTGTGCCGTATGCCCAATTCCACACTCGAGCCTTACAAAAGGAGATCCTGTCTTGCTGGGACAAGTCTCCATTATCACTGGATCGTTAGATCCAGGTGAGTCACCTGGTCAGGGTGTCCCTGACATGGTGGCCGAGATCCCCGGCCCTTTGGTCGGGGAAGTCGTTCCTTCCTGTCCAGTGGAATGTGATCACTACGGACCCCAGTCTTTCGGGCTGGGGTGGAGTCTAGGGAGTTCTTTCGGCCCAAGGACTTTGGACTCCGGACGAATCCCGTCTGCCGATCAATGTCCTGGAACTCCGGGCAATCAGACTGTGTCTCTCCTCGTGGTCAAAGAGACTACAGGGGCGCTCAGTCAGGATTCACGGCGGTGGCTTATGTCAACCATCAGGGGGGAACGCGGAGCTCAGCCACTGCATCCGAGGCCGCTCACATCCTGGCATGGGCGGAAAGAAGCGTGCTCTGCCGGCCGTTTACATTCCAGGAGTAGACAACTGGCAGGCGGACTATCTGAGCCACTAGATGTTGGACCAGGGGGAATGGTCCTTACATCCGGAGGTGTTTCAACTCCTTTGCCGGAGGTGGGGCACGCCGGATGTGGACCTACTGGCCTCTCGACTCAATCGCAAGGTGTCGAGATTCGTGGCCAAGTCCAGGGATCCCTGGGCAGATGCATCAGACGCGTTAGTGGCCCCGTGGGGTCGGTATCAGCTGATTTATGCCTATCCTCCACTGAAGTTGCTTCCTCGACTACTTCGCAGGGTGGAGGCCGAGGGGATTCCGGTGATCCTCATCTCCCCAGATTGGCCTTGGCATCCTTGGTAAGCCGATTTTGTGCGACTAGTGGCGGACGTTCCATGGCGACTACTGCTGCGGGAGGACCTTCTGTCTCAAAGTTCCATTCTTCATCCTGCTTTACAGTCGCTGGCTTTAACGGCATGGATATTGAAAGCGAGGTGCTGAGGGACCGAGGTCTCTCGGATTCGGTCATCTCAACCATGCTGAGGGCACGGAAATCTTCCTCCAGGAAGATAGCGATGTAGGCCTTCCAGGTACAGTAGTATATGTGCGGGGAGCTGGATTGGCATCCACAGACGTATTCCGTTTCCAGGATCCTGCTGTTTTTACAGCGTGGTGTGGTCCAAAAGCTTGCTTTAAGCACCATTAAGGGTCAGATTTCAGCTTTAGCTGTTTTCTTTTGATTAGTACCTTCGTACAGGGGGTCCGCCATGTGCTCCCCCCTATTAAACCACCTCTTCCTCCTTGGGATTTGAATTTGGTGCTCTCGGTTCTTCAAGAACCTCCTTTTGAAAACATCAGAGAGATTCCTCTCTTAACTTTATCTCAGAATGTGGCTTTCCTTGTAGCCATTACTTCTGTCAGAAGGGTTTCTGAATTGGCAGCCTTGTCTTGCAAACCGCCATACTTGTCCTCCATACGGATAAGGTGGTGCTACGCCCTCAGCCTTCTTTTCTCCCGAAAGTGGTCTCGGCCTTCCACCTTAATGAGGACATTGTGTCTTTATGTCCTCGTCCATCGCATCCCAGAGAGTTTGCGCTTCACACATTAGATGTGGTACGTGCCTTGCGGGTCTACCTGTCTGCTATGGCTTCGATTCGGAAGTCTGACTCGCTGTTTGTGTCTGGTCCAAAACAGGGCCTAGCGGTTTCGTCTGCCACCAATTCTCGGTGGATCAGGCAGACTATAATACAGGCCTATGCCCTTAAGGGGCGGGCGCCTCCCTTTCCAGTTACTGCGCATTCAACCAGGGCAATTGGTGCTTCCTGGGCTTTCCGACATCAAGCCTCTGTTTCACAAGTGTGCAGGGCGGCGACCTGGTCATCCGCACATACCTTTTCTACGTTTTATAAGGTTGATGTGGGTGCATCTTCTGATGCTTCCTTCGGCCGCAAGGTTTTGCAGGCGGCTGTTTAATGTTGCACCTCCTCCGTTGAGGAGCTCTACTTGTTTGGGGTAAAGTTTATATTTGTTTCCTTGATACTGTTCCCACCCCTCGTTCTTTGACACCGCTTTGGGACGTCCCACTTTGTCAAGATTGAAGATGCTGTGTCAGTCCATGGACGGTAAGAGAAAACAGGATTTTTTTGTACTCACCGTAAAATCCTTTTTTCTGACGTCCATGGACTGACACAGCACCCACCCCTCCTTTCTTTGAGTTTGTACTGCTTTGATACGAATTAAGGCTGCTGGCTGCAGGTAGGAGGGTTATGTCCATAGGGACCGCCCCCTGGGCGGGGCTGTTCAGCTCTGGTAATGGAATGTATGTTAAAACATCTAACATCTAACATTCTGCCTAGTTTTCTCCTATGAGCAGGAACATAACCCACTTTGTCAAGATTGAAGATGCTGTGTCAGTCCATGGACGTCAGAGAAAAGGATTTTACGGTGAGTACAAAAAAATCCAATTTTTTCCTGCAAAAATATGTGCATTTATTATTTTTTCCTTAACCACTTTGCCACTGCCCGTTCACAATGTACTGCGGGTGAGCAGCCGCTGTAGGCAAAGCAACCTACTGGTACGTCGCTGCCTACTTCCGGGTTTAGGGTGCACACATGCGCGCCTCCCACCTGGCACCCACAGTGATTGTACACAGAGAGAGCCTGTCAGCAATTCCCGGCCAATGATTCAGGGCCGGGACCTGTTGATCGGCTGTGTGCAATCACAACCCAGAGCTCTGTGTTTATAAACAACACAGGGCTCTGTACAGCGGGAGCAATCTGTCAGTTTCTAATCCCTGCAAAACAGGGATGAGAAATAGAGATCTTTATTAAAAGTAGCACACAGTACACACATTACACATAGTTAGGCACACCTTTAACTCCTTGATCTCCTTAGATGTTAATTGCTTCCCAGACAGTGTCATTAGTACAATGACAGTGTAAAGTATTATCACTGATCACTGTATTAATGTCACTGGTGATCCCAGTGGCAGTTAGCCAGTTCCCACCAGTGTCAGATTGGCCGCCGCACTATTGCAGTCCTATTATAAGTCACTGATCGCCGCCATTAGTAGTATAAAAAATATATAAAAATTCCAGTATATATACTATAGTTTGTAGGCTCTTTAACTTTCATGCAAACCAAGCAATCTTCTTTTCTATTTTTTATTGGATATGTTTTATAACAGAAAGTCAAATTTATAGTTTTTTTTTTCCCCACAATTTTCTGTCTTTTTTCATTTATATCACAAAAAATAAAAAAAACATTTGTGATCAAATTCCTCCAATAGAAAGTTCTATTTGTGTGAAAAAAAATTATATAAATTTCATCTGGGTAAAGCATTGCATGACCGTGCAATTACCAAGTAAAGTAGCACAGTGGGGAATAGCAAAAATGGCCTGGTCTTGAAGGGGGTAAAAGCAACCTACGGGCAAGTGGTTAAAGGTTAACTTAGCCTTTAAAGCAGTGTTCTGCCTTAGAAAAAAATTAAAAGTCAGCAGCTACTAATACTTTAGCTGCTGACTTTTAATATCTGGACAATTACCTGTCCAGATCGGCTCTCGTGTGCTGCCACTGCCATTCATTGTAAGGGAAACCGTCAGTGAAGCCTTTTGGCTTCACTGCCGGTTCCCTAGTATGCAAGCGCAAAGCCCAGAGGCGGAGGAATGAGGAGGGGGGTCTAACTTCTGAGGGACGGTGCTGCGGCGCAGTCTCCCGGAAAAGGGGAAGGAAAGCTGTCAAAAACAAGTACCTGTTCCCCCCTCCAAATGTGCCAAATGTGGCATTGGGTGGGGGGAGGAAGCAGATAAGCGGAGGTTCCACTTTCGGGCTAAATAGGAACTGAATTTTGGAAGCTGGGCCCAAAATAAGGCAGGCAAAGGACTAGTCACCAGCAGTGGTGGCTGGTGCTCAAAATTTGGGTGGGGGGGGGGGGAGTGCAAACGAAGTGAAATAAAAACCCATCAATTGCCGCCACTGTGCCCATCAATTGCCGCCAGTGTGCCCATCAATTGCCGCCAGTGTGCCCATCAATTGCCGCCAGTGTGCCCATCAATTGCCGCCAGTGTGCCCATCAATTGCTGACACTGTGCCCATCAATTGCTGCCAGTGTGCCCATCAATTGTTGACACTAGGCCCATCATTAACTGCCAGTGTGCCCATCGACTGCTGCTACTGTGACCATCAACTGCCGCAACTGTGCCCACCAATTGCTGCCAGTGTGCCGATCAATTGCCGCTACTATGCCCATAAAATGCTGCCACTGTGCATCCCCCGCCCGGCTGGCACTTGCCTTGTCTCGTGGGGCAGTGGGTCACGGCAATGTCCTCCTCGCTCCTCGATGTTTTATCCCATCCTCTGCTATGATTGGATGCCTGATAGGCGGCGTTCAATCACAGCACCTGTCGTTTCAGCCAATCAGGTGACAGGTAACCGACCCGAGCACCTGATTGGCTGAGAGGCGGTTCAGTGTTAGGAAAGTGAATGAATCGCTTTCCTAACACAACGCTGAGTGAACAGCGAGCGCCCAGCATGACGCCCGCTTTTCACCTTTTTGGACGCCTATTAGACCCTACAGCTCGAATCAAGTGCTTCCAAAAAATACCCCGCTGCTGTAATTCAGGTGCCCGGCGCCCTAAAGGGTCGGGCACATGAATAGGGGGTGGCAGCGGCGACTATAGATATGTAGCGGGTACTTGAATTATGTGAGGACTCTGGTGGTGTGAGGTTCCTTGGGGCCCCTAGGTGGCGCTGTTGCCTGGGGCCGGAGTTGAACTCACACCGCGAACCGTGCCTTTTTGTCCTCCCCTGGAGCTGGTACAGCGGGGCGGGGAACTTGTTGGGACGCAAAGGGAGAGGTCATAAAAGGGGCGGACGCCCTGTTGGAGGGGGAGTCGGAGGGCACCTTTAGCTTGGGTGCTGACGTTCCGGTGTGTCAGGCCTGGGCGCCCTTGGCCTGGCTGGCGCGGGGATGGAGTCCATCTCAGGCACCTTTTAGCCTGGGGTGAGGTACTATGGCGGATGCCTGGGGCTCAGTACCTTCGACTGAGTTCCGCGAGGGTGGAGGAATCCGAGGGGGCCCTAACTCCTTGGGTGCCCGTGTCTGAGTGCGTGAGGACTGGTGCGCAGTAACTTCTCTGAAGAGCCCGGCACAGCATCGCTGGTGACAGAGAGGCCTCCATTTCTCCCTTGGACGGATTTCTTCCTCTGACATGGGCAAAGTGAGCGAAGATAAATTCACGTTCTATATTACCTAGTCAGTGGCAGTGACTATTCACCACTGGTGACAGCACAGAGGGCAGCAGCAAAAAGGGAAAGGATTGTGCCTCGATCTGTCCCCCTCATTTTCCAAAGGAGAAAGATTGTTTTATTGCTTGGCAAGAAGAATAAAACTGAGTTGTACCTATTCACTGTGTGGAACTTGGGTTGCTCAAGCAAAGGAGTCAGGGACGAAGGACTGGACTTGACTCTAGGACACTTACACAAAAGCCCAATCTCTGGCCTTCACCCACCAGTCACGGAGGACATGGGCCGTGTTGTGTTTCTCTCTCTCTCTCCCAGGTACCCCTAGACAAGAGCCATATAACCGACAAAGAGAGAGAGAGAGAGAGAGAGAGAGAGAGGTGAGGCCGCTACACGTGGGGGCATTGTATCCGGGATATGTGTACGGTGTCTGAAATTGAACTTTGCTGCCCAGAAGAGTTCCGAGTAGGTCGGCCATATTGGCCAACGCGCCACAAGGCAACCCATAACTGTGTAGTTCGTGGGCGGGGCAAGGGAAAAGCCCACGAGCAAGGGACAAGTGCAGAAGGTGGGAGGAGTCTGGCCACGTGGAGGTACGCACGTGGAGATTCCGGCGCAGGTGGGTCATTGCGAAATGGAGCAGCAAAGAGAGAGGATGGCTTAAAGTGCTCCATAAATTTCTGTTCCTTCCTTCGCGGATATGTCTTCTCTGGCTGCTCCGATTATAAATACGGGGATAAGACTAAGGCCCCGGGGGTGATTGGCTCTGTATACCTGCAGAGACATGGAGGCCCTCTGTGTGATCTGTCCCGGCTGTTCGGGACTGGTGGTCCAGCTGAAGCCGTTTGGGCGCTGTGAGGTCTGCAAAGAATTCCTCTTCGAGGTGGAACCATCCACAGAAAAGCCTCGGGCTTTTCACCTCAACTACCTCACAGGGACTGCCACTCCGGAGGGAGAGATCGATGCTGGTGCGTTCCCCGTGCGCACTGATCCGGGCGAAGTGACTGCCCAAGCGGAGATGAAAAGAAAAAAATCCGAGGATGCTGCCTCGGTCACCAGCAGCTCCCTGCTCCGGCCACCGAAGAGAAAAGTCGGCCTGGTGATGGCCTCGTGTGGCCGTGAAAGAGATTCGCCCCACTGCTTCCCTGACCTGGATGGATTCGGTAGACAACGTCCTGGACATCCCTGCTCGTTTAAAGGTCCAGGTGAGCCAGGGGTTGGGACTGTCTGTGTGGTAGAAAGTGGCGGTAGCCCACAGTCGGTAGAGGCCGTCAAGGGGGATAGTTCCGTGACTGGGAATTATCTGCCCGCTGAGTGCTACGACACCTCTGACCTGGATTCATTGTCTGACAATGGCGATGATGGGGAGATAGACGAAATCTTCCAACAGAAGGGATGGGACAAGATGAAGGTACCCTCGGCCCGTGTCACAAAGGACCTACCCATGTCTACTGGAGAGAGTACACCCCAGGGAGAGGCCCCGGCGCTAGGGGATGAAGCTGGTCCTTTGTCTGAAGTTCCCCTTCTGGATTCAACATCCATTTCACCTGCTCCTGTTGCGGGAGTGCAACGTCAGTCACTGCGGGCTCCTAGGCCCAGGTCCACCGAGGTGGTGAACGCACCTCGCCACCCAGAAGCGATTGTTCCACCTGGAGAAGGAGACCGAGCTACTATGCCACCTTTGTCAAGGCTGCAGCGTCTCTTTGGCCAGAAGGTTGCTCAGGAATATGGGTGGGAATACCCGTATCTGCCTCGGGAACTGCTCTATGAGGTGGAGGTCTTTTGGCAAAGATGGTATGATACCTTTGTATGGGACATATTGAAAGTACAGCAAGCACGGCGGTACCTTGCTTGTTCACCAACGGTCACCAAGAAGTTTCAGGACTGTAAAGCTAAATGGATGCTGGGAAGACACATTCATGCGGACAAAGTGGTGATTTGCCGCAAAGAAGGAAAAAGTATTGAGTACCATGTGGAGGCTTTTGATGACCGTCTGAAGCCTATATCATTGCCTCGTCCAAGGTTTTACCTGTAAGGGAGAAAAAAAAAGAAAAAAGACTCCCGTGTGCTTTTCTTTTCTATTCCGGGCTGAACTTTCCGGAGTGACTTTTCTTGAACACAGGGACTGTGTCCTATTTTTTTTTTTGTGTTTGGGCAGTTCTACTCGTTGGAGATATGGGAGCTGTGTTTTTGTTTGTTCTCCCTCCTTCTCCTTGCGCTCAGAAGAAATCAGTGACTTTGGGTTTTAGATAGTGTAGGATCACAGAGAAAATGTTCAAGAGGAAAGTTCATCTGGAAGTGATGAGTGTCTTGACCATGGCACTGTCACCAGGTGGCAGTGTTGCGCAACGATTGTTTGTTTTTTTGACACTATGCAGCACTTATTGGAGTGAATGGGTTTCTTCTAGGATAGACCTATTCATTCCAAGCAAGCACACATGTTGGTAGGATGTATGTGTCTTTTCTTTCCCTCTGCAGGAGACTCGTCTGTCAAGACTACTGAGAGTGGGTGGTTCTTAGATAGCCAGAGGGAGGAATGTAAATGTGTGAGACATTTAAAGTGTTTTTATTGAAAAGTTTTATAGTTATATTGTTTTAAGTTTTCCCTTCCCCATACAGGTCTTGGCACAATTCGGGGCTAAATTGTGTGGTTTGGTTTCTGGGCTGAACTTATGTCATCACCCTTGTGGGATGTGAGTTTGTACCAGACACTGGGGACCAGTGTCAAATCACCAAGGGGAGAGCGTAGCGGGTACTTGAATTATGTGAGGACTCTGGTGGTGTGAGGTTCCTTGGGGCTCCTGGGTGGCGTTGTTGCCTGGGGCCGGAGTTGAACTCACACCGCGAACCGTGCCTTTTTGTCCTCCCCTGGAGCTGGTACAGCGGGGCGGGGAACCCGCAGGGACGCAAAAGGGAGAGGTCATAAAAAGGGGCGGACGCCCTGTTGGAGGGGGAGTCGGAGGACGTGGCCGCACCCGGGCACCTTTAGCTTGGGTGCTGGCGTTCCGGTGTGTCAGGCCTGGGCACCCTTGGCCTGGCTGGAGCGGGGATGGAGTCCATCTCAGGCACCTTTAGCCTGGGGTGAGGTACTATGGCGGATGCCTGGGGCTCAGTACCTTCGACTGAGTTCCGCGAGGGTGGAGGAATCCGAGGGGGCCCTAACTCCTTGGGTGCCCGTGTCTGAGTTCGTGAGGACTGGTGCGCAGTAACTTCTCTGAAGAGCCCGGCGCAGCATCGCTGGTGACGGAGAGGCCTCCATTTCTCCCTTGGACGGATTTCTTCCTCTGACAGGGGCAAAGTGAGCGAAGGTAAATTCACGTTCCATATTACCTAGTCAGTGGCAGTGACTATTCACCACTGGTGACAGCACAGTGG
The DNA here is from genome assembly GCA_029206835.1 of Rana muscosa. Lineage (NCBI taxonomy): Eukaryota > Metazoa > Chordata > Amphibia > Anura > Ranidae > Rana > Rana muscosa. The sequence goes on along the minus strand of CM055122.1, from coordinate 794,671,455 downwards.
GCAGCAGCAAAAAGGGAAAAGATTGTGCCTCGATCTGTTCCCCTCATTTTCCAAAGGAGAAAGATTGTTTTATTGCTTGGCAAGAAGAATAAAACTGAGTTGTACCTATTCACTGTGTGGAACTTGGGTTACTCAAGCAAAGGAGTCAGGGACGAAGGACTGGACTTGACTCTAGGACACTTACACAAAAGCCCAATCTCTGGCCTTCACCCACCAGTGACGGAGGACATGGGCCGTGGTGTGTTTCTCTCTCCCAGGTACCCCTAGACAAGAACCATATAACCGATAAAGAAAGAGAGAGAGGTGAGGCCGCTACAGATAGATTCATGCAGTGCATGAATCTATCTATGGTGAGAGAGAGGTGACAGGAGAGAGGGGGTGGCACCCGTGCGCCCTTTATGGACGCGCTGCCACTGGTCACCAGTATTATTTGTGGTTTCCATGCAGCTGATCTCCATATAACGTCTTAATATGGAGGTGGCCATCTTAGTAGAAACAGTACTTTGCTTTCTCATGTAAAAGCAAGGAGAACAGCAAGCTGCACAGTGACATCACCAAATCGCATTCCAAATCTCTTGAGACTAGCAGTCAGAGGCAGCAGTGTCTAAAATCTCACACTGTAGATTTATTGCACTGACGTAGGAATGCCTAGGGACACTCACATACCAGGTGTCATGGATATGCATTAATGTCTGTCTGCCATCTTACCTTCCTCCTCATGTGTTCATCTAGAGACCAGACCTCCTTCACCTGGCTTCCTTTATAATCTCCTCCCAGCCTGACTCCACCCCAGGCCCTATCACTGAACACTATATTAACCTGTGCACTGCAAGCCTGCTTTGCTGATCAACGTGTTTGTTAGGCATTGTGTGTTTGGGTTCCTGCCTGCCGTGTGCTACGTCTGTCTCTCTGTTACGTTATTGGCTTGTCCCCGACCATCCCTGTCTGCTCGTGACCCTTGACCTTCGGCTCGTTCTTCGTTATCCTTGTCTGCTTGTGGCCCTGACCTTCGGCTTGTTATTCGGTTCTCTCTATCGTGTGCTGCTGCTTCCCCTTATCCTACGGGGCGTGAGCTAGGAAACTCCAGGGGCCGCGACCTGGTCCCAGCCTGCAGCGTAACATCCTCACCACTAGAGGCCCTGGAGAAGACCAGCTGGGTCTTAGACTCCGCGCCCTGGGGAATCTTGGCTCTCGCTTCCGTTGGGATCCCGGTTGTGCTCTTCTGGTCCCGCTTTCCACAACCACCCAGTTTCCTATCCACAGAAGCCAGCCATAGGGTTCACTACCTCGCGGTGCACTCCTGTCCCCCTACGGTGTGCATCTGTCACCTGGCCACAGGTGACCCTGACAGTTTGATCAGCCATGAACCCGGCTGACATCCCGCTTCCCGCGGATGATCCATTGCAGGGCATAGTTCGCAGACTTAAGACCCAGGAATCAAATCAGACCCAGGTGATGCGATTCCTCCAGGATCTGGCTTCTCGATTCGAGCAGCTTCAGGTCTCCTTGGGAACCCCGAATCCGCAACCCCAAGTACAACCAGCGGCTGTACCTATCGCACCAGTCGCAGCCTCACACTCACTAAGATTGCCAGCTCCGTTCCGTTTCTCTGGGGACTCCAAGGCCTGCAGGGGGTTTCTCAGCCAATGCACTATTCATTTTGAGCTTCAGCCTCAAAGCTTCCTATCTGACCGGGCTAAGGTAGCCTATATCATTTCCCTCCTCTCCGGTGAAGCTTTGGCCTGGGCTGCCCCCCTGTGGGAGAGGAACGATCCGGTGGTTTCCAGTCTGTCCGAATTCTTGAAGCTCTTTCGTAATATCTTCGAAGAGCCGGCTCGGGCTTCTTCAGCGGCTAGTGCTGTCTTACGTCTTCGCCAAGAATCTAGTTCAGTGGGGCAATATGCTCTTCAGTTCCGTATCCACACAGCTGAATTGAGCTGGAATAATGAGGCCCTGGTCGCTACCTTTTTACATGGCCTCTCTGACCGAGTGAAAGACGAATTAGCGGGAAGAGCCATTCCCGTCGGTCTGGACGATGTAATTTCATTATGCAACCAGATCGACATTCGTTTTCAAGAGAGGTCCTTAGAAAAAAGACGCCAGCACTCTCTGGGTCCTAGCCAGTCTGAGCTCCCCTCCCTTCATTCCGTGGAGCATCCTCTACCTGCTGAAGAACCTATGCAGCTGGGCCGGACCAGACTAACCCCCGAAGAACGTGCTAGGCGCAGAACTCTGGGCTTGTGCCTCTATTGTGGGGGCAAGGGTCATTTTCGTGACTCCTGCTCGCTTCGTCCGGGAAACGCTCGGGTCTAATACATTTGGAAGGTGGAGTATTGGACCCAGAAACATCACCTTCTCGCCTGCTCTTGCCGGTGTCCCTTCATGTAGGCACTTCTCCTCAGTCAACCCTTGCATACCTGGATTCCGGGGCTGCCGGCAATTTCATGGATTGGAGAACTGCTTCTTCTATGAAGCTTACCCTTTCACCTCTCACTACCCCATTGGTAGTCTCGGCAATTGATGGCACTGTTCTCCCAGGGGGCCCTATTCGCTTCCAGACGCTACCCATTAGGATGTCGGTAGGGATTCTCCACCAGGAGTGGATATCCTTTCTTATTCTACCCAAGGCCTCTACCCCAGTTGTATTGGGCCTCCCTTGGCTACAGCTCCACTCTCCACATGTGGACTGGGTCTCTGGGCAGATCCTGGCCTGGGGTTCCTCATGTTTCTCGTCGTGTCTTCTCAAGGTGACCCCCAAGGAGAGTCTTCCGGTTGCTGCCACTTCTGTTTCTTCTGATCTTCCCGCCGCATACAGCGATTACCGGGATGTGTTCTGTAAAAAATCAGCTGAGGTGCTTCCTCCCCACAGGTCTTTTGACTGTGCTATTGATCTTGTCCCCGGAGCAACTCTACCCAGGGGTCGTACCTACCCTCTGTCCATCCCAGAGACCCAGGCCATGTCGGAGTATGTAGCAGAGAATCTGGAGAGAGGGTTCATCCGGAAATCCTCATCGCCTGCAGGGGCAGGGTTCTTTTTTGTTGCCAAAAAGGATGGTACCTTAAGACCCTGCATCGATTATCGGGGTTTAAATGCGGTTACTATTAAAAATCGATACCCCTTACCCTTAATATCTGAGCTATTCGATAGGTTGAAGGGTGCCTCCATTTTCACCAAGTTGGATCTCAGAGGCGCGTACAATCTCATTCGAATACGGGAGGGTGACGAATGGAAGACTGCATTTAACACTAGAGACGGGCATTACGAATATCTGGTGATGCCTTTTGGTCTGTGTAATGCTCCAGCCGTGTTTCAAAACTTTGTCAATGAAATCTTCAGAGATCTGCTGTACCAGTTTGTTGTCATCTATCTGGATGACATTCTGATCTTTTCTGAAAATCTGCTCGTCCACAGAAACCATGTCCGCACTGTACTTCAACGTCTTAGAGAGAACAATCTCTATGCCAAGCTGGAGAAATGTTCCTTTGAATGTTCTGAGGTCCTGTTTTTGGGGTGCTTTGTCTCATGTTCGGGGCTTCGTATGGACCCTGGGAAGGTCTTGGCTATCACCAACTGGCCTCTTCCTGCTAGCCTCAAGGCCACACAGCGCTTTCTTGGCTTCACTAATTATTATAGGCAGTTCATAAGGAATTACTCTTCCATTGCCGCGCCTATTATCGCTTTGACCAAGAAGGGTGTGAATGCCAGAGACTGGCCTCCCGAAGCTGTCTCTGCATTTCACAACCTGAAACAGGCCTTTGTTTCTGGCCCCCTCTTGAGGAGACCAAATCCTGGGAATGCATTTTTTATTGAAGTGGACGCTTCCTCAATGGGGGTGGGAGCTGTGCTTCTTCAAATCTTTGAGAAGAGACGCCAACCATGTGCGTTCTTCTCCAAAAAATTTTCTCAGGCAGAGAGGAATTATGCCATCGGTGATCGGGAACTTCTCGCAATTAAATTGGCGTTAGAGGAGTGGCGTCATCTCTTGGAGGGTTCCCCTCACTCCATAACGATCTTTACCGATCACAAGAATTTACAGTATCTACAGAATGCTAAACGTCTGAATCCTAGACAGGCCAGGTGGAGTCTCTTCTTTGCCCGTTTTAATTTCACGATTACCTACAAACCTGGTTCCTGCAACGGTCGGGCTGATGCGCTCTCTAGGTCATTTGACACTTTGGACGAGGAGTCCGCCCCTGAACCTGAGCCGATCATTCCCACCTCATGCATTGTTGCCCACTCTACCACCCTGAAGTCTAAAATTCCGCCTGGTAAGACCTTTGTCCCCACTGAGCTAAGAGCTAAGATCCTTCGTTGGGGACATGATTCCAAGGTGGCAGGGCATTCTGGATTCCTCCGATCCTTCCTACTCATCAGTCGTCACTACTGGTGGCCTAATCTCCGCTCAGACGTCAAAGACTACGTTAAAGCTTGTCATGTCTGTGCTCAGTCCAAATCCTCCACACAAGCTCCTGCTGGTCTCCTCATGCCCTTGCCTATTCCTAAGGAACCCTGGGGCCATATTGCCATGGATTTTATCACCGATCTCCCACTGTCTGAGAATAATACAGTCATTTGGGTGGTAATCGATCGATTCTCCAAGATGGCTCATTTTGTTCCTCTTCCTGGTCTTCCTTCTGCCCCTGCCTTGGTTCCCATTTTCATTCGAGAAATTCTCCGCCTACATGGGGTCCCTTCTCATATTGTTTCCGACAGGGGAGTCCAATTCACGTCTCGTTTTTGGAGAGCCTTTTGCAAATCCCTCAATATTGTCTTGGATTTTTCTTCTTCTTACCATCCCCAATCCAATGGACAGACTGAGAGGGTTAATCAGGAGTTAGAGGTCTTTCTTCGCACCTTTGTGTCTTCTCACCATGACGATTGGTCCTCTCTACTCCCGTGGGCAGAATTCTCCCATAACAATCATGTGAATACCAGTTCGCAGAAGACACCCTTTTTCACAGTTTATGGAAAACACCCTCAACTTCCTCTTCCTATGATCTGTTCTCCAGACATTCCAGCTTTGGCTTCGGTTCAGGAGTCTCTCAATTCCGTTTGGGGTCACGTTCATGATTCCCTCCGGGCAGCTGCTGAAAAATTCAAAGGCTTTGCCGACCGCCGCAGGCGTAAACCGCCTTCTCTTCAGCCAGGGGACAAAGTCTGGCTCTCTACCAGGAACATCAAGCTCCGAGTTCCTTCTCTGAAGTTTGCTCCACGATTCATCGGTCCATACACGGTAACTGCTAAACTGAATCCGGTTTGTTTCAAACTCCAGATTCCTAAGAGCCTTAAAATCACTAACTCCTTTCATGTTGCTCTTCTAAAGCCTTTAGTCCTCAATAAATTCTCTCGTCCTCTTCCTACCGTGGCGCCTGTCTCGGAGGATAATCAGGAGTACGAGATCAGTCAAATTCTGGACTCCCGACTCTGTAAAGGCGTTCTTCAGTACCTCGTTCATTGGAAAGGGTTTGGTCCTGAGGAGAGGTCTTGGATCACTGCATCTGAGGTCTTTGCACCTCGTCTGTTAAAGGAGTTTCATCTGAAGTTTCCCTCTAAACCTGGGCCCAGGCGTGGAAGGGGGAGGCCTCGTAAGAGGGAGGGTACTGTCATGGATATGCATTAATGTCTGTCTGCCATCTTACCTTCCTCCTCATGTGTTCATCTAGAGACCAGACCTCCTTCACCTGGCTTCCTTTATAATCTCCTCCCAGCCTGACTCCAGCCCAGGCCCTATCACTGAACACTATATTAACCTGTGCACTGCAAGCCTGCTTTGCTGATCAACGTGTTTGTTAGGCATTGTGTGTTTGGGTTCCTGCCTGCCGTGTGCTACGTCTGTCTCTCTGTTACGTTATTGGCTTGTCCCCGACCATCCCTGTCTGCTCGTGACCCTTGACCTTCGGCTCGTTCTTCGTTATCCTTGTCTGCTTGTGGCCCTGACCTTCGGCTTGTTATTCGGTTCTCTCTATCGTGTGCTGCTGCTTCCCCTTATCCTACGGGGCGTGAGCTAGGAAACTCCAGGGGCCGCGACCTGGTCCCAGCCTGCAGCGTAACATCCTCACCACTAGAGGCCCTGGAGAAGACCAGCTGGGTCTTAGACTCCGCGCCCTGGGGAATCTTGGCTCTCGCTTCCGTTGGGATCCCGGTTGTGCTCTTCTGGTCCCGCTTTCCACAACCACCCAGTTTCCTATCCACAGAAGCCAGCCATAGGGTTCACTACCTCGCGGTGCACTCCTGTCCCCCTACGGTGTGCATCTGTCACCTGGCCACAGGTGACCCTGACACCAGGAAATTCACTGCTATTTTTTAGGAGCAATTCAAGACAAAAACATCCTTTTTCCATGGCATAATCAACCTTTTCAGGTGTTCCCTATAACACAGGAAATCTTCAGTTTTCTAATTCAGTTACACTGTAACGTGTAAAAGGCTGCATAAGGGGCAGTGCCAGGGTCTATGTAAGCCCCTTGCACATGAGAGAAATCAAATGAACCACCAGAAACATAGAGCTTGATACCATCAAGTGTTGTAGGGTGTAGGATGTTCACACAGGGATAGATGCAGAAGGCCATGCGGCACCCACATTTTTTTAGAAAGCATTCTGTCCACGCTGAGGAGTCTGTCCTAAGGAAAAAATATACAGTAGATCAATACCCAAAATGTATTTGTCTGTGCTCATATTACAGATTGAAATTCACAGAAAGGGATGTATCCCATCTCTGTGTATGCTGACCTGCACAACAGGAAATTATCTCTGGCATGCCAGATTGTTATTAAAAACAACTATCCAGGTAGTGTTCAATAAAAACACGAGAAATTAAAATTGTTTGTGCGTTATCAGTGTAGCAGGCATTTAAATTTGGGGAGGAGCATCTGGGTTATTCAACCCAGATGTACTAATTGTTAGGGAGTCTGAGAATCAGCCGGAGTTGAACCTGCACCGCAAGACTGTTCCTTTTTGTCCTTTCCTGGCGCTGGTACGGCGGGGCGGGGAACCCGCTGTGACGCAAAGGGAGAGGAGATAAATGGGGCGGACGCCCTGACCTCGGAGTTCAGAGTTGGAGGACGCGGCCGCGCCCAGGCACCTTCAGCCTGGGTGCTGGCGTTCCGGAGTTCCGGGCCCAGGTGCCCTCGACCTGGCCGGAGCGAGGGATGGAGTCCATTCCAGGCACCTTAAGCCTGGGGTGAGGTACTATGACCAAGGCCTGGGGCCCAGTAACTTCGACTGGGTTCCGCGAGGGTGGAGGAGTCTTAGGGGCCCTAAGGTGTTGGGACCCGTATCTGAGGTGAGGAGGCCGGGGAGTGTAACCCTTCCGAATAGCCCGGTACAGCATTAATCCGGTGACGGCGGGGCCTCTGGTAACTCTCTTGGAGGGATGTCTTCCCCCTGACAGGGGCTGCAACGTAGCGAAGGTAACTCCAGTTCCTGTCCACTAGAGTCGCTGGAAGAGACTCTGAAGCCAAAAAGTACGTTTTACAGCCACTGTGCTTAGCAACCGTTGGTGAAACCTCAACGGTTTAGTTTCTTTGAGGATTGTGCCTTGACCTACTCCCCACCAATACTGAACTGTTCTATGGGTCTCAAACTGTCTGCTTGCAAAGGACTTGTAGCGACCTCACCCCATCTCTTTCTTCTAGGGGTATCACACACACGATAGGGTGAGATGCGCTACGGCCCATGTCCTCCCCATAGCTGTGGGTGAGGTGAAGGCCAGTACCAGATATTTCCTCGGGCCTGTGTGCTTCTGTAGAGGATTAAGTCCTGCTGTGCCAACACTTCACTTTGCTCCCATTAACCAGAGTTCCACACACCGATCACAGTCAAACTCTTGTTTTATTGCATTTCTCACAATAAAAAGTGCTTCAGTAGCCAACTGGTTGCGACTTGATAACATTTTGATACAGGGGATGAGCAGGTCGAGGCACTATCCTAATTTCCAGCTAAACCACTGCGATCTCGCCAGCGGTTACTATAGCCATATCTTGAAAGGACTTAGAACTTGAGAGTCTCTACCAGCTACTCAAGAGAACGTAGATAGGGGCCGCAACGCAGCGAAGGTACTCCTATCAGGGGAAGATGTCCCTCCAAGGGAGTTACCAGAGGCCCATCCGTCACTGGGTTGATGCTGCTCCAGACTCTCTGAATGGGTAACCTCCCCGGCCTCCTCACCTCAGACATGGGCCCCATCCACTTCAGGGACCCTCGGACTTCTCCACCCTCGCGGGACCCAGTCGAAGTCACTGGGCCCCAGGCCTCCTGATTTAGTACCTCACCCCAGGCTGAAGGTGCCTGGGATGGACTCCAACTGCATTCCGGTCAGGCCTAGGGCACCTGAGCCGGAATCCGGAACCGCCCGCACCCAGGCCTAAGGTGCCTGGGCGCGTGATGAAGAACCTCCAGAAGAGCAAGACCTCGGGACCAGGGCGTCTCTCCCTTTTATCCCCTCCAGTCACACCACGGCAGGTTCCCCGCCCTCGCCGTACCATCTCCGAGAAGGGACACAAAGGGACAGCACTATGGCAGTGAATCTACCTTGAGGCTGCGGGCACTCACCACCCAATCCTCCACGAATACAAATGGTCATTACTCCCATACCTACACACCTGAACTTCCACCCAGGTGTACCCCACCTAAATTTAAAGACCCCGCTACATACTCCCCCCTGTAATTTGACGCTGGTCCCAAGCGTCTGGTGTGAACCCATGTCTCCCAAAGGTGGTGACATAAGTCTGACCCCAGAGACATCCCTAAAATTTGAACCTCAATCATACCAAGACCTGCTCAAAGGGAAGGGGAACATAAAACAATAAACTTTTTTTTTTAAATCCTCTAAGCATGTACACATATACAATCCCTCCCTTTCCTGTCTAAGAACCACCCCATACTCAGTAGTCTGACACTGACATTCTGTGTTAATTTGGAATGAATGGGTCTATCAGCCGAGAGACCCACTCGCTCCAATAAGTAAAGTGATGCAAATGTACAAGCAACAGCCGTTGCGCAACACTGCCACCTGGTGACGATGCCAAGGTGATGACACTTGGTGAAATCTTCAATCTTGCTGCATCCCTACTCTGACTCTACCCCCAAAGTCTCAGTCTTTAAATGGTGAGGGAAGAGAGAACAAACAATCAGCTCTCATTCCTCCAACGAGTAAAAAAAAACAAAAACCCGAATAAAAACTAGGGTACAGTTCAATGCTCCGGCAAGAACACCTCCGGAAACTTTTCACAGGAAACAAGTGAGTCTCTTCTCACAAATAAAACCTCAGGTCAGGCAAAAACAAAGGCTTCAGATGCTTATCGAAAACCTCAATCGAATAGTCCGCGTCCTCTCCATCTTTCCTGCAGATGCGCACCTTGTCTGCGTGGATATGGCGGCCCCACATCCAGTCTGCTCTGCAGTCTCTAAACTTTTTCGACACTGGTGGCGAACAGGACAAGTATCGCCGGGCATGAGGCACTTTAAGTTTCTCCCAAACGAACTCATCGTACCATCGCTGTCGCAGAACTTCAACCTCAAACAACAAGTCTCTGGGCAAGTACGGATATTCCCATCCATACTCATGAGCGACCCTCTGGGAAAAGTCGCTGCAATCGAGCTAAAGGAGGCATTGTGGCACGCTCACCTTCTCCTGGTTGAACGATGGCCTCCGGGTGCCGAGGTACTTTCACTACCTCGCATGGCCTCTCTCTCTGTGCCCGTAGTGATGCTCGCTGTTTCCCCGCCAACAAAACGGGTGATACTGTGGATTGTGGAAGAGTAGTTGGAGGACTAGGCTTCCTCGTAGACTCCGGGGCTTCCGCCCGGGGCGTGCTGTCTCCTATGGAAATAGGTAATGGGCGTTTGTCCCAGCCCTTCTGGTGAAACAGTTCATCGATCTCACCGTCATCTCCACAATCCGACAGTGACTCTAGGTCGGAGGTGTCATACATCTCCGCGGGAAGGTAGTCTCTGGTAGACGTGGTACTACCCTCCCTAGCGGGCTCCACTGACTGTGGACCCCCAACACCTCCAGCCACCACCTCAGTCCCAGCCCCTGGCTCACCTTGACCTTTTGTAGAACTAGGATGTCCAGGACTCTTCCAACCGGATCCATCCAGGCCAGGCAAGCGATGGGGTGAAGCACTTCCACGACCATATGAGGCCTGCACCAGGCCGACTTTCCTCTTCGGAGGTGGGAGCAGGGAATCTGTGAATCTGTGGTGACCGAAGCAGCATCCTCTGATTTTTCCTTCTCAGTCTCTGATTGGGCAGTCACATCGCCCTGGTCAGTGCATACAGGAACCTCCGCAAAGGCCTGGATCTCCCCTTCCGGAGTAGCGGTACCTGTGAGGCTGTTGAGGCGAAGGGCCCGGGGCCTTACTGTGGATGGCTCCACCTCGAACAAGAACTCTTTGCATGCTTCGCAACACCTGAATGGCTTCAGGTGAACCACCAGTCCCGAGCATCCGGGACAGATCACACAGAGGGCCTCCGTGTCTCTGCAGGTGTACAGAGCCAACTGTCCTTGGGGCCTGAGTCTTATCCCTGTGTCTGTAAGGGGAGCAGCAAACGTAGTCATCTTTGTGGGGTAGGGAACCGGAATCCACGGGGAGCTTGAGGCCATCCCGACTGTCTGCTGCTCCATCACGCACTGACCACGCGCCGAAGTCTCCACGTGAGTTCCTCCACATGCCAGACTCCTCCCACGACTTGCACGTTTTCGCAGGCTTCCATTAAGCTCCGCCCACGAACTGTGTAGTCACGGGGTGCCTCATGGCGCAGTGCGATAAAAGCCCCCACATGTAGTACGTCACAAGTCTGGACTTCTCCCTCTTCTCGCTCCTCCGCATGGGCCTTTCCCGTCTTAGGGTCATTTCCACGACTTTGAGCAGGGATGCACTTTGGCCGATCACATGGCCGACCTGCTCGGAACTCCTCCGGGCAGCAAAGTCTAGACACAGCCATTCTTACTTCCAAAGTCAAAACACACATCATCCCGGACTCACGAGCCCCCACGTGTAGCGACCTCACCCCATCTCTTTCTTCTAGGGGTATCACACACGATAGGGTGAGATGCGCTATGGCCCAAGTCCTCCCCATAGCTGTGGGTGAGGTGAAGGCCAGTACCAGATATTTCCTCGGGCCTGTGTGCTTCTGTAGAGGATTAAGTCCTGCTGTGCCAACACTTCCCTTTGCTCCCATTAACCAGAGTTCCACACACCAATCACAGTCCAACTCTTGTTTTATTGCATTTCTCACAATAAACAGTGCTTCAGTAGCCAACTGGTTGCGACTTGATAACATTTTGATACAGGGGATGAGCAGGTCGAGGCACTATCCTAATTACTAGCTAAACCACTGCGATCTCGCCAGCGGTTACTATAGCCATATCTTGAAAGGACTTAGAACTTGAGAGTCTCTACCAGCGACTCAAGAGAAAGTAGATAGGAGTACCTTCGCTGCGTTGCGGCCCCTATCAGGGGAAGATGTCCCTCCAAGGGAGTTACCAGAGGCCCATCCGTCACTGGGTTGATGCTGCTCCAGACTCTCCAAATGGGTAACCTCCCCGGCCTCCTCACCTCAGACATGGGCCCCATCCACTTCAGGGACCCTCGGACTTCTCCACCCTCGCGGGACCCAGTAAAAGTCACTGGGCCCCAGGCCTCCTGGTTTAGTACCTCACCCCAGGCTGAAGGTGCCTGGGATGGACTCCAACTCCATTCTGGTCAGGCCTAGGGCACCTGAGCTGGAATCCGGAACCGCCCGCACCCAGGCCTAAGGTGCCTGGGCGCGTGATGAAGAACCTCCAGAAGAGCAAGACCTCGTGACCAGGGCATCTCTCCCTTTTATCCCCTCCAATCACGCCACGGCAGGTTCCCCGCCCTCGCCGTACCATCTCCGAGAAGGGACAAAAAGGGACAGCACTATGGCAGTGAATCTACCTTGAGCCTGCGGGCACTCACCACCCACCGGCCAAGGAGATTATTACACCACCCAATCCTCCACGAATACAAATGGTCATTACTCCCATACCTACACACCTGAACTTCCACCCAGGTGTACCCCACCTAAATTTAAAGACCCCGCTACAGACTATTTGTTTGCCGTTATGGAATAAATAAGTGTTGGACCTTTTCAGTGTGTGGTACTCCAATTACTGGGAGCAAAGGGGGTTATCAGCAGAACAGACTTGGCTCTGAGCGTATACACAGCCCGAAGGTAATCTGATTCTGGCCTTCACCTCTACATGCTGTAATCTAGAGGACATGGGCCGTGGCGCACCTCGCTCTCCCCTTCAAGGTACCCCTAGACCGGAGCCAAAGTAACCGCTAAAGAAGAGAGAGAGGGTGAGGCCGCTACATTAGCTTAAGCACATTGTGTTTGTCTATTGTTGTGAGTGTGACTTCGAGGAGGATCACATCACATTTTAGGGCAAATTACTGCAGAAACCAGTTAATCCCATGGGGTTTAATATACGTTTTCATATATATATGTAGCAATACCCCCAGTTAAGAGAGCCGCTGGTTCTGTTTCGGGCCCTGTACACAGCACCGCCAACCCCCGGCAATCTACTCGACCTTCTTTTGGCACAGTTAGTCTAGGGGATGTTTTAGTAATATAACTTTCTATATTTGGTTATGCACAATCTAACAGTAATATGAGCAGTTAATATAGGCAATAATGAACAATGATACCGGAGTGATAAACCGTAAATGATTTACTTTGGTATAAAGGTAAATTATAAACTTGTCACATAACATACATGCAGAGCCCTGCAGTAATAAACATACTAATCAGCGATAGTGCAGAGTGATCACACGCCACGTGCAGCTATCTTCTCTTTGCACAATGTGGCTCACCAACAAAATCTTAATTCCTGGTCAGGCCTGACCCAGATAAACTCAGTCTCTGTGAGAACAATTATTTGCATGCAAGATGAACGGTGGTGCACATTCAGGAACAGTATTTGTAATCCAATTATGGTTAAGAAAGAACACTTCACCGGAGACTATACAACTCAGTTCCGCCACTAGGGTCTGCAACGGCCGGGTCCCTGGTCCAACTGATGTCAGCAAACTCGAAAGAAATCAGGTGCCACCCAGGCTCAGCAGTGGGGTGGAAGGCTTTGTGGAAGGTGCGCAAGGCCCAGGCCTCAGGCCTTGCACTGCAGCAGATCCGCACAGGGAGTCCTATTGATTGCAGGGCGGTGTCCAAAGAGGCCGAGCTTAGCCTCGCCCCTTCCCTTTATAGCCCCACCCATGAGTCTCTGCGGTGGCCAAATGCACCTTGGGTGCCAAACGGGGTTCTGGGTAACGTAGTCCATAGGGCCTTAAAGGAGACCCCGCTACACACATACATATATATATATATATATATATATATATATATATACACACACATACATACATATATATATATATATATATATATATACATATATATATATATACATATATATATATATATATATATATATACACATATACATATACATACATACACATACACATACATACATATACATATACACATATATATATATATATATATATATAGCGATACCCTCAGCTAAGAGAACTATATTTCGGGCCTGTAACACACCGCTGTCAACCCCCAGCAATTGGCTCTACCCTCCCTTGGCACAGTTAGTAGGGGATGATAGGATTGTGAGGGCTGTAACTTTAGGCAACACAATCCCGCAGCAAAAGCACACACAGTGATACAGCTGACACTGACCGTTCTTCTGTACAGTAATAACACCAACACTGATCTGCTTAATCCTGGTAATTTTACTGAAGGAAATGACAGTATACTTTAGTATATGCAGAGCCCTGCAATAAAAGATGTTCAGCAATAGACAGATATACAATACTATGCAAAGATAATTAACAGACTCCCCTTTGCAGCTCTCCTACCTCGTGGGCAAAATGGCGCCCAGCAATGTCTACACTGATAAGTCAGGCCTGACTGTAACTATGTGTAAGTTCCGTGGAGAAGAATCTTCGCTAGCAAATGGTGGTGCACTTTTGGAGATAATATTGTAATCCACAGGAATAAAGGTTGAACTTGGCGAACAAGAATAAAGCCACTACTGTTAATACATGCACTGTTCCTCCGGTGTGCATATTCCAACTCTAGCGGGTGAGTCCCGAACAATAAACACTAGGCCCAGAGGTCCTGCACTTAATCTCTGAGCAGGTGCTCTCTCACCCAACCGGACCAGTCCACGTCCGTATCTTCCGTTGCTGTGTCTCGGTACACAGGTTCCACGACACCCGGATCTTCGGTCCTCCTGGCAGCAGCTGACGGATGGCAGGATGAGACGTCCCTCAGGCTCCTTGGTGGAAATGGAAGGCTCTTTGGTAATACAGGGCCTAGGCTTCAGGCCCTGTCTGGAACAGCAGACTCAGCAGAGAGTTCCACTTGCTGGGCGGGCGATGTCCAAAGAGACCGTACTACGTCTGCCCCTTTGTTAAATACCCCACCCCAGCAGTCCTTGCGCGGGGAAATTCATCCTGGGTATGGTAGTCTCTGGGCCTTAAAACAAACACCCGCTACATATGTATATACAGTATCTCACAAAAGTAAGTACACCCCTCACCTTTTTCTAAATATTTTATTGTATCTTTTCATGTGACAACACTGAAGAAATTACACTTTGCTACAATGTAAAGTAGTGAGTGTACAGCTTGTATAGCAGTGTAAATCTGCTGTCCCCTCAAAATAACTCACAGTCATTAATGTCTAAACCGCTGGTAACAAAAGTGAGTACACCCATAAGTGAAAATGTCCAAATTGGGCCATTTACCCTCCCGTGTGTCATGTGACTCGTTAGTGTTACAAGGTCTCAGGTGTGAATGGGGAGCAGGTGTGTTAAATGTGGTGTTATCGCTCTCAATCTCTCATACTGGTCACTGGAAGTTCAAAATGGCACCTCATGGCAAAGAACTCTCTGAGGATCTGAAAAAAAGAATTGTTGCTCTACATAAAGATAGCCTAGGCTATAAGAAGATTGCCAAGACCCTGAAACTGAGATGCAGGATGGTGGCCAAGACCATACAGTGGTTTAACAGGACAGGTTCCACGCAGAACAGGCCTTGCCATGGTCGACCAAATAAGTTGAGTGCACGTTCTCAGCGTCATATTCAGAGGTTGTCTTTGGGAAATAGACATATGAGTGCTGCCAGCATTGCTGCAGAGGTTAAAGGGGTGGGGAGTCAGCCTGTCAGTGCTCAGACCATACACCACACACTGCATCAAATTGGTCTGCATGGCTGTCGCCACCAGAAGGAAGCCTCTGTAGATGATGCACAAGAAAGCAAGCAAACAGTTTGCTGAAGACAAGCAGACTAAGGACATGGATTACTGGAACCATGTCCTGTGGTCTGATGAGACGAAGATAAACTTATTTGGTTCAGATGATGTCAAGCGTGTGTGGCGGCAACCAGGTGAGGAGTACAAAGACAAGTGTGTCTCTACAGTCAAGCATGGTGGTGGGAGAGTCATGGTCTGGGGCTGCATGAGTGCTGTCAGCACTGGGGAGCTACAGTTCATTGAGGGAACCATGAATGCCAACATGTACTGTGACATACTGAAGCAGAGCATGATCCCCCTCCCTTCAAAGACTGGGCCCCAGGGCAGTATTCCAACATGATAACGACCCCAAACACATCTCCAAGATGACCACTGCATTGCTAAAGAAGCTGAGGGTAAAGGTGATGGACTGCCAAGCATGTTTCCAGACCTAGACCCTATTGAGCATCTGTGGGGCATCCTCAAATAGAAGGTGGAGGAGCGCAATGTCTCCAACATCCACCAGCTTCGTGATGTCGTCATGGAGGAGTGGAAGAGGACTCCAGTGCCAACCTGTGAAACTCTGGTGAACTCCATGCCCAAGAGGGTTAAGGAAGTGCTGGAAAATAATGGTGGCCACACAAAATATTGACACCCAATTTTGACATTTTCACTTAGGGGTGTACTTTATTTTGTTACCAGCAGTTTAGATATTAATGGCTATGTGTTGAGTTATTTTGAGGGGACAGCAAATTTACACTGTTATACAAGCTGTACACTCACTACTTTACAGTGTAGCAAAGTGTAATTTCTTCAGTGTTGTCACATGAAAAGATATAACAAAATATTGACAAAAATGTGAGGGGTGTACTCACTTTTGTGAGATACTGGATATATATATATATATATATATATATGTACACTTTCCAAGTGTATTTAAAATTGGCAGAGACACCAGTAATGTGCAGTTCCTTGCAGCCCAGCGGGTGGCGCTGTCGCCCTGGGCTGGGGTTGAACCATTGCTGTGGGCCATACCCCTTTTTGTCCTCTCTCAGTGGTTGTATGGTGGGGCGGGGAACCCGCCGTGCTTGCTGGGAGAGGGTATAAAGGGGCCGGCCATCTTTGTCACAGGGTCGAGTCCCAGGCACCTTCAGCCTGAGGGCGGTGGTTCGTGTCGGGAGTCTAGGCGGCCTAGGCCTAGAGGACGTTCGGAGGTCGTGT
This sequence comes from Rana muscosa, assembly GCA_029206835.1. Lineage (NCBI taxonomy): Eukaryota > Metazoa > Chordata > Amphibia > Anura > Ranidae > Rana > Rana muscosa. Next base: position 794,654,959 of record CM055122.1, on the reverse strand, counting down.
TCCATCCCAGGCACCTTTAGCCTGGGGTGAGGTGCTCGGATGGAGGTCTGGGGCACAGTGTCCTTTACTGGGTTCCACGAGGGATGGATTTCCTAGGGGAACCCGGGAGTGGGCTCCCCGAATCCAGTGACGTAAGGGACCGGAGGGGGTACTCGCCTGAAGACCTGGTGCAGCATATTGCCAGTGACGGGTGAGCCTCCGGAGACCGCCCGGAGGGATATATCCCTCGCCAAGGGACCGCAATACACTTTTAGAAGGAGAGAAGAGTTCATTGTGTCTGGGCCTACTCGTATCCACACCTCCCCCTGTCTGTTCTACTCATTGAGGGAGTCCAACTGACTGTGTTTTACTCTGATATTGGAAGAATAAAGGAGTGTTGGACTTTAATGGTGTGGGGCTCATTTTCTGGCAGACACTGTGCAAAAGGAGGAGGAGGCTCTGATGCAGAACACCGACCCGAAGGTAAAGAGGATTTTCTCACACCACACACACACACACACATCTGTGGTGGGAACTTGGCGTGGTGACCCCGCACTCTCTCAACCAAGGTACCCCTAGACAAAAGCCAGAGACAGATGATGTGATATCAGGGAGAGAGAGTGGAGGCCGCTACACATATATTTGTAGTCAGAGTCTGGATACAGGATACTGCGTAGTAGTAGCAGCCGTGACTGCCAACCCCCGGCGACCTGAGTTGTGCCATGGTCGCCCGTGAGAGTACGCCTAAAAGAGGGCAAAAATGACACTGACTAGGTATGCAAGATAATTTAATGAAAAGCAAACATGACAGTCAATCCAACAAAACAGTGAAAGCCCGCTTCACCTCTACATGGGGATCTGGTATGTACCTCTTGTAACATGATGAACGCCAACGCCCCATATACTGAATGACATGCGACGGAACCCCCTGCTTGGAAGCCGCAGACGCCGCCCCAATCCTGAACGAGTGCCCAGAGTACAGGCCAGGGTCATGACCCAGCCTACCGATCAAAAGCCTGACATGGGACATGAAGAGACTGGAAGTTAGGGCCCGTGTAGGAAAAGGGAGCAAAGGGCTATCAAGCGGGGTGGCAGCGAATAAGCCCATGAGCTGATCCAGAACCACCACCGGACACCAGGCCGTGCCGGTCCTGTAATAATGGACAACAAAACCTAGCCCCACCTGAGAGTTCTTGCACCTGGGGAGCTGCAGTACGAAATGCTCCGCCAACCTAATGAGATCGCCCCTGAGGAGAACGGGAGCATGGGGCCCTGCCCTGGTCACTTCCCCCGGCCGGAGGAACCCAAAGAAGCTGAGGTATACCGCAGCTTTCAGGACCAAGCTGGGACCCAACCCGAAGGGAGAGCGGGACAACAAATCTGACAGCCCCCGGAAGATGACCCCCGAGATAGGTAAACGTCTGACCACTGGTCTACCTTGCGTCTTCTGAATACCCTTGAGCATGGCCCTGATAGGATGAGCCGCAAAAACCGATGATGACCCAGGATGGAGTAGGGAAAGGAAATGTTGAATGCCAGCCAGGTATGATTTGATGGTGCTGTGGGACAAAGCCAGATTACCATGACAATGGGCCATGAATGCCAAGAGGAACTTGACATCAATCGCCCTGGGGCCCAGGTACTGGGACAAGAAACCATCAAAACACCTCCACCCCGTTCTGTACGCCTTGAGAGTGTTAGCGGACAAGGAAGCATTGATGAGGCAGGCTGCTTGAGACCCGAGAGCGACTAGTCCAACGTCAGCTGGGCAAACGACGGGACAGGCAAGCCTATCCGCTCCGCCTCCGGATGCTGCAGGAAGAAACGAGGAAGGTCAGCTCTGGACAAGGCATCTGCCGCCCCGTTATAGACCCCCCTCACAAATTGCCCCTGACAATGGAAGTTAAATTTGAGGCCTAACCAAGTCAACCTGCGCATGAATGACATGATCAACAGGGAAGCAGATCTCCCCCTGTTGATGATCTCAGCCGTGGCGCTGTTGTCAGTGAAAAAGATGACGGTCTGCCCGGACCACGAAGGACCCCAGGTGCAGGCAGCAGCCACAATGGGGAAAATTTCGAAAAGCGCTGAAGTCCTGGCAAACCCTGGAATATCCGCCACCTCAGAAGGCCAGGGGCCTGCCAGCCACTGGCCCCCGAAAATGGCCGAAAACCCCACTGAGGCCGCGGCATCTGAGTACACCCTCGGGGAGGCTGCCGTGGGTGGACGGATGAATAAAGCAACCCCATTCCAGCTGCATAAAAACTGATCCCACATCAGCAGATCAGCCTTGGCACCCGCCCCCAAACTCACCACCGAGTCTGCGTCTGGGTAGATCGGAAGGAGAGCCAACAGGCGGGAGACAAAGGACCTGCCCTGTGGGATGATCCTCATGGCAAAATTAAGCATGCCCAAGAGAGACTGCAGCTCTCTCTTAGAACATACTGGGGATCTAACTAACTCATGAATGACCCCCCGAATCCTGATCAGCTTGTCCTGAGGTAGACAAGCGATCATACGGTCGGTGTCCAAAGTGATCCCTAAAAACGTGATCACGGTGGACGGCCCATCGATCTTGTGGACAGCCAAGGGGACGTTCAGATCCCTGAACAACTCAGTGAGAGTGGCAAGATCCCTGGGTGGCCGTGCAGGGCTTTCCAGCAGCAGGAAATCATCTAAATAATGAACAACCTTGCCACACCCCAGCTGTGCAGAAAGGATCCACTCCAGCGCAGTGGCGAACGTATCAAAAAGCCAAGGGCTGCTCTTGGACCTGAACGTCAGCTTGGTGGCGAAGTAAAACTGCTCCCGCCATCTGACACCGTACCATTGCCAGAGAGATGGCATGATCGGGAGGAGTTTGAAGGCGTCCGCAACGTCCGCCTTTGACAACCATGCCCCCCTCCCTAACCGCAGGATATGCTGAACAGCGGAATCCACTGAAGCGTACTTCAAGGAGAACTCTTCCGAAGGAATGAGCGAATTTAAACTAGGTACTGGTGATAAATGAGGAGCTGACAGATCGTAAATTAAACGGTATTTATTAGAAAACTTTCCTTTGACCACCCCGATGGGGCTCACTCTCCATAAATCAAAAGGCGGGGAAGAAAAAGGCCCAATGACAAATCCCTTGGACAACTCCACCCTCAACAACTCATCCACCAACTCAGGATTGGTGATAGCCGACACCAGATTATCACACTCGTGTGAGTGACACGGAAGGGTAATCAGGCCCGTATGGAAACCCTCCACAAAACCATTCATCAAAAACTGCTTGAGAGCCGGGGATGGGTGGAGAACCAGCCAGAACCCCAACCTGGAGACATTAACCCGGCTCAGTCAAGATACACTGGATGGCTTGACTGGACACGCGGTTTTGGGATGGGCCCTGAAACAGTTAGCACAGACATGCAGCAGTCTGCACTGGTTGTAATTACATGATGTGTAATTGTAATTATTACACAGCTGTGACCTGCCCAGCATATGGATGGGCCTGCCAAGCTTGTCCACCAACCCTGAGGACCCTACGGCAAGACTGCCAGACCCTGACCTACTGATCCCAGCTACCCCTGGATGATCAACATTGGGACACCAGTTGGTGGTGTGAGCAGCCGACTGACAGGTAGCACATGTTGGAGATCTCTGACTGGCGAAATGACTGCAAAACAATTCTGTGTCAATGACACTCCAACATGATACCACCTGAAACTGTGCCCACATGGCAGCGACCTTAGACGAAAAAGACCTATGATAGTCATAGAAGGTGCTGCCACCATACTTGTGGGCCAAATCGACTACCTTGTGTAGATACAGGTCCAACTCCTCCCTCCTGCCGGGACTAACGCCACAAATGACATCCCTGAAAATACCAAACGCAAGGACAAACTCAGCCACGTTAAGCTTACGGTTCAGCCTGGGATCCCGGGCCCTGAGGACCACCGAGACCTCCCCGCAAGCATATGCCTTGTTTTCCACAATGTCCTGCGAGGCAATGAGCAGGGATGCCAGGTTGACGTCCTTCCCCTCCAGGATGTCCTTCTTTAGATTAGCTGGGACAAAATGGGCAGGGGAAACAGAAGGAAAAACACTGGCCACAGCAGGATCAGCCAACGGTAGCGGCCCACCTGTGACACCTGACGGAGATCCAGATGGACCAGGAGCTGAGGAAGCCACCGGAACCACCACATTGTCTGGACGGGCCTCCAGCACATCCATCCTATCTTGTAAAAGCTGGACTGAACATGAAAGAGTATTTAACACCGAATGGATCTGCGTCAAAGCGGTGAGGAGGGACGCATGCTCCGTACCGGTGGAAGGAAGAGGCTGGGCTGGGTTTGGAAAAAGGAGCCTGAACAACTCCGCCTTCCTGGCCGACGCTGAGAAAGGAATGCCCCTGGAACGTAGTTCGGCAATGAGTTTGGGTATAGTCCAGCTCCTCAAGGAAGGCGTGCTGCCGAGCTCCGAGCCCCTTGCTGGTGTGGAAGGACCAGCTGGTGTGGAAGGGCCCGCTGGCGTGGAAGGGCCCGCTGGCGTGGAAGGGATGACCGCAAACTCCACGCTCTCAGAGATATGCGACATACTCCCAATCTGTGAACAAAACACAAATGATCCACCAGTCAACACCACTTACCTACCTAACCCCCGCCCACCTGCCCTAACGTAATGATGTGGGCAGTTGATGCCAAACCAGGCGCCTGAAGAAGCTAATGACCGTGACCCCCTGCGTGAGTGTAGCGTGAGCCCGAGCAACCTGTGGCGCCGGACAGGCAATTAAAAACGAACACTCAGGGCTTAGTACCTACAGACCGTGGTAGGCAGATATAGGCATGTAAGTGATGTGCACGTATGACGTATGAATGTACAGGCGAGAAGATTGCATCAAATCAATTAAAAAAACGAAAACCTCAGCCTGTACGGATCCGAAGACGTGACAGATCCTGGAATGTAAACTACTAACTACCCCCTGAGTAAAAAAGGCCACAGTACGCACCTGAAGCGTCCGAATGAACAGAGAATTCCACCTGTAACAACATTTAGATGTACGCACTGAACAAATGACGCCCAGAGCGAGCTGTGCCCCCCTAACCAAATTCGTGGTGATTTGAACAACACAGAGTGTACGTGTACTGTGACGGGAATGACAAACGAGAGAAATGAAGAAGCCACCCTGATGGTGACCTAACCCGAAGCTACAACGAACCCTAGCGGGACCCAGTGACAAGGCGTGAACGAGTGCTGACCACGTATGCAAAAAGCAGCCCAGTGGCCTGCCGGCTGAACTATCGCCCCGGCAACCTGCAAATGACAGCTAGTGCAAGCTAACCTAAGTGGGAAGTGGACCAGAGGTAACCGATGAAGTGAACCGGGGGAACCTGGCGTAGAGGACACCTCAAGCCCAGACCCCCACTCTAGTAACCCGGCCCCCCCCCCAAAGGACCTGATGAGGGGGCAGACGAACCAACAAGAGGTGGAAGGCGAGGCTGGCAGAGTAAGAAAGGTGACACTGCATCCCACCTACCAGATACCCTAGCCACCGCCCCTCCCCCGCTAGATGAAGGCGAACCTACCTGTACCAAGAACTGGAACCCCTGGACGACCTGCGAAAAGAAACGCACCCTGGGCGTGGGGTGGCATAGAAAAATTAAAACCCCAGCAGAAAAACAAACAGGTACATCGACATGTATTCCATAATGCTAGAAACGAAAAGCAAGCGACCGCCCGCCCCCCCCCCTCCCCAATCAGCCCGAGACCTACCTGTACCGATCACATGGAAAAGAGAACGACAGCTGCCACGAGAGGTCCCTGTAATGGAACTTGCCAATGCTGCGCCAGCCCTGAGAGGAGAAAAAAAGGCCCAACCTGCCGCCAGACGCCGGAACCGTTGCAAACCCCCGCCAGCTGCTTCCTGTAGCGGGGAAGAAGAAAGTAAAACTCCTGTACTGCCCCCCCACTGACCGACCGTCAGTAAAGAGCACCGACCCTATCGGAAGGAACACCGCTCCGCACGCTGCCTGTGAAGCCACCGCTTGTGACCCCGGGACCGGAAATGACGTCACCGCCGGATCCTGACCTGTAACCCGGAAACACAGCTGACCAACCCGGAAACACAGCTGACGCCAGCCAGGGGGAGGATGGGGAGAATATAACGCCCCACCCTCCTCCTACAAATTCAGGCTAGCCAATGGCTAGCCTTCTAACATATATATACTTTTTATCTCAGAGAATATGTGCAGGAACTCCCCCCTTCTGAGTAATCCCTTGTCTTTTCCACCTACTCACCTCAGATGTACCAACCCCTACCCACCTCCCAGTACTGTCTCTTTTAGAGAATACAGAACTATGTACCATTTTGTGGTGCTAATTAATTTGTATAGAATTTATTAATGATAACAAGAAAGGCAGTAATATAGATTCCCTGCTGCCAGCAATAATAGACCCTCCAAGCAACAATAGACTCCCGCCAGCAACAACAGACCTCCCCAACAACAATAGTCCCCCCTCCTCCACCAACAGATCCTCCTCACAACAATAGACCCCCCCGCAACAATGGACCCCCTGCAACAAAATACCAACCAAGCAACAATAGATCCCCAGCGGCAACAACAGATCTCCCACCAGTCAGCATCAATAGACCTCTCCCTCAACAGTAGATTCCTCTAAGCAACATAAGACCACCCCCCAGCAACAATAGACCCCCATGCAAAAGTAGATCCCCTCCAGTGACAATAGATCCCCTAGCAGTCAGCATCAATAGACCCTCCAGCACCCCTTGCTATTACATACATTTAGTGCTGGAGGTGCCGGAACTGCATTCCACAGCGTTCCCACTGAAAAAAGCCCTATATGTACTGTGTGTGTGTGTGTGTGTGTGTGTGTGTGTGTGTGTGTGTGTGTGTGTACACACACACACACACACACACACACACACACAGTATCTTCACCGTAAATAGGGAAAGCAGCACTCGGGTTTTCAGGCAGTGCAATGCAATCTGGTCGTCCCGCTGACCATATATAAAGAAAAATCCAAGGGATTGCTGCACATAAAATTTTATTGAACGATTGTTCATGCATATACAAAGCATTCCATAATATAGCATTCCATGATTTCCGTTTCAGGCTCACAAGCTCACGCCCTTCATCAGATCAGAATACATCTAATGCCCCATACACACGATCATTTTTCATGCCGTTAAAAATGCCATTAAAAAAATGGCCATTAAAAATGATCGTGTGTATGCTCCAGAGCATTTTTAACGACGAAATTTCGAACATGCTCTCTTTTTTCACGTCGTTTTTCATGTCGTTTTTTTTAACGACGTGAAAAACGATAGTGTGTATGCTTTAACGACGTGAAAAAAAAATGCGCATGCTCAGAATCAAGTATGAGACGGGAGCACTTGTTCTGGTAAAACTAGCGTTCGTAATGGAGATAGCACATTCGTCATGCTGTAACGGACTGAAAAGCACTAGACTGAAAAGAGCGAATCGTCTCTCAACAAACTTTACTAACATGAAGGGTGGCGCCATTCGAACAGAACTTCCCCTTTATAGTGCCGTCGTACGTGGTGTACGTCACTGCGCTTTTCTTGAACATATTTTAAAATGATGGTGTGTACGCAAGACAGGCTTGAGAGGAAACAAGAAAAAAAATGACGAGAAAAACGTCAGTTTTAAAAATGACATTAAAAATGATCGTGTGTATGGGGCATAAAGCTCTAAGTACACATATGTCTATTTTAAAACTTTTTCACAATAAAGTTTATTGTATAGATAAAAAAGAAAGTGAGATACAGAGTACAATGGGTATTAAAAATTCCAAATACACAGACAAATAACAAAAGGTAAAGTATTACATCAGATATATATACCGTATATACTCGAATATTAGCCGACTTTTTCAGCACATTTTTTATGCTGAAAAAGCCCCCCTCGGCTTATACTCAAGTGGCAGTCTCCCGCTGTGTCATGCAGTTTTAACTGTTCGGCGGCCATCCACGGTAACAAAGCCCCGCCTCCTCCTCGTCCGTGATAGATGGGAACACTGAACACTGATACAATGCTGGGAAACGGAATCAGTGTTCTGTCTATCAGACAAGGAGGAGGCGGGGCTTTGTTACAGTGGAAGGTCGCCAAACAGTTAGGACTGCATGACACAGTGGGAGACCGTAATTAAAGGCACAGTGAGGCTGCAGATGGGGCACAGTGAGGCTGCAGATGGGGCACAGTGAGGCTGCAGATGGGGCACAGTGAGGCTGCAGATGGGGCACAGTGAGGCTGCAGATGGGGCACAGTGAGGCTGCAGATGGGCACTGATGATACAGGTGGACACAGTGAGGCTGCAGATGGGGCACAGTGAGGCTGCAGATGGGGCACAGTGAGGCTGCAGATGGGGCACAGTGAGGCTGTAAATGGGCACAGTGAGGCTGTAAATGGGCACAGTGAGGCTGCAGATGGGCACAGTGAGGCTGCAGATGGGCACAGTGAGGCTGCAGATGGGCATTGTTTACCAGTAGCTGCTGCATTTCCCACCCTAGGATTACACTCGAGTCAATAAGTTTTCCCAGTTTCTTGTGGTAAAATTAGGTGAGTATATACGGTAACTTGTAATGAACAAATGTAATATGGTGCTATGGCAAGACAAATTATAATTATTTGTTCTAATTGAAAGAAATGAATATAATTGTAAATAAACATACGTTTATTAAGTAATTAACAGCACATTTGGAATCCATTATGTGATCAATCATTAAATAGTATAATTCAATTCCTTCACTCATACGTGTTTTTTTCACTGGTACAGAAATGGTTAACATAACAGTTGCCCTTCCAACCATTTTATCAGAAGCTTCCAAAAGTCAGTTTGTTAAGAGAAATACACACAATATATCACAACCTCATAATCATATAGAATTACATATAGGCAGTGGCAGTGCATCCACAAGGTCCCTCTCTCCAGCCACTCCCTCTATCACCAATAGATTCATGCAATGCGTGAATCTATCTATCTATGGCCGCCGCTGCCACCCCCTATTTAGGCCCCCGACCACTTTTCGGGCACCGGGCATCTGAATTACAGCGGCGGGGGGTGTTTTTGAAGCACCTGATAGGCGTCAAAAAAAATGCTTGCCGCTCGCAGTTCACCCAGCTGTGTTAGAAAAGCGAATGAATATTCTCTTTCCCAACACTGAACCGCCTCTCCGCCAATCAGGTGCTCGTGTCTGTTATCCATCACCTGATTGGCTGAAACAACAGGCGCCTATCAGGCGTCCAATCATAACAGAGGACAGGAAAAGAGGAGGGGAGAAGACATTGAGGAGCATGGAGGACACGGGGGGGGGGGGGGGCGCACAGTGGAAGCATTTGATGGCACAGTGGGAGCATTTGATATGACACAGTGGGAGCATTTGATATGGCACAGTGGGAGCATTTGATATGGCACAGTGGGAGCATTTGATATGGCACAGTGGGAGCATTTGATATGGCACAGTGGGAGCATTTGATATGGCACAGTGGGAGCATTTGATATGGCACAGTGGGAGCATTTGATATGGCACAGTGGGAGCATTTGATATGGCACAGTGGGAGCATTTGATATGGCACAGTGGCGGCCTTTGATGGCACAGTGGCGGCCTTTGATGGCACAGTGGCGGCCTTTGATGGCACAGTGGCGGCCTTTGATGGCACAGTGGCGGCCTTTGATGGCACAGTGGCGGCCTTTGATGGCACAGTGGCGGCCTTTGATGGCACAGTGGCGGCCTTTGATGGCACAGTGGCGGCCTTTGATGGCACAGTGGCGGCCTTTGATGGCACAGTGGCGGCCTTTGATGTTTTTTTTTTCTGAATTTTTCAGTTTGTTTGCGCTCCCCCAAAAATTTTGAGCACCAGCCGCCACTGCATATAGGCAATTATACAATAACCCCATGAATCTTATCAGAGTATCCCAAGTTTGTATTAGGGATGAGCCGAACACCCCCGGTTCGGTTCGCTCCAGAACCTGCGAACGGACCGAAAGTTTGCGCAAACCTTAGAACCCTATTAAATACAATGGACTCGAACGTTTGAAATCAAAAGTGCTAATTATAAAAGCTAATATGCAAGTTATTGTCCTAGAAAGGGTTTGGGGACCCGGGTCCTGCCCCAGGGGACATGTATCAATGCAAAAAAAAGTTTTAAAAAAACTGCTGTTTTTTCGGGAGCAGTGATTTTAATGATGCTTAAAGTGAAAATAAAAAAGTTAAACATTCCTTTAAATATCGTACCTGGGGGGTGTCTAAAGTACGCCTGTGAAGTGGCACGTGTTTCCCGTGTTTAGAACTGTCCCTGCACAAAATGACATTTCTAAAAGGAAAAAAAGTCATTTAAAACTACTTGCGGCTTTAATGTAATGTCTGGTCCCGGCAATATGGATGAAAATCATTGAGAAAAATGGCATGGGTACCCCCCCCCCCCAGCCCCTTTGGGTCTTGTTGCCACAACACTGTAAACCCTCACAGTTACTCTTGGTGGGCGCAGGAATTATTAGATCAAGAATTGTAATTACATGCCCCTGTTCAACAGGGGCATAAAAATTGGGCCTTTGGTGGTGGTGGTGTTGCCACAACACTGTAAGTCCTCACAGTTACTCTTGGTGGGCGCAGGAATGGGCCCAGCTGTGAATTATTATATCAAGAATTGTAATTACATGCCCCTGTTGAACAGGGGCATACAAATTGGGCTTTAGGCACTGGTGCCACAACACTGCAACCCCTCACAGATACTGTACTTGGAGCGCAGCAATGAGCCCTGCTGCAAAGCATTGCATCAAAAATTGTAAATACACGCCCCTGTTAAACAGGGGCTGAAAAATTGGGCCTTAGCCACTGGTGGCGGTGCCCAGAACCAAAAAATTTCTTACAAGCTATCAGCATGACCATCAAATTATTCGGTTACATCAGCATCATGCGCTTGGTAGCTGGTGGTGATCCAAGACTGATTCATTTTTATGAAGGTCAGTCGATCGACCGAGTCGGTGGACAGGCGCACCCTGTGATCAGTTACAAAGCCTCCAGCAGCACTGAATGTGCGTTCCGAAAGAATGGATGCAGGACAGGCCAGTAGCTCAATTGCATACTGTGCAAACTCTGGCCAGTGATCCATCCTCAAGACCCAGTAACCCAGAGGATTTTCGGTGGGAAAGGTGTCCAAGTCTGATCTTGCCCCTAGGTATTCCTGCACCATGTAAACCAGACACTGGCGATGGTTGCTGGAACCGATCATACCTTGGGGCTGCGTACTAAAAAAATTGTCTAAACGCATCGGTCAGACGGCCACCTTCTCCACCGCTCCTTCTTTGACTGACCGAAGCCTCAGCAACACGTTGTCCAGGACCAGGAATTTGTAACCTCCCAGTCTCTGGGAACGCGTTGTACAGACCTTTCTGCAAGGCCTCCCGAAGATGCTTCATCCTCTGCTCCCTCTGCGATGGCAAGATAAGGTCCGCAATCTTACCCTTGTAATGTGGATCAAGGAGGGTTGCCAGCCAGTAATGATCCCTCTCCTTGATCGCACGAATACAAGAATCCTTCCGCGGGCTTTGCAGGATCAGGGAGGCCATGCAGCGTAGGTTTGCTGAGGCATTTGGTCCGGAGTCCTCTGGTTCACTCAGGACAACATGATCCGCAGCCACCTCCTCCCAGCCACGTACAAGTCCAAGGGTGTCTTGGGACTGTAATTGATCCCGTGAACACTGCTGCTGATGCTGAGTGCTAGGCTCCACCTCCATGCTGAAACAATCCTCCTCCTCCTCCTCAGCCTCTTCCTGTGTGATAGGCGGGCCAGCAGGAACACTGTCTGGATGAAGGGGGCCTTGAGAGGTAAGGAAGTCCTCCTCTTCCTGCCTCTGTTCTGCCTCAAGTGCCCGGTCCATTATTCCATGCAGCGTGTGCTCCAACAGGTGGACAAGAGGGACAGTGTCATTGATGCATGCACTGTCACTGCTCACCATCCTCGTGGCCTCCTCAAATGGTGCCAGGACAATGCATGCTTCCCTGATCATGGCCCACTGGCGTGGGGAAAAAAATCCAAGCTCCCCTGACCCTGTCCTGGTGCCAAATTGCAACAGATAATCATTGATGGCCCTCTGCTGCGTGTGCAGCCGCTGCAGCATGGCCAACGTAGAGTTCCACCTGGTGGGCATGTCACAGATTAGGCGGTTCTTGGGCATGTTGTAATCCTTTTGCAGGTCAGCCAGCCGAGCACTGGCATTATATGACCAGCGGAAATGCCCACAGAGTTTCCTGGCCTGCTTCAGGACCTCCTGTAAGCCCGGGTACCTGCCCAAGAACCGCTGCACCAACAAGTTAAGGACGTGAGCCAAACAGGGCACATGGGTCAGTTGTCCCTGTCGGAGGGCGGAGAGGAGGTTGGTGCCATTGTCGTAAACCACCTTTCCTGGCTTAAGCTGGCGTGGCGTCAACCACCTCTGAGCCTGCCCCTGCAGAGCTGACAGAATCTCTGCCCCAGTGTGGCTCCTGTCCCCCAAGCACACCAGCTCAAGCACCGCATGGCATCTTTTTGCCTGCGTACTTGCGTAGCCCCTTGAACACCTACGGAGCACCGCTGGTTCCGAGGACAAAGCACAGGTAGAGGCCATGGAGGAAGAAGAAGAGGAGGGGGTGGAGGAGAGAGGTGTGTCAGAATCACCAATAGTAAAATTTTGGAGGCATGGTGGCGGAACAACCTCCAACACTACTGCACCTTGTCCTGAATCCTTCCCAGCTGCAAGCAGAGTCACCCAATGCGCCGTGAAAGATAGGTAACGTCCCTGTCCATGCCTGCTGGACTGTGAGTCAGCGGTAAATATGCACCTTACCACTGACCACCCTGTCCAGCGAGGCCAAGACTTTGCCTTCCACATGCCGGTAGAGAGCCGGAATCGCTTTCCGTGGGAAAAAGTGGCGCTTGGGAACCTGCCACTGAGGAACCGCACATTCCACAAACTCACAGAAGGGGGCAGAGTCTACCAACTGAAAAGGCAGCAGTTGAAGTGCTAGCAAATTAGCCAAGCTAGCATTCAACCGCTGGGCATGTGGATGGCTGGGAGTGAACTTCTTTTGGCGGTGCAGCAGCTGGGGCAGGGAAATTTGCCTGGTACAATCTGACGTCAGTGTACCGATAGCAGATTGCCCGCAAGTACTTGGCTGTGACACACATAATTCTACACCTTCATTCCTCTCAGTGCAGGTTTCAGAGAGGACTGAAGGTATAGTGGGGTTGGTGATCCCAGCTGATGAGGAGCGAGGAGAGGTCCGCTTTGTTCTTTGGTGTGGGTCTTTTAGGTACGCTTGCCAACTAACTGCATGGCAGGTCGACATATGTCTGGTCAAGCACGTGGTGCCCAAGCGGCTGATGTTTTGGCCACGCGAAATACGCTTCAGACATATGTTGCAAATGGCAACGGTGCGATCTGCTGCACACGTCTGAAAAAAGGCCCACACCAAAGAACTTTTGGAATAACGCGCAGAGACAGCAGTGCCCTGCACATGCGGAGCTCTGCAGTGTGATGCAGTCGGTGTGCCGCCCTTAAGCTGGCCCCTGGAGGGCATCCTGCCTCATTGGAGATGTGCCTCCTCCTCTCTCCTATCAGGCACCCACGTGGAGTCAGTGAATTCATCATCCCCTCCCTCCTTATCACTGGAGCAAATCTGGCAGTATGCTGCAGTTGGGGGAACATGACTGCCAGATAGCTGTCCTTGTTGGGCACCCCCTCTCTCTGGGCTCACGTTACTACCCCCTCTCTCTGGGCTCACGTTACTGCCTTCCTCTAGCTGGGTTCCATCATCGGAGCCTTCAAAACGCTGGGCATCCTCCTGGAGCATGTACCCAACACTGTGGTCAAACAGTTTGGGGGACTACTCAGGAGGACATGGTGGGGCTAGGGAAGGAGTGACTGATGCCATTGAGCCGAGGGAAGAGGCCGCTTTTGGCAGCTGCTTTGCCAGACAAAGTACCCTGAGCCTGGGTGAGAGGATCGGGAGGATGAGGACAGCTTGGTCATCCACTCTACCAAGTCTTGGGCATGTTGCGGCTCAACATGGTCAGCTGCTGAAAAGAAGGACAAGCGTGTCCCACGGCCACATGCTGATGAGGATGCACCGTGTCCACGGCCAGCACTGTTGCCTCTAGACACAGAGCCTGCTTGCCCTCTTTTATTGCCTCGTGACTCACTGCCTCTCCTTGTTTGCCTTCCAGACATACTAATGGCCTGCAGTGAAATGTAGCTGCACAAAAGGTGGAATGTGTAATATATATATATATATATATATATATATATATATATATATATATATACACACATATATACAGTGCCTTGCGAAAGTATTCGGCCCCCTTGAACTTTTCATCCTTTTGCCACATTTCAGGCTTCAAACATAAAGATATAATTTTAATTTTTTGTGAAGAATCGCCAACAAGTGGGACACATTTGTGAAGTGGAACGAAATCTATTGTTTGTTTGAAACTTTTTTTAACTAAGAAAAAAATTAAAAGTGGGGCGTGCAAAATTATTCGGCCCCCTTGCGTTAATACTTTGTAGAGCCACCTTTTGCTGCGATTACAGCTGCAAGTCGCTTGGGGTACGTCTCTATCACTTTTGCACATCGAGAGACTGAAATTCTTGCCCATTCTTCCTTGCAAAACAGCTTGAGCTCAGTGAGGTTGGATGGAGAGCGTTTGTGAACAGCAGTTTTCAGCTCTTTCCACAGATTCTCGATTGGATTCAGGTCTGGACTTTGACTTGGCCAATCTAACACCTGTATACGTTTATTTGTGAACCATTCCTTTGTAGATTTTGCTGTATGTTTGGGATCATTGTCTTGTTGGAAGATAAATCTCCGTCCCAGTCTCAGGTCTTTTGCAGACTCCAACAGGTTTTCATCCAGAATGGTCCTGTATTTGGCTGCATCCATCTTCCCCTCAATTTTAACCATCTTCCCTGTCCCTGCTGAAGAAAAGCAGGCCCAAACCATGATGCTGCCACCACCATGTTTCACAGTGGGGATGGTGTGTTGAGGGTGATGAGCTGTGTTGCTTTTACGCCAAACATATCGTTTTGCATTGTGGCCAAAAAGTTCGATTTTGGTTTCATCGGACCAGAGCACCTTCTTCCACATGTTTGGTGTGTCTCCCAGGTGGCTTGTGGCAAACTTTAGACAAGACTTTTTATGGATATCTTTGAGAAATGGCTTTCTTCTTGCCACTCTTCCATAAAGGCCAGATTTGTGCAGTGTACAACTGATTGTTGTCCTGTGGACAGACTCTCCCACCTCAGCTGTAGTTCTCTGCAGTTCATCCAGAGTGATCATGGGCCTCTTGGCTGCATCTCTGATCAGTCTTCTCCTTGTCTGAGCTGAAAGTTTAGAGGGACAGCCAGGTCTTGGTAGATTTGCAGTGGTCTGATACTCCTTCCATTTCAAAATGATCACTTGCACAGTGCTCCTTGGGATGTTTAAAGCTTGGGAAATCTTTTTGTATCCAAATCCAGCTTTAAACTTCTCCACAACAGTATTACGGACCTGCCTGGTGTGCTCCTTGGTCTTCATGATGCTCTCTGTGCTTTCAACAGAACCCTGAGACTATCACAGAGCAGGTGCATTTATACAGAGACTTGATTACACACAGGTGGATTCTATTTATCACCATCAGTCATTTAGGACAACATTGGATCATTAAGAGATCCTCGCTGAACTTCTGGAGTGAGTTTGCTGCACTGAAAGTAAAGGGGCCGAATAATTTTGCACGCACCACTTTTCAGTTTTTTATTTGCTAAAAAAGTTTAAATTATCCAATAGATTTCGTTCCACTTCACAATTGTGTCCCACTTGTTGGTGATTCTTCACAAAAAAATTTAAATTTTATATCTTTATGTTTGAAGCCTGAAATGTGGCAAAATGATGAAAAGTACAAGGGGGCGAATACTTTCGCAAGGCACTGTGTATATATATATATATATATATATATATATATATATATATATATATCTGTACTGATTACAATACAGCTATCAGAATCAACTGCCTGCTGTGGTATTAGTATGAGAAAAGCAGCAATTGTCTTCAGTTAGTTTTAGGTGAACACTGTGCAGAGGACACAGTACACTAACTGAAAATACTTGCAGCTCTCTGCCTTTGGTTTTATTATGAGAACACCACAAATTGTATTCAGGTTCCTTTAAGTGAACGCTGTGCAAAGGACAGAAGTACTGCAGTACACTAAATGAAATTAATGCAGCTCCCTGCCTGTGGTTTTATTATGAGAACACCACTAATTGTATTCAGGTAAGCTTTAGGTGAACGCTATGCAAAGCACACAGTACACTAAGTGAAACACTGCAGCAAGCACAATCACCTGCCTGCCTGTCACAGTATAGAGAATAACAGGAACGGTTCTAGCTAACCTGAATACAGTGTATGAATATATATACACAACACCTAGGATGCATATATATCCTCTACACACTAACTGCAGCTAACTGACTCGCCTGCCTGCTCTATCTAACTCAATATAAATGACACTGCCTCTCTCTCTGTAAGCTCTCTCTTTAACCAATACCGCAACACACTACACAAGGCTGCCACGGAGGCGGCCTTATATAGGGTAGGGCGTGTACTAAACCCCCTGAGACATAATTGGCCAAAGCAACCCTGGCTTTGGCCAATTATGGCTCTCCATTTTTTGCGCGCTGTGAATGGCCAAAGCATGCGGGTCATAGTGCATGCTTGGCCAATCATCAGCCAGCAATGCACTGCGATGCCGCAGTGAATTATGGGCCATGACGCGCCACTCGAATTTGGCGCGAACGGCCCATAATGTTCGCAATTCGGCGAACGGCCGAACAGACGATGTTCAAATCGAACATGGGTTCGACTCGAACACGAAGCTCATCCCTAGTTTATATATTCATTTGTTTAAATGAACAAATATAAATCGAAATCCATGTTTAAATCTTTTCGGGGCAATGGTATCAAGAAAATTAATCCAATGTACTTCTTGTTTCTTTAACAATAATTCACCTCCTCTCCTATTCTTATTTATCCCCCCCAGCACCATGTACTTTAATTGGGAAACTGAATGTCCTTTCTCCACAAAGTGTCTAGCTAATGGTAGCTGTACTAACTTATCCCTAATTGAGTATTTGCGCATTGCTTGGTGGTCTTTGAACTTCTGGGTGGTTTCACCAACATAGAGTAGCCAACAAGGGCATTTTCTGACGTAAATAGCCTTTAATAAGAATATCATATCCTCTATGTGGGTGAGATATATGCTTTCCTTTAATCATAGAATTGCACTGTATACAGGATAAGCATTGATATGACCCTGTGTTTTGTGACCCTAACAATGTGATAGTTGGATTGATTGGTCAAATCTGACCAATATAGTCCCATCTGTCCCTTAACGTTCTACCCCTTCTATATGAGGACACGGGTGGGGTTTGAAATTCAACTATATTAGGATAATTACCTTTCAACATCCCCCAATGTTTTTTAAAAATGTTATAAACACAAAAAGATAATGGATGAAATTGTGATACAATGGGGTTCTTTAAGTACCGTATTTATCGGCGTATAACACGCACCCCAAGTTTAGGAGGGAATTTTAGGGAAAAAAACTTTTAGGAGGGAAGTTTAAGGAAAAATAACTTACATTTAAATGCAGCCTTATCAGTGTCCATTGCAGCCTTGTCACTGTGCTGCCTTGCCCCAGTGTCCATTGCAGCCTTGTCAGTGTCCATTGCAGCCTTGTCACAGCGTCCATTGCAGCCTTGCCCCAGTGTCCACTGCAGCCTTGTCACAGTGCAGCCGTGCAGCCTTGTCACCGTGCAGCCTTGCCACAGTGTCGCCTTGCCCCCAGTGTTTATTGCAGCCTTGCCAATTTAAAATTGGCGCCGCCGAGACTGCGTGGAGCGGGGCGAACGCCACCGAGAACGCAGCCGAGATGCACATTGCCGAGTGTACTCGGCTCTTCTCGGCCCCGCTCACAGTCACGCCGACTGGGCGTGACTGTGAGCGGAGCCGAGAAAAGCCGAGTAGAGCCGAGTACACTCGGCTATGTGTTTCTCGGCGGCCAACCCCCCCCCACTCCGCTCACAGTCAGCGGAGATCGACGGGGGATAGGTGGGTATCGGCGTATAACACGCACCCACGATTTTCCCCTGATTTTAAGGGGAAAAAAGTGCGTGTTATACGCCGATAAATACGGTATTACTATAAGGGATTCTATTGTCAGTTAAATGTATACATTCCCTTTTAAGTAATATGGCTGGATAACCTCTCCTAACAAGTCTGGTTTCCATCTCATGTAATCTCTCCTCATGACGCTGTGGATCACTAACAATTCTCTTCACACGAGTCAATTGACTATTAGTTATCGATTTGAATACCCCTTGGGGTGAAAACTACCAAAATGTAGCAGTTGGTTATGGTCCATACTTTTAATGTATAAATCACTTTCTATATTGGTACCATTTATATATATTATATATTTGTCGTCAGAGTCTTCGAGTGTCTTTGAGTGCGACAGCGATAACCCTAATGAACCAAGGCCTGAAGTGTGCCTTGGCCTAGCTGGTCAGTATGCCTGAAAAGTGGGCATACCCAGAATGTAAGAATAAGGAAAATAGAATGAGTATGCATGAATCTGGGGGAAACGGGTGGGTGGGAGCCCAGAAATGACAGCAACCCATACCCCAACAGGTGAGGAGGCTTAAGTAGCCCTCTCAGCCTCCTCCCACAAATACAGGCTGGCTTGCAGCCAGCCTTACACTTGTCGTCAGAGTCTTCGAGTGTCTTCGAATGCGACAGCGATAACCCTAATGAACCAAGGCCTGAGGTGTGCCTTGGCCTAGCTGGTCAGTATGCCTGAAAAGTGGGCAAAAAGAGACAACTGTAGGTGAAGAAGGGAAGGTAACAATCGTCAGTGAAGTAGCACGCACCCGGATGGCAACAGTATCTGAACCCGGTCCCATGCAAGAATGGAATAAGCCTGATACCCGGCACAACCCAGACATGAGAATGACCTGCTAGTAAATGAGAGGATGCGTGGGGGAAAGGAAGCAAAGGCTGGCCCGAGGAGCCTCTGCAACCGATGGGCGAGAAGATCGTACTACTTCAACCGGACATCAGAGATGTGGCCCCGGCCTGCCCAAACTAGGTATGGGGGAGGGAGAGGGCAAAAATGGACAACTGGCAGGAGTTGTAGGGCTGGATACCTGATGGATGGGTTGCAGGAGACGGCGGATAAGGCCAAAGCGCTATGGCAATGAGCATCGTCAAGCATGGAGAAACATGCCAGACACAGAACACTGGTCCCACCTGACTCGATCGGGTCGTGCCACCACCTGTGACCTGACAACCGAGTCTGAATCCTGCACCGAGGAAGGAGGGTCAGACTCCATCCCGGGCAAGAAAGTCTCCTGGCATGATGCAGACATGCCCAAACAAGAGATCAGAGCCGCTAGCGGAAGCTGGAAACATGACGACGTTGCCCAAACCCACCCCCGTGGCCGACAAGGGGCCGTGGCTCAGCACACACCCTGAGAGAGACTGTGAAACCCTGGGTGGTGACCAGGGCCTCAGCAACAGAACGACAACTGAAAGAAAATGAAGACTGCTTCCTACCCAAGGGTGAGCCCAGTGGTGAATGACATCCGCACCAATCAACTAGCCCTGGCAACGGGCAGGACTGATGGAAGCAAGTGCAAGCATGGTTGATGATGGCGAAGATGCCAGCGCAGCCCAACTTGAGAACACAAACTAGAGAAAAAAGACCAGACATGAGAACAACAACGAGCCTACCTAAGAGAGAGAACATGCAGAAATGACAAGACCACCGCGCGTACATGAACCTGATGACGGATGACCCCCCCATCCTTGTGTGAGTGGCGAGTGAACCCGAGTAACCTGTAGCGTAGAGACAGGTAATTAAACTGAACACTCAGGGCTGGTGTACCCACGGACCGTGGTGGGTAATCGTATAGGTGTAATGAATGAACGTGCATCGTATGACGTATGGTATATGGGCGAGAAGATTGTGGTCAACAATCATTAAACGAAAACCTCAGCCCGTATGGATCTGTAGACGTGACAGATCCCAAAATGTGAGCCCTAGCTAACTAACCCAGGAACAAACATGGACGAAGATACAATGATACATGGAAACCAACGAAGATGAGAACAGCTACCGGAGCTAGCCGTGACTGAACCACAACACCCCTCTGAAAGCGCTAAAACTGAAACGTTGCAATGGAAATGCAGAGACTGAATGCTGAGGTGGAAGCGCTACGACAGAAATGTTGGGGCAGAAAACGCAAGGACAGAAATGCTGAGACCGAAACGTTTGAGGCAGAAAAAGTGAAGGCGGAAAGCTGAGACTGCAACGCTGAGGCAGAAACGCAATGACAGAAATCCTGGGGGCAGACAGAAACGCAATGACGGAAATCCTGGGGGCAGAACGCTAAGACAGAAATGCTGAAAGTGAACGCTGAGGCAGAAACGCAATGCCAGAATCCTGGGGCAGAACGCTGAGCAGAAACGCCATGACAGAAAACCCTGAGGCAGATACGCCATGACGGAAATGCTGAGACTGGACGCGGAGACAGAAATACTGGGGCAGAATGCTACGATGGACACGCAACAGAAATCCTGGGGCAGAGACGATATGACAGAACAGCTGGGGCAAAATGCTATGGCAGAAATCCTGGGGCAGAAAGCGCAGACAGAAATCCTGGGGCAGAAAGCGCAGACAGAAATCCTGGGGCAGAAAGCGCAGACAGAAATCCTGGGGCAGAAACGCAAAGACAGAAATGCCGGGGCAGAAACGCAAAGACAGAAATGCCGGGGCAGAAACGCAATGACAGAAAAAGCCGGACACCAAAACGGACGGCCCCCCCTCTTGACACCAGCATGGACAGCCCCCCCATCCCTAGAAACCAGCATGGATGCCCCCCCTCTATACCAGCATGGACGCCCCCCTCTCAACACCAGCATGGACGGCCCCCCTCTCAACACCAGCATGGACGGCCCCCCCTCTCAACACCAGCATGGACGGCCCCCCCTCTCAACACCAGCATGGACGGCCCCCCTCTCAACACCAGCATGGACGGCCCCCCTCTCAACACCAGCATGGACGGCCCCCCTCTCAACACCAGCATGGACGGCCCCCCCCTCTCAACACCAGCATGGACGGCCCCCCCTCTCAACACCAGCATGGACGGCCCCCCCTCTCAACACCAGCATGGACGGCCCCCCCTCTCAACACCAGCATGGACGGCCCCCCCTCTCAACACCAGCATGGACGGCCCCCCCTCTCAACACCAGCATGGACGGCCCCCCCTCTCAACACCAGCATGGACGGCCCCCCCTCTCAACACCAGCATGGACGGCCCCCCCTCTCAACACCAGCATGGACGGCCCCCCCTCTCAACACCAGCATGGACGGCCCCCCCTCTCAACACCAGCATGGACGGCCCCCCTCTCAACACCAGCATGGACGGCCCCCCCTCTCAACACCAGCATGGACGGCCCCCCCTCTCAACACCAGCATGAACGGGACACCCGCATGGGCGACGCCCCCCCTCTGAAGCCGGCATGAGCCCAACAAGGATGACCCAGAGGAGTGGGAGGGAGGACGGACGGCCCCCCTCTCACTGTGCGAGCCCGGAGAAATAGGAGGGAGGACGGAGGGGCCCCCTTCTCTCTCAGTGAGAGCCCAGGGGTTCCAGGGGAGAACTGGCAGGTGAGTGGCAAGTGGGTGGGTAGAGGATGGATGGCCCCCCGGCATGAGCGCCGGCGGGCGGCCCCCATGAAGCTGGAAGGAACACAGGATGATAGGGAGAAGCGGGCGGCGGCCCCCCGACCATGCGGGATTGAGCACAGCAAATGTAGGTGGATGGACAGACGACCCCCCCCCCGGCGTGAGCACCGTGGGAAGCGGGCGGGCGGCACCCAGATGCCAGATGGAGCCCTGTGGAAGTGAGTGGAGGATGGACAGCAAATGTAGGTAGGTGGATGGATGGAAGGACAGACGAGACCCCCTCACCCCGGCGTGAGCGCCGGGAGAAGCGGACGGGCGGCCCCCACGATGCTGGATGGAACATGGGGCTGAAAGGGAGGACAGGCGGGGCGGCCCCTACGATGTTGGTGGAACCCAGGGATGGAAGGGGGGACGGGCGGACGGTCCCCCGATGGAGCCAGGGAGAGGAACAGACACCATTGCTACGGCCGACCGCCGCTCTGTAGTGGAGAGCCGGAAGTGACGTGCGTTGGCCCCGTCAACCCAGAAACGACAGCAACCCAGACCCCAACAGGGGAGGAGGCTTAAGTAGCCCTCTCAGCTTCCTCCCACAAATACAGGCTGGCTTGCAGCCAGCCTTACACACACACACACACACACACACACATATTATATATTATATATATATATATATATATATATATATATATATATATATTGTGACAGCAGGAAGGTAAAGTCACCTGGTTGCATCCAGGGGGGTAGATATATTTCTCCCAGATTCAGGCTTTATGCCGACTTATACAACTAGGGAGTTGATGAAGCCCAGCTGAGGCTAGTGGGCTCATGAATGACTCATACCTCTAGGGAGAGTGCTGGGCGTCGTGAGGCAGGGAGTTGATGAGACCAGCTGAAGCCTGTCAGTTCGTTTAAGGCCTCTATAAAAACTCCCAGCTTCATTAGATGTTAGCTCATGCCTGGAACCAGACCTGTGTGGACTGTCTAGGGAGAGTGAACCCCTGTGCGGTGAGGCAAAGCCTGTGTGGCTATTTGTTTGGACTTTTACTAAACCAGGGACTTAGGGACTAGGACAGCACCAGGCTGATCCCAGTTGTTAGTTTAGGAAACCTGCATGTTTAGTCAGAGGTCAAACTGACCAGGATTTATTTTGTTTGTTTCTTTTTGGCTTTGCTGTGTTTTTGTCACTGTACATAGAGAAATAAACCGCACCTTTTGATTTTGAAAACCACAACCTCCGTCTGCTGGCCCTGTTTTTGTGTGGGGAGCCCAACCAGGGGGTCACACACACCCGCTACCGAGTTAACCCCCCCTCACAGTTGGTGGAGAACCAGTGGCAGTTTTTTTTAAGCCAGCATGGAGGAGATACTGAAACAGCTGGCTCTAGCAAATGCCAATCAACAGCAGACAAATGCAGGTTTGCAAAGGAGCCTTGCAGCCCAGCAGCAAGCTCATCAACAAGCCCAGCAGCAATCTGAGGCCCGCTTCATAGACCTGTTACAGAAGCAAGAGCAGAGACTACAACAAATGGAAGCAGTAATGCAGCAACGTCCGCAGACCAGTGAGGAAAGCCGTCCCACTAATACCGCGTCCTTTGGGGTGAGTCGTTTATTGACAAAAATGACTGGAGAGGATGATCCAGAGGTATTTTTGACCACATTTGAAAGGACTGCTGAAAGAGAAAAGTGGCCTGAGGAGCAGTGGGCTGGACTGGTGGCTCCTCTGTTAACTGGTGAATCGCAGAAGGCTTACTATGACCTAGAGCCTGACCAAGCAAAAGACTATGTGATGCTAAAAGCTGAAATATTGGCAAGGCTGGGTGTCACCCTGGCTGTCCGGGCTCAGCGTGTGCATAACTGGACTTTCCAGCTTGGAAAACCCCCCAGGTCTCAAATGTATGATCTCATTCACCTGAGCAGGAAGTGGCTACAGCCAGAGACTTTGTCCGCACCGGAGATTGTGGAACGTGTTGTGATGGATCGTTTCTTGAGAGCTCTTCCTACCGCCATTCAAAAGTGGGTAAGCCATGGAGACCCAGAAACGGCCGGTAAACTTGTGGATCGTGTAGAGAGATACTTGGCTACAGAGAACCTGACGGCCTCTTCCAGAGACTCTCGGACTTTCCACCCTAAGACCAGACCATCCCCAGGGGCGGATAAGAGGATTCCAAGGGGTGAGGGTGGAGAGAGTGAGAGGGTGGGAGCTCTACCCCAAGTTTGGTGAGAACAGCCTGGGAAATCAGCGGCTCAAGAGGCCGCAAGAAGGATCGTTTGCTACCGCTGCCGGCAAGCGGGACATATTGCAGCAAATTGCCCGGTTGTGGAGGAACCCATGCAATGTGACTTTCTGATGGACAGACGTCAGTCGCTGTGTGCGACAGTCGCATGCACTGCCATTCGGGGAACTGAGAAACATTTATGCAAAATGTGTATTAATGGTAGAAATGTTGTGGTATTACTGGATTCAGGTAGCCTTGTGACCCTGATAAAGGCTGAATTAGTTAAAACAGAGGTCTCTGGGAATAGCAAGGTAGCTGTTATTTGTGTGCATGGGGACACCCGAGAGTATCCAGTGACTACAGTGTGTTTCGAGACCCCCAAAGGTACCCTCTCTCATCCAGTGGGGTTAGTATCTCAATTACCGCATGATGCCATTGTGGGAAGGGATTTTCCGAAGTTCTGGGAACTGTGGGATGATCCTGAGCGCCCCACTGGTGCCCCTATGTACCAGGAATGTGATAGCCAGAACTCCTCTGAGAGTGGTGAGGACTCTCCAGAATTTCCCTTGTCAGTATTGGCAGGGGAGACTCAAGAAACTGGAGAGGAGCCCACCTCCTCAGACGAAAACCTACCGTCTGTGGAGTTTTCTGATCTGGAGGTTCACAGGGAAAATTTTGCCACAGAACAGTTAAAAGACCCCGCCCTAATAAAGGCACGGGAAAACGTAGTGGAAATAGATGGCGAGTTAGTGAACCCAGATAATACCTGCACTTACCCATACTTCAGCGTAGAGAAGGACCTACTGTATCGGGTGGCAAAAAGGGCAGAAGAAACCGTTGAGCAGCTGGTGGTGCCCAAACCTTACAGGAAGTTGGTGTTGGAGTTGGCCCATGGGCACATTCTTGGAGGTCATCTGGGGACAGAGAAAACCCGAGAGAGGGTATTACAGAGATTCTATTGGCCTGGGGTGATGAAGGACATAGAAAATTATTGTTCCTCCTGCCCTGTGTGTCAGAGGTCGGCCCCGATGCCACATTTCCGTAGCCCGCTGGTCCCTCTACCCATCATTGAGGTCCCGTTTGAGAGAATCGCAATGGATTTGGTAGGTCCTATAATCAAGTCCGCTAGGGGGCACCAGTACATATTGGTTATAATGGACTATGCCACCCGTTATCCAGAAGCGATCCCTCTCAGAAATACCTCGGCCAAAACCATAGCCAAAGAGCTATCTCTTGTTTTTAGCCGGGTGGGTATTTGTAAAGAACTGCTTACGGACCAAGGTACACCCTTTATGTCCCGGGTTATGAAAGAGCTGTGTAAATTGTTCAAAGTGACGCAATTGCGTACATCTGTGTATCACCCCCAAACCGATGGGCTGGTTGAAAGATTCAACAAAACCCTAAAACAAATGTTGAAGAAAGTGGTGGATAGAGATGGAAAGGATTGGGACTGTCTACTTCCTTATTTGATGTTTGCTATTAGGGAGGTGCCCCAATCCTCTACGGGATTCTCCCCCTTTGAGTTACTGTATGGGAGACACCCAAGAGGGCTGTTGGATATTGCCAAGGAAACTTGGGAAAGTGAGAGTTCTCCCCACAGGAGTGTGATTGAGCATGTCGCCCTGATGCAAGATCGAATTGCACAGGTAATGCCCATCGTGAAGGAACATTTGGCCCAAGCGCAGTTGGCACAGCAGAGAGTGTACAACCGTGGAGCAAAGACCCGTACCTTTTCCCCGGGGGATAGGATATTGGTACTTGTCCCTACGGTTGAAAGTAAATTCCTTGCCAAATGGCAAGGCCCCTACGAGATAATGGAAAAAGTGAGCGAAGTGAATTACAAGGTCAGACAACCAGGAAGGCGAAAGCCCGAACAGATATATCACGTTAATCTGTTGAAAGCCTGGAGGGATAGAGAGTCCCTAGTCGCAGAAACTTGGTCACCAGCTCAAACTGGTTGCGTGATTCCGGAGGTTGGAATAGCAGCCACCTTGTCACAACCCCAACAACAGGAGGTTAAGGAGTTTGTGCTTCACAACAAGGAGGTGTTCTCTGAGCTGCCGGGACAAACATCTGGGGTAGAGCATGATATTATTACCCCGCCCGGTGAAAGGGTGAAGTTAAAACCCTATCGGATCCCAGAGGCCCGACGGGAGGCAATACGGGAGGAAGTACAGAAAATGCTGAACTTAGGGGTGATAGAGGAGTCCCAAAGTGATTGGTCTAGTCCCATTGTGTTGGTGCCTAAACCGGATGGGAGCTGGCGATTTTGTAACGATTTTCGTCAGTTGAACAAAGTTACAAAATTTGACACCTACCCCATGCCACGTATAGATGAGTTGATCGACCGGCTGGGAACAGCCCGATACATGACGACTCTTGACCTCACAA
This sequence comes from Rana muscosa, assembly GCA_029206835.1. Classification (NCBI taxonomy): domain Eukaryota; kingdom Metazoa; phylum Chordata; class Amphibia; order Anura; family Ranidae; genus Rana; species Rana muscosa. The sequence goes on along the minus strand of CM055122.1, from coordinate 794,628,588 downwards.
AAGGGTATTGGCAAATTCCCCTGGCCAAGTCGGCCAAAGAGAAAACCGCATTTGTAACCCCAGACGGGGCGTTCCAATATAAGAGAATGCCGTTCGGGTTACAGAATGCGCCGGCCACATTCCAGCGGAAAATGGACCAGATGCTGAGGCCCCATCGGAAGTATGCTGCGGCTTACCTGGATGACGTAATTGTCCATAGCACAGATTGGGCCTCACATCTGCCAAAAGTGCAAGCAGTCCTGGACTCTGTTCGGGAAGCGGGGTTTACGGCTAACCCCAAGAAGTGTACCATTGGGCAGGAGGAGGCCAAATATCTTGGGTACACCATTGGCAGGGGAGTAATAAAACCCCAACTCAACAAAGTCGAGGCCATCCAGAGTTGGCCACGTCCCAACAGCAAGAAGCAGGTACGAGCCTTTCTGGGAATCGCGGGTTATTATCGGCGCTTCATTCCCCACTTTGCTTCTAAGGCTGTGCCCCTAACCAACCTGACGAAAGGGAAAGGGTCGGTCATGATTAAATGGACCCCCGAGGCTGAGGCAGCATTCCAATTCTTGAAACAAGCCTTATGTAGCCAGCCAGTGTTGTACTCACCCGACTTCTCTAAAGACTTTGTCGTACAAAGTGATGCGTCAGATGTGGGGTTAGGAGCAGTATTGTCCCAGGTCTGGAACGGGGAAGAGCACCCAGTCATTTACCTCAGCAGGAAGTTGAAGTCCCATGAGGTAAATTACGCCACTGTTGAAAAGGAGTGTTTAGCGGTGAAGTGGGCTCTAGATTCCCTTCGGTACTACCTGCTAGGTAGGCACTTTGACATGGTTACGGATCACGCTCCGTTAAAGTGGATGGCTCAAAACAAGGAAACAAATAGAAGAGTGAATAGGTGGTTCCTGGCCCTCCAGGAATTCAACTTCACAGTAAAGCATCGCCCTGGCGTTCAAATGGGGAATGTGGATGCTTTGTCTCGAGTACATGAATGCCTGATTGCTGGTGTTCCAACCCCGAGGTTAAAACAAGAGGGGGGGGTATGTGACAGCAGGAAGGTAAAGTCACCTGGTTGCATCCAGGGGGGTAGATATATTTCTCCCAGATTCAGGCTTTATGCCGACTTATACAACTAGGGAGTTGATGAAGCCCAGCTGAGGCTAGTGGGCTCATGAATGACTCATACCTCTAGGGAGAGTGCTGGGCGTCGTGAGGCAGGGAGTTGATGAGACCAGCTGAAGCCTGTCAGTTCGTTTAAGGCCTCTATAAAAACTCCCAGCTTCATTAGATGTTAGCTCATGCCTGGAACCAGACCTGTGTGGACTGTCTAGGGAGAGTGAACCCCTGTGCGGTGAGGCAAAGCCTGTGTGGCTATTTGTTTGGACTTTTACTAAACCAGGGACTTAGGGACTAGGACAGCACCAGGCTGATCCCAGTTGTTAGTTTAGGAAACCTGCATGTTTAGTCAGAGGTCAAACTGACCAGGATTTATTTTGTTTGTTTCTTTTTGGCTTTGCTGTGTTTTTGTCACTGTACATAGAGAAATAAACCGCACCTTTTGATTTTGAAAACCACAACCTCCGTCTGCTGGCCCTGTTTTTGTGTGGGGAGCCCAACCAGGGGGTCACACACACCCGCTACCGAGTTAACCCCCCTCACAATATATATATATATATATATATATTAGTATGAGGCAGCTGTGGAAAAAGAAAAAAAAGATATGCTTAAAATATAATACATTGTGTAAGGGCACAGAGATGAAACAAATCCTCCTACATAAGTTGTACCCGTTTATCTTTCAAGCCTCCTGGCACAGTCTTCTACAACACACAGATAAAGGGATAATTTCTCAGAAGCAGAAACCAGGGGGCGGGGATCTGACATCAAACACACTGCAGAGCTAGAGCACAGAGCTGAGTGTAACATAAGAGCTGATTAAAACGCACCTATGCTTCTCAGCAGTCATGTGCATGTTTATGCTCATGCACATGTAGCGGCATTTAAAATTGGGGGGGGGGGAGCATCTGGGTTATTCAACCCAGATGTACTAATTGTTAGGGAGTCTGAGAATCCCTTTTGTGGTTTTTGGAGGACTCTGGTGGTGCAAGGTTCCCTGTGGCCTGCAGGTGGCGTTGCCGCCCTGGGCCGGAGTTGAACCTGCACTGCAAGACTGTTCCTTTTTGTCCTTTGCGTCACAGCGGGTTCCCCGCCCCGCTGTACCAGCGCCAGCAAAAGGAGAGGAGATAAAAGGGGCGGACGCCCTGACCTCGGGGGTTAGAGTTGGAGGACGTGGCCGCGCCCTAGGCACCTTCAGCCTGGGTGCTGGCGTTCTGGAGTTCCGGGCCCAGGTGCCCTTGACCTGGCCGGAGCGAGGGATGGAGTCCATCCCAGGCACCTTAAGCCTGGGGTGAGGTACTATGACCAAGGCCTAGGGCCCAGTAACTTCGATTGGGTTCCGCAAGGGTGGAGGACTCCGAGGGGCCCTAAGGTGTTGGGACCCGTATCTGAGGTGAGGAGGCCGGGGAGTGTAACCCTTCCGAATAGCCCGGTACAGCATTAATCCGGTGACGGCGGGGCCTCTGGTAACTCTCTTGGAGGGATGTCTTCCCCCTGACAGGGGCTGCAACGTAGCGAAGGTAACTCCAGTTCCTGTTCACTAGAGTCGCTGGAAGAGACTCTGAAGCCAAAAAAGTACCAGTTACTTACCGGTAATGGTCTTTCTGGTAAGTCTTCCAGGACGGCACAATGAGAGATGACTAGTCCACCTGACAGGAAACACAATCAATCAAAGAGGTTAAAAACCCCACCCCTCCCTGTGCTCCTCAGTTTGTGAAAAAGTACTCCACACTAGTGCACGAGAGTGAAAACAACATACCACAACAACTCTATATATATATATATTAATATACTTAACCAGAGCGGTGGGAAGTAGGCCTGCCGTCCTGGAAGACTTACCAGAAAGACCATTACCGGTAAGTAACTGGTACTTTTCTCAAGACGTCTTCCAGGACGGCACAATGAGAGAGAAGCAAGTAATTTGCAGGCCTACCTTAGGGTGGGACGACCGCTTGCAGGACCTTCCTACCAAATGAGAGGTCCTGAGGCGACAGCAACTCCACTCTGTAATGCTTCAAAAAAGTGTTCTGGCTTGACCATGTCGCAGCTTGGCAGATTTGTTCGACCGAAGCTCCGGCCCTTTCTGCCCAGGAGGTCGCCAGAGACCGAGTGGAATGTGCTTTAACCTTCGGGGCTGTCTTAGCAGCCTGGTCATAAGCTAGGGAGATTGCTTGTTTTATCCACCTAGCTATGGTTACTCTAGAAGCCTGTTGGCCCTTTTTCTGACCAGAAAAATTAATAAATAAGTGGCTGGATTTTCTGAAAATGCTAACTCTATCCAAATAAGAAAGCAGACATCGTCTGACATCCAAACAATGAAAGGGGATTGGAACAAAAAGAAGGGAGTATTATTTCCTGTGTTCTATGAAATTTTGATACTACCTTGGGAAGGTACAGGGGGTCCTGCCTGAGAACAACCCTGTCCTCAAATAAACGAAAAAACGGCTCTTTAATTGACAGAGCCTGCATATCACCTACTCTTTTGGCTGTCGTTATCGCCAGCAGAAAGGTAAACTTAACTGTGAGAAGTTTAATAGAAATACTGTCTAAAGGCTCGAACGGAGCCTTAGTTAACTGTTCTAGAACCAAGGAGAGATCCCAGGGTGGAACCCTAGAGATCTGTACTGGAGACATTCTGTCCCTAGCTGACAGGAATCTTTTAAATCAACGGGTCCTGGGACAATCTTCTGTCCAGGAAGTAAGATAAGGCTGCTACCTGAACTCTTAGTGTCTTGGTAGCCAGCCCCAGATCAACTCCATCCTGGAGAAATTCCAGAATGACCGAAGTTTCCTGTTGGGAAACCTCTCTCTCTGAACACCAGCGAGAGAAGACCCCCCACACCTTAGCATAAATCCGCCTGGTGACCTCCTTTCTACTAGAGAGGAGAGTGGTGATCACTCTCTCTGAACAGCCCTTCTCCCGCAGGTTCTGCCTTTCAAGCACCAGGCCGTCAGTTTGAAGAAGCTGGGCTCTGGGTGGAAGACCGGACCCTGAAGAAGAAGGTCTGACCGAACTGGTAGATGGAGAGGGGGAGCTACCGACCATTTCTCCAGAGTGGGAAACCAGGCTCTCTTGGGCCACCAGGGGGAGACCAAAATGAGACAGCATTCTGAGAGGTCCAGCTTCTGCAGGATCCTCGGAATCAGACTCAGAGGGGGAAAGGCATAGGCCAGATGAAAACTCCACACCTGGGCCAGCGCATCCACTCCCTCTGAGCCCCATTCCCGGGTCAGGGAAAAGAACCTCTTTAGCTTTTTGTTTTCCCTGCGGGCGAAGAGGTCTATCTCCGGATTGCCGAACCGTTGGCACACCAGATCGAACACCTCTGTGTTCAACTCCCATTCTCCCTGGAGAATCGGGGTGGCGACTTAAAAAGTCCGCCTCTACGTTGTGAACCCCTTTTATGTGAACCGCTGTGATAGAGGGAATCCGGAGCTCTGCCCAGCTCAGGATCTCCAGAGACAAAGCCAGAAGGGTACGCGACCTGGTGCCTCCCTGATGGTTCAGGAATGCCACTGTGGTGGCATTGTCGGATAGAATCTGGACCTCTCGGCCCCTGACTCTCTCCTCGAAGGCCTTTAGAGCCTCCCGGACCGCCAACAATTCCCGGAGGTTTGAGGAGGCGCCCCTCTGACCTCGGTTCCAGGAACCCTGAGCTCTGAGCTCGTCTAAGTGAGCCCCCCAACCCCAGGCGCTTGCGTCTGTGGTTATCCTGAGAGGGCTGGACTGACTCCACAGACGACCCACCAGTAAATTCTGAGGAAGGAGCCACCACCTCAGAGATTCCTTTGCCACCACTGGGATGGGGACCCTGTAGTCTAGAGATTCCCTTGATCCGTCCCAAGAGGATAGAAGGAATTCTTGGAGAGGTCTGGAGTGGAGCTGAGCCCACGGCACCGCTGGGATGCAAGAGGTCATTAGACCCAGCACCCGCATGATGCTTCTGAAAGAAGATTCCTCTGCCTCCAACATAGACCTGACCATTGTCATAAGACCTTGGACCTTGTCCTGGGGTAAAACAAGTTTTCTTTCTAAGGAATCCACTAGGAATCCCAAGTAAACTTTCTTCTGTTCTGGGACCATCGAGGATTTTTCTTTGTTGATGATCCACCCCAGGCTTTCCAAGGTGCTCACGACCCTGGCCAGGTCTGCAAGAATGAGATCTCGACTCTGATTGTAGAGAAGCAGATCGTCGAGGTAGGGGACTACTGCTATACCCTGCAGGTGCAGGTAAGCAATCACCTCCGCCATGATCTTTGTAAAGACTCTTGGACTGGATGACAGTCCGAAGGGAAGCGCAGCAAACTGCCAATGCTGCACTCCCTGGGCGGAAGTGATTGCAAACCTGAGAAAGGCCTGATGTGCTGGGAATATCGGGATGTGTAGACAGGCGTCCTTTAGGTCTATGGTCACCATGAACACCCCCCTCAGAAGAAGCTTCCTGAGAGTGTACACGCTCTCCATCCGAAACCTCTTGCGATGCAGATAAGCGTTCAAGGGTCTCAAGTTTATTATAAGTCGATGCTTCCCTGACGGCTTTGGAACAACGAAAACGTGGGAATAGACGCCCAAACCTTGTTGTTCCGTAGGTACCGGGATAACTACTCCCTGCCTTTCCAGATCTGAGACATTCTGTACCAGACCTGCAGCTTTTAAGGGGTCCCTGGGTAGATGCGTTACCAGAAACTTCGGGGGAGGGGAGTGAAAGAACTCTAGCTTGTAGCCCTCTTTTAAAATTTGGAGGACATGGGGGCTCTGAGATATGCTTTCCCATCTGGGGAGAAACTGGGAAAGCCTTCCCCCTACCCTTATGTCACTTAGAGTTCTTGTCATTAGTCTTTTGGCTGGAGAAAAGGATACCTCCCTTCTGTTTGTCCTTGCCAGCACTCCACCTCCTAGTATTGATAGGTCTTTTGTCTGAAGACCGGTTCTTACCCTGGGGGCCTCGAAAAAATCTCCTTTTTTCCTTTTTAGGTTTGGTAGGAAATTTCTTACCCTTTTCGGTGGACCTGGACAAGGCTTGGTCAAGTCCTGTACCGAAAAGAAGGGAGCCCTCAAATGGGAGACCACATAAACGGGTCTTGGATGCACTATCACCATCCCAGGTTTTAACCCATACAGCTCTTCTAGCAGAGTTTAAGAGGGCTCCAGTCTTTGCGGTGGTTCTTACGGTTTCTACCGCTGCGTCCGCTAGGTACGCCACCGCGTTACCTATTAGCTGCAACGACTCCAAGACTTCCTTGGATTTGGAAGTGCCTGAAACATGGTCCGTTAATTTTGAGATCCATGTATCTGCATTCCTGGCTACGCATGCTGAAGCCAGCGCCGGGCTCATGGCTGCCGCATTGGCTTCCCAGGCCCTCCGCAAGGTGGTTTCAGCACGCCGATCCATCTGATCTTTGAGGTAACCAGTATCCTCAAAGGAGAGGTCAGACTGTTTGGATACCTGGGCTAAGGAAGCATCCAATCTGGGTGTTTTGAAGAACTTATCTTCATCCTCCTCCTTGAAAGGGCACCTACGTTTCCACGTTTTTGGTCTTAAGAGCTTCCTTTCAGGATCCTTCCATTCCTGAAGGATAATGTCCTTCAGTGCCTGGTGGACGGGGAAGGTTTTGGGTTGAGACTTCAACAACCCCTGATACATTCTATCCTGTGCGGAAACCTGTTCCGCAGGCTCCTGGATCTCCTCAGAAGCATAAATTGCCCCAAGGAGGCCCTCCATATCATCGGCCGAGAAGATGTGCCTTCCTGGCCTGGAGCCCTCTTCCTCGTCCTCTGCCTGACTATCCACCAGACCCTCATCAGATACTTCTCGATCGGAGATATCTGAATCCTCCTCCGGCTCCGAACCCTGTGAAGGTAGGGATTTTAGAGGCTGCGGGCGTCTTTTAACTACCCTGGGAGTCAAAGAACTCTCCTGAGAGGAAGAGCCCCCCCCACTTGTCTGAGGTTCTGGTTCCCTAGACCTGAGTGAGGATTGAAATTCCTTAAGTGTAGTCAGCATCTGGGTCTGGACAGACAAGAAGTCTTTCATGACCTGCGATGTTTCTTTTCCAGCCAATTTCTGAATGCATTTAAAACAGAAAGGTCTGGAATAGTCTGGAGGCAACCTATTGTTGCAGTAGCCACATCTTTTGATGCGAGCAGGGGCTTTAGAGGGACGGCTGGTAGACCCCTGGGCAGTGACGTCCCCTCCTGCAGAAAAAACAAATATACACAGGGAATTTTTTAGTACCAGACATCCCTGTGCAGAGCAAAAAAGGGGGAAGAGTCGGGGTACCTCCCCCATCATAACCCCTGCTGGCTGGGTAGGACTCACCTCCTGTGGCCTCCTCTGTAGCCTTGGCCGTACCGGGCCTTTCCTCATGCTCCATGCGCCGTCCGGGCTCGAACCGTGTCGCTAAGAGCAAACAGGAGGAATGGGCGCCTCTTTTCCTGGCATCTTTATAGTTGAAGCTGGCTGAAAAGACGCCGGCCGTCGCCATCTTGCCGTAGACCGGAAACCGGAAGTGGCGCGGCGCGCGGTGACGTCATTCCGGGCGCTAGAGGAGGAAATCAATGAGTCCTCCAGGCCATGGGAAAATGGCGCCGCACATGCTTGAGCGGCGCCAATAGCCAGAACAGCGCTTCACCGCTGGGTTCACCACCGCATCTGCGGGAGACCTGCCAGCCCCCCCTCCGAAGTGGACACCCACCAGGTAGGGGGGAAAAAAGAGGAAATATTTGGCCCCTGAAGCTTCCAGGTACCCTGTACCTTAGGGCTTCAGAAAAACTCAGGGGGGTTCTTCAAGGCTATTCCTTCCCCCCTGAGTATGTTACAACAAAAGGGGGGAACCCCCCAGGAAGGATGAGCCCGTCCTGCTAGGTCCAGAGGCTTCCTAAGCGTTCGACCTAGGTCCCAGGGGGAGACCTCCAGCACCAGGCCTTTAGGTCTTTAGAAAATAACAAACGGTTTCGCTGTGGGGAAACACAATCAAAAACTGAGGAGCACAGGGAGGGGTGGGGTTTTTAACCTCTTTGATTGATTGTGTTTCCTGTCAGGTGGACTAGTCATCTCTCATTGTGCCGTCCTGGAAGACGTCTTGAGAAAGTATGTTTTACAGCCACTGTGCTTAGCAACCGTTGGTGAAACCTCAATGGTTTCGTTTCTTTGAGGATTGTGCCTTGACCTACTCCCCACCAATACTGAACTGTTCTATGGGTCTCAAACTGTCTGCTCGAAAAGGACTATTTGTTTGCCGTTATGGAATAAATAAGTGTTGGACCTTTTCAGTGTGTGGTACTCCAATTACTGGGAGCAAAGGGGGTTATCAGCAGAACAGACTTGGCTCTGAGCGTATACACAGCCCAAAGGTAATCTGATGCTGGCCTTCACCTCTACATGCTGTAATCTAGAGGACATGGGCCGTGGCGCACCTCGCTCTCCCCTTCACGGTACCCATAGACCGGAGCCAAAGTAACCGCTAAAGAAGAGGGAGAGGGTGAGGCCGCTACACACACACACACAAAACGTGCAGATTTGTGCACGGCCCTGATTCTGTGCATGGGCATGAATCTAGTTTTCCTGCCACATTTAAAAAGCTGGTTGACCTGTTTAAGAGTGAAAAAGAAACTAATGCAGGGTGCACACCTAATTAACTGAGGGAATACAATGATTTTCCATATAGAAAACTTCTGCTGATTCCTGACAGATGTGGACTGTTGCCAGGCCCGTTGCAACAGGACAGGCAAACCAAACAATTGCTTGGGGCCCCGAGCTGGCCTGGGGCCCCAGCCCGGCCGGGTACCGCGCGGTACAGCAAATTCAGTTTCCTGTTCCCGGCCGGACTGACAGGAAGTGCACACACTGAGTTTCCCGCAGTCCCACGAGAGTGTATGTTTTCCCACACAGCAGGAATAGGAGCTAGTGGTGGCAGCACGGGAGGAGGAGGTAAGACGATACCCCCCCCCTGCGATCGGCGGCCTCCCAACTTTGATCTCCACCAAAAAAATAGCTGTAATAGCTGTCCCGCGGCAGCACCGCCCCCCCCACGCGATCGGCGGCCTCCCAACTTTGGGGGGCCTCCATGTCCATTTGCTTGGGGCCCCCAAATTCCTTCAAATGGCCCTGACTGTTGCATGGCATCTGAGCTGACTTACATTCCTTCTCTGCTCATGCAGTGATTACACTACGCAAGCAGAGCCTGCCCAGGGTTAACAACCCCCCTCCTCCCTCTCTGAGTCAACCTGGAGTTGGGGATGCACGGAGCATCAGCTCTCATTCTCTATCCTGTGTGCTGCATCTGTCACAGCCACAGAATAGAGAACAGATCAGTCCTATTTTGCACCATTGAACACGCTATATCCTAAATGCGTGTATAACTTGTAACATGGTTCAAAAGATGGAGTTAACTTTTAAGCATACTTATCTTTGAGAAACAATAATGTTTGTGTGTGAGAATACATAAAACACAATTGTTTTTTTTTTTGCCTGAGATCAGTAAAAAAGTGGTGTTTGCTCAGATGACAGAGTACTCATATGCCGCGTACACACGATCGATTTTTTCGACGGTGAAAACACCGTCGAGAAAATCGACGTTAAAAACGAGGAACAGCTTGTTCCCCTCACACACGGCCGTTTTAAATGTCATTTTTTTTTGGTCGAAAAAAACGACCGTGTGTGGGCTCCGCGGCAGTGTTTCCCTATGGGAAACACTGCCGCGGAAAACATGTCGAAAAAAACGACGAGAAAAATTAGAACATGTTCTAATTTTTCTCGTCATTTTTAATGCAGTTTTTCTCGTCGAAAAAAACGACAGAAAGCCCACAGACTATCGTTTTTCTCGTCGAATGGGAAAAATTTCGTTTTTTTCAATGGGAAAAACGGCCGTGTGTACGCGGCAATAGACACATGATCATGCCCATTATCACCTGAATCAGCCAACAATTATGTCATATCTATGGTGGCTTTAGATTATGTGTTACTGCTAAACAGGTACGGTTTTTGCCATTAACAGTCTTGTCTGTTGATGCAGGAAGGGGCACAGGCATGTTTGTGCAATATTACAGTATATGATTATTTAGTTAGCTAGTTAGCATAGCAAGTATGCCCCCCTCCCCTCCCACCTGTCATGTAATGTCACAGTCCATTGGCCTTTATGCAAAACATTTCCCAGAATCACTGGCTGTTTTTACTACGCTACTTTGGTACAATCCTGTTAAGGTAAATATTTGCACAGAGCTGTGACTGTTTTCTAGTTTCCTGAGGTATGAGATGTCCCACCAGGTAAATAATTTAGAGCTTGCACTCCCCGTGGCAGCACAGAGCAGTGCTTGATACAGGCTTTATCATTTCTCGGCCCTCTTTGATAATCCATAACTGTCTAGTGCAATTATTTTCATTGCCTGGCCAGGCAAGGATAAAAAGCACAACATGCCTCTCTCGTCTTCTCCCAGGGAAACTCCATTATCTTTGAAGGATCACGTGACCGAATGAAGGCCAATCAGGAATCGCCGAGGCAGTCCACAGGGCAATCTCTGTAAGAGCAGAAAATGAAGCTGTTACCAGACAGAAAACTGCAGTCCTGGTTTCTTATGAATATTTGAGTGAGTAACTAAAAACAGCTCGATGAACTTTAAGCAGCTGTGACAGCTGAAACTGCTGGAGAAACCAGCAGTCCTGGAGGAATGTCGAGATTCTTCAGAGCTGCAAGGACCAGCATGTGAGAAAATAGTGTATGTGATGTTTAAATTACATTTACGGCCAACATAAATTTAATATCAGAGGATTGAAGGCATTTGAAAGGGAGTCACTTAAGCGTATCCCACTTGTGATTGTAGATGAGGGGCACCCCGGGATTCAACAGGTTGTAACAAATTATTTCTTCGTAGACACTGAAGCCTTTACGGTGCTCAAATACTTTGTGTAGTATACAGTGACTTTATTTTTCTAGCACAGCGCAAGTGCGAGATACAAATATGGTACAAATCTGCTTTACAGATACAACAATTGTATGTCAATTTATCAGTAGCTAAATGATTTGCACTCTAAAAGCAAGATCCTGTATGTATATGCAGGACAAAAGCCTCGTACACACGACCGATTTTCTCGGCAAGAGCCAGCAAGAAACTTGCTGGCAGAGCTTTCTTGCCGAGTAAATCGGTCGTGTGTACGCGGCTTTCAGGTTTCTCGTCAAGAAAACAGGCAAGAATCTCGACGAGAAAAATAGAGAACCTGCTCTCTATTTTCTCGTCAGGATTCTCGTCTGCCTTTTTCTCGACGAGAAACCCGAGTGTGTGTACACTTACCTGTCGTTGTGGAAACCCGCGCATGCTCGAAATGACTTTGACGCATGCGCGGTAGCTTCCAAGGCATAGGTAGGGTGTAGCAAGATGGCAATGAATGTGACGAGCGCACGCTCTTCGTAGTCGATGACGTCACCGCGTTCGTGCCATTCAAAAGAACGGCGGTTCTTTTGAAAGGTACGTGTGTCACACCCTTGTCCAAGAATCTCGTCAGGAAAAACGACAAGTTTTTTCCTGACAAGATTCTCGGCCGTGTGTACGAGGCTTGATTCATAGAAGGGTGATGGCTAAAAGACCAAGTGGCCCATCGAGTCTACCGTTTTTTGTCCCAAGCATGTTTGAGTCCACTTACTGTTGACTGACTCGTTACCTCTACTGGAAGTCTGTTCCAAGTATCATCTAACCTTTTGGTAAAAAAAATACTAAGATTAGTTTTGAACTTTCCTCCTGCTAGTTTGAGGTCACGGCCCCCATGTTCTTGATCTTGGTTTTATATTGAAAATACTGCCCTCCTGAACCTTATTCACCCCCTTGATGTATTTAAAGGTTTCAATCATATCTCCCATTTCCCTTCTTTCCTCCAGACTGTACATATTAAAGTAGAACTACACTTCATCTGATCACCATAAACTAAAATTGCTATTTAATTAATTTTTAATATTCAAAGCAAACTCACCCATCCATCCATTGATGTCTCCATGCTTTATTTTGTTGAGAAATCACTTTGAAAACCACCCCCTTAGCATTTCTGGCCGTGGCCATCTTGAATCCATCTGCCCTTAGCTCAGGCATGCAAGCAGGAGAGGGGGTGCTTAGCTGAGAAAGCCACTTCTCTCCTACTGAAGACTCCTGGGATGTATGACATCATTTACCTAGGCATGGAAGCCAGGAAGTAACTAAAGAAATGTTTAAAACAAGAAAATATAATATACTTTCCTATCTATTTACTAATAATGATAATCCTCCAGAACTGTTCCCTTGCTGGACAATTGTGTACCTGGCGTTTGTTGGTGCAGGAACCCACCCTCGGAGCCCTTTATGAATGACTGCCCTGAAAGCTTTGGAAATGATCCCTCTTCCTCCTCCTCCTGTGCCACATCCTCTTCCATCATCGCCTGAAAGGTTTTTTCAAGGAGGCATAGAACTGGGATAGTAACAACGAGAACGGCATCATCGGCACTGGACATGTTGGTGGAGTACTCGAAACAGCGCAACAAGGCACACAGGTCTTGTATGGAGGCCCAGTTATTGGTGGTGAAGTGGTGCTGTACCGCAGAGCGACTCACGCGAGCGTGCTGCAGCTGAAACTCCACTATCGCCTGCTGCTGCTCGCACAGTCTGGCCAGCATGTGCAAGGTGGAGTTCCACCTCTTGGGCACGTCACATATGAGGTGGTGAGCGGGAAGGCCGAAGTTACGCTGCAGCGCTGACAGGCGAGCAGCAGCAGGGTGAGAACGCCGAAAGTGCGCACAGACGGCCCACACTTTATGCAGCAGCTCTGGCATACCGGGGTAATTTTTAAAGGAACCTCTGCACCACCAAATTCAGCACATGCGCCAGGCAAGGGATGTGCGTCAAACCGGCTAGGCCCAGAGCTGCTACGAGATTTCGCCCATTATCGCACACCACCAGGCCGGGCTTGAGGCTCACTGCCACCAACCACTCATTGGTCTGTTGTTCCATGTCCCTCCACAACTCCTGCGCGGTGTGGGGTTTTTCCCCCAAACAGGAACGTTTTAAAACTGCCTGCTGTCGTTTACCCCTGGCTGTGCTGAAGTTGGTGGTGAAGGTGTTACGCTGGCCGGATGAGGAGGCGGTAGAGGATGAGGAAGCGGAGTAGGAGGAGTTAGCAACAGGAAGCAAACTTAAGCGCCCTGCAATCCTCGGTGGTGGAAGGACATGCGCCAAACCGCTATCTGCCTCAGGCCCACCTGCCACTGCATTTACCCAGTGTGCTGTTAGGGAGATATAACGTCCCTGACCGTGCTTACTGGTCCACGTATCCGTAGTTAGGTGGACCTTGCCACAGATGGCGTTGCGCAGTGCACACCTGATTTTGTCCCCCACTTGGTTGTGCAGGGAAGGGATGGCTCGCCTGGAAAAGTAGTGGCGGCTGGGCACGACATACTGTGGGACAGCCAATGCCATCAGGCTTTTAAAACTCTGCATCTCCACCAGACGGAATGACAGCATTTCAAAAGCCAGGAATTTTAAAATGCTGGCATTCAGGGCCAGGGATCGCAGGTGGGTAGGGGGTACTTCCTCTTCCGCTCCAGTGTTTGGGAGATAGAGAGCTGAACGCTTCCATGGGACATTGTGGAGATGGTTGGTGACCCAGGTGGTAGTGTTGCTGGCAGATCCTCTGTTTGCGGGGTGGCAGGTGCCACTGTCACTACAGAGGTGGATGAAGAGGCTGAGACTGCAGTAGAAGAGGAAGCAGGAGGAGCCAGAGACCTTTCTTTTGGAGTTTTTGAGGTGTCTACACCACTGCAGCTCGTGCTTTGCACTTAGATGCCTGGTCATGCAGGTTGTGCTCAGGTTGAGAACGTTTATGCCTCTCTTCAGGCTCTGATTGCAGATCGTGGAAACCACGTGTCTTGTCATCAGCACATTGTCTGAAGAACTGCCACGCTAGGGAACTCCTTGGACCTGGCTTTGGTGTGCTCGGTCCCTAGCTGCGTTGGGTAGTAGCAGGCGTACTGTCTAGGGGACGGACGCTCCGCTTTTGCACCCTGCTCCCTCTTCTGCTGTGCTGGTGGCTCTGTGCGACCACCGCCTCTTCCTCCGAACTACACTGGTCACCTGCATAATGTTGATTCCATGTGGGGGTCGAGGACCTCATCGTCCTCCACATCATCTTCCACCCAGTCTTCACCCCTGCCCTCCTTGTCGGTCTGCACAATTGCGAAAGCAGCAGCAGTTGGCACCTGTGGTTCTTCATCATCCGAGACGTGCTGCAATGGTCCTCCCATGTACTCATCTTGAAACATAAGTGGTTGGGCATCAGTGCACTCAATCTCTTCCACTTCTGGGGCAGGGCTAGGAGGATGGCCCTGGGAAACCCTGCTAACAGAGTCATCAAAAAGCAGAAGAGACTGCTGCATGACTTGGGGCTCAGACTGCTTGGCTGATTTGCAAGGGGGTGAGGTGAAAGACTGATGGACATCGGCTGCAGGTGCCAACTTTGATCTTTCAGCAGTAGACTGGGTGGGAGACAATGTGAAGGAACCGGAGGCCTTGTCAGCAACCCAATCTACTATCGCCTGTACTTGTCCTGGCCTCAACATTCAAAGAGCCGCATTAGGCCCGACCAAATACCGCTGCAGGCTCTGTCGCCTACTCGCACCTTAGGAAGGTGTTTCACTTGTGCGTGTAGCTGGCACAGATCAACCACGTCCTCTCCCTGCAACAGGAGCTCCACCAACAGCACCATGACCGGGGCCACGTCCCTTATTTGACGTTCTCCTCATATTTGTCAAATTTAGGATCTTGCCCTAAATGGGTGTTTTTTGAATAGCAGAATAGAGCAGCAGTATCTAAAGTGTGTATCTCACACGTACAGATATGCAGAAAACCTTGCCAAAAAAATGTGTCTAAAGTGTGTATCTCACTAAATACAGATATGCAGGAAACGCAGAAAAATATAATTTTTTTGCCCTAAATGGGTGTTTTTAGAATAGCAGAATAGACCAACAGTATCTAAAGGGTGTATCTCACAGTAACATATGCAATGCTGCTACACTGAGCTTGCATAAAATGCCTGCCGACGCCAACCTAACTAACAGACGGATAAAAGTTATCTTTTCTCTGGCACTGGGCTCAGGGCAGGATAAAAAGATTGTGCACTGCACCCACACAACAAAAGCAAGGTAGATCGCTGAGTAATTTGATTTCTGAATCAGGGCTCCTATCTAATTCTCTCCCTCAAACAGCAGCAGCAACCTTTCCCTACACTATCTAAAGCAGAGTGACGTGCTGTGCTATGTGCCTCTAGCTTATATAGAGGCTGGGTCACATGCTGCACTGGCCAATCACAGCCATGCCATTAGTAGGCATGGCTGTGATGGCTTCTAAGGGCACACAAGTTAAACAAATGTTGATTGGCTGCCCTGCAGCTTTTTAAAATGCGCCATTACATTGCCGAACACCGAACCCGAACATACAGTAAATTGTTCGGGTCCGGGTACCAAAAACCCAAAAGTCCGGTACGAACCAGAACTTTACAGTTCGGGTTCGCTCAAGCCTAGTTATAACCCCTGTCAGGTTTGTTATCATCTATGTTCCATTAAGGTGATTTCTCTTCACTTCCTGTTCCATAGCCAAAACAGAAACTCAGAGGAAATCCATACATCCATCATCAAGTGTGGGAATCCCTGGTTGTCACCAGCATCACCAGATCTAGTGCCCCCATTGGAAGATTTCCACTTTATCCCCGTTCTGTACCCAAAATTAAGCTGACAAGTGTTCCGATCCCTCTCCACTCTATCCAAAACAAAAAAAACAAAAAATGTTTCTTTTAATTATTCTGTAAGTTCGGATTGAACCCACGCTTATTAGTATGTTTAATGCTGCACTCCACAGTAACATATTTCTTTCTTTGCTACCACAAGCCATTCATTCACCAGGAGTGAAGAACTAGACACGTGCAGTTCGTTTCGTTCCAAATTGAAATTCGGATACATTTTTGTTTTTTTAGTACCGAATTTAAACAAATTTGAAATAACAACGAAAAAAAAAAAAATTGGACAAAATTTAAATTGATTCAAATAGTTTTCAAATCAATTTTGAATAGTTTTCAAAGTTGAATAGTTTCAGATTCGAATTCAAATCGTTTTTCAATTTCCAAAGAGAATAAAATGGAATAGAAATGAAAGGAATAGAAAAAAAATATATAATAGACTAGATAAGAATAGAACAGAAAATAAAAGAATACAATATAATAGAGTAAAACAGAACAAAATGGAAAATAAAAAGAATAGAATAGAAACTAATAGAATACAATACAAAAAGAATAGAATAAACTAGAAAGAATATATCCATGAAATTCGAATTTCAAATAAAATAAATTGGAATTCGAATACATAAGAAAAGAATAGAATAGGAAAGAATAGAATTAAAAAAACAATAGAATAGAATAGAAAGAATATAACCATTTCCCAAAATTCAAATAGAATCAATTTGAATAGAATAGAAAAAAAATGGTTAGAATAGAATAGAAAATAACAGAATAATGTAGAAAAAAAATAGAAAGAATAGAACCATCTTCCGAAATTTGAATTTCGATTAGAATAAATTTGAATAGAAAATATAATATAAATTAATAGAATAGGATAGAATATAAACAAATAGAATAGAATATAAAATAATAGAATAGAATAAGATAGAATAAACCAATAGAAAAATTATAAAATTAAAAAAACAATAGAAGAGAAAGAATATAACCATTTCCCCAAATTCAAGTAGAATCAATTCAAATTTGAATAGAATAGAAAATAATAGATTAGAATAGGAAGATGGTTTGAACAGAAACAAGAAAAGAACCCACTAGGTCAGACTTTAAAGGCAGATTGGATCAACAATATTGGTTAAAAATAATATTTTATTCATAAATAAAAATGACAAACATAAAAGATATAACATTTAAAAAGGTATGTGTCCTCTAGGGATGAGCTTGATGTTCGGGTCAAACATAAGTTTGACTCGAACATCGGATGTTCGCCTGTTCGCCGAAGAGCGAACATGATGGGGCGTTTGCGGCAAATTTGAGCGCTGCGAGATCGCAGTGCATTGCTGTATGATGATTGGCCAAAGCATGCACCTGACCTGCATGCTTTGGCCAATCACAGCGTCCTCTGTTGACTTTTTTTTTTTTTTTTTTACAGCTGACACTTTAATTCAGCAACTTCACCCCGCTGGGCTGGAACAACACTTCCAGCGCCGCCGCGCCTGGTGTGTGTGTGTCCTCCGGTTCCTTATTCTTCTTCCTCCTCCCTCCCTACCCTACAGAGCGTCAGCCTGTCACATCATCACACTGCACTGTGATGATGTGAAGTCACACACAACTTTCTCCGGCTGCACGCTGTGAGGGTCGCTGCCCAGCCCTCCTCCTCTCCAGTCAAGACTCCAGAACAGGTGGGGGGGGTCTCCACCGCCGGCCCGACTCCCGAGCACAAGCACAAGATGAGGTAGGTGTGTGTGTGTGTGTGTGGGGAGCGGGGGGGCGGTTGCCATTGTAAGAGGCAGAGCTACTAGCTAGTGAGGGAGGAGGACTCAGTCTGTCTGGCGCCCTGACCTGTATTGTATGATAATGAAGGGGGGGGGTGCAAGGTGGCCTGCTGCGACACAGCTATAGATTATATATAGATATTATGTAATATAGCTGGTCCATCCGCCCCTCCCCCCACCAGTCCAGCTAACTCAACTACTGTGCCTATTATATGTAATATAATATATCTATATCCAGCATCACCCCCCCCGCCCATTATCAGACAGACAACACTGACTATATAATTTATATTAGCTGACTGAGACACCCCCACCCTGAGCTGGTCTGATGATGATAATGGGGGGGGGGGGTGATGCTGGACACAGATATATTATATTACATATAATAGGCACAGTAGTTGAGTTAGCTGGACTGGTGGGGGGAGGGGCGGATGGACCAGCTATATTACATAATATCTATATATAATCTATAGCTTTGTCTAGCAGCAGCAGACCACCTTGCACCCCATGATGGAGTCCTAACCTGGCACCATACCACCCCAGCCTGCCTTATGCCACCGCAACCTGCGTTATGACACCGAAACCTGCCCTATGCCACTGCAACCTGCCCTATGCCACCCCAGCCTACCCTATACCACCCCAGCCTGCCCTATACCACCGCACCCTGCCCTATGCCACCCCAACCTTCCCTATACCACCGCAACCTTCCCTATGTCACCCCAGCCTGCCCTATGCCACTGCAACCTGCTGTATGCCACGCAAACTGCTCTATACCACCCCACCCTGCCCTATGCCACCGCACCCTGCCCTATGCCACCCCAGCCTTCTCTATACCACCACACCCTGCCCTATGCCACCCCAGCTTTCCCTATACCACCCCAACCTGCCCTATGCCACCACAACCTGCTCTATGCCATCACACCCTGCCCTATATAACCCCAACCTGCCCAATGCCACCCAGCCTGCCATATACCACCCCAACCTGCTCTATACCACCCCAACCTGCTCTATACCACCCCAACCTGCCCTATGCCACTGCAACCTGCTCTATGCCATCACACCCTGCCCTATATAACCCCAACCTGCCCAATGCCACCCAGCCTGCCATATACCACCCCAACCTGCTCTATACCACCCCAGCCTTCCCTATACAACCCCAACCTGCCCTATGCCACCCCAGACTGCACTATACCACTGCAACCTGCCCTATATCGCTCCAGCCAGCCCAATACCACCCTATACTTTAATTTACAGGGGTCATTTGGGGGTGCGCCTCGTGACTGTGCGCTGCCTGGAGGGCGCTGGGCAGGATAGACAGGAGGGGGGGTGACACCATGTTTTGCCGCACCAGGTGACACCAACCCTAGTGACGCCACTGGCTTCGAGTTCGAGTCGAACTCATGTTCGACTCGAACATTGCCCGTTCGCCGAACAACGAACAATTTGGGGTGTTCGCGGCAAATTCAAAAAGTCTATGGGAGAAATCTAAAGTGCTAATTATAAAGGCTTATATGCAAGTTATTGTCCTAAAAAGTGTTTGGGGACCCGGGTCCTGCCCCAGGGGACATGTATCAATGCAAAAAATAGTTTTAAAAACGGCCGTTTTTTTAGGAGCAGTGATTTTAATAATGCTTAAAGTGAAACAATAAAAGTGAAATATTCCTTTAAATTTCGTACCTGGGGGGTGTGTATGATATGCATGTAAAGTGGCGCATGTTTCCCGTGCTTAGAACTGTCCCTGCACAAAGTGTCATTTTTGAAGGAAAAAAAGGGCATTTAAAACTCACTCGCGGCTATTAATGAATTGTCGGCTTTTATCAATACATAGAAAAGTCATTGATAAAAAAAAAAGTGTGGGGGTTCCCCCAAATTCAATTACCAGGCCCTTCAGGTCTGGAATGGATATTAAGGGGAACCCCGCCACAAATTAAAAAAAAATGGCGTGGGGTTCCCCTTAAATATCCATACCAGGCCCTTCAGATCTGGCATGGATTTTAAGGGGAACTCCACCCCAAATTTAAAAAAAATGGCGTGGAGTCCCCCCAAAAATCCATACGAGACCCTTATCCGAGCACGCAACCTGGCCGGCCGCAGGGGAAGAGGGGGGGGGACGAGAGAGCGGCCCCCCCTCCCTCCTGAACCGTACCAGGCCACATGCCCTCAACATGGGGAGGATGTCCCCATGTTGATGGGGACAAGGGCCTCATCCCCACAACCCTTGCCCGGTGGTTGTGGGGGTCTGCGGGCGGGGGGCTTATCGGAATCTGGAAGACCCCTTTAACAAAGGGGACCCCCCGATCCCGGCCCCCCCCTATGTGAATTGGTAAGGGGTACATTGTACCCCTACCATTTCACAAAGAAAGTGTCAAAAAATTTTAATAAAAACACACAAACACCTTGGAAAAGTCCTTTATTGAAAAAAAAATAATAATAATAAAAAAAAAAAAAACATTCCAGCGATGAAATCCAGTGTCCCGCGGCGATCCCGATGTCCAGCGCTGTCCGTCATTGGTTGTGCCTGAGCGGACCTGATGGGGGAACTTCCTCCGCAGTGTTTTAAATGTATAGACCCGCCCCTTCTAAAGTTCCCCATCAGGTCCGCTCAGCGGACCAGATGCAGAACGCGAGAAGGGGCGGGTCTATTCATGCATTACACAGCGAACGAAGTTCCCCCATCAGGTCCGCCCCCTCGGTATGTCCGACTCCGCCTACATCATTGGCCTGAGCGGGGAACTTCCTTCACTGTGTAATTTAAATTTACACAGTGTAGGAAGTTTCCCGCTCAGGCCAATGACGTAGGCGGGGTCTGACATACCGAGGGGGCGGACCTGATGGGGAACTTCGTTCGCTGTGTAATACATGTATACACCCGCCCCTTCTCATGTTTCGCATCAGGTCCTCAGCCTTACACCTAGTCATTGGCTGAGCGGACCTGATGGGGAACGTGAGAAGGGGCGGGTCTATACATCCAGAAAAATGTGTATATCCAGGGCGCTCCAAGCATTTGAATCCTGACAGATAAGGTCTGTGTTGGAGAGGGTAGCAAATCTTCACACACTTTAGGCAGCACTCAGGGAGACAAGCAATCTCTAATGGAAACAGAAAAACAAACAAGGCGCCTCTAAGTGCAGAAGTATAAAACTTTTTATATCCCCTGAAAGGGTTAAAAACACTTACAAGATAGTGGATGAAACAGGCATGTAGTAGGTAAGTGCGTCCAGGAGATGTTCCAGTGGCAGGGCAGTCCCAGTCTCTGAGGTTAAAGCTTCCAGGAAAATCCACGAGATAACAGCTGATTGTGCTGTGAATGTTCAGAGGACACAGTAACGCTGGAGCCTGGGGATGATGTCAGAGGAAGCGAGACAGAAGCCAGCATGGAACACAAACAGGAAGTGGACAGGAAGTGTGTCGTGGAGGCAGGACGCATTTCGGAACAGCTCATTGGTTCCTTCTTCAGCCAGTGACGATGGTTCCATAAGGGCTAGACTTCTTATAGTCTATGTGTTGTAATGGGGGCGGGACTAGTGGACGTCAATCAAATAAAAAGCAACACAGTGTTTTAGCAGCAGAACGCTGCCAAATGACTATACACTGTTTACACACACAAATAAAAATAATAATAAAATAATAATAATAAAAATAAAAATAACAATAGGAGGAGGACCATAGCTGGACAGCATAATAGGACAAAATCTGCATACTACTTATTGCTCAGTTTGCATACTAATTTTTTGTTGGGGGAAAAAAATTATGTATGACATAAATATTTAAACATACAACATAATCTATTTTTGACGATATTAAAATCCATATAAATTACAGTTAAAACAGGGGAATTATTATCAGGGAGAATAAGGATATGCATACACATATGTATGTATACATAAAAAACGCATGAAAAACGCATAATACACCAGACATAAAGGGAGTTAAAAACAAAAAAACAAAAAAAAACATAGAAACGCATGAAAAACGCATAGTGCATCAGACATGGAGGGAGTTGGAAATAGGGGAATTATTATCAAAGGGAATAAGAATATGCATACACAAATGCATGCATACATAAAAAACGCAAAAAAAAAAAAAAAAAAACACATGAGAAACGCATAGTACACCAGACATAGAAGAGGATGAACAATATAGAGGATTGCTTTATACAATAGCACTAATTTCAAAATCCTCATTTAACCCACCAGGGGCCAAAACACTTAAAGAAAAAAATCCAAAACATTTCCCTACGACAAAGCTTGCGAAAGCGCTCAGCTGATGGTAGGTCTCTGGGCATCGCCTCAATCACCCAAACCGAAAGACCTTCAGTAGATTTTTGGTGATGTTCAAGGTAGTGCCTAGGGACACTATGATTGTCTAGACCATCAGTAATAAAACGGCGGTGTTCACCAAACCGTTTGCGCAGTGGTCTAATGGTTCGCCCTACATAGAACAAACCACGAGGACATGTCAAGCAATATACTACATGGTCAGAGGAACAAGTCTGGAAACCTTTGATGGGGTAAGTTTTTCCTTTTACACAGAAGTCCTTCTGGCCATGCTTGACAAACCTACAGGTCTTACAAAGGGGTTTTCGGCACTGATACATGCCTGAAATAGCTAAAAATGTAGGGATAGAATACCCTGGCGGTAAGGGTTTTTCTTTTAACTTACTTGGTGCCACTTTACCTTTTATGTTAGCGGCCTTTCTATAGGCAAATTTTGGCTTTTTTGGTAAAGCAGGGACAAGGTGTTCATCCTGCAACAATAAGGGCCAATGTTTCCGCACGATGCCCTCCATCTGTCTGTGGCGGGAGTGAAATTGAGTGATAAACCGTATATCATTTTTATTGTTAGTGTTAGTGTCGGCTTGGATCTTAGGACGTGATGAAATCGACGTATCTTTATAAAAGGAATAGGCTGTTTTTACAATATCGGCAGGGAATTCTTTATCAAGAAATTTTCCCTCCAAGATCTTACTTTAAGTCTCATAATCGGTATCCCTAGTGCAGTTCTTTTTCAATCTGCAATACTGGCTTTTTGGTATATTGTTAAGCCACTGAGGGTGATGGCAACTTTTATAATTAAGAAATGAATTACCCGCCGTAGGCTTAGTAAAATTCCTGGCATGGATGTCCTTCCCAATAAAGAAGAGCTCCAGATCAAGAAAGGCCAACTGATGTTCGTCTATGACTGAAGTGAAATTGAGACCCATATTATACATGTATTACAAAGTGCGAGGAGTTCCCCATCAGGTCCGCCCCCTCGGTATGTCAGACCCCGCCTACGTCATTGGCCTGAGCGAGAAACTTCCTTCACTGTGTAAATTTTAATTACACAGTGAAGGAAGTTCCCCGCTCAGGCGAATGACGTAGGCGGGGTCGGACATACCGAGGGGGCGGACCTGATGGGGAACTTCGTTCGCTGTGTAATACATGAATAGACCCGCCCCTTCTCACGTTCCGCATCTGTTCCGCTGAGCAGACCTGATGGGGAACTTTAGAAGGGGCGGGTCTATACATTTAAAACACTGCGGAGGAAGTTCCCCATCAGGTCCGCTCAGGCACAACCAATGACGGACAGCGCTGGACATTGGGATTGCCGCGGGACACTGGATTTCATCGCTGGAATGTTTTATTTATTTATTTTTTTTAATAAAGGACTTTTCCAAGGTGTTTGTGTGTTTTTATTTACATTTTTTGACACCTTCTTCGTGAAATGGTAGGGGTACAATGTACCCCTTACCAATTCACATAGGGGGGGGCGGGATTTAGGGGTCCCCTTTGTTAAAGGGGTCTTCCAGATTCCGATAAGCCCCCTGCCAGCAGAACCCCACAACCACCGGGCAAGGGTTGTGGGGATGAGGCCCTTGTCCCCATCAACATGGGGACATCCTTCCCATGTTGAGGGCATGTGGCCTGGTACGGTTCAGGAGGGAGGGGGGGCCGCTCTCTCACCCCCTATCTTCCCCTGCGGCCGGCCAGGTTGCGTGCTCGGATAAGGGTCTGGTATGGATTTTTGGGGGGACTCCACGCCATTTTTTTTTAAATTTGGGGTGGAGTTCCCCTTAAAATCCATGCCAGACCTGAAGGGCCTGGTATGGATATTTAGGGGGAACCCCACGCCATTCTTTTTTTAATTTGCGGCGGGGTGCGCCTTAATATCCATTCCAGACCTGAAGGGCCTGGTAATTGAATTTGGGGGAACCCTAACGCTTTTTTTTTTTTTATCAATGACTTTTCTATGTATTGATAAAAGCCGGCAATTCATTAATAGCCGCGAGTGAGTTTTAAATGACTTTTTTTCCTTCAAAAATAACACTTTGTGCAGTGACAGTTCTAAGCACGGGAAACATGCGCCACTTTACATGCATATCATACACACCCCCAAGGTACGAAATTTAAAGGAATATTTCACTTTTATTTTTTCATTTTAAGCATGATTAAAATCACTGCTCCCGTAAAAACGTCTATTTTTTAAACCTTTTTTTTGCATTGATACATGTCCCCTGGGGCAGGACCCGGGTCCCCAAACACTTTTTAGGACAATAAATTGCATATTAGCCTTTATAATTAGCACTTTAGATTTCGAACGTTCGAGTCCATTGTATTTAATAGGGTTCTAAAGTTCACACAAACATTCTGTCTGTTCGCAGGTTCTGGTGCGAACTGAACAGGGGGGTGTTCGGCTCATCCTTGCTGGTCAGCTTGACCGCTTACTACAAACGTAGTTTCCCTGTCTAACAACTTGGTGCAGCCTTGTGCTGCCCCAGCCCCTATCTCCCTGTTTTAGAAGTTTAAGCCACACAGGCTTTGTCTCACCGCACAGGACAGAAAAGCACACTCTACACAACATAGAACTGGTTCCAGGATGGAGCATCTCCCTTAGCATGCTGGGAGTTCTTGTAGAGGCCCTAATGAGTCCACTTACTTCAGCTGGGCTCATTAACCCTTCCCCTGAAAGACTCCCAGCACCCTCCCTAGTGGTATAAATTGGCATAAAGCCTGAATCTGGGACATATATATCTTCCATTCTGGATGCAACCTGGTGATTTTACCTGCCTGCTGTCACAATATATATATATATATATATATATATATATATATATATACACCGTATATACTCAAGTATAAGCCGACCCGAATATAAGCCGAGGCACCTAATTTTACCACAAAAATCTGGGAAAACGTATTATCTTGAGTATAAGCCTAGGGTAGGAAATGCAGCAGCTACTGTAAGTGGAAAAGAGGGTCAACAATGCCCATTTGCAACTTCACTGTGCCAATTTGCAGCCTCACTGTGCCCATCGCATGCCTCACTGTGCCCATCGCAAACCTCACTGTGCCCATCGCAAGCCTCACTGTGCCCATCACAAGCCTCACTGTGCCCATGTACCTTATCCGCCATGTCAGTATTTATGAGGAGGGAAGGAAAGCCATATTACACTGTACATTGACCCCTCTGATTCACAGCAGGGCTGTATGTATCGGAAGTCTGCTACGCTCTGTCCACGGCGTCCACTGTTACAAAGCTCCGCCTCCTCCTCGTCGCGGACGGACGAGGAGGAGGTGGGACAGCGTGGAAGGCGCCGATTTCCTATACACACAGCGCCGCTATGAATCAGAGGGGACAATGTACTGAAAAACTTGGCTTATACTTGAGTATATACAGGATATATACAGTCTCGTGTGTGTGTGTGTATATATATATATATGGAGCGCCCACCCCAACTCTGGGGCGCTGTATACAGAAATTTAGGGGTGGTCTGAGCTGGTAGTTTAGCTCAGACCTGTTGATTATATACAAATTTGCTTCTGCCTGGGTGTGATGCTGCCTGGCAGTACAGTTCCCTGTGGCCTGTGGGTGCCACTGTCACCTCAGTCCCGGGTTGAACCACAGGTAGCCTTACAGCACCATTGGGTGTCCTCTCTCTCGGCAACTGTGCAGTGGGCGTGGTCTACCCGCTGTGCATGCTGGGAGAGGGTTCTTAAGGGGCAGACACCATTAGGCGTGAGGCATTGGAGAGAAGGACCCCTTGGTCCGAGAAGAACAGACACGTACCCCACCTTCGGTGGCCCTCATGGCCAGGGGTACGTGTGTGTGTGTGTTCGGCCCCGGGCACCTTTAGCCCGAGGCTGCATCGTTCCAGGTGGGCCCAGCACATTTAGCTGAGGCCTACACCAGAAGAGGAGTCCCAGGGTGCCCAAGTGAGGGTGACCCGCTCTGAAGGAGAGAAAACCACGGAATCGGTGAAGGAGGTTACTGTCTCGGGAGAGGCCTGGTTACCTATCAGAGGGGAGGATTCCATAACCCACCACAAGCCTAGTAACGTGCCCTATTGGCACCTAAGGACTTAAATGTTACTAGGCTGGGAAGTTCAGGACTTAGAGATTATCTCCTAATCGTATCCCTAGGAAACTACAAGTAAATGTTTCGTGCTGCACACCGGCTGCTAGGACCGCTCTTAAAGGAACTATCCAGGTGAGCAAAAAACCCACTCAGGCCTGAATGGCGACAATTGAAAATTGAGTGCCGCGTGCCTGAACCTCCCTCCTAGTTCATTTCTCTCTATCTCCAACTTTTCTATCGAGTTCTTAAGCAACCAAAATAAACCTTTTATTGGGTTTCAATACTGTCTGGACAATGGCCTTCTTGAAGTAAAGAGAGAGAATAGACTTCTTCCTACACTATAGGGTGAAGAATCCAACGTAAGGAGGTAACTCGCTGCAGGACCCAAATCAGTTAACACCGCTCACCCTCTGCAACAAGGAGGATACTGGGCATGTGGCATGGTGTGTCCCACCTGCTAGCGGAGGTAAGCAAGGAAGGGATCTGTGTGCTACATATATATATATATATATATATATATATATATATATATATATATAGGGATGAGCCGAACACCCCCCAGTTCGGTTTGCACCGGAACTTGCGAACAGGCAATAAATTTGTTCGAACATCCGAACACCATTAAAGTCTATTGGACTCGAACATGAAAAATCGAAAGGGCTAATTTTAAAGGCTTACATGCAAGTTATTGTCATAAAAAGTGTTTGGGGACCCGGGTCCTGCCCCAGGGGACATGTATCAATGAAAAAAAAAGTTTTAAAAATGCCAATTTTTTCGGGAGCAGTGATTTTAATAATGCTTAAAGTGAAACAATAAAAGTGAAATAATCCTTTAAATTTCGTACCTGGGGGGGGTGTATAGTATGCCTCTAAAGTAGCGCTTGTTTCCCGTGCTTAGAACTGTCCCTGCACAAAGTGTAATTTCTGAAGGAAAAAAAGTCATTTAAAAGCACTCGCAGCTGTAATGAATTGTCGGCTCCCGGCAATACAGAGAAAAGTCATTGATAAAAAAATAAATAAATGCGTGGGGGTCCCCCCAAATTCAATTACCAGGCCCTTCAAGTCTGGTATGGATATTAAGGGGAACCCTGTGTCAAATTTAAAAAAAAATTGACGTGGGGTTCCCCCAAATATCCATACCAGACCCTTCAGGACCCTCCATAACATCTCACGACATGTCCTGTCTCCGGAGGAGGTAAGATTGATCAACCGTGGTCTGTCTTTTTGTCCAAAAAGCCACTTAGATGCTTTTCGACTTGACCAGGATTTATACAGGCTGTTTCGCAACATTAAATGGAGGGTTCATTTTATACATAAACCTTTTATTGATGAGGATCCTATAGACAATGCCCTGTGCATAGGGTAAAATCTAAATCAGTGCCACCTACTACCTATGCCCCTGTAGAAACATTTGTAAAAGAGGTTACCCGGGAGGTGAAAGAGCTGGTTTCTCATGTTGACTACCGGGACCATGTTCCCAATAATCTATCTCACAAGGAGAGAATCGCTCTAAAAAACCTGCGATGCTGAGCAATTTCTGTCCTGAAATAAAATGTAAAATAAACATTGGGGGAGCGTCAGTTCCTTTTTTGGACACCAGGATATACATAGATCGGTGCCAGTTGGAATCCAATCTCTATGTGAAACCAACAGATAGAAATCAACTATTGCTTTTTGACAGCTTTCACCCCCCCCCCCATGTGTTTCAATAAGAGAAAAATCCCCAATGTCCCCAATGTTGCGATTACCCTTCTCGATGCAATTTCATAGCTACAGTGAGCATGTATTTAGGATCATCAGTAAGCACTGGCCCCTTCTTAAACGCGCTTATCCACAAATTTAGGTCTTTCAACAAACACCAATAAAAGCTTTTAGAAGGAATAAAACACTACGTGACTCATTGGTACGATCAGAATATAGACCCAAAGAACATGAAGCCAAAATGACATTTCTGGGGAAGAAAAGGAAAGGATATTTTCCCTGCCTGAATTGCATCCAGTGCAACCTTATGATAAAAGGTGACCAGTAGGGATGAGCTTCGTGTTCGAGTCGAACATACGTTCGACTCGAACATCGGCTGTTCGATCGTTCGACGAAGATCGAACGATTTGGGCCGTTCGCGCCAAATTCGAGTGACGCGAACGGCCCACAATGCACTACGCCATCGCAGTGTTATCCAGGCGCTGTGATTGGCCAAGCATGCACTGTGACCCCGCATGCTTGGCCAATCACAGCGCCGGCAGCGAGGAGAGCAATGATTGGCCACAGGCAGGATGCCTGTGGCCAATTATTGCTGAGGGTGTTTAGTACACGCCCCACACTATAAAAGGCCGCCAGCACGGCGGCCTAGTGTAGTGTGTTCCGGAGCAGGGATAGAGCAGCATAGGCAGGGACAGTGACTGTTATTTCTTTCTTGCTTAACCTGGATTCCTTTAGTTTAGGGAAAGAGAAGGATAGGTAGGGAGAGTGTCAGTGTGTTTTGTGCTTGTGCTATAGTGTGCTTAAAAAAAACATTTATTCTAGGGACAGAAAACTGTAGGTAGGGACAGTGTCAGTTTCTTTCACTCTGCAAGTCCTTGTTTCCAGGGACCTGGAAGGACAGTGAGTGAATTGTCCTTGTGCTATATTGTGCTTAAAAAAACATTTATTCTAGGGACAGAAAACTGTAGGTAGGGAGAGTGTCAGTTTCTTTCACTCTGCAAGTCCTTGTTTCCAGGGACCTGTAAGGACAGTGAGTGAATTGTCCTTGTGCTATATTGTGATTAAAAAAAACATTTTTTCTAGGGACAGAAAACTGTAGGTAGGGAGAGTGTTTTTTTTCTTTCACTCTGCAAGTCCTTGTTTCCAGGGACCTGGAAGGACAGTGAGTGAATTGTCCTTGTGCTATATTGTGCTTAAAAAAAACATTTTTTCTAGGGACAGAAAACTGTAGGTAGGGAGAGTGTTTTTTTTCTTTCACTCTGCAAGTCCTTGTTTCCAGGGACCTGGAAGGACAGTGAGTGAATTGTCCTTGTGCTATATTGTGCTTAAAAAAAAACATTTTTTCTAGGGACAGAAAACTGTAGGTAGGGAGAGTGTTTTTTTTCTTTCACTCTGCAAGTCCTTGTTTCCAGGGACCTGTAAGGACAGTGAGTGAATTGTCCTTGTGCTATATTGTGCTTAAAAAAAACATTTATTCTAGGGACAGAAAACTGTAGGTAGGGAGAGTGTCAGTTTATTTCACTCTGCAAGTCCTTGTTTCCAGGGACCTGGAAGGACAGTGAGTGAATTGTCCTTGTGCTATATTGTGATTAAAAAAAACATTTATTCTAGGGACAGAAAACTGTAGGTAGGGACAGTGTCAGTTTCTTTCACTCTGCAAGTCCTTGTTTCCAGGGACCTGGAAGGACAGTGAGTGAATTGTCCTTGTGCTATATTGTGCTTAAAAAAACATTTATTCTAGGGACAGAAAACTGTAGGTAGGGAGAGTGTCAGTTTCTTTCACTCTGCAAGTCCTTGTTTCCAGGGACCTGTAAGGACAGTGAGTGAATTGTCCTTGTGCTATATTGTGATTAAAAAAAACATTTTTTCTAGGGACAGAAAACTGTAGGTAGGGAGAGTGTTTTTTTTCTTTCACTCTGCAAGTCCTTGTTTCCAGGGACCTGGAAGGACAGTGAGTGAATTGTCCTTGTGCTATATTGTGCTTAAAAAAAACATTTTTTCTAGGGACAGAAAACTGTAGGTAGGGAGAGTGTTTTTTTCTTTCACTCTGCAAGTCCTTGTTTCCAGGGACCTGGAAGGACAGTGAGTGAATTGTCCTTGTGCTATATTGTGCTTAAAAAAAAACATTTTTTCTAGGGACAGAAAACTGTAGGTAGGGAGAGTGTTTTTTTTCTTTCACTCTGCAAGTCCTTGTTTCCAGGGACCTCTAAGGACAGTGAGTGAATTGTCCTTGTGCTATATTGTGCTTAAAAAAAACATTTATTCTAGGGACAGAAAACTGTAGGTAGGGAGAGTGTCAGTTTATTTCACTCTGCAAGTCCTTGTTTCCAGGGACCTGGAAGGACAGTGAGTGAATTGTCCTTGTGCTATATTGTGATTAAAAAAAACATTTATTCTAGGGACAGAAAACTGTAGGTAGGGACAGTGTCAGTTTCTTTCACTCTGCAAGTCCTTGTTTCCAGGGACCTGGAAGGACAGTGAGTGAATTGTCCTTGTGCTATATTGTGCTTAAAAAAACATTTATTCTAGGGACAGAAAACTGTAGGTAGGGAGAGTGTCAGTTTCTTTCACTCTGCAAGTCCTTGTTTCCAGGGACCTGTAAGGACAGTGAGTGAATTGTCCTTGTGCTATATTGTGATTAAAAAAAACATTTTTTCTAGGGACAGAAAACTGTAGGTAGGGAGAGTGTTTTTTTTCTTTCACTCTGCAAGTCCTTGTTTCCAGGGACCTGGAAGGACAGTGAGTGAATTGTCCTTGTGCTATATTGTGCTTAAAAAAAACATTTTTTCTAGGGACAGAAAACTGTAGGTAGGGAGAGTGTTTTTTTTCTTTCACTCTGCAAGTCCTTGTTTCCAGGGACCTGGAAGGACAGTGAGTGAATTGTCCTTGTGCTATATTGTGATTAAAAAAAACATTTTTTCTAGGGACAGAAAACTGTAGGTAGGGAGAGTGTTTTTTTTCTTTCACTCTGCAAGTCCTTGTTTCCAGGGACCTGTAAGGACAGTGAGTGAATTGTCCTTGTGCTATATTGTGATTAAAAAAAACATTTTTTCTAGGGACAGAAAACTGTAGGTAGGGAGAGTGTTTTTTTTCTTTCACTCTGCAAGTCCTTGTTTCCAGGGACCTGTAAGGACAGTGAGTGAATTGTCCTTGTGCTATATTGTGATTAAAAAAAACATTTTTTCTAGGGACAGAAAACTGTAGGTAGGGAGAGTGTTTTTTTTCTTTCACTCTGCAAGTCCTTGTTTCCAGGGACCTGGAAGGACAGTGAGTGAATTGTCCTTGTGCTATATTGTGATTAAAAAAAACATTTTTTCTAGGGACAGAAAACTGTAGGTAGGGAGAGTGTTTTTTTTCTTTCACTCTGCAAGTCCTTATTTCCAGGGACCTGGAAGGACAGTGAGTGAATTGTCCTTGTGCTATATTGTGCTTAAAAAAAAATTTATTCTAGGGACAGAAAACTGTAGGTAGGGAGAGTGTCAGTTTCTTTCACTCTGCAAGTCCTTGTTTCCAGGGACCTGTAAGGACAGTGAGTGAATTGTCCTTGTGCTATATTGTGATTAAAAAAAACATTTTTTCTAGGGACAGAAAACTGTAGGTAGGGAGAGTGTTTTTTTTCTTTCACTCTGCAAGTCCTTGTTTCCAGGGACCTGGAAGGACAGTGAGTGAATTGTCCTTGTGCTATATTGTGCTTAAAAAAAACATTTTTTCTAGGGACAGAAAACTGTAGGTAGGGAGAGTGTTTTTTTTCTTTCACTCTGCAAGTCCTTGTTTCCAGGGACCTGGAAGGACAGTGAGTGAATTGTCCTTGTGCTATATTGTGCTTAAAAAAAAACATTTTTCTAGGGACAGAAAACTGTAGGTAGGGAGAGTGTTTTTTTTCTTTCACTCTGCAAGTCCTTGTTTCCAGGGACCTCTAAGGACAGTGAGTGAATTGTCCTTGTGCTATATTGTGCTTAAAAAAAACATTTATTCTAGGGACAGAAAACTGTAGGTAGGGAGAGTGTCAGTTTATTTCACTCTGCAAGTCCTTGTTTCCAGGGACCTGGAAGGACAGTGAGTGAATTGTCCTTGTGCTATATTGTGATTAAAAAAAACATTTTTTCTAGGGACAGAAAACTGTAGGTAGGGAGAGTGTTTTTTTTCTTTCACTCTGCAAGTCCTTGTTTCCAGGGACCTGGAAGGACAGTGAGTGAATTGTCCTTGTGCTATATTGTGATTAAAAAAAACATTTTTTCTAGGGACAGAAAACTGTAGGTAGGGAGAGTGTTTTTTTTCTTTCACTCTGCAAGTCCTTATTTCCAGGGACCTGTAAGGACAGTGAGTGAATTGTCCTTGTGCTATATTGTGCTTAAAAAAAACATTTATTCTAGGGACAGAAAACTGTAGGTAGGGAGAGTGTTTTTTTTCTTTCACTCTGCAAGTCCTTGTTTCCAGGGACCTGTAAGGACAGTGAGTGAATTGTCCTTGTGCTATATTGTGATTAAAAAAAATATTTTTTCTAGGGACAGAAAACTGTAGGTAGGGAGAGTGTCAGTTTCTTTCACTGTGAAAGTCCTTGTTTCAAGGGACAGAGAAGGACACCTGAAGGTAGCCCTTATTGCTTTTTTCCCATCTCCCTGCAGGCCATCTATTAGAATGTCTGGAAGGCAAACAAGGAGAGGCAGACAGTCAGGAGGCAATAAAAGAGGGCAAGCAGGCTCTGTGTCTGGGGGCAACAGTGCTGGTCGTGGACGCGGTGCATTGTCATCAGCACATGGCCATGGGACACGCTTGTCCTTCTTTTCGGCAGCTGGACATGTTGAGCCACATCATGCCGAAGACTTGGTAGAGTGGATGACCAAGCCCTCCTCCTCCTCCTCATCCTCTCTCACCCAGGCTCAGGGTACTGGAAAAGCAGCTGCCAAAGCGTCGTCTTCCCTGGTATCAATGTCAGACAAATCATCAGTCACTCCTTCCCTAGACCTACCATGTCCTCCTCCTGAGGAGTCCCCCGAACTGTTTCAGCACAGTGTTGGGTACATGCTCCAGGAGGATGCCCAGCGTTTCGAAGGGTCTGATGATGAAACCCAGCTAGAGGAAGGCAGTAGCGTGAGAGCAGACAGAGGGGATGCTCAAGAAGGACACCAATCTGGCAGTCATGTTCCAGCAGCTGCAGCATACTGCCAGATTGGCTCCAGTGATGAGGAGGGAGGGGATGATGAGGTCACTGACTCCACGTGGGTGCCTAATAGGAGAGAGGAGGAGGAGGAGGATGAGGAGGAGGCACATCTCCAACGAGGCAGGATGCCCTTTGGTGGCCAGCGTAAGGGCAGTACACCGACGGAATCACACCGCAGAGCTCCGCCTGTGCAGGGCGCTGCCTCTGCCCGTCATTCAAAAAGTTCTTTGGTGTGGGCCTTTTTTGAGGCTAGTGCATCAGATCGCACAGCTGCTGTTTGCAACATATGTCTCAAGCGTATATCGCGTGGCCAAAACATCAGCCGCTTGGGTACCACATGCCTGACCAGACATATGTTGACCTGCCATGCAGCTCGTTGGCAAGCCTACCTCAAAGACCCACACCAAAGAACAAAGCGGACCTCTCCTTGCACCGCATCAGCTGGGATCTCCAACCCCACTATAACTTCAGTCCTCTCTGAAACATGCACTGAGAGGAATGAAGGTGTAGAATTAGGTGTGTCACAGCCAAGTACTTGCGCCCACTCTGCTAGCAGTACACCGACGTCCGATTCTAGCAGGCAAATTTCCCTGCCCCAGCTGCTGGACCGTCGAAAGAAGTTCACTCCCAGCCATCCACATGCCCAGCGGTTGAATGCTAGCTTGGCTAAATTGCTAGCGCTTCAACTGCTGCCTTTTCAGTTGGTAGACTCGGCCCCCTTCCGTGAGTTTGTGCAATGTGCGGTTCCTCAGTGGCAGGTTCCCAAACGCCACTTTTTCTCACGGAAGGCTATTCCGGCTCTCTACCGGCATGTGGAAGGCAATGTCTTGGCCTCGCTGGACAGGGCGGTCAGCGGTAAGGTGCATATTACCGCTGACTCATGGTCCAGCAGGCATGGACAGGGACGTTACCTTTCTTTCACGGCCCATTGGGTCACTCTTTTGGCAGCTGGGAAGGATTCAGGACAAGGTGCAGTAGTGTTGGAGGTTGTCCCACCGCCATGCCTCCAAAATGCTACTACTGGTTGTGACACACCTCTCTCCTCCACCCCCTCCTCTTCTTCTTCCTCCATGGCCTCTTCCTGTGGTTTGTCCTATGAACCAGCGGTGCTCCGTAGCCATTCACGGGGCTACGCAAGTACGCAGGCAAAAAGATGCCATGCCGTGCTTGCGCTGGTGTGTTTGGGGGACAGAAGCCACACTGGGGCAGAGGTCCTGTCTGCTCTGCAGGGCCAGGCCGAGAGGTGGTTGACGCCACGCCAGCTTAAGCCAGGAATGGTGGTTTGCGACAATGGCACCAACCTCCTCTCCGCCCTCCGACAGGGACAACTGACCCATGTGCCCTGTGTGGCTCACGTCCTTAACCTGGTGGTGCAGCGCTTCTTGGGCAGGTACCCGGGCTTACAGGATGTCCTGAGGCAGGCCAGGAAAGTCTGTGTGCATTTCCGCAGATCTTATAATGCCAGTGCTCGCCTGGCTGAGCTGCAAAAGGAGTTGAACCTGCCCAAGAACCGCCTTATATGTGACATGCCCACCAGGTGGAACTCAACGTTGGCCATGCTGCAGCGGCTGCACACGCAGCAGAGGGCCATCAATGAGTACCTGTGCGACTACGGCACCAGGACAGGGTCAGGGGAGCTTGGTTTTTTTTCTCCACGCCAGTGGGGCATGATCAGGGATGCATGCACTGTCCTGGCACCATTTGAGGAGGCCACGAGGATGGTGAGCAGTGACAGTGCATGCATCAGTGACACTGTACCTCTTGTCCACCTGTTGGAGCACACGCTGCGTGGAATAATGGACAGGGCACTTGAGGCAGAACAGAGGCAGGAAGAGGAGGACTTCCTTGCCTCTCAAGGCCCCCTTTACCCAGACAGTGTTCCTTCTGTCCCACCCATCGCACAGGAAGAGGAGGAGGAGGAGGAGGAGGAGGAGGAGGATTGTGTCAGCATGGAGGTGGAGGCTGGCACTCAGCATCATCAGCAGCAGTCTTTTAGGGATGATTTACAGTCCCAAGAAACCAGTGGACTTGTACGTGGCTGGGAGGAGGTGGCTGCGGATCATGTCGTCCTTAGTGACCCAGAGGACTCCGGAGCGAATGCCTCAGCAAACCTACGCTGCATGGCCTCCCTGATCCTGCAAAGTCTGCGGAAGGATCCTCGTATTCTTCGGATCAAGGAGAGGGACCATTACTGGCTGGCCACTCTCCTTGATCCACGGTACAAGGGTAAGGTTGCGGACCTTATGTTACCGTCGCAGAGGGAGCAGAGGATGAGACAACTCCGGGAGGCCTTGCAGAAAGGTCTGTGCAACGCGTTCCCAGAGACTGGGAGGTTGCAAACTCCTGGTCCTGGACAACGAGTTGCTGAGGCTTCGGCCAGTCAAAGAAGGAGCGGTGGGGAAGGTGGCCGTCTGACCGATGCGTTCAGACAATTCTTTAGTCCGCAGCCCCAAAGTATGATCGGTTCCAGCAACCATCGCCAGCGTCTGATAAACATGGTGCAGGAATATCTAGGGGCAAGGTCAGACTTGGACACCTTCCCCACCGAAAATCCTCTGGCTTACTGGGTCTTGAGGATGGATCACTGGCCAGAGCTTGCACAGTATGCAATTGAGCTACTGGCCTGTCCTGCATCCAGCGTTCTTTTGGAACGCACATTCAGTGCTGCTGGAGGATTTGTCACGGATCACAGGGTGCGCCTGTCCACCGACTCGGTTGATCGACTGACTTTCATCAAGATGAACCAGTCTTGGATCACCACCAGCTACCACACACCTGATGCTGATATAACAGACTAATTGATTTTAACATGTCACATCCCTTCAAGACTGATGCTGATGCTGAGTGCCTGTGCTGTTATGTTGACTGGCTATCCTCCTCCTCCGAGTCCTCAATGATACGATTGATGATGATAGCTTGTAAGATCATTTTTGTTTATGGGTGCCGCCACCAGTGCCTAACGCCCAATTTTTCAGCCCCTGTTTAACAGGGGCGTGTAATTACAATTTTTGAAGCAATACTTTGCAACAGGGCTCATTGCTGTGCTCCAAGTACAGTACCTGTGAGGAGTTGCAGTGTTGTGCCACCAGTGCCTAAGGCCCAATTTTTCAGCCCCTGTTTAACAGGGGCGTGTCATTACAATTTTTGAAGCAATACTTTGCAACAGGGCTCATTGCTGTGCTCCAAGTACAGTATCTGTGAGGAGTTGCAGTGTTGTGCCACCAGTGCCTAAGGCCCAATTTTTCAGCCCCTGTTTAACAGGGGCGTGTCATTACAATTTTTGAAGCAATACTTTGCAACAGGGCTCATTGCTGTGCTCCAAGTACAGTATCTGTGAGGGGTTGCAGTGTTGTGCCACCAGTGCCTAAGGCCCAATTTTTCAGCCCCTGTTCAACAGGGGCATGTAATTACAATTCTTGATCTAATAATTCACAGCAGGGCCCATTGCTGCACCCACCAAGAGTAACTGTCAGGGCTTACAGTGTTGTGGCACCAGCACCACCATCAAAGGCCCAATTTTTACTACCACTGTTCAACAATTATATGTAATTAAAATTCCTGATATAATAGTTGACAGCAGGGCGTTCCAGCACCAACCAAGAGTAACTGTGAGTGCTTACAGTGTTGTGCCAACACCAACAACTAAGGGGCCTATTTCTGCAGAGTATATACGGCAGGTCCCTACTTTCAAACATCCAACTTACAAACGACTCCTACTTGCAAACGCAAGAAGACAACAGGAAGTGAGAGGAAATCTACCACTAGGAAGGAAAATTCTCTCCTGTAAGAATAAATATGGGAGAAAGGTGTCTCCTCTGTACTGATGCTTTATCAGCAATCCTTGTTTCAAGAAAAACACCACATTTCAAAAACAGTTGTCATTGGGACGGAAAGTGAGGTGAAATGTTCTGAACAGGGGCACAGACAGCAAAACAAATGTTACAGGGGTGATAACCCTTACCTATGTTTTCCAAAAAGTTTAAAAATAGATTTTTGGTCTGGAGCTACACTTCAACAATGTACCTGTTCAAAATTACAAACAGATTCTACATAAGAACAAACCTACAGTCCCTGTCTTGTATGCACCGCCTGTATAGGGCTGTTCAGAGTATATAGGGCCTTTTTTATTTTATGTGCGGGGTTCCCCTTAATATCCATACAAGACCCAAAGGGGCTGGTAATGGGCTGGGGTAGGGGGGGGGGTCATGGGGTAGCTATGCCATTTTTCTTAAAGAATTTCATCCATATTACCGGGACCAGACATTACATTAAAGCCGCAAGCAGTTTTAAATGGCTTTTTTTTCCTTTAGAAGTGTCATTTTGTGCAGGGACAGTTCTAAACACGGGAAACACGTGGCACTTCACAGGCATACTTTAGACACCCCCCAGGTACGATATTTAAAGGAATATTTGACTTTTTTTTTTTCACTTTATGCATCATTAAAATGACTGCTCCCGAAAAACGACCGTTTTTAAAACTTCTTTTTGCATTGATACATGTCCCCTGGTGCAGAACCCGGGTTCCCAAACCCTTTTTAGGACAATAACATGCATAATAGTTGTTATAATTAGCACTTTAGAATTCGAACGTTCGCATCCATTGTATTTAATAGGGTTCTAATGTTCGTTCGAACTTTCGGTCCGTTCGCGGGTTCTGGTGCGAACCGAACCCGGGGGTGTTCGGCTCATCACTAGTGACCAGTATATCCATTCCAGCAATGGGGATAAGGTCACGTTAAAAGTTTTTTTTACATGTCAGTCCTCCTATGTTATTTATATTCTTTAGGGCTGTTACTGATTAAAATTTTCGTGTTCGATTAATTGATTTTTTTTAAATTGATTAATCGACTAATTTTGATTAATTATAACGCACATACAGATCCAACTACTTTTAGCTGATCTCTATGCAGGCCGATTCCCAGTGCAGCTACCAACCACTGGAAAAATGGATAGCAGGATACAAAAAAACACACAAAGGCAGCGCTCGATGGGAATAGCATTAAAACTTTTATAGTCTTCAAGTAGGTAACAAAATAAATATTGCACTGGAGATAAAATCAATGTAGCTACATAAACTGTAAAAATGGTGCGAGTAATACCAAACGGTAGCAAAACCAGTCATAAAAACATGTAGCTAAGTATGATACTGTATAGTACAATACTTAGAGGGAACACTTAAAGCAGAGTTCCACCCAAATTTGGAACTTCCGCTTTATCCACTCCTCGCCCCCTTACATACCACATTTGTAATTTTTTTTGGGGGGGAGTGGGGGCTTCAGTAGGAGTGGGACTTCCTGTCCCACTTCCTCCTTCCGCCCTGGGCTCGCCTAGGCGATACGTCATATCGCCTTGTGGCGGCCCCTCCCTGTAGGTGATCACCTGGGACGTGACAGGTCCCAGGCGATCGCCTGTCCACTCAGAAAGCGATGCGCCGTTCGCACATGCGCAGTGAGTGCTCGGCCGTGAAGCCGAAAGCTGTCACGGCCGGGTGCCCACACAATGATTGGAGGCGCCGGCGGAGAAGGGGGGGAGAGGAGCGGAGCTCTGGGCGTCGTGTCGCTGGACAGTGGAACAGGTAAGTGTATGTTTATTAAAAGCCAGCAGCTACACTTTTTGTAGCTGCTGACTTTTAATAAACATAAAAAAAGTCTGGAACTCCCCTTTAATAATAATCCATAAATATTAAAACAATAAAATTGTAGAAATAAAATGAACACTATTAATGTCCATAAAATACTGTAGCGGCGCTCTCATCAAGGTTTAAACGTTATGATAAGCTTCCTTATGTTTTCTTGCATACATAAAGGTACTGGTGGGCGGAAAAGTTCAGTATCTTAGTGCAGGAATAGATGTATGTGAATCCTCATTTAACCTGTGATGCATCTCTTTGAAAGAAGGATAATCCCCTTTTGGGGATGCACTCACCACAATGTAGATTGTATCACGCCTTGCAAAAAGATCAGATTCTCCTGCAATTCTTATTCACTCTTCCACCGAGCTCCAATTTGTGTACTTAGGGGTCCCAAGCACTCATATGGGGAAAAGATATAATTGCCACATAGCGTGATATTGTTTCAATAATACTTTATTATCCCATAGAAAAAGAGCCCCCCTTCATCCAATGTACGTACACAACGTAAAATCAATACAAGCAGTAAAGTGCAGTGCAAGTTCACCAGGTTCACCAGCAGATGGTGGTCCACGCTGTCTGTGTACAGCAGACTCGTTTCCACTTCCTGATTCTGGCGTCCCGTGAGGCGCAAGCGTCACTTCCAGTTGACTACGGTCGTGGACCCGGAAGAGGTGAGTACCGATGAGTACCGATCAAAAGAATTTTAATCGATCAAAAAAATTAATCGATTAATCAAGGAATTAATAGTTAATTTCCACAGCCCTAATATTCTTACATGCCCATGTAATTTGATACAGTATATGTTGGGGAAACCACCCAAAAAATAAAAGACAGGATTACTCAGCACCACAGCACCATAAGACACAAGCAGCCAGGTTTGTCAGTTTCCAGGCATTTCCTGGAAAAGGGACATCGGGATTCAGACTTGCGATTTATGCTGCTGGAGGAAATTCCACGAGATAGAAGAGGGGGTGACAGGATACTAAAGCTGAAACAGAGAGAGGTCTGGTGGATAAATAGGTTACAGTCCCTTCATCCAGAAGGAATGAATAGGGATTATGATCTATACCTATTTTTATAATTGACCAATTAGGTATCTCTTTTTGTATGTTTCTTTGTAGATGATGAACAAACTCATTGGATGGGAGATACGACATGTATTACCGGATGTTCACAGAATTTTCTTGATTCATCTATTTTGACATATCCAATTTATATAGATAAAAATCGTGATTAAAGGGGTTGTAAAGGTTCGTTTTTTATTTTCTAAATAGGTTCCTTTAAGCTAGTGCATTGTTGGTTCACTTACCTTTTCCTTAGATTTACCTTCTAAAGGTTTGTTTTCTTTGTCTGAATTTCTCACTTCCTGTTTCTCCTCACTAAACTTCACACCATCATCCGAGTGGTGTGGAGTCAGCCAGAACAGCTTACTGAACAGCTTACTGAGGAGGAACAGGAAGTGAGAAATTCAGACAAAGAAAACAAAGAAAAAAAAAATTTAGAAGGGAAATCTAAGGAAAAGCTTAAAGGAACCTATTTAGAAAATAAAAAACGAACCTTTACAGCCCCTTTAATAAGGAGAATTTTTGTTATGATTTAATGCATTACTATTTTTCATTATTCATGCAATTATGATTGTACTCGATTTTCAACAGTATTATTTGATATACTTTGTGCAATGTTTTTGCATCTATACATGGGATGGTAAAATCTATTGAACTATAGGGTTAATTTGAGTCCGTACTGCCCAGTTGGATTGTTCCTGATCTGTATAGATGGGACTCACCTGATAAAGAGAGGTTTTTTTTGCTAAAACTTCACACAAAGCCTGTCAGCCTGACGAAGAGCAGGGATGCTCGCAACTGTTGTAGCTGTTTGCTGTTTGCTGTCTTTTATGACATGATTTAAAGAAGTGAGTAAAAATCATTTTTCAACTGGAGCGCATGTGCCCTTGTCGTTTCTATATATATATATATATATATATATATATATATATATATATATATATATATACTCTGCATCCAGTGTAGCCTATAACTACAGTGCATTTTGTGGTGTACTGTTTCTAATACACTTCAGGCAGCGTATTAATATATATTATATATACAGGGGGTCCCCTACTTACAAACATCCGACTTACAAACGACTCCTACTTACAAACGGAAGGAGACAACAGGAAGTGAGACGAAATCTACCCCTAGGAAGGGAAATTCTCTCCTTCAAGAGTTAATATGGGAAAAAGGTGTCTCCTCTCTACTGATGCTTTATCACCAATCCTTGTTTCCCTAAAACCCCACATTTTCAAAATCCATTTATTATTGGGATGGAAAGTGAGGTGAAATCTTCTGGGGCACAGACAGCAAAACAAATGTTACAGGGGTGATAACCCTTCCCTATGCTATCCAGAAAGCTTAAAAATAGATTTTTTTGGCTGGAGCTACACTTACAAAATGTACTGTTCCAACTTACAAACAGATTCAACTTAAGAACAAGCCTACAGTCCCTATCTTGTTTGTAACCCGGGGACCCCCTGTATATGTGTAGCGGGGTGTCACTTATTGGTATGCTGTAAGGACTACTTTATATGCAAATGCACCCAGATCCCTCCGGAACTCTATTTGACAATGTATTGACTACTGTTTGACTTGGAAGGAAAGGTGCATGGTGGGACTTGTAGTACAGGGAGAGATGGACTCCAATGCCGTGGATACTATATAGACTACTGTACCCACAGTGCAGCTGTACACCCACAGTGCATTGCCCGGCGCAAGGTCTGCTGGGGAAGGGTTATTTAAGAGGAGGAGGAGCAACACGCGGTCTCTTTGTACATCGCCCACCCAGCAAGTCGGAGCATGTGTTTGGGCCTGTTGTGCTCGTCTAGGCCGGAGAGCCTGGGCCTACAGAATCGAGAAAGCCTGCTCGTTGGAAGAAGCGGGACCTCATCCGGAGAGCCTGCTGACATTTCGGAGCATCCAAGAGTAAATCCATCTATCAACTTCCATACGGTTGTCTGACGGATCGGAGACTACGGGTGGTGGAGAGATCGTGTGCCGGAGCATCAGCAACGGAACCAGTTGAACGTATTGGCCTGGTCGGGTGAGAGGGTACTTGCCCAGGACTCTTAACGGTTTGATAGGCCCGTGATTCTTTGTTTAGGGCCCACCGCCATCAGAGTAGTGCGCTGCACACCAGGAGACAGTGTGTTGCGCAGTAACTGCATATTTAAAGTTGGGCATTCTGTTACCCGGGATTTCCCGCCCTAAAGCATAGCAGGAGTTCAGCTAACTTTTGATATCCCTTGGATTACAAATATTAAGTGCACCAACGTTTGCTAGCGAAGATCCCTTCTATTGGAGTAACTGTGTTTGAAAGTAGTCAGGCCTGACTGGAACTCACGGTGACATTATTCAGGCGCCATATTGCCCACGAGGGGGGAGCTCGCGAGCATAGTTTATTCAAAGACGTTTAATATGTATAAGATTTCATTATATCCTGGTACCTTTATATGTTTACAAATTTGGCTTTTGCACGGCTCTGCATAAGTAGACGCATATTTGTTTAACCTGTCATTTCTTATTCAGTAAAAAATACTTTTGTGGTTAAGCAAACACATTGTGTGGAGTGTTAACTGTTACAGGGAGACGGCCAACACAGGTAAACCAATTTTGAACTGTACTGTATGCTCTATTGCGGTATTGTGGTTCCTATAGCCAGTGGGTTCCACAATCCCATTTGTTGACAGCTGTGTCAGTGGAGGGTTAGAGCCAGTTTCTGGGGGTTGACAGCAGTCACTTCTGGTGGTGTACACAGCATCTAATACAGTGTAGTGTGGTGTTGCAAAACAAAATATACATCATGTCTGGAAGGCCACCAAGGAGAGCAGACGCTCACAGGCCACTAAAAGAGGGCAAGCAGCCTCTGTGTCTACGGTCAACAGTGCTGGTCGTGGACATGGTGCATGCTCTGCAGGTGGCCGTGGGGCACGCTTGTCCCTTTTTTCTGCTGCTGGCCATGTTATTGAGCCAGAACATGCAGAAGAGTTGGTGGAGTGGATAACAAAGTTGTCCTCATCCTCCTCATCCACTGTCACACAGGCTCAGAGTAGTTTGCCTTCCGACGCAGCTGCCAAGCAGCCTATTTCAGTGGCTCTTTGTCCACAGTCTCTCCTTCTGTAGCCCCACCATCATGCACGGAGGAGTCCCCAGAATTATTTGACCACAGTGTTGTGTACATGCTGCTGGAGGATGCACAGCGATTTGAAGGCTCTGATGTTGGTTTCCATGTTGAGGAAGGGAGTAATGTGAGCCCAGAGGGAGGGGGGTGCCCAAGAAGGGCAAAAACCTGGCAGTCATGTTCCCCCAGCTGCAGCATACTGCCAAGTTTTCTCCAGTGACGAGGAGGGAGGGATTGATGAGGTCACTTACTGTACTTGGGTTCCTGAGAGAAGAGAGGAGGAGGAGGAGGCACAACTCCAACAAGGCAGGATATCCTCTAGGGGGCAGCTTAAGGCCCGCCACCCTATTGCATCACACCGCAGAGCTCCGCAGGTGCAGGGTGCTGCTGACTCCTCGCTGACTTTTAAAAGTTCCATGGTGTGGGCCTTTTTCGACATGTGTTCAGCAGATCGCACCGTTGCTGTTTGCAACCTATGTCTAAATCGGATCAAGCGTGGCCAGAACAGCTGCCACTTAGGCACCATATGCTTGACCAGACATATGACGACCTGCCATACAGTCCGCTAGCAACAGCACTTCAAAAAACCCACATCAAAGAAAAAGGTGGACTTCTCCTTGCTTCTCCTCTGGGATCTCCAACCCTACTATACCTCCAGTCCTCTCAAAAACCTGCACTGAGAGGAATTAAGCTATAGCAATAGGTGTCCCAAGTACTTGCAGCCAATCTGCTAGCAGTACACCACCATCTGATTTTAGCAGGCAAATTTCCCTACCCCAGTTGCTGAACCGTAAAAATAAATTCAGTCCCAGCCATCCATATGCTCAGGGTCTAAATACTAGCTTGGCCAAATTGTTAGCACTGCAACTGCTGCCTTTTCAGCTGGTAGACTCTGCCCCCTTTCATGGAATGTGCTGTACCTCAGTGGCAGGTTCCAAAACGCCATTTATTTTCATGGAAGGCCATTCCGGCTCTCTACCAGCATGTGGAAGGCAATGTTTTGGCCTTGTTGGACAGGGCGGTCAGCAGTAAGGTGCATATTACCGCTGACTCATGGTCCAGCAGGCATGGGCAGGGACGTTACCTTTCTTTCACGGCGCATTGG
Source organism: Rana muscosa (assembly GCA_029206835.1). Taxonomy (NCBI): domain Eukaryota; kingdom Metazoa; phylum Chordata; class Amphibia; order Anura; family Ranidae; genus Rana; species Rana muscosa. Next base: position 794,584,869 of record CM055122.1, on the reverse strand, counting down.
GTAACTCTGTTGGCAGCTGGGAAGGATGCAGGACAGGGTTCAGTATTGTTGGAGCTTGTTCCGCCAACACGCCTCCAAAATGCTAATGGTGATTCTGCCACAGCTCTCTCCTCCCACCCCCTCCTCTTCTTCTTCCTCTATGGCCTCTTCTGCAGATTTGTCCTCTGAACCAGCGGTGCACTGTAAGAGTTCAAGGGGCTACGCAAGCAGTCAGGCAAAAAGATGCCATGCAGTGCTTGAGTTTGTCTGCTTAGGGGACAGGAGCCACACTGGGGCAGAGATTCTGTCACCTCTGCAGGGGCAGGCTCAGAGGTGGTTGACGCCATGCCAGCTTCAGCCAGGAATGGTTGTATGTGACAATGGCACCAACCTTCTCTCCGCCCTCAGACAGGGACACTTGTTTCATGTTTGGCACACGTCCTGAATTTTGTGGTGCAGCGGTTCTTGAGCAGGTACTCAGGCTTACAGGATCTCCTGAGGCAGGCCAGAAAAGTCTGTGGTCATTTATGCCGGTCATACAATGCCAGTGCTCGGCTGGCTGACATTCAAAGGGAATGCAACCTGCCCACCAACCGCCTCATTTGTGACACGCCCACCGGTCAGAACTCAACGTTGGCGATGCTGCAGCGGCTGCACACGCAGCAGAGGGCCATTAATGAGTACCTGTGCAAGTATGGCACCAGGACAGGATCAGGGGAGCTTGGCTTCTTTTCACCGTGCCAGTGGCTACTGATCAAGGATGCATGCACTGTCCTGTCACCATTTGAGGAGACCACAAGGATGGTGAGCAGCGACAATGCATGCATCAGTGATACTGTCCCTCTTGTCTTCCTGTTGGAGCACATGCTTCATGGAATAACGGACAGGGCACTTGAGGCAGAACAGCGGGAGGAAGAGGAGGACTTCCTTACCTCTCAAGGCCCCCTTTATGCAGATAGCATTCCTGCAGGCCCGCCAAACACACAGGAAGAAGAGGAGGAGGAGGATTGTGTCAGCATGGATGTAGAGGATAAAACTCAGCAGCAGTCTTCAAGAGATGGTTTTCAGTCCCCAGAAACCCAAGGAGTTATACGTGGCTGGGTGGGGGTAGTTAGGGATCATGTGATCCTTAGTGACACAGAGGACTCAGAATCAAATGCCCCTGCAAAATTACGCTGCATGACCTCCCTGATTCTGCAAAGCCTGCAAAAGGACCCTAGGATTTGTGGTGTCAGGGAAAGGGATCATACTCATGTCCTAAAGCTTTGTCTGCTATATATATATTTTTTTGCAGATTTCCAAGCTTTGACTCAGACGTTTTACATTATCATCTTCCAGACATTCCTATTCTTGTTGAGCTGGATACAGCTAAATTTCCTCATACGTATTGGTTATTATTATTTTTTCCTGAAGTATACCTGTTTCTATTGAGCTGTGTGTGGCTAAATTACTCCAATATCTCCTGGTTACACTACCTTCTCCTCTGGTCTTATTTTGATTTATGATTAAAGGGGTTGTAAAGGTATATATATATATATTTTTTTTAAATACCAAACATGTCATACTTACCTCCACTGTGCAGTTTGCACAGAGTGGCACCGATTCTGGTCTTCTGGGGTCCCTCGGCGGCTGTCTTGGCTCCTACCTGCAAGAGCTAACCCCCTTCTTGGGAAGCACTCTCTGTAATTATTTATGGTTATATATGTTTTGTTTTGTTTTTTTCTTATACATGGTAATTGTTTTGTATAATCTACTACTATTTCTGTGTACCAGAACCCCCTGAAGTTGAAACACGCTCCGAGGGGTCACTATTGGGCTTTGCAGCCCGCATGACAGATTTAGGCCTCATGCCCACGGACGTTTTTACAGCCGCGTTTTCTTGTTCATACATCACGGGACACAGAGCGGCATAGTCATTACTATGTGGGTTATATAGAATTACCTTCAGGTGCTGGCACTGGCAACTTCCAAAACAGGAAGTACCCTCCCCTATATAAGCCCCTCCCATCCGGGAGCACCTCAGTTTTTTGCCAGTGTCTAAGGTGTTGGCCAAGGTTAACATGTATTCATCTGGGCTTGTGTACAGGTTCTCTGGGCCTTAGCAAGCTATTCCGGATCCGACCAAAAAAGCTTCATAGCTAAACGGTCGGTACCCGGGCCTTGCAGAGAAGAGCAGGGTTTTGCCTGTAATGCCTCTCTTAGGAGGGCTGGACCCTGGGATCCAGAGCTCTGGTCATACCCAAAACCAAGAGGCTATCTGTGCAGGGTGCTATACAGGTCCAGGGGAGTGGAATCCTTGGGAACCCGGTCCCTGAAGGTCTAGTACAATGCCTGCCGTGAGAGGTGAAGTTTGGGCTTCTGTGGACCAAACAAAGTCCTGCGGCGGGGAAAAGGTAAGTGGGGGCCCTCAGGAACTTGGTTCTATTGAGGGGACCCCCAAGCCTAATATGTCTTTCTGCCTGTTACCTAAAGGTATTCCCGCTAATAGCTGTATATGCCTAAGAAATCCTAGAAATGTCTTTTCATAAAGGAAGTTTTAAAAACTGTAAACCTAGAAATGTTTTTCATAAAGGAGGTTTAAAAAAAAAAAAAAAAAAAAGACAAAATTGCGGTACCTGTGTTTGTCCACTAGAGGCCGCTGTGGAACGTCTTTTTTTCTTGGGACTATTCCTTCCATGGTGAAAGTCCAGGCAGATGAGTGAGCTCTCTATCAGGGAAGCTGCATTCCTCTGTCATGCTGCCAAGTAGTTTCCTTCCATCCCCGAGTCCTGGTGAAACAGGGACCCTGGCTCCTCTCCCTACATGGCGCCAAGAGCGCACATGTGCATGCGCGCACGCGCGCGCACACACGCTTTCTTTTTATAGATTTAGCTTCAAAAAAGGGGGCGGAGCCTGGCGGATGACGCGCTCTGTGCGCCCAGCGCTTCGGCGCATGTGCGGGCGTCCCAGCAAGATAAAAGGACTCAGTCCACACTGCTTGCTATGGACACAGAGCATGAAAAGGAGCTGGTAGCATGGTATAGGGGCTTACAGCGGGCGGTTGATACAGGCATCCCCAGAAAGACGCATTAGTAGACACCCACTGATGTACATAGCAGCAAATTGCATTAGACTATTTCAGTAAAGGGGTGTATTGCGGCTGGAATACCTCAGCTTTGAACTAAGGAATATGCCGCCTAAAAAGCTCCGAGATATACCTCTCAGGAAGTGTAGGGGGTCTCCATCGGGCTCTGAGGATCTGGAGCAGTCATCTGCACCTTCCTCCCCTGAGAAATCAGAGGTTAATACCCATAAGGAACCCCCGGGAGTGCCAGGTACTGCGGCTGTCCTCAGTCCACCTGCTCCTGCATATATAACAGAGGAGGTTTTTGCCTCAACTCTGGAGGGATTGGAGCAGAGATTGGCAGCATTGATCGCTTCTTCTCTACAGGAAAGAAAGCGCGCCAGATCTCCATCCCCTCCATTAGAGTGCCTGTTGGCAGAGCAACAGTCCCAGGAAGGGACTGACCTACCTGAAGGGGATCAGGAGGAGGTTAACTCTGTTTTTGAGGAATCGACAGTAGATGAACCATTTTCAGCATCACAGACTGAAAGATTGTGGGTCCAGACCCTAACTGACATGGTTCGATCTGCATTTAAAATGCCTCTTGTTGAACCATCAACTACTGCTGTCTCCTCGTTGGGGTTGCTAAAAGCTCCCCAGATTAATTGCTCCTTTCCAATTCATCCATTATTGGAAGGACTTATATACCAGGACTGGGAACATCCTGATAAACTATTTGTTCCACCTAAGAAATTTCAGGTGATCTACCCCATGGAGGAAAAATTCACCCAGAGATGGAATGTTCCTACGGTGGACGCAGCCATTTCTTCTGTGAACAAATCACTGACATGTCCAGTAGATAATGTTCAAATGTTCAAAGATCCAGTAGATAAAAAATTGGAATCTTTATTAAAATCTGCTTTTTCCACAGCAGGGGCTGTTACACAGCCAGCAGTGGCAGCTATTGGGGTCTGCCAAGCTTTAAAGGATCAAATGAAAATGGTCCTGAGGGATTTGCCAGACCAGCAGGCCCAGGCTCTGGCTGATCTGCCTAGAGCATTATGCTTTGCGGTTGACGCCATCAAGGATGCTATCCATCAGGCCTCCTGCCTCACGCTGTCTTTGGTACATATGCGTAGGCTTCTGTGGCTCAAGAACTGGTCTGCTGAGGCTCCCTGTAAGAAGCTCTTAGTTAGCTTCCCATTTCATGGAGAACGCCTTTTTGGCGAAGACCTGGATAAATATATCCAGAAGATTTCCAGTGGTAAAAGTACTCTCTTACCAATTAAAAAGAGGTATAGGGGTCCATCTTTTAAGAGGACTACCTCTCCTATCCCTGGGACGTCTGCTACTAAGCAGTTCCGACGGCCTCCTCGGTCAAACTCAGGAGGTAAAAATCAGGGACAGTCACAGGGTAATAAAAAACCCTGGATCCGAAGAGGTACTAAACCAGCCTCCAAGTCAAGCCTATGAAGGGCTGCCCCCACTCAAACGGGTGGGGGGAAGACTTCAGTTGTTCACAGAGACCTGGCGGGAGACGATCAAAGACAGATGGGTGCTCTCCGCAGTAACTCGGGGATACAAGTTGGAGTTAAAAGAGTCTCCTCCTTCCCATTTTATGTGGTCAGGCATGCCAAAAGACCCTCTGAAAAGAAGGTGTCTCCTAGTGGCGTTAGAACAACTATTGCTCCAAGGAGTAATTATGGAGGTTCCTATGGAAGAGTGGGGGTTGAGTTTCTACTCAAACCTTTTCACAGTCCCGAAACCAAACGGGGACATAAGACCCATATTGGACCTAAAGAGTCTAAACAAATTTCTAAACGTCCGGTCCTTCCGGATGGAGTCGATCCGATCGGTCACCGCTGCCCTACAGGGGGAGGAATGGTTAGCCTCGATCGACATCAAAGATGCTTACTTGCACGTTCCCATCTTTCCAGGTCATCAAAAATTTCTACGCTTTGCAGTAGAAGGGCGCCATTTTCAGTTCAGAGCCTTACCATTCGGTCTGGCCACAGCACCACGAGTGTTCACAAAAATTCTGGCCCCACTGTTGGCCGATCTAAGAACACGAGGTGTAACGATAATGGCATACCTAGACGACCTGTTGTTGATGGACCACTCAGTTGCCAAGCTAGAAGTGGTAATTGTCGATACAATCAAGTATCTAGAATCTCACGGTTGGGTCATCAACCTGGACAAGTCAGCCCTACAGCCAGTGAAAAACCTGGTATATCTAGGGCTACGGCTGGATTCAGACCAGAGGAGGATTTTCCTACCTCAAGACAAAGTATCCTCTTTGAGGGACTTGGTCCGCCTACTTTGTGCAAAAAGACAGCCGTCCATACGCCTGTGCATGAGGCTGCTAGGAAAGATGGTAGCATCATTCGAAGCTGTGCCATACGCCCAATTCCACTCAAGGAATTTACAGAGGGCCATATTGTCAGCCTGGAACGGAAAAATTCAGGCTCTAGACTTCCCGATGGCTTTGTCCCCTTCCGTTCGGAAGAGTCTCTGCTGGTGGTTGATCCCCCAGAATCTCCAGAAGGGAAAACCCTTCAGTCCGATATCCTGGAAGGTGGTCACTACAGATGCCAGCCTTATAGGCTGGGGGGCAGTACTGGAGCAATGGTCTCTCCAGGGCAGATGGTCAAATGTAGTAAAAACCCTGCCCATCAATCTCTTACAGATACGAGCAGCCCGGTATGCCCTAGTAGCCTGGGCATCCAGACTCCAAGGGTCCCCTGTCAGAATTCAATCAGACAATGCCACAGCAGTGGCATATATCAATCATCAGGGAGGCACCAGGAGTTGTGCAGCCCAGAGGGAAGTAAGTCACATCCTGGAATGGGCAGAAAAGCATGTCCCATGTATGTCAGCTGTCTTCATTCCAGGGGTGGAGAATTGGAAGGCGGACTTTCTAAGTCACCAACAGTTATGCCCAGGGGAATGGTCCCTTCATCCCGAGGTCTTCCGAGCAATATGTCAGCGGTGGGGAACACCGGATGTAGATCTGCTAGCATCCAGATTCAACGCAAAGGTGGACAGATTTGTCTCCCGGACAAGGGATCCCCTCGCTTGCGGCTCGGATGCTCTGGTGTTCCCTTGGAATCAGTTCAGACTGATATATGCATTCCCTCCGCTACAATTGTTGCCTCGACTCCTTCGCAGAGTCAGGTTGGAAAAGAAGCCGGTGATCTTGGTGGCTCCAGCGTGGCCCCGAAGGGCCTGGTACGCGGAGATCATCAAAATGTCTGTGGGGAGTCCTTGGACCCTTCCACGTCGTCCGGACCTGCTTTCGCAAGGGCCGATATACCACCCTTCCTTACTAACTCTAAGTTTAACGGCCTGGCTATTGAATCCCACATCCTAAAGAAGAGAGGTCTCTCTAACTCTGTGGTATCAACTATAATCAATGCCAGGAAGCCTGTATCCAGGCAGATCTACTATAGAGTTTGGAAGGCGTACATCACTTGGTGCGAGGCCAGAAAGTGGCATCCACGTAAGTACGTTATAGGCAGAATTCTGGACTTCCTACAGTGGGCTGTAGACAGGAAGTTTGCCTTAAGTACTATCAGGGGTCAGGTTTCGGCCTTATCAATACTATTTCAAAGGCCCCTGGCTATGCATTCACTTGTCAAATCCTTTATGCAAGGGGTGACTCGTATTATTCCACCGATTAAAGCTCCCATATGTCCATGGGATCTAAATTTGGTTCTGTCGGTTCTGCAGAAGCAGCCATTTGAACCTTTGCGGCACATTTCCTTGGTTCTACTCACCAGAAAATTGATATTTTTAGTAGCCATATGCTCGGCTAGAAGAGTGTCGGAATTAGCCGCCATGTCCTGTAAAGAGCCATGTCTGGTTATTCATGAGGACAGAGTAGTATTACGTCCTCACCCAGCCTTTCTTCCTAAGGTGGTATCGAGGTTTCACTTGAACCAGGATGTGGTTCTTCCTTCTTTTTCCCCAAACCGAGCTCGGTAGAGGAAAAGTTATTGCATTCTTTGAATGTAGTAAGAGCAGTTAAAGCTTATCTAAAAGCCACTGCTCAGATTCGTAGAACGGATTCTTTGTTTGTTCTGCCGGAAGGCCCCAGAAAGGGTCAGGCAGCATCAAAATCTACTTTAGCCAAGTGGATTCGACAGGTCATAATACAAGCCTATGGCTTGAGAAGTAGACCGCCTCCGTTCAAAGTTAGGGCGCACTCCACGAGAGCAGTTGGAACTTCATGGGCAGTGCATCACCAGGCCTCCCTGGCTCAAATTTGTTAGGCCGCAACATGGTCTTCAGTACACACGTTTACTAGGTTCTACCAGGTGGACGTTAGAAGTCAGGAGGATGTCGCCTTTGGGCGCAGTGTGTTGCAGGCCGCAAAAGATCCTCATGCCTGATGACGCCCAGCTTATGTATGGTGTATCCCCCCCCTCATTTGGCATTGCTTTGGGACGTCCCACATAGTAATGACTATGCCGCTCTGTGTCCCGTGATGTATGAACAAGAAAGTAGGATTTTTAAAACAGCTTACCTGTAAAATCCTTTTCTTGGAGTACATCACGGGACACAGAGCTCCCACCCCTCTTTTGGGGACACGTATTGCTTTGCTACAAAACTGAGGTGCTCCCGGATGGGAGGGGCTTATATAGGGGAGGGTACTTCCTGTTTTGGAAGTTGCCAGTGCCAGCACCTGAAGGTAATTCTATATAACCCACATAGTAATGACTATGCCGCTCTGTGTCCCGTGATGTACTCCAAGAAAAGGATTTTACAGGTAAGCTGTTTTAAAAATCCTACTTTTTACAGCTTAAAAACACCTGTCCATGTTATTGTATAATTTTTTTTTTTTTCGAAAAAAAACAACAACCTCGGAGCTTAAAAACGCAATTGCGGCGTTTTTGCGCGTTTTTTACAGCTTAAAAACGTCTATGCTATTTGCAGCTCAAAAACGTCTAGGTGGGCATGAAGCTATAGACTAACATGGACAGGCGTTTTTAAGCTGTAAAAAACGCTCCAAAACGCGGCTGTAAAAACGTCCGTGGGCATGAGGCCTTATAGTAACAATGTCTTATCTCTTCTTTACATAACTCTTTTGATGTTTTTAATCATGTTTCAATAACATCTTTGTCATTTTTATATAATTGTTGTTGGTTATTGGTGCATCAAAGTCCCCTCCATTGTTGTATTTCTTTGTATTCATTATTGGGATTGGCACCTGACCAGTGAATTTTCTAGGCATAGGTACTTATATGTTTAGCAAGCCCACTCATATGCCCCCAAGGCAAGTGACTTGCTAGGGGGGCACACACAGAAGAGGAGGAGCGGACTGTGCCTGTGTTTTCAGATCCTAGTTCAAACCCACCTGAGCTATCCCACGAGGAAGCTGTTACTGCACAAAGACAGTCCTAAGCAGCTGAGAAATTTTCTGCACAGCCGCTGCACATATACAAGGGGCTGCCAGGCAGAAAATTATTTGGCTGCTTAGGACCAGTTTTGTGCCGTGACAGCTTCCTGAAGGGACAGTTCAGTTGGATTTGGACTAGGATCCGAACACAACTGAGCTAATCTCTGTTAACTTTATAAGGCTTTCTTATAACAGCAATAGTTTATAGGAAAAGTATCTTTATGTGGAAACCCTCATTCTCGGATGCAAGTTTTTCTATTTCATAGGAAATGCATCAGTTTCTCTTCCAGCCTAGGATATCATGGGGATTGATTACACCTGAATTTTTAGAAGACTGGTTTGAAGAAATTTAGCTGGATGGCTTGTGCCTGAAAGGTAAATATATTCACTCAGATGCAGAGATAAACTTGAGAAAATAGGTCATTGGCATGGCAAAATGCTGCTAGTCAGCTCCTAATTTATCAAACATTGTTCAAGTGTGCTATCTGCAGTAAAAAAAAACACTTTCTGGTAAAATATTTGTACCTAGGGACTGTAAAATTGTACAAATGCAAGCCAGGGGAAAATGGTTTATGAAAATGTAATGTAAACAGTAATGAATCTATAGATTCATTATAAATACATCATCACCTCCACTACTAAGTAAACTTCTTATTTGCTAAAAGGAGAATAAAGAATTAGGTTATTTTAAAATGAAACCAAGGTTGATATGATAGGAATACAAATGTAATCATTAAAACACCACTAAATGTATTTTTTTGCAAACAGTGTAAAGTCGGCCATACATAGATTGAAATTTGGCCGGTTTAGCAGGGACCAGACAAATTTTGTTCCAGCTATGGGCATGCTGATTGTGCACAAGTCGATCTATTGATCAACTTGTGTACAACCAGCTTGCTGGAAATTTTTCTCTCGATCAGCACCTTTCTGGCAGTGCTGATGAGTGTATTGTAACACTGGGGATATCTTTCTGGTATAATATTTGTATCTAGGGACTATAAAATTGTACAAATCCAAACCAGGGGAAAATGGTTTATGAAAACGCGATCTAAACAGTAATGAATCAAAATTCATTATAAATACATTCTCACCTTCACAACTAAAATTAAACTTCTGATTTTCAAAAATAGGTTGATTTAAGATCAAATCCAGGTTGATATGATAGGCACACAATAATAATCATGGATATACCATTAAAAGTATTAAAAGGTATTTTTTGCAAACAGTGTAAAGCTGGGCATACATGGATTGAAATTTGGCCGGTTCGGCAGGGAATTGGCCAAACCTCAATTCATGTATGCTTGTACACAAGTTGATCTATAGCTGGCGATGCTGATGAGTTAGGATGACCAGACATCTTATTAACCCTCCGGGACGCCCTATAGTAGCGGCCATGGAAAGTGTCACTAGTGGCTTTTCTATTTATATTGATCAATTTCTCCAGCCCTTGGCACAGGATCTTCCCTCCTATATACGTGATGGACCACATTTGCTCGATATGCTTAAACATTATACATGGGAGAAAAATTATTGGTGGCTTTCTCTTGATGTGTCATCATTATACACATCGATTCCACACGATATAGGTCTGAGGGCAGCTGAACACTTTTTAGCTAAAGACCCCCTTCTTAATTCTCTGCAAATTAATTTTATATTGGAATCTCTAGTTTTCTGTTTAAAACACAACTATTTTGAGTCAGAGGGCACTCATTACTTACAAGTCCATGGCACAGCTATGGGGGCCAATTTTGCCCCCAGCTATGCCAACCTCACGGTGGGGTTTTGGGAGAGCATGCACCTTGCAGCTGACCACCCTTTTGCCGCCCAGGTAATATACTATGGTCGATACATTGATGACATAGTAATTATCTGGGACGGCACCGCTGACGATATTGATGGCTTTGTACAGTACTGTAATCGCAACACCTTGGGCTTATCTTTTACTCATGTGGCTGATCCACATACTCTTGCATTTTTAGACCTTGAGCTTTGTCACGAGAATGCCACTATTTATGCAATTTTTTTTAACAAACCTACTGCAGGGAAGCCATTTATCCATTATAATAGTTGTCATCACCCTAGATGGGTCAATAACATTCCCCGCAGCCAGTTCTGTCGCCTACGTAGAAACTGTACCAGAGACTCCGATTATGAGGCCCACGGCCAATTGCTCTCCCAGAAGTTTCTAGAAAAAGGCTATCCTGATGCACTGATTAATAATGCTTTTAACAATTATCGCAACCCACCTACAGGCCCACGTATTTTACCATCCGCTACTAAGCCACCTACACATTTTATCATGCAGTTCCATGATAAGTACAAAAACATGTGTAGCGGTCCCACCCGCTCTCTCCCTTCCTCTTCTCGGCTGGTTTACTCGTCTAGGGGGACCAGGGGGAGTGGTGAGATGCTGCCACCAGCTCGCCCCTCTTATGTGTGTAGAGGTTTGAGCTATGATCTTTACCTTCGGGTCTGTGTCCCTGTCCAGAGATTCCACTTCAAAAATGACCAGTAGATAGGTGAATGTAGAATACTTTGCTCCCAGAAAAGTAAGCCCACACCAGGTGACAAAACAACATCTATATTTATTTCCGCAGAGATAAATATGCCTCTTTGCAAGCAGACAGGTTGATACAAACACGAACTTGGTGGGGAGAGGGTTCAGGCACAATCCTTTCGGATCAGAGAAGCTGCTAGGAACTCACCCCGGACGGTCCCCAGAGGCCTGCACTGTCACCAGCCAATGCTGCGCTGGGTCTTCAGGCCAGGTCACCTCCCTGGTTCTCCTCGCCCGAGGCTCGGGTCCCCTCACTCGGTGGGCCCCCTAGGCATCTTCTCCCATGCGGGACCCAGTCGAAGGTACTGGGCCCCGGGTCTTTGCTAGTACCTCACCCCAGGCCTAAGGTGCCTGGGATGGAACTCGAACTCCCTCGCACCCAGACCGAGGGCACCTGGGCGCGGACAACAGAACAACAGCCCCCAGGCTAAAAGTGCCTGGGGCTCGGACCGCCTGCGCAAGATGTCCGCCCCCTTTATACCCTCTCCCAGCAGGCACAGTGGGTTCCCTGCCCCGCCGTACTACTGCCGCGAGAGGACACAAAGAGCACGGCCCTACAATGATGGTTCAACCCCAGCCCAAGGTGACAGCGCCACCCAGGGGCCGCAGGGAACTGAGCACCATTATATCCTCCACGAATCAAATTGGCCATAGATTCCTAACAATTAGTATATCTGGGCCATACTACCACCCAGATACTCCCCCTAAATGTTAACCCCCGCTACACACACCCCTCGGCAGATAGACACTGGTCCCCAGTGTCTGGAATGAGCCATTCTCCAAAGGGAGCCAACATAGACCCGATCCAGAGACTTGCTTCTCAAAAACACCATCAAAAATAATTTGGGAAAAAAAACTTGGGAGTTGTGCCTGAACCCAACAGGGAAAAGGAAGGGTGAACATGAGGGAAACACTCATTGCAATTACACACTACATTACACTCAAATGGCATTCTCCCCTCCCACATTAGTAACTAATACCCGCCCATTCTCAGCAGTCTTGACCGATGTTCTCCTGCAGAGGGAAAAGAAAAGAAGGAAACAACACACAGTTCCTGACACATATGTGAGTGTTGGAGTGAAACAGATCTCTCCGAAAAGAAATCTCTTTCCTTCCAAGAAGTGTGCAATGCAATGTGATGAACGATGCACAACACTGCCACCTGGTGACAGCGCTGCGGTAAGAGAACTTGTGAAATCCAGATTCTTCTCTGTACTGTGGCCCTGACTACACCCCAAAGTCCTGATCATCTTTGCGGTGGGAGGCCGAGGGAGACCAACATAAAACACAACTGCTCCCATGCCTCCAGAGAGTAAAACACCCCTAGACAGGGTACAGTTCCAGAGTACCGGAATGTTCAGCAAAAAAAACAAACAGGAGTCTTTCCTCCTAGAGGTAAAACCTTGGATGCGGCAGCACAAGAGGTTTTAAATATCGATCAAAGGTCTCCATGTGATACTCCACATCTTCCCCGTCTTTCTGGCAGATAACGACCCGGTCAGCATGGATATGCCGACCCAACATCCACTCTGCCTTGCAGTCCTTGAACCGCTTTGAAGCTGTGGGTGAACATGCAAGGTAGCGACGGGCATGAGGCACCTTTATGTGTGTCCATACAAAGTCATTGTACCACCTCTGTTGGCAGGCCTCCCACCTCATATAACAACTCTTTGGACAAATACAGGTACTCCCACCAGTATTCACTGGCAACTTTTTGGCAGAAAAGTCTCTGTAGCCTGGACAAGGGTGGCATCGTGGAGCGGTCTCCCTCACCAGGCAGAACAATCGACTCTGGGTGCCGAGGTGCCTTGACCACCTCCAAACTGGGCATAGGTGCCCGCAGCGGCACTCTCTTCACCTGAGCAGATGGCGCAGGTAACTCTGGCGGTGGAAGGGCAAGCAGGGGACTGGATCCCTCCTCAGGCACCGAGGCCTCCACCCGGGGTGTACTATCCCCTGTAGACATGGGTGAGTCCCTAGGTGCACGGGACGAGGCCAGGGGTACTTTGTCCCAACCCTTCCGTTCAAATAGTTCATCTGTTTGTCCATCATCTCCTGCATCGGAGACCAACTCTAGGTCGGAGGTGTCATACTCTTCTGCGGGTAGGTAATTCCCTGTAGATGTGGAATCACCCCCTCCCACGGGCTCCGATAACTGCGGATCCCCGACACCTCCAACAAAACACCAAGTCCCGTTCCCTGGCTTACCTCGGCCAATACTTGAACATAGAGGTCCGGGAATTTTCCCACTGGATCCATCTGGGCCAGGCAAGCGCAGGGGTTGTCCTCCATCTCGGCCGCTGGAAGCTTTTGTGAAACCGACCTTCCTTTTGGGCGCTGGGAGTAGGGAATCTGTGGTGACCGAAGCAGCATCTTCGGCTTTAAAATCCTCCATCCATTTGTTCGCAACTTCCACAGAAGTCTCTGCAGTGCGCGGGGGAATGGCTGTGCAAGCTCTGACTTCTCCTTGTAGAGTCATGGCGCCTGTTAGGCAGTTGAGGTGGAAGGCTCTCGGCCTCTCTATTGGTTGCTCCACTTCAAAAATGAACTCGCCACAGGCCTCGCAGCGACCGAAGGGCTTTAGCTGTACCACTAGTCCCGAACAGCCGGGACAAATCATACCCAACATCCTTGCATGTGTACAGGGCGAATCGTCCCCGGGGCTTGAGCCGAATCCCCGTATCCATAGCGGAGACAGCAACGTGGGTTGCCCTTGTAGTAGATGCGGTGGGGACTCATGATGCGGTAGAAAGCATGCTGACCATTGACTGCTCCATCGCGCACTGAAGAACTGGCGCCAAAGTCTCCACGTGTATCTCCACACATGGCCAGACTCCTCCCCTTTGGTGCAACACTTCGCTGGCCTTTTCCTTGTCACGCCCACGAACTGAGCAGGGAGGGTGTGCCTCGTGGCGCGCCGGCCAACATGGCCGACCTCCTCTGAACTTTTCTGGGGGATAAAAGTCAAGTTCTGACAGTTTCAGCTCCATTGACACGGAACACAAATCCCGGACCCGGACCCGGACCTCTCCCTTCCTCTTCTCGGCTGGTTTACTCGTCTAGGGGGACCAGGGGGAGGGGTGAGATGCTGCCACCAGTGTGTGTGTGTAGAGGTTTGAGCTATAATCTTTACCTTTTGGGTCTGTGTCCCTGTCCAGAGATTCCACTTCAAAAATGACCAGTAGATAGGTGAATGTAGAATACTTTGCTCCCAGAAAAGTAAGCCCACACCAGGTGACAGTACAACATCTATATTTATTTCCGCAGAGATAAATATGCCTCTGCAAGCAGACAGGTTGATACAAACACGAACTTGGTGGGGAGAGGGTTCAGGCACAATCCTTTCGGATCAGAGAAGCTGCTAGGAACTCACAACAACTTTTGGCGCACCGTCGCTGCCATCGACCGTGAGGTTGGTCCCTGCCACAGACCTGGTGAACGATCAGGTCTCTGCCACAGACCTTAGAATAGGCCTCTGCCACCGACCTGATGTAGCTGGGTCTCTGCAAAGACCATAGAACATGAACTACCTTTTAATGACGACCCCTGTTAGGGAGATGATCCATCTCGGACGGTCCCCAGAGGCCTGCACTGTCACCAGCCAATGCTGCGCTGGGTCTTCAGGTCAGGTCACCTCCCTGGTTCTCCTCGCCCGAGACTCGGGTCCCCTCACTCGGTGGGCCCCCTAGGCATCTTCTCCCATGCGAGACCCAGTCGAAGGTACTGGACCCCGGTTCTTTGCTAGTACCTCACCCCAGGCCTAAGGTGCCTGGGATGGAACTCGAACTCCCTCGCACCCAGGCCGAGGGCACCTGGGCGCAGACGACAGAACAGCAGCCCCCAGGCTGAAGGTGCGCAAGATGTCTGCCCCTTTATACCCTCTCCCAGCAGGCACAGCAGGTTCCCTGCCCCGCCGTACTACTGCCGCGAGAAGACACAAAGGGCGCGGCCCTACAATGATGGTTCAACCCAAGCCCAAGGTGACAGCGCCACCCAGGGGCCACAGGGAACTGAGCACCATTATATCCTCCACAAATCAAATTGGCCATAGATTCCTAACAATTAGTGTATCTGGGCCATACTACCACCCAGATACTCCCCCTAAATGTTAACCCCCCCTACACGTGGAAAAGATTTTAGCTGCACACTGGCCCATTTTAGTCGAGGACTCCCATCTAAAAACCACTATTGATACTAAACCCAAAGTGGCATATAGAAAATGTAGAAATATTAAGAGTAAAATCGCACCCAGTAAAAGTAAGCCAGCCCGATCTACTCCATCACGATTAGTCCTCGTACTCCTTAGAGGGATGTACCAGTGTAAGAAACCCCTCTGCCTGACTTGTCAGTTCGTACACCATGGACAGAAAACTTTTACAGTGAAAAGGAAAAATTACACCCTGAAAGAATTTTATAACTGTTCCACAGAGTATGTCGTGTACTGCCTTACTTGTCGTGTGGACTTTTTTATGTCGGCAGGACTATTAGGGCACTTAGGGCACAATTTGGCGAGCACAGGCGGTTTATCGAAAAGGGTCGTGACTATCTCAGTGTTCCCAAGCACTTTCTCACCCACCACGGCCAATCAACAGCTGGCCTCAGGGTGTGGGTGGTTGAGTCCATCCCTGCCACCTACACTGCCGTTGAGCTGTATAAACGCCTGTGTCAGCAAGAAACATATTTGATATATTCCTTGGGCACTTTGGCCCCTGGGGGATTAAACGAGGAGATTGAGGTTCATACACTTCTATGAATCCAACTCCTGTCCTGCTCTCCTCTGTATAGATGCTTTTTCTTCTCCCTCTTTTTTATGTGTGTATATACATCGTATTCATGCGATTCTTACAGATAATATGTGTGTGCGTTTATGCACACATATATATGTATATATGCATATATATATCATGCGTATCATGCGTATCTTTGCACATTTATATCAATATGTGTGATACATAGTTTATTTATTAATTATTACTATCAAATATTTATACATATGTTTTTTATATATATATTTTTTTTATATATTTTTTTATATATATTTATATATTTATGTAGCGATACCTTCAACTAAGAAGGCCGCAAATTTAGTTTGGGCCCTGAGAGCAGCTCCGCCAACCCCCGGCAATGTACTCGACCCCCTACTGGCACAGTTAGTATTGGCAGCAATATATCTACTCTTATACTGTATGAGTAACCCAGACACCGAGACAACAATAGTATAAAAGGTATATGATTTACTTAAGCTTTTGGTAAAAAAGGGGTTAACATTGGTAACAGTTCACAGATATATATATATTGCAGAGCCCTGCAGCAATAACACACTATGCATATGAGGCGAACAGTAACCAGTGCGCCACGCGGGCGACCGTTAACTAGGCGTCCTGTGGCGCAGTAACCAGATGAATTAACTAGCTGACCAGGCCTGGCTCAGATATCTACAACTTAGTCTATAGGGGATTATGTTCTTTTTTTCACCGGCAGGTCTTTAACGGTGGTGCACATTAATAGAGTATCATTTGTAATCCAATGGGAAAGGTAGAGATGGAGTAAACACTTTACTATGTCTAGTGTTAGTTCAGCTCCTTTGAGGTCCTCTAATGAGAGTATCAGAAATAACTTGTGGGCCACGGCAGTCTATAGGCCTATCAACAACAACAGTATATGGCTTGGGCGTACGCCCTCTCACCCGCCCCGGACACGGTCCCAGTCCGGGGGAACTTCCACCGACTGTGTCACACACACACACAGTCTCTCCAGCGATCGGGTCCCCGATCCGGTCCAGGCTGTAGACAAGCGAAATCCGGAACCACCCAGGCTCTCAGTGGGGTGGAAGGCTCTTTGGTGCTGCGCAAGGCCTCAGGCTTCAGGCCTTGCATTCCGACACATCCGCGCAGGAGGATCAGTCTCTGAAGTCTCGTGTCCCAAAGAGGCCGAGCGCAGCCGCGCCTCCCCTTATATAACCCCTCTCATGAGTCTCTGCGGTGAACACTACCGAATGGAGTTCTCGGTGATGTAGTCTCCCGGAAGTAAAGGGGAACACCCCGCTACACACTCACCCCCACTTGAACTCTTTGGTCCCCAAAGATAAACCTTAACCAAAACTATGTACAACTCTAGACAATTCTGCAAACGAAGTGGGTATAGGGAATTCCCACCAAAACTGAGGGGTGGAACTCCCTCGCCCACAGGTCACATTATCATGGGTGGCCTGCCTAACTGTGCCAGAGAGTGAGTTGGGGTTGCCCTCCACCAAATGGACAGTGGAAGGATCTGGATTTTCAGCATTTCTCCTAGCAGTAACTACAGAGCCCTCCGAGCTATTCCCCATTTGTGGGTAGGTCAGCTTCTTAGGAGGCCGGATGACTCTTCGAGCCCTTTGCTCTCTTGGGACTTCTGGCTCTGGCGCCACAGGCTCCTCTTCCTCTGAGTAACTACCACGGGCATCTTCCCAGTGGTCTGATGAAGGACTAGATGGAATGAACTCTGTGGCCTCTGGGTTCAGTGTCCCATCTGTAGTGCCTTCAGTAGGCGGAAGATCTATAGTGGAAGTTCCTGGAGTTGGGGGAGGCCACAACCAATCAAGTTCTCCTTCTTCATCTTCACTAAGTTGAGAGGCCTCTCCATCTTCAGCTCGGGAGGTCTGTGACCGAGTGTTCGGCCTGGGAGTATCCAGAACAGAGACTGGTTCAGGGGAATCTCTCACGGGGGTATCCTGACTGCCTCAGCAAGTGGGAGCAGGTGGTTTCGATGCCACATCTTCAGTGGGCCCACCTTTCCTTCTGGCTTCAACTTGTAGACAGGTAGGCCCGGCAACTTCCTACAGACGACATAGGGTTCAGATCTCCATCTGTCTGCAAGTTTGTGTTTCCCAAGGACCCCCAGATTGCGTAACAGTACTCTATCCCCAGGCTGTAGGTCTTGTATCCGGACCTTCAAGTCGAAGTTTCTTTTGTTTCGAGCTCCTCTTTGATCTGAGGCCGCTTGAGCTTGTTCATAGGCCACTTTCAGGCTGTGTCTGAGCCTGTCCACATATCCTTTGTGGGATGTGGCTGAGGAATGGTCCAGAGAGGTGCCAAAGGCCAAGTCCACAGGTAGTCTCACCTCTCTCCCAAACATGAGTCGGTATGGGGAGTAGCCTGTAGCATCACTAGTGGTGCAGTTGTAAGCATGTACAATGGCTGCTATGTGTTTGCTCCAATGTTGCTTCTTCTCACTTTCCAGAG
Source organism: Rana muscosa (assembly GCA_029206835.1). Taxonomy (NCBI): domain Eukaryota; kingdom Metazoa; phylum Chordata; class Amphibia; order Anura; family Ranidae; genus Rana; species Rana muscosa. The sequence goes on along the minus strand of CM055122.1, from coordinate 794,566,669 downwards.
TCCCCAACATGTTGAGCAAGGTTCGGTTAAACCTCTCCGGCTGAGCATCTCCCTGTGGGTGGTAAGGTGTAGTTCGAGTCTTCTTGACTCCCAACGAATCTAAGAGCTTCCGGATCAGCCGACTTTCAAAGTCTCTTCCTTGATCTGAATGAAGTCGCTGGGGCAGCCCATAATGGACAAAATACTTCTCCATGAGTATCTTGGCTACAGTGGAAGCCTTCTGGTCTTTGGTTGGAAAAGCTTGGGCATACCGGGTAAAATGATCGGTTATCACCAGAACATTTCCCAGTCCACTCAGGTCGGGTTCGAGGCAGAGGAAATCAATGCATACCAGATCCATTGGGCCTTGACTTTGTAGATGGCTCATTGGGGCAGCTTGATGAGGTAAAGTCTTCCTCTGGATGCAACGTGCACATGAGTGGCAGTACTCTTCTACTTCTGCCCTCATGCAGGGCCAATAGAACCGACTTCTAACAAGTTGAAAGGTCCTTTCAGCCCCTAGGTGACCATGATTGTCATGCAGATCAGAACAGTCTCTCGATGTTTCTCTGGGAGGAACAGTTGCCATTTATCTTCTGAGTCATCAGAGGGGCCCCTTCGGTAGACCACTCCCTGATGTACCTGCAACCTGTCCCACTCTTTCCTAAACAGGCGAGCTTCCTTTGAGGGATGACGCACGAGTCTGTTTGGATCCTGATTCTCCAGAGCTTCCAGAACCAATTTCCCCATTGGATCTTCTAACTGGACACTTCTCAGTTCCTTGTTGGACAACTTTGGCAGATAGTCTTCTCCCAGCTGAGTTACTCCACAGTATTGTTTGGGGACTCCTACCATGGTAACTCCTATCTCTTCCGCCCTTGAGCCCCCTCTGGCTTGCAATTCAGCCCCTTGACAAAGGGCCCGCACCCCATCAGGTGCTACTTGAGTCCAGTTTTCCATGTCACAGTTGGGACCATGGGATCTCCTGGACAGAGCGTCTGCATCTCGATTCCCAATCCCTGGCCTGTACTTTAGGCTGAAATTGAATCCAGACAATGCGGCCAGCCACCTGTGTCCAGTGGCGTCCAGTTTTGCTGTAGTGAATAAGTAGGTCAGGGGGTTGTTGTCAGTCTTCACAGTGAACTCCTACCCGTACAGGTAGTCTTTAAGCTTGTCTACTACCGCCCACTTAAGGGCCAAGAACTCCAGTTTGTGAGTGGAGTAGTTTTTCTCAGAGGGGGTCAGGCTCCTGCTCACGTAGGCAACAGACCGCAGTTGCCCTTCGTGTTCTTGATAAAGCACTCCCCCCAGACCGTCATGACTAGCATCTACGTGTAGTTCATAGGGTTTGGTTGGATCTGCATAAGCCAAGACTGGAGCAGTGGTTAGGCTCTTCTTCAATGCCTGGAAGCCCTCTTCACAATTCTGGTTCCACTGATCTTGGACTGACTCTCCCGGCTTCCGGGGTCCTGAGTCGTCCTCTTCTCCCTCAGTCTTGAGCAGTTCATTCAATGGTCTAGCAATTCGGGCAAATCCTTCCACAAACCTCCTGTAATAGGAGCAGAACCCCAAGAAGGACCGGAGTTCTGTTACTGTGGTGGGTCGTGGCCAGGAGGTAACTGCCTCCAGTTTCTCGGGGTCTGTAGCCACCCCTTCTTCAGACACTATGTGTCCCAGATAATTCACAGAAGATTGGTAGAACCGACACTTCTCAGGCGAAAGCTTGAGTCCCTCCTCACTGAGTCTCCTCAAGACTTTTTCCAGCCTCTCCTCGTGTTCCTCCAGGGTTCTTCCAAAGACAATGACATCGTCCAGGTATACAAGGACTTCAATAAGTTTCATGTCCCCTACAGTCTTTTCCATGAGACGTTGGAAAGTAGCTGGGGCTCCAGACAGACCTTGGGGCATCCGGTCGAATTCAAAGAATCCCACTGGGGTTATGAATGCTGTCTTCTCCTTGTCTTCTGGGTGCATAGGGTTCTGATAGTATCCACTCTTGAGATCCATAACGCTAAACCACTTGGCTCCAGATAAGCTCTGCAAGGCATCCTCTATCCTCGGAGTGGTGTACTGGTCGGGTATGGTCCTCCTGTTAAGGGTCCTGTAATCGATACAGAGCCTCAACGATTCATTCTTCTTCCTGACCACCACTATCGGTGAGGCATAAGGGCTTCTGGACTCCCGTATCACACCGGTCCTTTTCAATTCTGCAAGTTGTTCCCTTAGATCCTCCAGATCTGCTAGTGGGACCCGCCTGACCCTCTCTCTGAAGGACTTATCTTCTTGGAGGCGGATCCGATGGGTGGCACTCCTTGCACACCCCACATCGAACTCATCCCTGGAGAAGATCTTCTCCCATCTGGTCAACTGGGCCTTGGCTCTCTCCTTCCAAGCCCTGGGCAGGTTCGGGTTTTCCATGGATAGCTTCTCCCAAGCATCTCCTCCTTCGCCCGCCCCCTTTACTTCCGACAAGTTGACCGGGGCCGCAGGGCTCACCTGGCCCAGCAGCATCCTGACTGGGATTTCCATGGGTCCATCTGTATTGTTCCTAACACTCACTGGAACTCTACAATGGGCCTTCTTCAGGGCCTTCAGCGGAATCACTTCTGGTATCACTTCCAGGCCGGGGAGCTCTTCCCTTGGGTCAGACTCCAACATGACAAAAGGTCCAGGTTGCTCCCAAGTAAGCTTCACAGTGGCCCTGAGACAGGTTACTTCGCCGGGCTGCAACACCACCCCTTCTCTTCCAAGTCTCCACACCTTCCCTATCCCCTCTCCAGGGGTCTTCTGCTCTAGGACCAGCCGCTGATAAGCTGTCTTCAGCATGGGGTGAATCTTGGTTGCCGCTGACCCCTTCTCTTCCACTAGAGGGGTCAGAAGTCTTCGGACCAGGTCCGTGTTTGTCCCTATTATAAGAGAACTCTTGTTGGCTCCTGGCGGCCGAGGGCACACTACCGCCAGAGTATCAAACACTTCAGCTTTTCCAGCCACGGATGGGTCAAAGATCATCCTGACAGGCAAATAGCCATCGTAGGGGAAATTCTGGGTCCCAATCCCACATATCTCTAGTCCCTCTATCTTCTGGATGGGCAGGTGACTCAAGTGCTTCTCGTAGAAATCCCGGTATAACAGGGTCACTTGTGCCCCAGTATCCAAGATGGCTCTGGTGTAGATTCCCTCCACTTGAAGGTGCACTATGGGAGATGGGCCTACTAGCCTCTCCGGATATGGCCTGGCAGGGGTTGCCTTCTTCTGGCCCCTTCCCTTTGGACTTTCTCCCATCCAGTTCCCTTTCGACTTTAATCTTTCCTGAGCCTGGTATGCATTAATTTCCCCCCTCTCAATGGGTGTACAGACCCGCTGAGGGATATTATTGATTTTCCTAGGTGTGCACCCCCTCTGGGGAGATCTGTGCCTCTTCTGAGGGGTCTTGTCCCCTTTCTCTGGGGTGTATCTTTGTTGAGGAATGATGTATTTCTTCTGAGGCGTTTTATCTCTTCTTTCCTTCTGCTTCGCTTTCAGCTTGGAGCTCACTGAAGGTGATGGGCACCCGGTTGACTCCTTCACCGGGGCCCTCTGGAGTTTCCCGCCGGCTTGCAGTTGTCCAGCTTCTTCTTCTTGGGACTAGAACAAGTAGCCGCAACATGGCCAATTCCTCCACAGTTAAAGCAGACTATATCACCCCATTCTTGTAAAGATGCGGGTGCCGAAGCAATTGGGAACAGTTCCTTCCGTGGTACCTCTCTCTTGGGACCCTCTGTGTCTTTCGTCATCAGAGAGGTCAACATTTCTAACACCTTGGACATTTGTGCTTTTAAAGTGTCTACCTCTGAGTCTCTTTCAGTAGTCATCACTGGGTTGACTAGCACCTGTGCGGGGACAACATTTGTCTTAATCACTTGCTGGTCCTGTTGTAGCGCTTCCTCATCTCTGATGATTTTTATCAAGTCAGCATAAGTCAGCAACGTTCCTCCTCCCGAGGTTTTCAGGTGCAGCCAGACTGGATCCGAGCGTAACACTCCCTTTAAGACTTGCTTCATTCTTGCCGCATCTGCATCTTGGGGCTTCATTCCCTTCTTTAACACAATCTTGCACAGCAACCTGTTTAGTCTCCTAACATATTCTGACAGTTTTTCCCTTGGTTGTTGGAAAGTATGTTCAAATTGGTAGACCATCTCTGTCACCTTTTCCAATTGATCAAACTCTTCCTGTAGCATAGCTAGACAGTCTTGAGCCGTGCAATCGGCATTCCCAAACCGAAAACTTTTCACTGCTTCTGCTGCTGCGCCTTTCAGGCTTTCTATCACTCGTTGCCTCTTCTGCGCTTCAGGCACCTCCCATGCCTCTACTGCCTGCAATGCCTGCTCCACCCAGGTATCAAAATCTTCTTCCCCTGCAGGGACAGGGAGCTTCCCTGAGAATGTCTTCAATCTCCGGTAGCTAGTTTCTACATGCACTGTGTTTGTCTTCTGACATTTGATTAGCAGATCTCCTATCGCCTTTATCAATTCTGGTGACATAGCAGTGGCAGGTGCGGGTGTCACCGGGGGTGTCACCCTGTCTCCCTTTGTTGGTGAGGCGCGGGCCGCAGCCTGCGGTGATCCCATCGGTGATGGTTCCTTCTTTATAGTTAAAGCAGGCGCCACCCTATAGGTTCTGTTATCTGGCATCTTTACACACTTGCGCCTGCACGCCTCTGGTATCCCGTCTCCGTATTCCACTAGTGCATACTGATATGAAGTATCCGGGTCTGCCTTTATATCTATCACCCACGGTGTGTGATCTGGGGACACTGACTTCATCAACTCCTCTACCGTCTCAGTCTTCCATTCCTCCCCAGGGAGGCTGATGACTATTGAGTTGTTTGGCTCTGCCCTAACGGCTTTGCACCACTCTTCTATCGCTTGTGGATCCATGGGGTCCATGCCGGCACTTCTGGCGTTCACCTGCTGTATCAGGATCCCGGACCCGAGCCCCCACGTGTAGCGATACCTTCAACTAAGAAGGCCGCAAATTTAGTTTGGGCCCTGAGAGCAGCTCCGCCAACCCCCGGCAATGTACTCGACCCCCTACTGGCACAGTTAGTATTGGCAGCAATATATCTACTCTTATACTGTATGAGTAACCCAGACACCGAGACAACAATAGTATAAAAGGTATATGATTTACTTAAGCTTTTGGTAAAAAAGGGGTTAACATTGGTAACAGTTCACAGATATATATATATTGCAGGGCCCTGCAGCAATAACACACTATGCATATGAGACGAACAGTAACCAGTGCGCCACGCGGGCGACCGTTAACTAGGCATCCTGTGGCGCAGTAACCAGATGAATTAACTAGCTGACCAGGCCTGGCTCAGATATCTACAACTTAGTCTATAGGGGATTATGTTCTTTTCTTCACCGGCAGGTCTTTAACGGTGGTGCACATTAATAGAGTATCATTTGTAATCCAATGGGAAAGGTAGAGATGGAGTAAACACTTTACTATGTCTAGTGTTAGTTCAGCTCCTTTGAGGTCCTCTAATGAGAGTATCAGAAATAACTTGTGGGCCACGGCAGTCTATAGGCCTATCAACAACAACAGTATATGGCTTGGGCGTACGCCCTCTCACCCGCCCCGGACACAGTCCCAGTCTGGGGGAACTTCCACCGACTGTGTCACACACACACACAGTCTCTCCAGCGATCGGGTCCCTGATCCGGTCCAGGCTGTAGACAAGCGAAATCCGGAACCACCCAGGCTCGCAGTGGGGTGGAAGGCTCTTTGGTGCTGCGCAAGGCCTCAGGCTTCAGGCCTTGCACTCCGACACATCCGTGCAGGAGGATCAGTCTCTGAAGTCTCGTGTCCCAAAGAGGCCGAGCGCAGCCGTGCCTCCCCTTATATAACCCCTCCCATGAGTCTCTGCGGTGAACACTGCCAAATGGAGTTCTGGGTGATGTAGTCTCCCGGAAGTAAAGGGGAACACCCCGCTACATTTATATTTTTATATATGTATGTGCGTTTTTATATATGTATGTGCGTTTGTATGGACATACATATATTTACGAGTGGCGAATCACCTAGATCTCCTTTTTGTCCCCCATCTCTTCTCCCTATGGAGACTCTCTGTCTGATTTGCTACCATAGTTAGTACCAGCTGTAAAATTCGGTCCAATTCCAATATTATATTTTGCTGCTATTTTTCTATATCACTTTTTATGCCACTTAGTTTCCCTCTTATGTGTATTGTAAACTCTTTCGAATAGGCTTCCTAGAATATTAACTTGCTGCTTTATGTAAGCATACCGTTCCTATTGTGTCCTCTATAATAGTCTAATAATGGTTATTTTAAACATTTTTATATATTTAAACATATATATCTTATACATATATGTAGTTCTTTTATAGCCCAGTGTTTTTACCAATATGCCCCTTCATATTATTGTATTTAGTTTATATTCCTTGTCAGTCCGCCTATTTATCTATTTGTAGCGATACCCCCAAACTAAGGGAGCCACTGGTTTGCTTTTGGGCCCTGTACACAGCACAGCCAACCCCCGGCAATCTACTCAACCCTTCTCTGGCACAGCTAGTCTAGGGGTGGTGTTTTTGTATAGCTCTATACCAGTTCATGTACAATTCCCACAATACTGTTCTAATAGTGATAAGATAGATTAATAGACTCCAATACCAGGTAGATCAACTGTAAAAAAAGGTTTACTTGTGAATAAAGGAATTAACGATCAATATCACATATAACACATGCATGCAGAGCCCTGCAGTAATACTAACACCAGGGGCGGATCCAGAGTCTTTTCTCGGGAGGGGCACTGCCAAAAAATATGTTTTTTTTGTGGGAATATTATCGGGCAAATGGCTGGTGTCGGCGCTACAATCATCCCGGCACCATGGTTGTTATGGTGTCAGGATGATTGAAGCGCATTATTTCTATTATTACATTGTAATATAAAATTAAATAGTTCAATGCAGAATCAGTGGGAGCCCCGAGTGTGTCACTTGCCACCGTCGCCTGCAATTAGTGGGAGCCCTGAGCGTGTCACTTGCCACATGTTGCGGATTGTCACTTGCCACTCACCTGCCACATCTTGTGGATTGTCACTAGCCACACCTTGCGGATTGTCACTTGCCACACCTTGCGGATTGTCACTTGCCACTCACCTGCCACACCTTGCAGATTGTCACTTGCCACTCACCTGCCACACCTTGCTGATTGTCACTTGCCTGCCACCAGATGCAGATTGTCATTTGCCACGTCACCTGACACAATTTGTGGATTGTCACTAACTTGCCTGCTAAGGTGTAGTTTTGGTTGTCTCTTGCTGTGTTCCAGACTCCCAGAGTCAGGCAGCAGAGAGATAATGTAATCTCTCTGCTGCCTGCACAGTGAGGGCGGAAGTCACTGCAGGAATGCAGGGCAGGCACGGGCGGTGAGAGATGAGCCTGCTCTCTCACTCTCACCTGCACTGCCAACACACTGAGCAGCACGGTCTGCCCACGAACCACGCCGCCCGCCCACAAACGGCGCCGCAAGCGGAGCCGCCCGCTTTCTTACCCGTCTGTGGAGCTGCACGCTATCGCACCTGCCTGCAAAGCGGCCCAACGTGACTCACTGACGTCACTCGTTGCTAGACACCAAGCGGCCCAGGCGTTAGCAACGAGTGCAGGGAAGAGGCTCCACCCACCTCCTCCTCCGCTCCTGGTATTGTGTCAGTGCGCCCCGTAACTACATTAGACGAGTCTCTCTCTCGGCGCGGATGATCGGCTGATGTGAGAAACTGAGAGAGAGACTCAGAGAGGCATCGGCAGCTGCAGAACAAGTACTGTACATACTCGAGTATAAGCCGACCCGAATATAAGCCGAGGCATCTAATTTTACCCCAAAAAACTGGGAAACCGTATTGACTCGAGTATAAGCCTAGGGTGTCCATCTGCATGCCTCACTGTGCCTCACTTTGCCCCACTGTGCCCATGCCTCGCTGTGCCCATGCTTCACTGTGTCCATGACTAGACTGATGTTTAACATGGGAGTCTATGGAAGGAGTTCCTGGCTTTGAAAAATCGGTTCTCCCCGGCTGTAGGTCTCCCAGACACCAAACTTTGCACACTTGTAGATGAGACATGGCGCTATATGTGTGCCAAGGTTGGGGTTCAGGGGACCTACGACCGGCTGGTATCGGGTCCGCAAAATTACCAAAGAAATTACCGTTTAACATTGGAGTCTATGGAAGGAGTGCCCGATTTTGAAAAATCGGTTCTCCCCGGCCGTAGGTCTCCCAGACACCAAACTTTGCACACAGGGGACCTATGGCCGGGCGGTACAGGGTCCCCAAAGTCCGGGAGATCAGGCGCACAAAAAACAGAGCAAGCAAGTGAGTGTGACAGATGGTCTCGGGGGGGGCAATTGCCCTGTTGCCCCCCCCTGGATCCGCCCCTGACTAACACTGGTTAACTTTAGTGCACAAACAGTTCTATCTCACACTAACATTTAGCTAGAGTCCCGTTAGCAATATGGCGCCCAGCAATACTATCAACTCCCAGTCAGGCCTGACTCAGTTAAAGCTCAGTCTTTTAGACAAGGAATCTTTGCATGCAAGATGATCGGTGGTGCACATACAGGAACAATATTTGTAATCCAATAATGGCCTGAGGCAATGTAAGCAACTCCCCGGAGACTATGTAACATAGTCCCACAACTAGTCTCCTGACAGGAAAAAGGAAAATATAACCCGATGGGCCAAGGCAGTCTATAGGCCTAATAAAGTACTCGGTTGTAGTTGTGAGCAGGTGCTCTCTCACCCCTCGGGACTCTATCCCAGTCCGGGACTCCCACCGCTGTGTCCACACACACATAGGATCTGCCACCGCCTGATCTCCGGTTCACTGACGTCCCTGAAGCAGGTAGATGTCTGCAGCCGCACAGGCTCCACAGCAAGGTGGAAGGGCTCTCTGGAGGTGCGCAAGGCCCAGGCCTCGGGCCTTGCACTCGCAGCAGGTCCGCACAAGAAGTCCTCTTGCCAGCCACGCGGTGTCTAAAGAGGCCGAGCTTAGCCTCGCCCTCCCCTTTTATACCCCACCCATGAGTCTCTGCGGCAGCCCAATGCACCCTGGGTGCCAAACAGGGTTCTGGGTAACGTACTCCATGGGGCCTCAGCGGAGACCCCGCTACACACTCCCCCCACTTAAACTCTTTGGTCCCCAAAGATAATTGTCAACATACACTACGCACGACATTAGACAAAGCTGCGTATGATGTCGGCAGAGGAAGTTCCCACCAAAAATGAGAGGGTGAACTTCCCTGCCCACAGGTCACACTGTCATTGGTGGCCTGCCTAACTGTGCCAGGGGGTGAGTTTGGGTTGCCCCCCACCAAATGAACAGTGGAGGGATCAGGGCTTTCTGCACTCCTCCTGGCAGTTGCCACAGTGTCCTCCGAACTCTTCCCAATTTGTGGGTAAGTCAACCTTCGGGGAGGCCTTATGGCCTTCTTCGCCCTCCGCTCCCTTGGGATTTCTGGTTTGGACACTGTAGGTTCCTCTTCTGGAACAGACATGGCAGCTTCCACTGTTTCTGAAACATTTAACTCAGGAGCAGGAGAATACACAGAACATCCTGGATCCTCCTCTGGAAGTGAATCGAGAGCATCTTCCCATGAGTCTGATAGAGGGCTGGACGGGACAAATTCAGTAGCTTCTGCATTCAGTGTGCTGTCTATGGTGTCTTCCAAAGGTGGGAGATCTATAGCAGAAGTCACTGGAGCTTGGGAGGGCCATAGCCATTCTAGCTCTTCCCTTTTATCCTCCCTAGGTTCAGAGACACCTGTTTCTTCGGACCGAGATTCCTGAGACTGGGTATTTGTCCTAGGGGTATCCAGGATGGACGTTGGCTCAGAGGAATCCTTCACAGGGGGTATCCGGACTGCTTCGGCAAGTGGAAGTATGTGGTTTCCGGTGCCAAGTCTTCAAGGGCCCCACCTTTCCCTCTGGCTTCAGCTGGTAGACTGATAGGCCAGGTAACTTCTTGCAAATAACATGTGGCTCCGGTCTCCATCTGTCTGCAAGCTTGTGCTTCCCAGGGACTCCCAAGTTTCATAACAACACTCTGTCCCCTGGTTGCAGATCCTGAATTCGGACCTTCAGGTCGAAGTTTCTCTTGTTGCAGGCTCCCCTTTGATCGGAAGCCGCTTGGGCCTGCTCATAGGCCAACTGTAAACTGTGCCTCAGCCGGTCCACATAGCCTTTGTGAGAAGTAGCTGAGGAATGGTCTATGGAGGTGCCAAAGGCCAGGTCTACGGGTGGTCTTGCTTCTCTCCCGAACATGAGTCGGTAGGGAGAGTACCCGGTAGCATCACTTGTTGTACTGTTGTAAGCATGCACAATTGCTGCTATGTGCCTGCTCCAATGCTGCTTCTTTTCACTTTCTAGAGTTCCCAGCATGTTGAGTAGGGTTCGGTTGAACCTCTCTGGCTGGGCATCCCCTTGCGGATGGTAGGGAGTGGTTCGGGTCTTCTTGATTCCTAAGGAGTCAAAGAGCTTCCGGATCAGCCGACTTTCAAAGTCCCTCTCTTGATCCGAGTGGAGTCGCTGTGGTAGCCCATAGTGCACAAAGTATTTTTCCATGAGTACTTTGGCCACTGTGGAAGCCTTCTGGTCTTTGGTTGGGAAGGCCTGGGCATAACAGATGAAATGGTCGGTTATCACCAGAACATTTCCTAGTCCATTTCCTAGTCCACTCAAGTCGGGTTCGAGGCAGAGGAAATCAATGCACACCAAATCCATTGGGCCTTGACTTTGCAGGTGGCCCATTGGGGCAGCTTGATGGGGTAGGGTTTTCCGCTGAATGCAGCGTGCGCATGAATGGCAGTATTCCTCCACTTCAGCCCTCATGCAGGGCCAATAGAACCGGCTTCTGACAAGTTGGAAGGTCCTTTCAGCTCCTAAATGACCATGATGGTCGTGTAAGGCGGCCAAGACAGTCTCTCTGTGCTTCTCGGGTAAGAACAATTGCCATTTGTCTTCCAAGTCATCAGAGGGGCCCCTTCGGTAGACCCCCCCTTGATGCACCTACAACCTGTCCCACTCCTTCCGCAGCAGACGAGCTTCCTTTGAAGGGTGATGCAAGAGTCTATCCTTATCCTGATTCTCCAGGGCCTCTAGGGCCAATTTCCCCAAAGGGACCTCCAATTGGTCACACCTCAAATTTTTTTTTGACAGTTTGGGCAAATCATCTTCCTCTATCTGAGTTACTCCACAGTATTGCTTGGGGACCCCCACTACTGTGACCCCTATCTCTTCTGCTCTGGACCCCCCACTGGCTTGGGGTTCAGCCCCTTGACAGAGGGCCCGCACCCCGTCTGGTGCCACCTGGGTTCAGTCTTCTGTGCGGCTAGTGGGAGCATGAGACCTTCTGGACAGGGCATCCGCATCTCGATTTCCAGCCCCAGGTCTGTATTTCAGGCTGAAGTTGAATCCAGACAGTGCAGCCAGCCATCGATGGCCCGTGGCATCCAGTTTTGCTGTGGTGAAAAGATAAGTAAGGGGATTGTTGTCAGTTTTCACAGTGAATTCTGCCCCATACAGATAGTCCTTAAGCTTATCAACTACAGCCCACTTGAGAGCCAGGAACTCCAACTTGTGAGTGGGGTAGTTTTTTTCAGATGGGGTCAAACTTCTGCTCACATATGCGACAGGTCGCAGTTGCCCTTCATGCTCCTGGTAGAGCACTCCTCCCAGACCGTCATGACTGGCATCTACATGGAGTTCATAGGGTTTCTTTGGGTCTGCATATGCCAAGACAGGGGCAGTGGTTAAGCTCTTCTTCAGCATGTGGAAGGCCTCTTCGCATTTTCCATTCCACTGGTCTTTGATTGACTCTCCCGGCTTCCTGGGTCCCGAGTCATCCTCTTCCCCTTCTGTCTTTAAGAGTTCATTCAGGGGTCTGGCAATCCGTGCAAACCCCTCTACGAACCTCCTATAGTAGGAACAGAACCCCAAAAAGGACCTGAGCTCTGTCACGGTGGTGGGCCGGGGCCAGGAGGTGACTGCCTCCAGCTTCCCGGGGTCTGTGGCTACCCCTTCTTCAGACACTATGTGCCCTAGATAGTTGACTGATGACTGGTAGAACTGGCATTTCTCTGCCGAAAGCTTGAGTCCCTCTTCGCTGAGCCTTCTCAGGACTTTTTCCAGTCTTTCCTCATGTTCTTCTAGAGTCTTCCCAAAGACAATGATGTCATCCAAGTACACAAGAACTTCGATGAGGTTCATGTCTCCTACATTTTTCTCCATGAGGCGTTGAAAGGTGGCAGGGGCTCCAGACAGACCTTGGGGCATCCGGTCAAATTCAAAGAATCCCACAGGGGTTATGAAGGCTGTTTTCTCCTTGTCTTCTGGATGCAGAGGGATCTGATAGTATCCACTCTTTAGGTCCATAACGCTGAACCACCTGGCTCCAGACAAACTCTGTAGGGCATCCTCTATCCTCGGGGTGGTATACTGGTCGGGTATCGTCCTCCGGTTGAAAGTCCTGTAGTCTATACACAACCTCAACGACCCATTCTTCTTCCGCACCACCACTATTGGAGAGGCATAGGGGCTCCAAGATTCCCGGATAACACCGGTTCGCTTGAGCTCGGCAAGCTGTTCCCTCAGGTCTTCAAGGTCGGCTAGAGGAACTCGCCTGACCCTCTCCCTGAAAGGCTTGTCTTCCTGCAGGCGGATTCGATGGGTGGCACTCTTCGCACACCCTACATCGAACTCATCTTTAGAGAAAATCTTCCTCCATCTGGTCAACTGGGCTTTTGCTCTCTCTTTCCAGGCCTTTGGCAGGTTCGGGTTCTCCATGCAGAGCTTCTCCCAAACAGTCCTGTCTCCCTCTGTCTTCTCCACATCTTATAAGACAATTGGGGCAGCAGGGCTCACCTGGCCCAGCATCCTGGCGGGGATCTCCATGGGGACACCCATGGTATTCCTGACGCTCACCGGCACCTTACAGTGTGCCTTCTTCAGAGCTCTCACCGGAACCATTTCTGGGATCACTTCTAAGCCTGAGTATTCTTCCAGAGGGTCTGGTTCCAACATGACAAAGGGGCCAGGTTGCTCCCAAGTAAGCTTCACAGTGGCTCTGAGACAGGTTACCTCCCCGGGCTGCAATACTATTCCTTTCTTCTCCAGTCTCCAGACTTTACCCACCCCCTCTTCTGGGGCCTTCTGTTCTAAGACCATTCGCTGATAGGCTGTCTTCAACATTGGGTGTATTCTGGCCACTGTCGAGTTCTTTCCTCCTGCCAGAGGGGCCAGAAGCCTCCGGACCAGGTCCGTGTTTGTCCCTATTATTAGTGAGTTCTTGCTGGCTCCAGGCGGTCAGGGGCACACCACTGCCAGGGTATCAAACACTTCAGCCTTCCCGGCTACTGAGGGGTCGAAGCTCAGTTTAATGGGCAAGTAACCATCGTAGGGGAAACTCTGTGTTCCGATTCCCCATATTTCCAAATCTTCAATTTTCTGGATGGGCAGGTGAGTCAGATGTCTATCATAAAAGTCCCGGTATAACAGAGTCACCTGCGCCCCAGTATCTAAGATGGCTCTCGTGTAGACTCCATCCACTTGAATAGGCACTACGGGGGAGGGGCCTATCAGTTCTTCTGGATAAGACTTCAAAGGGGTCGCTTTCCGTTGATCCCTACATTTTCCTTTGGTCCTTTCCTTCTTGTGTTTGGCTGTTGGCTTTAGTCCCTCTTGGGCTCGGTATGCATTGATCTCCCTCCTCTGTTTATGTGTATATTCCCGCTGAGGGACATTATTTCTCTTTCTAGGTGTGTATTCTCACTGTTCTTCTTCTGAGGGGGTCTACCCCTTTTTCTTCTGGGCTTCTCATTCAGTTTGGGTACAGTGGAGCTCACTGGAGATGATGGGCACCCGGTTGACTCTTTCACCGGGGCCCTCTGGAGTTTTCCGTTAGCTTGCGATTTATTATCTTCTTTTTCTTGGGACTAGAACATACTTTCGCAATATGGCCAACTCCTCCACAGTTAAAACAGACCACATCCCCCCAATCTTGTAGGGAAGTGGGTGCTGAGGTATCTGGGAACAACTCCTTCTTTGGTTCACTATTTTCTATGACCCTTGGATCCTTTGCCATCAAAGAGGTCAGCATCTCCAACACCTGAGACATCTGTGACTTCAGGCTATCTACTTCTGAGTCTCTTTCAGGGGTCATGGCTGATCTGACCATTACCGGCGTAAAAGGGGTATGCACCTTGATCGCTTGCTGATCCTTCTGCAGGGCCTCTTCATCTCTAATGATCTTTACCAGATCAGGGTAATTCAGTGACATGCCTCCTCCAGAGGTTTTAAAGTGGAGCCAGACTGGATCCGAGCGTAGCGCTCCCTTTAAGATCTGCTTCATCCTTGCCAAATCTATGGCTTGGGGTACCATCCCTTTTTTTAGCACGATTTGAAAAAGCATCTTGTTCAGTCTTCTGACATACTCTGACAGCTTTTCTCCTGGCTGCTGAATGGTGTGTTCTAACTGATACACCAGTTTCGTTACTTTCTCCAACTGACCCAACTTTTCTTGTAGCATGGCTAAGCAGTCATAAGCCGTGCAGGCAGCATTTCCAAACCGGAGACTTTTTACAACTTCCGCAGCCGCGCCTTTCAGACTTTCCATCACGCGCTGCTTCTTCTGCGCTTCAGGCACCTCCCATGCCTCTACTGCTGACAAGGCCTGTTCGATCCAGGTATCGAAGTCTTCCTCCCCTACAGGGATGGGCAGCATCCCTGAAAATGTTCTCAGCTTCCGGTAGCTGACACTTTGTGAGCAGATCTTCCAAAGCATTTAAAAGCTCTGGCCCTATGGCTGTAATGGGCGTCACCGGAGGTGTCATCCTTCTCTGCTTCTCTGCTGTATGGGGTATCCCTAGCGGTGATCCCGTTGGGGATGGCGGAGATGACTCCGTCTTCACAGTTATTGTGTGCGCCAGACCATAAGTTTTGTTATCCAGCGCCTGCACACTTTGGCCTTTAAAGTTCCCCGGTACTCCATCCATCCACTCTATAAGTGCATACTGAAACGAGGTGTCTGGGGCTTATTTCAGGTCTATCACCCATGGTGTATTATTTGGGGATAGCGACACTACAAGTCGCTCTGCCGCGCTCACTGACCATTCTTCTCCCGGGAAACTAATGACCACTGACGTGTCTGGGTTTGTCTTGGCTGCTTCGCACCATGCTTTCACTTCTAGCGGGTTCATGCCGGTACTTTTGGCGTGTCTGCTTGCCATATACAGGATCTCGGACCGATGCCCCCACGTGTAGCGATACCCCCAAACTAAGGGATCCGCTGGTTTGCTTTTGGGCCCTGTACACAGCACAGCCAACCCCCGGCAATCTACTCAACCCTTCTCTGGCACAGCTAGTCTAGGGGTGGTGTTTTTGTATAGCTCTATACCAGTTCATGTACAATCCCCCCAATACTGTTCTAACAGTGATAAGATAGATTAATAGACTCCAATACCAGGTTGATCAACTGTAAAAAAAGGTTTACTTGTGAATAAAGGAATTAACGATCAATATCACATATAACACATGCATGCAGAGCCCTGCAGTAATACTAACACTGGTTAACTTTAGTGCACAAACAGTTCTATCTCACACTAACATTTAGCTAGAGTCCCGTTAGCAATATGGCACCCAGCAATACTATCAACTCCCAGTCAGGCCTGACTCAGTTATAGCTCAGTCTTTTAGACAAGGAATCTTTGCATGCAAGATGATCGGTGGTGCACATACAGGAACAATATTTGTAATCCAATAATGGCCTGAGGCAATGTAAGCAACTCCCCGGAGACTATGTAACTCAGTCCCACAACTAGTCTCCTGACAGGAAAAAGGAAAATATAACCCCATGGGCCAAGGCAGTCTATAGGCCTAATAAAGTACTCAGTTGTAGTTGTGAGCAGGTGCTCTCTCACCCCTCCGGACTCGATCCCAGTCCGGGACTCCCACTGCTGTGTCCACACACACACAGGATCTGCCACAGCCTGATCTCCGGTTCACTGACGTCCCTGAAGCAGGTAGATGTCTGCAGCCACACAGGCTCCGCAGCAAGGTGGAAGGGCTCTCTGGAGGTGCGCAAGGCCCAGGTCTCGGGCCTTGCACTCGCAGCAGGTCCGCACAGGAAGTCCTCTTGCCAGCCGCATGGTGTCCAAAGAGGCCGAGCTTGGTCTCGCCCTCCCCTTTTATATCCCACCCATCAGTCTCTGCGGCAGTCCAATGCACCCTGGGTGCCAAACGGGGTTCTGGGTAACGTAGTCCATGGGGCCTCAGCGGAGACCCCGCTACATATTTATTTAGTCTTTTACTGCTTTTTGGTCCACGCTGGGACCTGTAGTCACACGGTGCCAGCACAGGCTTAAAAGCACCAGTCCTTTCAGTTTGCAATCAGGCCAATAGAAGGAGCAGTGGCTCTGAGCGCGTAGCCCAATCAGCCCCTTGCTTCTCCTGTGTGACCCCCTTCCCATGACGTCACGTGGGTTCCACGCTGGACCAGGCCTCATCCTGATGGCCACAGGACAAGCCTGAGGAAAACAGACTCTGCATCTTCTACATCTGTGCAGCCCATGGACCCGGGACAAGGACTACAGGATCTTTACAGATGAGCCTTCCTTTGCTTCCTTTCCTGTAAGTGTGATTGATATTTGTGTCATTAAAATAATCTTTTAATACTGCACTTAGGTGGCGCTTCTTTTTTCTCTACCCCTTCTTGTTTACTACAGAGTCAGCACTCTGAGGACAGCAGCCGCCATCCACCAGCCATATTATCTAATTTTTAACCCTTGAACTGCCTCTTACTATTATTATTTTAAACTGAGTCATTGCTATATCCCCATTTACTTATGCACTTTGTGTTTGCGCTAACAGTTACATTTTCCATTGTGACCAGACTTCCCTGGTTTCCAGGGACAGTCCCCGGATTGAGGACACTGTCCCCGGCTCAAGACTGTCCCCGGATTTGTCCCCAGATTGCAGGGGCGGACTTAGGGTTGCCACATGTCCGGTTTTTGAGACATGTGTCTGGGTCTCTGCCTGCCTCTAACCCAGACAGTGCCTAACCCGACCCGCTTGTGGCTCACTGTGCCGCCATGTCTGCAGTGATTTCTGCTCCTGCCGGCCAAAGTTTCTCCCTCCCATCTTCCCCCCTGCACTCGGCGCCTCCATCCACTCAGTGTGCTACAGATGGGACACGGAGGTGGAACCTCCATGTTGTCGGGTGCTCTGGCTTGTTACAGACGGGACACAGAGGTGGAGCCTCCATCTTGCTTTGGGCTCTGGCTGGCTGCAGGAGGCATACGGAGAAGAGTTGTGCATATTACCTGCTGCTCTTTTGAAAACTGTGTGGAGATTGTGCTGGGAGACTTGTACAGTAAGGCCTCGTACACACGACCGATTTTCTCGTCGTAAACAGTCAAGAAAAGTGCCGCAAGAGTTTTTTTGTCTAGAAAAACGTTCGTGTGTATGGTTTTACGACGAGAAACTTGACGAGAATCTCGACAAGAAAATAGAGAACCTGCTCTCTATTTTCTCGTCAGGAGTCCAGATTTCCTCGTCGTGTTTCTCGTCGGCCTGTTTTGTGACGAGAAAATGGTTCGTGTGTATGCTTTTACGACTCTTCCAAAAGCGCGCATGCTCACAAGCAACTATGAGACGGGAGCGCATCTTCTGGTAAAACAAGCCTTCGTAAAGGAGATAGCACATTCGTCACGCTAAAACGAACTGAAAGCACGAAGACTGAAAAGTGCGAATCGTCTCTTCCCAAACTTTTACTTCACACACGGTAACACGAGATCAGCAAAAGCAGCCCAAGGGGTGGCGCCAAGAAAAAAGATCTTCCCCTTTATAGTGCCGTCGTACGTGCTGGACGTGAGCGCAGAGAACCACGAGGAAATTGGGAAATGACAGTGTGTACGCATAGAAAGCTTGACGAGAAAATCGACAAGCTTAACAAGAATCTCGTCGAAAAAAACGACGTGTTTTTTACGACGAGAAAATCGGTCGTGTGTACGAGGCCTTAGTGTTTGGGGTATTGTGTATGTCAGGAATTCAACCATCCATACAGTCCTCCATATTACCTGCTGCTCTCTTGAAAACTGTGCGGAGATTGTGCTGGGAGACTTGCAGAGTAAGTGTTTGGGGTATTGTGTATACAGTTCTTCAACCCCCCCATACACCATCCATTCTAAATTCTAAGAAGTATCTTTTTTTTATCTCTTGGATGAAAAGTGAGAAATTAACTCTATCTATCTACTCTATCTCTAACTATATCATACAATTATTCCATAAACACATACCACATACACTGAATATATAATTTGAGGAAAATATGCTTATTAAATCGTTTATCATTTGTCCAAAAAAAAAAAAATGTCCCCGGATTTCATTTTTTAAATCTGGTCACCTTATGATAAGTGTATTCAGCAATAGCGTTGTGGGAGGGATTCCCCCACCCACAAACCACTGGTTGAAGGAAAGAAAATGACTCGTGTATGGCCAACCTAAGTACCTGCATTTGACATGGTATTAGCCTCCTGTATAGCACATCACAAGGAGTTGTAGCAAGGTCTTTTACCTCTTGTGGTCTAATGAGGACCTCTAAGGCCAAAAATAGCTGACATCCTTCAATATGTGGTGGTTTGTGATGCATAATGGGTGCAAAGATGGTGAAAGTCATAGGGGCGCCAGACACTTCTTGGATGTAAAAGAGGTTTTATTTCTTTTGACAGTTCTTTTTATATATTTTGGGGGAAAGAGGGTTAGGGCCAGGACACCCTTAGATAGTTTCAAACTCAATTGGCAGACTCTGAGACTTCAATAGGAGAACAGCCGTGCAGGGAAAGGCCCAGCAAGAAGCCACATCTGCACTTCCAGGAATACTGTCTCCTATGGTAACAGCCCTTTAACAGTTCCTAACTCAAGCGTAATAGTTCTTTCAGCTCCACTACAACTGCACCTTGTAGTCCTTCAATACTGAGGTCATGGTCTCTTACTAGACCCACTGATTCACTGACTATGAATCCCTTGAGATCCTCCAAGGTTTGCGGTGGTATCCCCTCAAGCGTCACCCCCGCTTCTCTGCTGGGTCCCTAGCTTGGCACTCCAGATACTCCTCAAGCTTCACCCCTGCTAACTGGCTTAGTCCCTGGCTTGACACACAAGGCTGCTCTGCAAACGTCTCCTCCTCTGATTGGGTCCCTGACTTGATCACCGCCTGAAGTTTCCCGATTCATGAGAATATGGTTCCGGTACTTGCTTCAGTGGTCCCTGGTAAAGGCGATTGATACCTTTGTGGCGACAGCTTCTCTTCTACCTCCGACCACTGGCAGGTTCTCCAGCCGGCAGAACTGGCACTTCTGGTTGGACTGCAAGCCGCAATCCCAACCCTGCACTGCTCTCTCACTTCTGGATAGGTCCTCACACATCCTAGCAGCCAGATAGGCCCAATCTCCGGCCTAGCAGCCCAGGGCGTATAACACACGTCCACCCAGACAGCTGTCCAGGTGGCACAGAACACAGATCATTTGACTCCACCCAAATATATAGGTTCTCCCTGCAGGCCAAAGGATTCAAGAAAACCCCTGCCCATTGGCTGAGATACCCCATATACCCATAACCTGACCTTGAGTTGTCCTTCTCATATCTTTTTTTTTTTTGTCTTTTATCCTTATCATAATTCATTCTTTATTAATTTTTCTTTCTAATATAAACAATTCATAAAAAAAGAAACAATTAAGCATTTCTACATCATAAAATTAATAAATATGCAGCAAGTAAGGACACATTAGATAATATACTAAAAACACCTAAGGGAAAAGAGATAACTGGGCCGAGGAACCTATTTCCCATTTGTTCTTCCACCTTCCAGTGTTGTAAACACAATATTACTCATTACTTCCCCCCCCCCCTCTTTTTCCTCCCCTCCTTTCATCCCTCACGTAGTCTCATTACAATTAGCTTCCTAAAGCAATTCTCTCGCCCGTTCTCTCTTTTTCCTTGGCTTAACCAGTCGAATTAAAGAAACATTGCACCGCTGAGTCATCAAATGTGCGACTTTCCCGTCAGATATTCTATTTTCCAGCCCTGCTATTCATTTTACCCTCTAGGGAGGGGAACCCATTTTTTCCAACCAAGGTCTCCACATCTTCTCAAATCCCCTAAGGTTACCTCTTTTTGTATAGACTGCTCTTTCTTTACAGATGGTCTCGTTTATTACCCTGATCCAATCTCTTACTGCTGGGGGTATTGTCGCCTGCCATCTCATAGCTATTATTTTTCTGGCTTGGAACAAACATCTCAATATTGCAACTGTGGTACTCTTCTGCTCCTCCCATTGCTTCCTATATTCCAGTATACATAATGTGGCATCCATTTCTAGTACTATTCCAAATGTATCACTCACGGCATTAAGCACTCCCTCCCAGTACCGAAACAACTTTGGGCATCGCCACACCATATGTATAAGATCTCCGGACCCCTGGCATCTAGGACATTTATCATCTGATCTTCTACCCTACTTGAACAGACGCTTGGGAGTGTAATAAGCTCTATTTATCAACATCAGGTGGGAGACTTTCTGCAGGGGTGAAACTGATACCATTGGTCCCATCTCTAGGATTCTCATCCATTGCTCCTGTGTTATTTCCCCTATATCCTCTTCCCATCTCTCTTTTACCTTCCGGAGTTTAAGCCCGGTGTTAACTTTTTTGCTTATCTGTCTGTATATTTCGGATATAAGACCCTTAGTTGAGCATTTTGTTCCATTCTAAGGTTTGTGTCCTAAATTGGGCTTTAAGGGCATGCCCCACCTGGAGGTAAGTAAAAAATGAGTGTTGTGGTATGTTAAATTCCTGTCTCAAGTCCAAGAATTTCTTAAAGGTATTGCCATCATACAGTTGTCTCATCCTTTTAATACTGTGTATTTCCCATTCTCTGACCTTTCCTAGCTGGAGGATTTCCTGCAGGTTACTGTTATTCCAAAGGGGAGTGTAATCAGTTAGCCCTGTGTATCCCATCAGTTTTTTAACTGTTTTCCATATTTTGGTTATCATTTTTATTATTGAATTCCTATAACAGAATGAATCCGCCTCTAGTACTTCAATAATTGTATTATGTAATGCTCCATTTAACATTATTCTCCCATTAGGGGTATCTCCTCCCGGGGTGTCACATCCCATTAGATGTTGCAGTTGTGCCGATAGATAATAACTCTCGGGGTGAGGTAATTAATGCCAGGCCTCCCTCCATTGCCGGCAGTTGCATTGTATGAAGTCGGATCCTGGCTTGTCCCCCTTTCCATATTAACTCTCTGAAAGGGATTTCAATTTTATTAAATTACACTTTATTAAACCATTTTTTACATATACAGGCTGGAGAATTGTGCAATATATACAGCAATTGTGGCTGCCAGATCATCTTAATTAGGCTACATCTAACTGCCGCCGACAAGGGAAACCGTTTCCGGATGTAAATTTTTTGTTTGAATTTGGCCAGTCTTTCGTCACCGATATCCCCAAGTATCTTAGTGTATCTACTACCGCCAATTGTGGCATTCCTGGCACTATTACTTCTCCAATCGGGTCCACCGGTAATAACTCAAATTTTTCCCAATTTATCTCTAGGCCTGTAAATCTACCAAATTCCTCCACTATACTCATTGCTTTTACCAATGATTGCTCCATATCTCCCAGGAAGAGAAGGATATCGTCCGCATATAACACAATTCTTTCATCTCCTGTCTTCCTCTGGAAGCTGGATATCTCAGAGCTAGATCTTATGAAGATGGCTAAAGATTCCATCGCTAGGGCGAAGAGCAGGGGTGACAAAGGGCACCCTGTCTTGTCCCTCTCTCCAATACAATCTTTTCCGAGAGTTCATTATTAATACTAAGCCTGGCACTAGGGTTATCATAAAGCTTTTTTACCCATCCAATAAATATGGGGCCAAGTCCAAATGTCCCCAATCCCCTCCAGATATAGCCCAATTCCACACTATCGAAAGCTTTAGTCACATCCAGTGACAACACGGCTCTTGATCGCTCATTCTCCTTCGGGGTTTGTAAATTTAGAAATGTCCTTCTAATATTCATACTAGTAGATCTATTAGCTATAAATCCCGTCTGATCTGGGTGGATCAGTTTTGAAATAAGTCTATTAAGTCTATTAAGCCTAGCTGCTAAAACCTTAGCCAATATCTTAGCATCCGAGCATAAGAGAGAAATTGGTGTATATGCTACGGGGTCCTCCCCTTCTTTTTGTATAACTATAATAGTTGCCTCCAACATCAACGCAGGAAGTCTTCCCTCCGTGGCCGCTCCATTTAATACTTTTATGAACTCTGGAAGTAATATTTCTCCGTAGTATTTATATACCTCAGTCGGATGCCCGTCTGGGCCATGCGACTTTTGGTTTGCCATGTCAGCTACTGCCTGCTGAATTTCTACAAGAGTTATTGGAGTTTCTAATTCATCCCTTTCCTCTTGTGTGATAGTTGGTATCTCTATCTTCCCCAGGAAATCTTCCATTTCTCCTCCCCCCACCCTCTGAGCGGTATAGAGTTTTTTATAGTACGCCCTAAAGATCTGTACTATCTCTGAGGTATTTGTTGTAATCTCTCCTCCAGTCGATCTGATAGCCCGGATAGTAGAGGGGGGGGAGTTAGACTTCACCAATTGCGCCAGCATCTTTCCTACGCTTTCGCCCTCTGCAAAGAAAGACTGCCGCAAGAAGAGTCGTCTAGTCTCAACTTTCTGTATAATTGCTATCTTATAATCTTGTTGTTTATCTAGCCATATTTTTTTCCTCCCCAGTGTTGGATCTATTACATAATAATTGTCCTCCTCTAATGCCTCTCTACGGGTATTTTCCTCCCATTCTCTGGCTTTTTTATAAAATTTGGCCACCTGCTGGATCAGGATACCCCTGAGATACGCCTTCAGGGTATCCCAGAGTATCCCAGTCGCTGCGGTGCCTTCATTAAATTCTACAAAATCCCTCAATTCAGGCAGGACCTCATCTGTTTTCTTGATTAACTCGAGCCAGTATGGGTTTATTTTCCACTCTCTTAGGGCTTTTTTCCCCCTAGGTTTAAGGTAAGAACCATTGGGGAATGATCTGACACTCCTCTTGGCAAGTATACAATCTTTCCCATAATCTGCAGTGCTCTATTATTCCCCAAGGCCAGATCCTGGAGAGTGTGGAATACAAGCTTGAGTAGCAGGAATATTGCTGGACGCCCGGATTCCGCACTCGCCACATGTCTATCAGCCCTACTTCCTCCAGAAGTTGACTCAATCGGCTCTTCTCTATAGGCTCGGGATGCACCGGTGCGGGAAACCTATCAACCTTTTTGTCCAAGACCTCATTAAAGTCTCCTACCACCATAACCAGCACTTCTTCCTTACCCAACATAAATTCATTTACTCTAAACAATACATCCATTTTAAAAGGTGGAGGGATATAGATGTTTGCCACTATATACATTCTATTATCAATTGAGCAGTATTAAAAAATATATCGGCCGTTCTCATCTATGCAGGTCTGTCTGCAGCAAAAACTCACCCCAGCTCTCACCATAATACTTACTCCTTTAGAATATGAGGAGCATACTGAATGATACTGAGTTGGATATTTTTTGCTCTGTAATTGCTGGGTTGTATACTTTTTTAAGTGTGTTTTCTGCAGACAGACCAGCTCTACCCCATATCTCTCCAGCATAGAGAACACTACTGCTTTTTTAGCTGATGTCCTCAAACCCCTGACATTCCACGAACCTATATTTAATGTTTTACTTTGCATATGGGAGCAGGGGGTATATCATGAGCTGCCGAGGGTACCTATTCAAAAATAAATTCATACATAATACATAACTAATCACTACCCTGGAATCCTTTGTTTTGTGTTGAAATCCCTGTGTATACTTCTCTTTTACAATACTTTTCATAATTTTTAGCACAGCAATCCAAAAAGTGTATATACAATCAAAAATAATTTTCTTGTGAGTTTCAAACATTATTTTACTGTACCAGTGATTGTCCCCTTGTGTTTTATATTGCAGCCTCCTAGCGTGATTCCCTGTACTATTCTTTTGTCCTGTGTCCTTAATTCTTAAGCTCTCATTTGATCCATATTTTACAAGAGTTAGTAAACAATCTATTCCTGTGTCCCTTAACCTCTCCCACCCCCCCTTTCCACTCTCCCCCTCCCACCCTTCCCCCCCTTCCCCCCCCCTCCACCTATCTTGGTGTCCCCCTAGGGGTTTTTAGTGACCGTTTCCCACACCACCTGTTCCTCATATTCACTCCCTTCCAACCCCATTCATCATGTGTGCACATCTGTCTCACCCCCCCCCCCTAATTTATTAATTCACAACATGAGACAAAAAAAAGAAACAACATAAGAAACTACCTGTGCTGGGTAGAGAAGGACGTATGTCAGCTTATGTTTTTGTAGCGTAAGTAAAGTGCCATTAAAGAAGACATTTCTCGCCTCTCTTGCTTTCTGCAGCAATGTCACTTTGTCCCTATAATTGATCAATTTCAGCAAGAGCGGCCTGGGGTACCCCCCTGCTGGTGGGGCCCTAAATGGGACTCTATGTGCTCTTTCAATTGAGAACGTTGTTGAGAATGTCTCTCTTCCGAAAAGTTCAATGAGTCAATTTTCCAAAAATTCTATAGGGTTGGGACACTCACTCTTTTCTGGCAACCCCACCAATCTGACGTTATCTCTTCTGAGCCTGTTCTCCATCTCGTCCATTTTTGACACATATCTGCTCATCTGTTCTTTCAGGTTTTTCACCTGATTTATTCATGGGAATAAGTCATACTCTAATTGGCTTGTCCTCCCCTCCAGGGCAGTTGTTCTCTCTGCTGTTTTTTGTAGGTCTTGCCGGACCAATATCAAATCCTCCTTTACTTCTTTCATTTGGTCACAAAGTTCATTTAATGTGCACTTGCATGCATTCACGAGTAAAAAAAACATCTTTTAATGTCGGTTCTTTCTCTAGGGGTATACACGGCTCGGCTGTTGCACCTGTACTTTGTTCTATCGACCCCGGAGTTTTATTGCTTAATGTTTTTGTTATTAGGGATGCTGTTGCGCCCTGTGATACTGTAGCTGTTGGTTTCCCTTGGCTTTTTCTATCTGACGTACCTCCCTGTTGTGCTTTAAGCTGTGTCGCCTTTTTTGTTATCGTCTGGGCAGGGGTATGGGCATATTGCTCCAATTTAGCCGCGGCCGCAGCCTGCTGTGAGCTCTTCTCTTTCGCGGAGCGTAGATGCTGCATCTCTGCATTTTCTAATTGGGGAAAAGGCGTTTATGTCCTGGGCTCACCAGGTATCGCAAAATCCCCACAGAGCAAATCACTTAATTCTAGTTATTGCACTCTAATACAAAAAAAAAACAGAAGTTGCCACCAGGAGTTGATGAGTGCGAATTTTAAAGCACAAACAAAATACCACCAAAAATTGCTATGGGTCTGTGATATATTACCTTCCTTTTTCTAGTCCCAAAGAGGAGCCATCCATACAGATTCAGCCCAGTGTGGACAAAGAGATGAAAAAAAATGTTCAAAAATGCGAAATATATACAGCAAAATACAGCAAGCCTCAGCCCTAGCAGTAACACACTTGTCCATACAGTCTATTTCAAACTATTCAGTCAGTTCAGTCCAAGACTGCATGGACCTGATCTTAGGCTGTTTCAGCTGTTTCTTTTCCCAGTATGTCACAGTTTCCCAGTCCACATATCACCTTACCCTTTCTACTCACATGACCTTCAGATGATTAGTGATGTGGTGGCTAGCAGGGATCACTCAGGCTGAATGTCGAGGCTCCAAGAACGATCCTTTTAGCTGGAGGGGGGTTCCCCTATTCCAGGGTACATGGGCTCATAGTTTGGCCAGGGAGCGAAGTTCAGATTCAGATTTTCCACTTTCTCCACAGCAAAAGCTCAGCTCAGACGTTCCTCGGATTCTCAGGTGTTAAAGCAACTCTGGGCTGGTCTCTCACACCCCTCGGCTTCCTGCCACTGCCGCCGCCTCCCCCCTCACATGTCCGTGCTCAGCAACGCCGCGGGACTTTACGGCTTATCCCGCCGCGTATCAGACCCACCAACGGCGAGAGAGAGGCAGGAGAGAGGCAAGTATGGGCCGATACGGGCAGGCTGTACGGCTTAATATGCTGTCACAAGGTTTCCCCAGCCGAGGTCATCTCGATCAGTCCACGGCAGATACATCAAACATAGGGCGGGCGGGAGTAGACACACACACACGCTCTCGCCTCTCACTCCTCACTCCATCCGGTCATGCCCCCGTCCTTCTCATATCTAGTACCACCAAGTGCCCGGCCACCTAGTGGTAGAAGAGAAAAGTACAAGGCCAAACGTAGAGAGAAATCAATAGATCCCTATTAATTGACCAAGATAACTAGTCTTGGCAAGTAAATTTGTGAGGTGCTCCCTGACTAAACTTTAGGGTGCTACATCGTCAATCAGATGTGCTGCACAGCAATACAGGTAAGCAGAGCGAAAGAGAGATGAGCTCATCAGCGTGCTGCTGTGGAGAAGGAACCTGCAAGCAAAAGTGAAACTGCAGTAGACAGGGCTGCTAAGGTGCTAGATAGGGCTGATGCAAATCCTTTGGCAAGTAAAACAGCTTTCCTATTTGTATTTAATCTGTGTATTTAGCATCAGTAGTGTATTTAGCATCTGAATCTGTGTATTTACCATCAGCAGTGACAGAATGACATGGGAGAGTGCGTCTTTGGTGGAATTGCTCCCTTTCTGGGCTGAACGCTGACACATCTCGTTTACTAATGACGGGGCAGTGAGGGAACAGTATCCTGCTGGCCCTGCTACCGAAGAAGAATTTTCATAGAGACTGGCAAGCAGTTTTATGTGATCTTGACACTGGCAGTTCATCATGTAACATCAGCCTAAAAGTGCCACATTCCTCCAACATATTGCAGGTTGAAACATTTGTATGCATAATTGCATATCAAGTGCGGTAGACACAAACTGCTGAAAAAATTTATCGTGTGCTAAATTACTGGATTTTGAATATGTTTGTAATCTGTACTATATTTCTGATTTAGTTCATGTTCACACTAATTTCATCTTAAATAGGCACTTTGGGCTGTATTCTACTCCCATAAGTAGACAAATATTTCCTGATTATAAGTGGATTGTTTTAAATTTTTTCTTTGTTGAACCAAATAGGTATTTGTTCAGTCCATTGGGTTCATGACTCCTTTTTGGCACTGTCCTTTAGTTCTTGCACATGCAGCTTCTTTTCATTCTGTCTGCGAGTCAAAGGCCAGTCTTTCATCTCCTCTATCTGCCTAGAATCCGATTAACATCTTGTGCTGCGTCCCATCTAATAGACAGTTATACTAGCCTTATGTCAGGCTGGTTACAATATGGAATATTTTGTAGCTGCAAAAGGTGAAATATCAAGTCATAGAGAAATCATTTTCTCCAAAGTGGGACACAGGCTAATAACCAGTGGCCCTCTTTCAGAACAGAAGGCATGTCAAGACACCGAAAAAACAGCAAGTGCCTGACTTTAACTCGGCTGAATTTAGCATGGCGTGAAATGATTTTAGTGGTTTGATGTATATGTGTTGGGCACAGAGAATGCACCAACCAAGCCTAGTGTAACCTGATTATTACATAGGCAGGGACAGAAAGTCTCACTTGTACATTGGAATATCATCATGTTTTGTCATACAATAGTGCATTTTTAAATTGAGATCTTAATGGCAGGACTATTTGAATAAATGACTCTTACTGCATTGGTAGCGGGATAGATTGATGACACTCTCTAATAAGACAAATAGGTCATTCCAAGATGCTGTACATGTATATAGAACAATATAAAATAACTCCAAATTAACTCTAGCAGCATTGCTCTGTTTATGAGAGTAAAGCGTTGAAAAGAGAAAAGGAAAATGTTAATCTCATATTAATGTTAATCGTCTGCTAGTGCCATTTGTCACATCTGCTTCATTCATGCAGTTCCAGTTCCATTGGCTATCATGAAATAGAACTAATCATGCAGTTTGTATGAAGCTTAACACACATTTAACTAGCCAAAAATGCACAAAATAAACATGTAACACTTCTTGTAACTCAGAAGTCTTTTGCTGCCAAACTGCCAGATTGGTAAAAAGTCATCCAAGAGGTTTTTCGATCAGTGTGCCGCACAATGATCTTGTTTAATCTCTAAGTGCTGCAATTTAAACTTTTCACATTGGGGGAAAGGTAACAATTTCCAACAATAGATAATATAGGTAATATATTTTATTATGAAATGGAAGAGACACATGTGGGGAGAGCGAATGGCACCGCGCACCCCGATTGATAGAGAAATGGGAATGCCCACCGGTGGGGTTTTAATGCAGCGAAATTGAGCAAAAAGCTACGGTATAAGTAAAACGTTTATTGAATATGTACATGGGATTACAAACAAGTTGGAGCTCTAATAAAGAAAACTATATGCATATACACACAGGATGTAAAAACACACCATGGACAAACACAGCATTGCTATACAGTTGTACATGTCAAATACATCTGTATATGTTCTTGACGCGTTTCGATCACGAGGGATCTTCTTCAGAGTGTATGTGGTTTGCTGCAAAGAATTATATAGTGAATATCAATTCATTACCTGGGTGTATGCCCAATGGTAAAAGACACGGAGTATATAATTGCCAATTGGATGTGTGTTAAAACCTAGCTTCCAATCAGAGCTCCGCCAAAGAAGGATGCTTCCAGGGATCCAGCAGCCCCCCAGCCACCCAACATCCCGGAACCCGGCGCCACCAAGAAACAGGTGCGACCTACAGGGAGCCATACCGGAGGGGGGAAGCCCCACGCGGGGCGTGCACAGACAGATGGCCAGCACCTGTAATGGACATCAAGGGCATCAATGTAGGATGCATTATTAATGCTTCCATACAAAATTGTATTATATGACATCTTGTTGTGTAGGCAGGTAGGAGATCCGTAAAGTTATGCCCTTCCATTAATATATGTTTGGATAGTAATACATTTGGATAGTTATATAGTGGTAGAATCTATTAATTTGATATATTCAGCGGTGAATGGGTAAGGTGTATATGTGAGGTGGTGAGGTGATGGTTGGGACGTGTAATGTGGGGTGCTTATAGGAGTGAGGTGAAAAAAGATGAAGAAATTCCAAAAGCAACACAAAGTAAATAAGAGAATAAATACAAAAAAGGGGGTGTGAACTGGTAAGGTGTGAGCGTGAGATATGAAGTGTGATGGAATGGTGTGTGGTGTTTCGAGAGTGATGGAATGGATGTGTAGATTAAACAAATTGTATGTATTAAACCAGGTGTGTTGAATGTGGTGAATGTGAAGTGATACGCCCATATCCAAATCCCAGCAGAGTATCAAAGAGCTAAATCCATTGATACTGGAAGGTCCCCGGCCAAGGCCTGTGCCAGGGAAAACGACCATTACCTGCGGAGTTGTTTAAAATAGTATCTATTATGCATATAAGATGTTACCCAAAGGGAGGGGAAGGAGGGCAAAGTGACAATCAGCCTATGTAGGCTGGTGTACTTACGATAGTTCGGACCTTCTGATCTGCCGTGTTAGGGAGCTTGGGATCAACATGAGATATACCCAGCTTCCTGTTGTGGTTTATATGTTGTCCTCAATTAAGGGAGGATGTCCTAAGATGGTCCTCAGGCGCTCTGCCCCCATCCATGCGACGCCCCGCAATGGCGACCCTCCCTGGATGACTCCCTTGGCGTCCTGGAAGGACGGCTGTCCCCGACCACTGACGTCACCTCCGCCGCAAACCACATGGCGTCCCGACGTCACACGGGTGCATGAGGATTGTGCACGCATGAGTGGCGCAGAGACGCCCGGAGGGGATCGGGGATGCCGTCGGCAAGAGGGGACGCCCATGGAGGGAAGACAGAGGGGAACTCCGCCGTCCATTGGGCATACTAGGAGCACAGGGCCCTGCGCTCCTCCCCCTTGCCAGGAGGCCGCACCTGTAGGCGGCGCCAACATGGCGAAAACGACGGCAGGCGGAGAGGCAATGGATTGACCCCAAAAAGACAATTTCAATGGAAGAGCTCATATGGAGGCCAGTGTGTGGTCACATTGTGCATACAAGTGCAATACGCACAAATACTTCAGTGTAATGAAAAAGAAATTGATAAATGTACATACATGTTATTGGCAATAAACTGGTATATAAATTATTATATTGATCTTGAACCTGGGGCTGGAGATTAATGGTTGAGAATTCAATGCTATCCATTAGGCATTGGACAATCAGGTATGTTGTATTGGTAGGAAAAACGTATTAATGTTTTTGCGATTATCTTCGCTAAGACATTGCTTCATTTTAAAGGGGGGAGGATTGAATTGTACTCCAAGCCCCCTATGGGGGACCAGTGGAACTTTCTCAGCCCACTGATCGCCTTGAAAATCGCTCATCATTTAAAAACAACGTATAGTGCCTGAAAAAGTTGAATAACAGAAGAACCATCAATTCTACCAGCTCCAGTATTCGCTCTCATGTGTTTTGAGGGGGAAGGGGTGTTTAGCCACCCAAATTGTACTTAAAATGGAGGAGACACATGTGGGGAGAGCGAATGGCGCTGCACACCCCGAATGATAGAGAAATGGGAATGCCCCCCGGTGGGGTTTTAATGCAGCAAAATTGAGCAAAAAGCTACGGTACAAGTAAAAGGTTTAAATGGAATTACAAACAAGTTGGAGCTCTAATAAAGAAAACTATATGGATATACACACAGGATGTAAAAACACAACATGGACAAACACAGCATTGCTATACAGTTGTACATGTCAAATGAATCTGTATATGTTGCTGACGCATTTCAATCACGAGGATTCTTCTTCAGAGGGTATGTGGTTTGCTGCAAAGAATTATATAGTGAGTATCAATTCATTACCTGGGTGTATGCCCAATGGTAAGAGACACGGAGTATATAATTACCAATTGGCTGTGTGTTAAAACCTAGCTTCCAATCAGAGCTCTGCCAAAGAAGGATGCTTCCAGGGATCCAGCAGCCCCCCAGCCACCCGACATCCCGGGACATGGCACCACCAAGAAACAGGTGCGACCTACAGGGAGCCATTCCGGAGGGGCGAAGCCCCACGCGGGGCGCGCACAGACAGACGGCCAGCACCTGTAATGGACATCAAGGGCATCAATGTAGGATGCATTATTAATGCTTCCATACAAAAATCCCTCTTGGTGGCGCCGGGTTCCGGGATGTCGGGTGGCTGGGGGGCTGCTGGATCAATAAACCTTTTACTTATACCGTAGCTTTTTGCTCAATTTCGCTGCATTAAAACCCCACCGGGGGGCATTCCCATTTCTCTTTCCCCATATATTTTATTATGACCACACAACTGGAACCAGCAACATTTCCTGTTTGAAGAGCCTACTGCTGTTCAACAGAGCGACAAAAACCAATAGATTTTTACATTTTGCTTTCTTGCTATGAGTTTTAATATGTTTTGTTCCGTTTGGGCAGCTAACATGATCAGAATTAGGGATGAAATACAGTTGTGCTCATAAGTTTACATACCGTGCAGAATTTATGATTTCTTGGCCATTTTTCTGAGAATATGAATGTTAACACAAAAACTTTTCTTTCACTCATGGTTAGTGTTTGGCTGAAGCCATTTATTATCAATCAACTGTGTTTACTCTTTTTAAATCATAATCACAACAGAAACTACCCAAATGACCCTGATCAAAAGTTTACATACCCCAGTTCTTAATATTGTGTATTGCCCCCTTTAACATCAATGACAGCTTGAATTCTTTTGTGGTATTTGTGGATGAGGCTCTTTATCTGCTCAGATGGTAATGCTGCCGTGTCTCTTGGTTCCTGTAAATTCTTGTGCTGTCTTGCATGAACTGCATGTTTGAGATCTCCTCAGAGTCACTCAATGATATTGAGGTCAGGAGACTGGGATGGCCCCTCCAGAAACGTCACTTTATTCTGCTGTAGCCAATGACAGGTCGACTTGGCCTTGTGTTTTGGATCATTGTCATATTGGAATGTCCAAGTACGTCCCATGCGCAGCTTCCTGACTGATGAATGTAAATGTTCCTCCAGTATTTTTTGATAACATACTGCATTCATCTTGCCATCAATTTTGACCAAATTTCCTGTGCCTTTGTAGCTCACACATCCCCAAAACATTAACGATCCACCTCCGTGTTTCACAGTAGAAATGGTGTACCTTTCATCATAGGCCTTGTTGACTCCACTTCAAATGTAGTGTTTATGGTTGTGGCCAAAAAGCTCAATTTGTTCTCATCACTCCAAATGACTTTGTGCCAGAAGATTTGAGGTGTGTCTCTGTGCTGTTTGGGGTATTGTAAGAGGGATACTTTGTGGCATTTGCGTAGTAATGGCTTTCTTCTGGCGACTCGACCATGCAGCTAATCTTTCTTCAAGTGCCTCCTTATTGTGCATCTTGAAACAGCCACATCACATGTTTTCAGAGAGTCCTGTATTTCACCTGTTATTTGTGGGTTTTTCTTTGCATCCCGAACAATTTTCCTGGAAGTTGTGGCTGAAATTTTAGTTGGTCTACATGACCGTGGTTTGGTTTCAACAGAACCCCTCATTTTCCACTTCTTTATTAGAGTTTGAACACTGCTGATTGACATTCTCAATTCCTTGGATATCTTTTTATATCCCTTTCCTGTTTTATACAGTTCAACTACCTTTTCCCACAGATCCTTTGACAATTCTTTTGCTTTCCCCATGACTCAGAATCCAGAAACGTCAGTGCAGCACTGGATGAAAGATGCAAGGGTCTGTCAGGAGTCCAGAAACTTTTTGACCTTTTATACACACACACTAATTACAAGCAAACAGATCACAGGTGGTTACCTTTAATAGCCATTCAAACCCCTTTGTGTCAACTTATGTGCATGTTATCAGGCCAAAATCACCAGGGTATGTAAACTTTTGATCAGGGTAATTTGAGTAGTTTCTGTTGTGATTATGATTTAAAAAGAGTGAACACAGTTGATAGATAATAAATGGCTTCAGCCAAACACTAATCATGAGTGAAAGAAATGTTTTTGTGTTATCATTCATATTCTCTGAAAAATGGCTAAGAAATCATAAATTCTGCCAGGGTATGTAAACTTATGAGCACAACCGTATGTCTGCCAATCGTAGGCTGGCCATAGATGGGAAAATATATCCCAAAGTTGGGTAGATAACTGCCCATCTTTGAATGAGCTGCATGACCACTGGGGTCCAGTCTTTAACAATGTGAGAGCACAGTGCTTTAATTCAACGTCCAAAATTTTTATTATCCCCCACACATTAGTAATTGTAAAGGATGTTCAAAATCAGGTCATTATAAAGACCATACTAATGTTACTCCTTTGAGTTTTTTTACACGAAACGCGTCGGGAAACATGGGATGCAGACATATGTTTACACCACACCATCAACTTTGATATTCTTTTACTGATTATTTATGATGTTATTGCTTTTATACTAATTGTTTACTTTCCTCGCATGCGCTGTTTTGATGTCTCATGTACATAGATTTATCACTGTATGTATCCACTAATCAATCCAGACCACCACGTAGCACAAGTTGTTACACATACATGTACTCTTGATGCCCTAGTACACACACACATACATATGGGTGTGTGCACTATTATGGAAGGATGTTCATTATAATGTCTTTTTTGTGGTGTTTGTTCTATTGATATGTTCACTACATTTTTGTGATTAATAAATATGTAACTTTGATTCACGTACCTCCACTTTGTCTATGGCCTCATTCAAAGTCCCAACCTCCCACCTGTATTCTTTATCCAGGGAGGGAGGCACACCACATATGTGCCTCATTCAAAGTCCCAAACCTTCCTGTTTCTCTTGCATTAGGGATGGAGGCCAATTGACAAGGTTGGCAGTGTCCCCCTGCCACCCATGTGTGAGGTACGTAAGCCCCAGACGGCAATGTACCTTCTGGTTCTTACACAATCTGGACACATCCACCTTGTATCAATGATTACAATGCAGCACAGATGCAACTTGTCATCATTCTGTGACCGATACTTGGCCCTATATGCCGTTTTTTTTTTATGTGCCTGTTTCCCGGGAGCTGCGATGCACTCTGTGTGCCCCCTCCCTCTCTCTTCCGCCCTGTTTAGGGCCGGGGGTGTCGTGTCGGCATGGGGGGCAGGCGGTTACCCACAGCGCATCGGCGCCACGCTTTCTGCATCATGTGTGACGTCATTCCTGGCGCCATCACGTGGAGCATGCGTTATTCCATCGGGGCCGGCCAGCTGAGAAATATGGGCTTCCTCCACAGACGGTTTCACCGCTGATGTTGGAGCCCCTCCTTGCATGTGCCATGCCTGCGTGACACTGGTGGAGGTAGGCGTGCACACAGGCGGGCGGGTATTTACGGTGCCTTCCCCAACACAGCCTGGATGCTGCAAACTGGAGACGTTACACCTCACCACAGGACTTTTTCTATCTCTGGGATGCATGTAAGATGTCTATGGTCTTCTTACTTTATTTCTTGCCTGTTAGCCAGATACTTTTCTTCACCAATTGGTCTTGGTGAACTGGGACTGTTAACTGATGTCTTCTACTCTATCCATACCATACTTCATGGCTACTTGGTTGTGGTTCACACTCTCTCTATTTCCATCAATGAGCACAGACCTTTTTGATTAGCCTTCTGCTATGAGGTCTATACTATCTTCCATGATCTCTTCAGTCTACTACCATACACTGAATTTGTGTCCCTTTACTCTAGATTTCATCTGGCAGTCCCCACTGGCGCAGCACCTGGTACTATCATACTTCCCAGCAATCTGATTCCTGTGTATGGTGGGGGGTTTCTGTGTATGTGTCCCGTTGGCATGCTGCCTCTCACCTCAGCTCCCGGGACAGACCAACACCCTGGCCTTGGCCTTTTCAGCCACTAATTCCTATTTCTGGCACCCCATGTAAGTATTTGGGTTGGGCTGCATTGCCTTTCCCTGTCACCCTTATTTTCTATTATACTAATTATTTCCTTATACCTCATAGATATCTCTGTACATCCGCCCCTGATGAGTGTTTTTTTACACGAAACGCGTCGGGCAACATGGGATGCAGACATATGTTTACACCACACCATCAACTTTGATATTCTTTTACTGATTATTTATGATGTTATTGCTTTTATACTAATTGTTTACTTTCCTCGCATGCGCTTGTAGCGCTACCCCCAGTTAAGAGAGCCGCTGGTTTGATTTCAGGCCCTGAGTACAGCTCCACCAACCCCCGGCAATCTTGTCTAGTCTCCTATGGCACAGTTAGTCTAGGGATTCTACTTGTATCACAAGCAGACAGTATTTCAAGGGTAACCTCTTTGGTCTGAGACAACACACTAATGCGAAAGATCAAATATAACGGTTTTACTTTTCTATTAGAAGGCATAAGCAGAACATAACACATACAACTTGCTTACAGAGCCCTGCAGCATTTGGTATAGCACACAATAATGGCGCAGCGTGGTAATCCTCCACGCGCAGCTATTATGGTGTACGCGCCCTGTGGCGCACTAAACAATAGTCTATCTCCCCTCCCTGGTCAGGCCTGACACAGAATAAATCTCAGGCCTCGTACACACGGCCGAGATTCTCGTCGAAAAAAACATGTCGTTTTTTTCGATGAGATTCTTGGACAAGAAAATTGTCCCGGCCGAGAGTACACACGCTCGATTCAAAGAACCAGCGGTTCTTTGAATGGAGCGTACGCGGTGACGTCATCGACTACGACGAGCATGCGCTCGTCACATTCGATGCCGTCGCCGCCATCTTGGTATACCCTACGTATGCCTAGGAAGCTACCGCGCATGCGTCAAATTCATTTCGAACATGCGCGGGCTTCCGGGAGGACAGGTAAGTGTACACACACTCACTTTTTTCGTCGAGAAACATGCCGACGAGAATCTCGACGAGAAAATAGAGAGCAGGTTCTCTATTTTCTCGTCGAGATACTTGTCGCTTTTCTTGACGAGAAACCATACACACGAACGAGTTTCTCGGCAAAAAATCTCTGCCAGCAAGTTTCTTGCTGGTTTTTGCCGAGAAACTTGTTCGTGTGTACGAGGCCTACGTCTTTTTTAAAGGGGTTTCTTCGCATGCAAACTTTCGGTGGTGCACTTGATGAACAGTATTTTGTAATCCACAAAGTAGGCAGTCACAAGGAACACTATACTGGAGACCCCTTTAACCCTATCCTGCTACTGGTCTCCAGTGGAACAGCAAACAAACGATCGGTGGGCCAAGGCAGTCTATAGGCCTAAACACGGTACAGTCTATTGGATTGAGCAAGTGCTCGCTCACCACTCCGGACGCGATCCCAGTCCGGGACTTCCACCTGCTGTGTCTCCGCACACAGCGTCCGCCACGATCGGGTCCCCGATCGTGCTGATGTCCTCACTCGACAAGTCAGATGCCACCCAGGCCCTGCAGTGGGGTGGAAGGCTCTTCAGAAGTTGCGCAAGGCCCCAGGCTTCAGGCCTTGCACTGCAGCAGATCCGCACAGGAAGAACTGTTGCTTGCAGCGCGGTGTCCAAAGAGGCCACGCTCTGCCTCGCCTCCTTCTTAAATAGCCCCTCCCATGAGTCTCTGCGGTGGCCAATTGCACTCTGGGTGCCGAACGGGGTTCTGGGTAACGTAGTCCCGGGGCCTTAAAGGAGTCCCCGCTACACGCTGTTTTGATGTCTCATGTACATAGATTTATCACTGTATGTATCCACTAATCAATCCAGACCACCACGTAGCACAAGTTGTTACACATACATGTACTCTTGATGCCCTAGTACACACACACATACATATGGGTGTGTTCACTATTATGGAAGGATGTTCATTATAATGTCTTTTTTGTGGTGTTTGTTCTATTGATATGTTCACTACATTTTTGTGATTAATAAATATGTAACTTTGATTCACATACCTTCACTTTGTCTATGGCCTCATTCAAAGTCCCAACCTCCCGCCTGTATTCTTAATGTTACTCCTTTAGGTCTCATACACCGGGTATCTATTTTTTAATTTACCAAACTGTCCCGCTGACAGTACTCCCTGAACAACCACCCTTAGTTAAGCAGGTACCTGCATTATTTCCTAATAGACACCACAGGACAGAAAACACAATCCCTCATGGGTATTGGGTATTTAGCCTAATACCACATTAAGGTGCTCTACCTGGGGAGTTATTGGCATGTAATATGTCTATTTTTTTGTATGAATCATATCCAGAGACGGCGCTCTAATTAGGCGGTCGCCTAAAGCCTTGCACTCACAGGGACCTCGCGGTCGCCTAATTTTCCTGTGATTAATACTAATGTCAGCGTCATCGGATCTCTCTATTACCCCTCTCTCTTTCTCACCTCCCCCCTCTTGCTTCGGCTGAATATGTCTGATAGGTGAAGAGGGTGCCCTGGAAGTGGTGCTGATAACCTGTGTGCTAGATCCGTACATTTTCTGCAGCCATTTTTCTTGCTTGAATTATTTTTACCATTATGGGCGTGAGTGGGGCCTCATGTCTAAGTTTTGCTTAAGGCCTCACAAAGCCTAGAGCCGCCTCTGAACATATCACAATAGATGGAATCCACATCTGAGTCTGGGTTTAGACTAGTTTATTTCAAAAGTATGTGTAGCGGCCCCCTCACTTCCCTCTTTTTCTTCAGCTCGTCTGTCTCTTGTCTAGGGGTACCTTTCAGAGGGGAAGGGAGCGGGGACACCACACCTGGCCTCCACCACAGGTGTCAGTGTGATATAAGCAAAGTTCTTTTACCTTCGGGTCAGTGTTGTGCACCTGGAGCCTCCACCGAGAGTTACCTTGAACAATGTCTGTCAGGAAACGAGCCCCACACCATTAAAGTTCAACACTCCTTTATTCTTCTCGGATGAACACAATCAGTTGAACTCCCTTGGTAGAAACCGAACAGAAAAGGAGGTGTGGATGCGAATAGGCCCAGACACAATGTGTTCTCCACTTTCCTTCCTGAAAGTGGGTTGTGGTCTCCGAGCGAGGGGGAATTTCCTTCCAGGCGGTCTCCGATGAGAGACTCACCCGTCACTGGCAATATGCTGCACCAGGTCTTCGAGTGAGGAACTCCCCCCGGTCCATTACGCCTTCCGGATTCGGGTACCCACTCCCGGGGTTCCCTAGGATCTCCTTCCCTCGCGGAACTCAGTGTTGGGCACTGAGCTCCAGACCTCCATCCGAGTACCTCACCCCAGGCTAAAGGTGCCTGGGATGGAACACGACCTCCGGCTGTCCTCTAGGCCTAGGCCCGCCTAGAGAACCGACACAAACCACCGTCCACAGGCTGAAGGTGCCTGGGACTCCACCCCGTGACAAAGATGGCCGGCCCCTTTATACCCTCTCCCAGCAAGCACGGCGGGTTCCCCGCCCCACCCTACCGCTGCAGAGGGAGGACAAAAAGGAAGCCCTGCACACAGCAATGATTCAACTCCAGCCCAGGGCGACAGCGCCACCCGCTGGGCTGCAGGGAATTACACATCACTGATGTCTCTGCCAAGTTCAAATTTACACCCGGGAAAGTACATACCCGCTACATATGTAAAGGGAATATACTGTATAAACGTTTTAGGATTATAAATTATATTCATAAATGTAATTTGCTAAATATAATTACATTTTATTATGCTGTACGAACACACATTAGCACATTATTATCAATATTTTTATAAATCTGTTAAGGCACATCATTTACAGTAATTATCATTAAATTGGTTGATTTACATCTTTAGATTCTCTGTATAGCTTACAATATATATATTATATATATATTATATATAGTCGTAAATAAAATATTCAATTAATTTTATTACAAAAAATGTATATATACATTTAACAATAGAGTGTTAAAACCGGCAATGATAATCTCATGTATATAGACAATAAGGCTGGGTTCACACTTGTGCGGTGCAAATTCCAGCTCTTTTTTCTCTGCGAAGAAAAAACAGAGCTGTTCAGCAGTTCGTCTGCGTTGTAGCTGCGGATTTGCTGACCTGGGAGAGGGGAGGGGGGGAAATGTAGTGAGCAGGGAGAGAATTCCTGTTCAGAACGGAACACATCTGCAAATCAGATGCGTTCCCATAGAAGATAATGTGCAGACAATTCGCACCGCAATGCCTAGAAAATGCACACGTTTTTTTGGGCAATGCGCAGTGCGAATGCATCGCACATATGTGAACCAGCCTCATTAAAATCAATGTATTTTAAAATGTTATGCGAATTGGATGCGGTGTAAGCCGCAACCAATTTGCATAGGTGTGAATGGGGCCTTAAGCTCCTAAAGAAGCAGTAAATGTGATCCGTGGAACATGTAGAGTAACTAATACACAAATGGTGTTAATGTTCTAGCCGCCACACTTCTGTGTGACCACGCAACTAAAGCCTGTTTGATTATCATCAATACTCTATTGTTAAATGTGTGTATATATATATATATATATATGTAGCGATACCCCCAAACTAAGAGAGCCGCTGGTTTTGTTTCGGGCCCTGTACACCACACAGCCAACCCCCGGCAATCTACTCAACCCTTCTCTGGCACAGCTAGTCTAGGGGTAGTATACTTGTATAACTCTATACCAGTTCATGTACAATCCCTCAATACATTTAAACAGTGGTAGAATGTAGTAATAGACACCAATACCAGAATGATTAACTGTAAAAGGTTTACTTGTATATAGAGGTTAACGATCAATATCACATATAACACATGCATGCAGAGCCCTGCAGTAATACTAACACTAGTCAACTATAGTGCACAAATAGTTCTATCACACACTGACATATAGCTAGAGTCCCCGTTAGCAATATGGCGCCAGCAATGCTATAAACTCCCAGTCAGGCCTGACTCAGTTAAAGCTCAGTCTTTAAAGGAGGAATCTTCGCATGCAAGATGATCGGTGGTGCACATACAGGAACAATATTTGTAATCCAATAATGGTCTAAGGCAATGGAAGCAACTCCCCGGAGACTATGTAACTCAGTTCTGCAACTAGTCTCCTGACAGGAAAAAGGAAAGTATAACCCGATGGGCCAAGGCAGTCAATAGGCCTAATAAAGCACTCGGTTATAGTTGTGAGCAGGTGCTCTCTCACCCCTCCGGACTCGATCCCAGTCTGGGACTCCCACCGCTGTGTCCACACACACAGGATCTGCCACCGCCTGATCTCCGGTCCACTGACGTCCCTGAAGCAGGTAGATGTCTGCAGCCGCACAGGCTCCGCAGCGAGGTGGAAGGCTCTCTGGAAGTGCGCAAGGCCCAGGCCTCGGGCCTTGCACTCGCAGCAGGTCCACACAGGAAGTCCTCTTGCCAGCCGCGCGGTGTCCAAAGAGGCCGGGCTTAGCCTCGCCCTCCCATTTTATACCCCACCCATGAGTCTCTGCGGCAGCCCAATGCACCCTGGGTGCCAAACGGGGTTTTGGGTAACGTAGTCCATGGGGCCTCAACGGAGACCCCGCTACACACTCCCCCCACTTAAACTCTTTGGTCCCCAAAGATAATTGTCAACATACACTACGCACGACATTAGACAAAGCTGCGTATGATGTCGGCAGAGGAAGTTCCCTCCAAAAATGAGAGGGTGAACTTCCTTGCCCACAGGTCACACTGTCATAAGTGGCCTGCTTAACTGTGCCAGGGGGTGAGTTGGGGTTGCCCTCCACCAAATGAACAGTGGAGGGATCAGGGCTTTCTGCACTCCTCCTGGCAGTTGCCACAGTGTCCTCCGAACTCTTCCCCATTTGTGGGTAAGTCAACTTTCGAGGAGGCCTTATGGCCCTCTTCGCCCTCCACTCCCTTGGGATTTCTGGTTCGGACACTGTA
The DNA here is from genome assembly GCA_029206835.1 of Rana muscosa. Classification (NCBI taxonomy): domain Eukaryota; kingdom Metazoa; phylum Chordata; class Amphibia; order Anura; family Ranidae; genus Rana; species Rana muscosa. The sequence continues at coordinate 794,525,703 of CM055122.1, read as the reverse complement.
GGTTCCTCTTCTGGAACAGACATGGCAGCTTCCACTGTTTCTGAAACATTTAACTCAGGAGCAGGGGAATACACAGAACATCCTGGATCCTCCTCTGGAAGTGAGTCGAGAGCATCTTCCCATGAGTCTGATAGAGGGCTGGACGGGACGAATTCAGTAGCTTCTGCATTCAGTGTACTGTCTATGGTGTCTTCCAAAGGTGGGAGATCTATAGCAGAAGTCACTGGGGCCTGGGAGGGCCATAGCCATTCTAGCTCTTCCCTTTCATCCTCACTAGGTTCAGAGACACCTGTTTCTTCGGACCGAGATGCCTGAGACCGGGTATTTGGCCTAGGGGTATCCAGGATGGACGTTGGCTCAGAGGAATCCTATACAGGGGGCATCCGGACTGCTTCGGCAAGTGGAAGTATGTGGTTCCGGTGCCAAGTCTTCAAAGGCCCCACCTTTCCCTCTGGCTTCAGCTGGTAGACTGGTAGGCCGGGCAACTTCTTGCAAATAACATATGGCTCCGGTCTCCATCTGTCTGCAAGCTTGTGCTTCCCAGGGACTCCCAAGTTTCGTAACAACACTCTGTCCCCAGGTTGCAGATCCTGAATCCGGACCTTCAGGTCAAAGTTCCTCTTGTTGCGAGCTCCCCTTTGATCAGAAGCTGCTTGGGCCTGCTCATAGGCCAACTGTAAACTGTGCCTCAGCCGGTCCACATAGCCTTTGGGAGAAGTGGCTGAGGAATGGTCTATGGATGTGCCAAAGGCCAGGTCTATGGGTAGTCTTGCTTCTCTCCCGAACATGAGTCGGTAGGGAGAGTACCCTGTAGTAGGGATGAGCTTCGTGTTCGAGTCGAACATACGTTCGACTCGAACATCGGCTGTTCGATCGTTCGACGAAGATCGAACGATTTGGGCCGTTCGCGCCAAATTCGAGTGACGCGAACGGCCCACAATGCACTACGCCATCGCAGTGTCATCCAGGCGCTGTGATTGGCCAAGCATGCACTGTGACCCCGCATGCTTGGCCAATCACAGCGCCGGCAGCGAGGAGAGCAATGATTGGCCACAGGCAGGATGCCTGTGGCCAATTATTGCTGAGGGTGTTTAGTACACGCCCCACACTATAAAAGGCCGCCAGCACGGCGGCCTAGTGTAGTGTGTTCCGGAGCAGGGATAGAGCAGCATAGGCAGGGACAGTGACTTTTATTTCTTTCTTGCTTAACCTGGATTCCTTTAGTTTAGGGAAAGAGAAGGATAGGTAGGGAGAGTGTCAGTGTGTTTTGTGCTTGTGCTATATTGTGCTTAAAAAAAACATTTTTTCTAGGGACAGAAAACTGTAGGTAGGGAGAGTGTGTCAGTTTCTTTCACTGTCAAAGTCCTTGTTTCCAGGGACCTGGAAGGACAGTGAGTGAATTCTCCTTGTGCTAAATTGTGCTTAAAAAAAACATTTTTTCTAGGGACAGAAAACTGTAGGTAGGGAGAGTGTGTCAGTTTCTTTCACTGTCAAAGTCCTTGTTTCCAGGGACCTGGAAGGACAGTGAGTGAATTCTCCTTGTGCTAAATTGTGCTTAAAAAAAACATTTTTTCTAGGGACAGAAAACTGTAGGTAGGGAGAGTGTGTCAGTTTCTTTCACTGTCAAAGTCCTTGTTTCCAGGGACCTGGAAGGACAGTGAGTGAATTCTCCTTGTGCTAAATTGTGCTTAAAAAAAACATTTTTTCTAGGGACAGAAAACTGTAGGTAGGGAGAGTGTGTCAGTTTCTTTCACTGTCAAAGTCCTTGTTTCCAGGGACCTGGAAGGACAGTGAGTGAATTCTCCTTGTGCTAAATTGTGCTTAAAAAAAACATTTTTTCTAGGGACAGAAAACTGTAGGTAGGGAGAGTGTGTCAGTTTCTTTCACTGTCAAAGTCCTTGTTTCCAGGGACCTGGAAGGACAGTGAGTGAATTCTCCTTGTGCTAAATTGTGCTTAAAAAAAACATTTTTTCTAGGGACAGAAAACTGTAGGTAGGGAGAGTGTGTCAGTTTCTTTCACTGTCAAAGTCCTTGTTTCCAGGGACCTGGAAGGACAGTGAGTGAATTCTCCTTGTGCTAAATTGTGCTTAAAAAAAACATTTTTTCTAGGGACAGAAAACTGTAGGTAGGGAGAGTGTGTCAGTTTCTTTCACTGTCAAAGTCCTTGTTTCCAGGGACCTGGAAGGACAGTGAGTGAATTCTCCTTGTGCTAAATTGTGCTTAAAAAAAACATTTTTTCTAGGGACAGAAAACTGTAGGTAGGGAGAGTGTGTCAGTTTCTTTCACTGTCAAAGTCCTTGTTTCCAGGGACCTGGAAGGACAGTGAGTGAATTCTCCTTGTGCTAAATTGTGCTTAAAAAAAACATTTTTTCTAGGGACAGAAAACTGTAGGTAGGGAGAGTGTGTCAGTTTCTTTCACTGTCAAAGTCCTTGTTTCCAGGGACCTGGAAGGACAGTGAGTGAATTCTCCTTGTGCTAAATTGTGCTTAAAAAAAACATTTTTTCTAGGGACAGAAAACTGTAGGTAGGGAGAGTGTGTCAGTTTCTTTCACTGTCAAAGTCCTTGTTTCCAGGGACCTGGAAGGACAGTGAGTGAATTCTCCTTGTGCTAAATTGTGCTTAAAAAAAACATTTTTTCTAGGGACAGAAAACTGTAGGTAGGGAGAGTGTGTCAGTTTCTTTCACTGTCAAAGTCCTTGTTTCCAGGGACCTGGAAGGACAGTGAGTGAATTCTCCTTGTGCTAAATTGTGCTTAAAAAATCATTTTTTCTAGGGACAGAAAACTGTAGGTAGGGAGAGTGTGTCAGTTTCTTTCACTGTCAAAGTCCTTGTTTCCAGGGACCTGGAAGGACAGTGAGTGAATTCTCCTTGTGCTAAATTGTGCTTAAAAAAAACATTTTTTCTAGGGACAGAAAACTGTAGGTAGGGAGAGTGTGTCAGTTTCTTTCACTGTCAAAGTCCTTGTTTCCAGGGACCTGGAAGGACAGTGAGTGAATTCTCCTTGTGCTAAATTGTGCTTAAAAAAAACATTTTTTCTAGGGACAGAAAACTGTAGGTAGGGAGAGTGTGTCAGTTTCTTTCACTGTCAAAGTCCTTGTTTCCAGGGACCTGGAAGGACAGTGAGTGAATTCTCCTTGTGCTAAATTGTGCTTAAAAAAAACATTTTTTCTAGGGACAGAAAACTGTAGGTAGGGAGAGTGTGTCAGTTTCTTTCACTGTCAAAGTCCTTGTTTCCAGGGACCTGGAAGGACAGTGAGTGAATTCTCCTTGTGCTAAATTGTGCTTAAAAAAAACATTTTTTCTAGGGACAGAAAACTGTAGGTAGGGAGAGTGTGTCAGTTTCTTTCACTGTCAAAGTCCTTGTTTCCAGGGACCTGGAAGGACAGTGAGTGAATTCTCCTTGTGCTAAATTGTGCTTAAAAAAAACATTTTTTCTAGGGACAGAAAACTGTAGGTAGGGAGAGTGTGTCAGTTTCTTTCACTGTCAAAGTCCTTGTTTCCAGGGACCTGGAAGGACAGTGAGTGAATTCTCCTTGTGCTAAATTGTGCTTAAAAAAAACATTTTTTCTAGGGACAGAAAACTGTAGGTAGGGAGAGTGTGTCAGTTTCTTTCACTGTCAAAGTCCTTGTTTCCAGGGACCTGGAAGGACAGTGAGTGAATTCTCCTTGTGCTAAATTGTGCTTAAAAAAAACATTTTTTCTAGGGACAGAAAACTGTAGGTAGGGAGAGTGTGTCAGTTTCTTTCACTGTCAAAGTCCTTGTTTCCAGGGACCTGGAAGGACAGTGAGTGAATTCTCCTTGTGCTAAATTGTGCTTAAAAAAAACATTTTTTCTAGGGACAGAAAACTGTAGGTAGGGAGAGTGTGTCAGTTTCTTTCACTGTCAAAGTCCTTGTTTCCAGGGACCTGGAAGGACATTGAGTGAATTCTCCTTGTGCTAAATTGTGCTTAAAAAAAACATTTTTTCTAGGGACAGAAAACTGTAGGTAGGGAGAGTGTGTCAGTTTCTTTCACTGTCAAAGTCCTTGTTTCCAGGGACCTGGAAGGACAGTGAGTGAATTCTCCTTGTGCTAAATTGTGCTTAAAAAAAACATTTTTTCTAGGGACAGAAAACTGTAGGTAGGGAGAGTGTGTCAGTTTCTTTCACTGTCAAAGTCCTTGTTTCCAGGGACCTGGAAGGACAGTGAGTGAATTCTCCTTGTGCTAAATTGTGCTTAAAAAAAACATTTTTTCTAGGGACAGAAAACTGTAGGTAGGGAGAGTGTGTCAGTTTCTTTCACTGTCAAAGTCCTTGTTTCAAGGGACAGAGAAGGACACCTGAAGGTAGCCCTTATTGCTTTTTTCCCATCTCCCTGCAGGCCATCTATTAGAATGTCTGGAAAGCAAACAAGGAGAGGCAGACAGTCAGGAGGCAATAAAAGAGGGCAAGCAGGCTCTGTGTCTGGGGGCAACAGTGCTGGTCGTGGACGCGGTGCATTGTCATCAGCACATGGCCATGGGACACGCTTGTCCTTCTTTTCGGCAGCTGGACATGTTGAGCCACATCATGCCGAAGACTTGGTAGAGTGGATGACCAAGCCCTCCTCCTCCTCCTCATCCTCTCTCACCCAGGCTCAGGGTACTGGAAAAGCAGCTGCCAAAGCGTCCTCTTCCCTGGTATCAATGTCAGACTCATCATCAGTCACTCCTTCCCTAGACCCACCATGTCCTCCTCCTGAGGAGTCCCCCGAACTGTTTCAGCACAGTGTTGGGTACATGCTCCAGGAGGATGCCCAGCGTTTCGAAGGGTCTGATGATGAAACCCAGCTAGAGGAAGGCAGTAGCGTGAGAGCAGACAGAGGGGATGCTCAAGAAGGACACCAATCTGGCAGTCATGTTCCAGCAGCTGCAGCATACTGCCAGATTGGCTCCAGTGATGAGGAGGGAGGTGATGATGAGGTCACTGACTCCACGTGGGTGCCTAATAGGAGAGAGGAGGAGGAGGAGGATGAGGAGGAGGCACATCTCCAACGAGGCAGGATGCCCTTTGGTGGCCAGCGTAAGGGCAGTACACCGACGGAATCACACCGCAGAGCTCCGCCTGTGCAGGGCGCTGCCTCTGCCCGTCATTCAAAAAGTTCTTTGGTGTGGGCCTTTTTTGAGGCTAGTGCATCAGATCGCACAGCTGCTGTTTGCAACATATGTCTCAAGCGTATATCGCGTGGCCAAAACATCAGCCGCTTGGGTACCACATGCCTGACCAGACATATGTTGACCTGCCATGCAGCTCGTTGGCAAGCCTACCTCAAAGACCCACACCAAAGAACAAAGCGGACCTCTCCTTGCACCGCATCAGCTGGGATCTCCAACCCCACTATAACTTCAGTCCTCTCTGAAACATGCACTGAGAGGAATGAAGGTGTAGAATTAGGTGTGTCACAGCCAAGTACTTGCGGCCACTCTGCTAGCAGTACACCGACGTCCGATTCTAGCAGGCAAATTTCCCTGCCCCAGCTGCTGGACCGTCGAAAGAAGTTCACTCCCAGCCATCCACATGCCCAGCGGTTGAATGCTAGCTTGGCTAAATTGCTAGCGCTTCAACTGCTGCCTTTTCAGTTGGTAGACTCGGCCCCCTTCCGTGAGTTTGTGCAATGTGCGGTTCCTCAGTGGCAGGTTCCCAAACGCCACTTTTTCTCACGGAAGGCTATTCCGGCTCTCTACCGGCATGTGGAAGGCAATGTCTTGGCCTCGCTGGACAGGGCGGTCAGCGGTAAGGTGCATATTACCGCTGACTCATGGTCCAGCAGGCATGGACAGGGACGTTACCTTTCTTTCACGGCCCATTGGGTCACTCTTTTGGCAGCTGGGAAGGATGCAGGACAAGGTGCAGTAGTGTTGGAGGTTGTCCCACCGCCACGCCTCCAAAATGCTACTACTGGTTGTGACACACCTCTCTCCTCCACCCCCTCCTCTTCTTCTTCCTCCATGGCCTCTTCCTGTGGTTTGTCCTATGAACCAGCGGTGCTCCGTAGCCGTTCACGGGGCTACGCAAGTACTCAGGCAAAAAGATGCCATGCCGTGCTTGCGCTGGTGTGTTTGGGGGACAGAAGCCACACTGGGGCAGAGGTCCTGTCTGCTCTGCAGGGCCAGGCCGAGAGGTGGTTGACGCCACGCCAGCTTAAGCCAGGAATGGTGGTTTGCGACAATGGCACCAACCTCCTCTCCGCCCTCCGACAGGGACAACTGACCCATGTGCCCTGTGTGGCTCACGTCCTTAACCTGGTGGTGCAGCGGTTCTTGGGCAGGTACCCGGGCTTACAGGATGTCCTGAGGCAGGCCAGGAAAGTCTGTGTGCATTTCCGCAGATCTTATAATGCCAGTGCTCGCCTGGCTGAGCTGCAAAAGGAGTTGAACCTGCCCAAGAACCGCCTTATATGTGACATGCCCACCAGGTGGAACTCAACGTTGGCCATGCTGCAGCGGCTGCACACGCAGCAGAGGGCCATCAATGAGTACCTGTGCGACTACGGCACCAGGACAGGGTCAGGGGAGCTTGGTTTTTTTTCTCCACGCCAGTGGGGCATGATCAGGGATGCATGCACTGTCCTGGCACCATTTGAGGAGGCCACGAGGATGGTGAGCAGTGACAGTGCATGCATCAGTGACACTGTACCTCTTGTCCACCTGTTGGAGCACACGCTGCGTGGAATAATGGACAGGGCACTTGAGGCAGAACAGAGGCAGGAAGAGGAGGACTTCCTTGCCTCTCAAGGCCCCCTTTACCCAGACAGTGTTCCTTCTGTCCCACCCATCGCACAGGAAGAGGAGGAGGAGGAGGAGGAGGAGGAGGAGGAGGATTGTGTCAGCATGGAGGTGGAGGCTGGCACTCAGCATCATCAGCAGCAGTCTTTTAGGGATGATTTACAGTCCCAAGAAACCAGTGGACTTGTACGTGGCTGGGAGGAGGTGGCTGCGGATCATGTCGTCCTTAGTGACCCAGAGGACTCCGGAGCGAATGCCTCAGCAAACCTACGCTGCATGGCCTCCCTGATCCTGCAAAGTCTGCGGAAGGATCCTCGTATTCTTCGGATCAAGGAGAGGGACCATTACTGGCTGGCCACTCTCCTTGATCCACGGTACAAGGGTAAGGTTGCGGACCTTATGTTACCGTCGCAGAGGGAGCAGAGGATGAGACAACTCCGGGAGGCCTTGCAGAAAGGTCTGTGCAACGCGTTCCCAGAGACTGGGAGGTTACAAACTCCTGGTCCTGGACAACGAGTTGCTGAGGCTTCGGCCAGTCAAAGAAGGAGCGGTGGGGAAGGTGGCCGTCTGACCGATGCGTTCAGACAATTCTTTAGTCCGCAGCCCCAAAGTATGATCGGTTCCAGCAACCATTGCCAGCGTCTGATAAACATGGTGCAGGAATATCTAGGGGCAAGGTCAGACTTGGACACCTTCCCCACCGAAAATCCTCTGGCTTACTGGGTCTTGAGGATGGATCACTGGCCAGAGCTTGCACAGTATGCAATTGAGCTACTGGCCTGTCCTGCATCCAGCGTTCTTTCGGAACGCACATTCAGTGCTGCTGGAGGATTTGTCACGGATCACAGGGTGCGCCTGTCCACCGACTCGGTTGATCGACTGACTTTCATCAAGATGAACCAGTCTTGGATCACCACCAGCTACCACACACCTGATGCTGATATAACAGACTAATTGATTTTAACATGTCACATCCCTTCAAGACTGATGCTGATGCTGAGTGCCTGTGCTGTTATGTTGACTGGCTATCCTCCTCCTCCGAGTCCTCAATGATACGATTGATGATGATAGCTTGGAAGATCATTTTTGTTTATGGGTGCCGCCACCAGTGGCTAAGGCCCAATTTTTCAGCCCCTGTTTTACAGGGGCGTGTAATTACAATTTTTTTAGCAATAATTTGCCATAGGGCTCATTGCTGTGCTCCAAGTACAGTATCTGTGAGGGGTTGGAGTGTTGTGGCACCAGTGCCTAAGGCCCAATTTTTCAGCCCCTGTTTAACAGGGGCGTGTCATTACAATTTTTGAAGCAATACTTTGCAACAGGGCTCATTGCTGTGCTCCAAGTACAGTATCTGTGAGGGGTTGTAGTGTTGTGCCACCAGTGCCTAAGGCCCAATTTTTCAGCCCCTGTTCAACAGGGGCATGCAATTACAATTCTTGATCTAATAATTCACAGCAGGGTCCATTGCTGCACCCACCAAGAGTAACTCTGAGGGCTTACAGTCTTGTGGCAACGCCACCACCACCACCACCACGAAAGGCCCAATTTTTCAGCCCCTGTTCAAAAGGGGCATGTAATTACAATTCTTGATCTAATAATTCACAGCAGGGCCCATTGCTGCACCCACCAAGAGTAACTGTCAGGGCTTACAGTGTTGTGGCACCAGCACCACCATCAAAGCCCCAATTTTTACTACCACTGTTCAACAATTATATGTAATTAAAATTCCTGATATAATAGTTGACAGCAGGGCGTTCCAGCACCAACCAAGAGTAACTGAGTGCTTACAGTGTTGTGCCAACACCAACAACTAAGGGGCCTATTTCTGCAGAGTATATACGGCAGGTCCCTACTTTCAAACATCCAACTTACAAACGACTCCTACTTGCAAACAAAAGAAGACAACAGGAAGTGAGAGGAAATCTACCCCTAGAAAGGAAAATTCTCTCCTGTAAGAATAAATATGGGAGAAAGGGGTCTCATCTGTACTGATGCTTTATCAGCAATCCTTGTTTCAAGAAAAACACCACATTTCAAAAACAGTTGTCATTGGGACGGAAAGTGAGGTGAAATGTTCTGAACAGGGGCACAGACAGCAAAACAAATGTTACAGGGGTGATAACCCTTACCTATGTTTCCCAAAAAGTTTAAAAATAGATTTTTGGGCTGGAGCTACACTTCAACAATGTACCTGTTCAAAATTACAAACAGATTCTACATAAGAACAAACCTACAGTCCCTGTCTTGTATGCACCGCCTGTATACGGCTGTTCAGAGTATATAGGGCCTTTTTTATTTTATGTGCGGGGTTCCCCTTAATATCCATACAAGACCCAAAGGGGCTGGTAATGGGCTGGGGTAGGGGGGGGGGGGGGTCATGGGGTAGCTATGCCATTTTTCTTAAAGAATTTCATCCATATTACCGGGACCAGACATTACATTAAAGCCGCAAGCAGTTTTAAATGGCTTTTTTTTCATTTAGAAGTGTCATTTTGTGCAGGGACAGTTCTAAACACGGGAAACACGTGGCACTTCACAGGCATACTTTAGACACCCCCCAGGTACGATATTTAAAGGAATATTTGACTTTTTTTTTTTTTCACTTTATGCATCATTAAAATGACTGCTCCCGAAAAACGACCGTTTTTAAAACTTCTTTTTGCATTGATACATGTCCCCTGGTGCAGAACCCGGGTTCCCAAACCCTATTTATGACAATAACATGCATAATAGTTGTTATAATTAGCACTTTAGAATTCGAACGTTCGCATCCATTGTATTTAATAGGGTTCTAATGTTCGTTCGAACTTTCGGTCCGTTCGCGGGTTCTGGTGCGAACCGAACCCGGGGGTGTTCGGCTCATCACTACCCTGTAGCATCACTTGTTGTACTGTTGTATGGATGCACAATTGCTGCTATGTGCCTGCTCCAGTGCTGCTTCTTTTCACTTTCTAGAGTTCCCAGCATGTTGAGTAGGGTTCGGTTGAACCTCTCCGGCTGGGCATCCCCTTGTGGATGGTAGGGAGTGGTTGGGGTCTTCTTGATCCCTAAGGAGTCCAAGAGCTTCCAGGTCAGCCGACTTTCAAAGTCCCACCCTTGATCCGAGTGGAGTCGCTGTGGTAGTCCATAGTGCACAAAGTATTTTTTCATGAGTACTTTGGCCACTGTGGAAGCCTTCTGGTCTTTGGTTGGGAAGGCCTGGGCATACCGGGTGAAATGGTCGGTTATCACCAGAACATTTCCTAGTCCACTCAAGTCGGGTTTGAGGCAGAGGAAATCAATGCACACCAAATCCATTGGGCCTTGACTTTGCAGGTGGCCCATTGGGGCAGCTTGATGGGGTAGGGTTTTCCGCTGAATGCAGCGTGCGCATGAATGGCAGTATTCCTCCACTTCAGCCCTCATGCAGGGCCAATAGAACCGGCTTCTGACAAGTTGGAAGGTCCTTTCAACTCCTAAATGACCATGATGGTCATGTAAGGCGACCAAGACAGTCTCTCTGTGTTTCTCGGGTAGGAACAATTGCCATTTGTCTTCCAGGTCATCAGAGGGGCCCCTTCGGTAGACCACCCCTTGATGCACCTGCAACCTGTCCCACTCCTTCCGCAGCAGGCGAGCTTCCTTTGAAGGGTGATGCAAGAGCCTATCTGGATCCTGATTTTCCAGGGCCTCTAGGACCAATTTCCCCAAAGGGTCTTCCAATTGGTCACACCTCAATTCTTTTTTTGACAGCTTGGGTAAATCATCTTCCTCTATCTGAGTTACTCCACAGTATTGCTTGGGGACCCCCACTACTGTGACCCCTATCTCTTCCGCTCTGGACCCCCTACTGGCTTGGAGTTCAGCCCCTTGACAGAGGGCCCGCACCCCGTCCGGTGCCACCTGGGTCCAGTCTTCTGTGCGGCTAGTGGGAGCATGAGACCTTCTGGACAGGGCATCCACATCTCTATTTCCAGCCACAGGTCTGTATTTCAGGCTGAAGTTGAATCCAGACAGTGCAGCCAGCCATCGATGGCCTGTGGCATCCAGTTTTGCTGTGGTGAAAAGATAAGTAAGGGGATTGTTGTCAGTTTTCACGGTGAATTCTGCCCCATACAGGTAGTCTTTAAGTTTATCAACTACAGCCCACTTGAGAGCCAGGAACTCCAACTTGTGAGTGGGGTCGTTTTTTTCAGAGGGGGTCAAACTTCTGCTCACATATGCGACGGGCCGCAATTGCCCTTCATGCTCCTGGTAGAGCACTCTTCCCAGACCGTCCTGATTGGCATCTACATGGAGTTCGTAGGGTTTCTTTGGGTCTGCATAGGCCAAGACAGGGGCAGTGGTTAAGCTCTTCTTCAGCATGTGGAAGGCCTCTTCGCATTTCCCATTCCACTGGTCTTTGACTGACTCTCCCGGCTTCCTGGGACCCGAGTCATCCTCTTCCCCTTCTATCTTTAAGAGTTCATTCAGGGGTCTGGCAATCCGTGCGAACCCCTCTACGAACCTCCTATAGTAGGAGCAGAACCCCAAAAAGGACCTGAGTTCTGTCACAGTGGTGGGCGGGGCCAGGAGGTGACTGCCTCCAGCTTCCCGGGGTCTGTGGCTACCCCTTCTTCAGACACTATGTGCCCTAGATAGTTGACTGATGACTGGTAGAACTGGCATTTCTCTGGCGAAAGCTTGAGTCCCTCTTCGCTGAGCCTTCTCAGGACTTTTTCCAGTCTTTCCTAATGTTCTTCTAGAGTCTTCTCAAAGACGATGATGTCATCCAAGTACACGAGAACTTCGATGAGGTTCATGCCTCCTACGGTTTTCTCCATGAGGCATTGAAAGGTGGCAGGGGCTCCAGACAGACCTTGGGGCATCCGGTCAAATTCAAAGAATCCCACAGGGGTTATAAAAGCTGTCTTCTCTTTGTCTTCTGGATGCATAGGGATCTGGTAGTATCCACTTTTTAGGTCCATGACACTGAACCACCTGGCTCCAGACAAACTCTGTAGGACATCCTCTATCCTCGGGGTGGTATACTGGTCGGGTATCGTCCTCCTGTTGAGAGTCCTGTAGTCTATACACAACCTCAACGACCCATTCTTCTTCCTGACCACCACTATTGGGGAGGCATAGGGGCTCCTAGATTCCCGGATAGCACCGGTTCGCTTGAGCTCGGCGAGCTGTTCTCTCAGGTCTTCAAGGTCAGCTAGAGGAATTCGCCGGACCCTCTCCCTGAAAGGCTTGTCTTCCTGGAGGCGGATTCGATGGGTGGCACTCTTCGCACACCCTACATTGAACTCATCTTTAGAGAAAATCTTCCTCCATCTGGTCAACTGGGTCTTTGCCCTCTCTTTTCAGGCCCTTGGCAGGTTCGGGTTCTCCATGCAGAGCTTCTCCCAAACAGTCCTATCTCCCTCCGTCTTCTCCACATCTGATAAGACAATTGGGGCAGCAGGGCTCACCTGGCCCAGCAACATCCTGGCGGGGATCTCCATGGGGACACCCGTGGTATTCCTGACGCTCACCGGCACCTTACAGTGTGCCTTCTTCAAAGCTCTCACGGAACCATTTCTGGGATTACTTCTAAGCCTGAGTATTCTTCCCGGGGGTCTGGTTCCAACATGACAAAGGGGCCAGGTTACTCCCAAGTAAGCTTCACAGTGGCTCTGAGACAGGTCACCTCACCGGGCTGCAATACTATTCCTTTCTTCGCCAGTCTCCAGACTTTACCCACCCCCTCTTCTGGGGCCTTCTGTTCTAAGACTAGTTGCTGATAGGCTGTCTTTAACATTGGATGGATTCTGGTGACTGTGGGATTCTTTCCTCCTGCTAGAGGGGCCAAAAGCCTCCGGACCAGGTCCGTGTTTGTCTCTATTATTATGGAGTTCTTGTTGGCTCCAGGTGGTCAGGGGGCACACCACTGCCAGGGTATCGAACACTTCAGCCTTCCCGGCTACTGAGGCGTCGAAGGTCAGTTTTATGGGCAAGTAACCATCGTAGGGGAAACTCTGTGTTCCGATTCCCCATATTTCCAAATCTTCAATTCTCTGGATGGGTAGGTGACTCAGGTGTTTATCATAGAAGTCCCGGTATAATAAGGTCACTTGCGCCCCAGTATCTAAGATGGCTCTCGTGTAGACTCCCTCCACTTGAATAGGTACTATGGGGGAGGGGCCTACCAGTTCTTCCGGATAGGACTTCAAAGGGGTCTCTTTCTGTTGATCCCTACATTTCCCTTTGGGGGTTTCCTTCTTGTGTTTGGCTGTTGGCTTTTGTCCCTCTTGGGCTCGGTATGCATTGATCTCCCTCCTCTGTTTAGGTGTATATTCCCGCTGAAGGACATTATTTCTCTTTTTAGGTGTGTATTCTCGCTGAAGAACACTGTTCTTCTTCTGAGGGGGTTTGCCCCCTTTTCTTCTGGGCTTCTCATTCAGTTTGGGTCCAATGGAGCTCACTAGAGATGATGGGCACCCGATTGACTCCTTCACCGGGGCCATCTGGAGTTTTCCGCCGTCTTGCGATTATTTATCTTCTTTTTCTTGGGACTGGAACATACTTTCGCTATATGGCCAACTCCTCCGCAGTTAAAACAGACCACATCCCCCCAATCTTGTAGGGAAGTGGGTGCTGAGGTATCTAGGAACAACTCCTTCTTTGGTCCCCCATTTTCTATGACCCTTGGATCCTTTGCCATTAAAGAGGTCAGCATCTCCAACACCTGAGACATCTGCGACTTCAGGGTATCTACTTCTGAGTCTCTTTCAGGGGTCATGGCTGACCTGACCATTACCAGTGTAGAAGATGTATGTGCCTTGATCGCTTGCTGATCTTTCTGCAGGGCCTCTTCATCTCTAATGATCTTTACCAGATCAGGGTAATTCAGTGACATGCCTCCTCTAGAGGTCTTCAGGTGAAGCCAGACTGGATCCGAGCGTAGCGCTCCCTTTAAGATCTGCTTCATCCTTGCTGCATCTATGGCTTGGGGTACCATCCCTTTTTTTAGCACGATTTGACAAAGCATCTTGTTCAGTCTTCTGACATACTCCGACAGCTTTTCTCCTGGCTGCTGAAAGGTGTGTTCGAACTGATACACCAGTTCCGTTACTTTCTCTAACTGACTGAACTCTTCTTGCAGCATGGCTAAGCAGTCATAAGCCGTGCAGGCAGCATTTCCAAACCAGAGACTTTTTACAGCTTCCGCAGCCGCGCCTTTCAGACTTTCCATCACGCACTGCTTCTTCTGCGCTTCAGGCACCTCCCATGCCTCTACTGCTGACAAGGCCTGTTCGATCCAGGTATCAAAGTTTTCCTCCCCCACAGGGACGGGCAGCCTCCCCGAAAATGTTCTCAGCTTCCGTTAGCTGGCCTCTATGTGTACCGTGTTTGCTTTCTGACACTTTGTGAGCAGATCCCCGAAGGCATTTAAAAGCTCTGGCCCTATGGCTGTAATGGGTGTCACCGGAGGTGTTATTCTTCTCTGCCTCTCTGCTGAATGGGGTATTCCTGGCGGTGATCCTGTTGGGGATGGCGGAGGTGACTCCGTCTTCACAGTTATTGCGTACGCCAGACCATAAGTTTTGTTATCCAGCGTCTGCACACTTTGCCCTTTAAAGTTCCCCGGTACTCCATCCATCCACTCTATCAGTGCATACTGGAACGAGATGTCTGGGGCTGATTTCAGGTCTATCACCCATGGTGTATTATTTGGGGATAGCGACACTGCGAGTCGCTCTGCCGCGCTTACTGACCATTCTTCTCCCGGGAGACTAATGACCACTGACATGTCTGGGTTTGTTTTGGCTGCTTCGCACCACGCTTTCACTTCTAGCGGGTCCATGCCGATACTTTTGGCGTGTTTGCTTGCCATATACAGGATCCCGGACCGATGCCCCCACGTGTAGCGATACCCCCAATCTAAGAGAGCCGCTGGTTTTGTTTCGGGCCCTGTACACCGCACAGCCAACCCCCGGCAATCTACTCAACCCTTCTCTGGCACAGCTAGTCTAGGGGTGGTATACTTGTATAACTCTATACCAGTTCATGTACAACCCCTCAATACATTTAAACAGTGGTAGAATGTAGTAATAGACTCCAATACCAGAATGATTAACTGTAAAAGGTTTACTTGTATATAGAGGTTAACGATCAATATCACATATAACACATGCATGCAGAGCCCTGCAGTAATACTAACACTAGTCAACTATAGTGCACAAATAGTTCTATCACACACTGACATATAGCTAGAGTCCCCGTTAGCAATATGGCGCCCAGCAATGCTATAAACTCCCAGTCAGGCCTGACTCAGTT
Organism: Rana muscosa; assembly: GCA_029206835.1. Taxonomy (NCBI): domain Eukaryota; kingdom Metazoa; phylum Chordata; class Amphibia; order Anura; family Ranidae; genus Rana; species Rana muscosa. Next base: position 794,510,679 of record CM055122.1, on the reverse strand, counting down.
AAAGCTCAGTCTTTAAAGGAGGAATCTTTGCATGCAAGATGATCGGTGGTGCACAGGAACAATATTTGTAATCCAATAATGGTCTAAGGCAATGGAAGCAACTCCCCGGAGACTATGTAACTCATTTCTGCAACTCGTCTCCTGACAGGAAAAAGGAAAATATAACCCGATGGGCCAAGGCAGTCAATAGGCCTAATAAAGCACTCGGTTATAGTTGTGAGCAGGTGCTCTCTTACCCCTCCGGACTCGATCCCAGACTCCCACCGCTGTGTCCACACACACAGGATCTGCGACCGCCTGATCTCCGGTCCACTGACGTCCCCGAAGCAGGTAGATGTCTGCAGCCACACAGGCTCCGCAGCGAGGTGGAAGGCTCTCTGGAAGTGCGCAAGGCCCAGGCCTCGGGCCTTACACTCGCAGCAGGTCCGCACAGGAAGTCCTCTTGCCAGCTGTGCGGTGTCCAAAGAGGCCGGGCTTAGCCTCGCCCTCCCCTTTTATACCCCACCCATGAGTCTCTGCGGCAGCCCAATGCACCCTGGGTGCCAAACGGGGTTCTGGTAAACGTAGTCCATGGGGCCTCAACGGAGATCCCGCTATATATATATATATATATTGTGACAGCAGGAAGGTAAAGTCACCTGGTTGCATCCAGGGGGGTAGATATATTTCGCCCAGATTCAGGCTTTACGCTGACTTATACAACTAGGTGGAGAGTTGTATAAGCCCAGCTAAGGCTAGTGGGCTCATGGATGACTCATACCTCTAGGGAGAGGGCTGGGCGTCGTGCAGACAGGGAGTTGATGAGACCAGCTGAAGCTTGTCAGCTCATTTAGGCCTCTATAAGAACTCCCAGCTTCATTAGATGTTAGCTCATGCCTGGACCCAGACCTGTGTGGACTGTCTAGGGAGAGTGAACCCCTGTGCGGTGAGACAAAGCCTGTGTGGCTATTTGTTTGGACATTGACTAAACCAGGGACTTAGGGACTAGGACAGCACCAGGCTGATCCCAGTTGTTAGTTAGGAAAACCTGCATGTTTAGTCAGAGGTCAAGCTGACCAGGATTTATTTTGTTTATGTTTCTTTTTGGCTTTGTTGTGTTTTTGTCACTGTACATAGAGAAATAAACCGCACCTTTTGATTTTGAAAACCACAACCTCCGTCTGCTGGCCCTGTTTTTGTGTGGGGAGCCCAACCAGGGGGTCACACACACCCGCTACCGAGTTAACCCCCTCACAGTTGGTGGAGAACGCGGGCAGTTTTTTTTAAGCCAGCATGGAGGAGATACTGAAGCAGCTGGCTCTAGCAAATGCCAATCAACAGCAGACAAATGCAGGTTTGCAAAAGAGCCTTGCAGCTCAACAACAGAACTTCGCAGCCCAGCAGCAAGCCCAGCAGCAAGCTCACCAACAGAGTCTGGAAGCTCAGCAACAAGCCCAGCAGCAATCTGAGGCCCGCTTTATAGACCTGTTACAGAAGCAAGAGCAGAGACTACAACAAATGGAAGCAGTAATGCAGCAACGTCCGCAGACCAGTGAGGAAAGCCGTCCCACTAATACCGCGTCCTTTGGGGTGAGTCGTTTATTGACAAAAATGACTGGAGAGGATGATCCAGAGGTATTTTTGACCACATTTGAAAGGACTGCTGAAAGAGAAAAGTGGCCTGAGGAGCAGTGGGCTGGACTGGTGGCTCCTCTGTTAACTGGTGAATCGCAGAAGGCTTACTATGACCTAGAGCCTGACCAAGCAAAAGACTATGTGATGCTAAAAGCTGAGATATTGGCAAGGCTGGGTGTCACCCAGGCTGTCCGGGCTCAGCGTGTGCATAACTGGACTTTCCAGCTTGGAAAACCCCCCAGGTCTCAAATGTATGATCTCATTCACCTGAGCAGAAAGTGGCTACAGCCAGAGACTTTGTCCGCACCAAAGATTGTGGAACGTGTTGTAATGGATCGGTTTTTGAGAGCTCTTCCTACTGCCATCCAAAAGTGGGTAAGCCATGGAGACCCAGAGACGGCCGATGGTCTTGTGGATCGTGTGGAGAAATACTTGGCTACAGAGAACCTGACGGCCTCTTCCAGAGACACTCGGACTTTCCACCCTAAGACCAGACCATCCCCAGGGGCGGATAAGAGGATTCCAAGGGGTAAGGGTGGAGAGAGTGAGAGGGTGGGAGCTCTACCCCAAGTTTGGCGAGAACAGCCTGGGAAATCAGCGGCTCAAGAGGCGGCAAGAAGGATCGTTTGCTACCGCTGCCGGCAAGCGGGACATATTGCAGCCAATTGCCCGGTTGTGGAGGAACCCATGCAGTGTGACTTTCTGACGGGCAGACGTCAGTCGCTGTGTGCGACAGTCGCATGCACTGCCATTCGAGGAACTGAGAAACATTTATGCAAAATGTGTGTTAATGGTAGAAATGTTGTGGTATTGCTGGATTCAGGTAGCCTTGTGACCCTGATAAAGGCTGAGTTAGTTAAAACAGAGGTCTCTGGGAATAGCAAGGTAGCTGTTATTTGTATGCATGGGGACACCCGAGAGTATCCAGTGACTACAGTGTGTTTCGAGACCCCCAAAGGTACCCTCTCTCATCCAGTGGGCTTAGTATCTCAGTTACCGTATGACGCCATTGTGGGAAGGGATTTTCCGAAGTTCTGGGAACTGTGGGATGATCCTGAGCCCCCCACTGGTGCCCCTATGTACCAGGAATGTGATAGCCAGAACTCCCCTGAGAGTGGTGAGGACTCTCCGGAATTTCCCTTATCAGTATTGGCAGGGGAGACTCAAGAAACTGGAGAGGAGCCCACCTCCTCAGACGAAAACCTACCGTCTGTGGAGTTTTCTGATCTTGAGGTTCACAGGGAAAACTTTGCCACAGAACAGTTGAAAGACCCCGCCCTAATAAAGGCACGGGAAAACGTAGTGAAAATAGATGGCGAGTTAGTGAACCCAGATAATACCTGCACTTACCCATACTTCAGCGTAGAGAAGGACCTACTGTATCGGGTGGCAAAAAGGGCAGAAGAAACCGTTGAGCAGCTTGTGGTGCCCAAACCTTACAGGAAGTTGGTGTTGGAGTTGGCCCATGGGCACATTCTTGGAGGTCATCTGGGGACAGAGAAAACCCGAGAGAGGGTATTACAGAGATTCTATTGGCCGGGGGTGATGAAGGACATAGAAAATTATTGTTCCTCCTGCCCTGTGTGTCAGAGGTCGGCCCCGATGCCACATTTCCGTAGCCCGCTGGTCCCTCTACCCATCATTGAGGTCCCGTTTGAGAGGATCGCCATGGATTTGGTAGGTCCTATAATCAAGTCCGCTAGGGGGCACCAGTACATATTAGTTATAATGGACTATGCCACCCGTTATCCAGAAGCGATCCCTCTCCGAAATACCTCGGCCAAAACCATAGCCAAAGAGCTATCTCTTGTGTTTAGCCGGGTGGGTATTTGTAAAGAACTGCTTACGGACCAAGGTACACCCTTTATGTCCCGGGTTATGAAGGAGCTGTGTAAATTGTTCAAAGTGACGCAATTACGTACATCTGTGTATCACCCCCAGACCGATGGGCTGGTTGAAAGATTCAACAAAACCCTAAAACAAATGTTGAAGAAAGTGGTGGATAGAGATGGAAAGGATTGGGACTGTCTACTTCCTTATCTGATGTTTGCTATTAGGGAGGTGCCCCAATCCTCTACGGGATTCTCCCCCTTTGAGTTACTGTATGGGAGACACCCAAGAGGGCTGTTGGATATTGCCAAGGAAACTTGGGAAAGTGAGAGTTCTCCCCACAGGAGTGTGATTGAGCATGTCGCCCTGATGCAAGACCGAATTGCACAGGTAATGCCCATCGTGAAGGAACATTTGGCCCAAGCGCAGTTAGCACAGCAGAGAGTGTACAACCGTGGAGCCAAGACCCGTACCTTTTCCCCGGGGGATAGGATACTGGTACTTGTCCCTACGGTTGAAAGTAAATTCCTTGCCAAATGGCAAGGCCCCTACGAGATAATGGAAAAAGTGAGCGAAGTGAATTACAAGGTCAGACAACCAGGAAGGCGAAAGCCCGAACAGATCTATCACGTTAATCTGTTGAAAGCCTGGAGGGATAGAGAGTCCCTAGTCGCAGACACTTGGTCACCAGCTCAAACTGGTTGCGTCATTCCTGAGGTTGGAATAGCAGCCACCTTGTCACAACCCCAACAACAGGAGGTTAAGGAGTTTGTGCTTCGCAACAAGGAGGTATTCTCTGAGCTGCCGGGACAAACATTTGGGGTAGAGCATGACATCATTACCCCGCCCGGTGAAAGGGTGAAGTTAAAACCCTATCGGATCCCAGAGGCCCGACGGGAGGCAATACGGGAGGAAGTACAGAAAATGCTGAACTTAGGGGTGATAGAGGAGTCCCAAAGTGATTGGTCTAGTCCCATTGTGTTGGTGCCTAAACCGGATGGGAGCTGGCGATTTTGTAACGATTTTCGTCAGTTGAACAAAGTTACAAAATTTGACACCTACCCCATGCCACGTATAGATGAGTTGATCGACCGGCTGGGAACAGCCCGATACATGACGACTCTTGACCTCACAAAAGGGTATTGGCAAATCCCCCTGGCCAAATTGGCCAAAGAGAAAACCGCATTTGTAACCCCAGACGGGGCGTTCCAATATAAAAGAATGCCGTTCGGGTTACAGAATGCGCCGGCCACATTCCAGCGGAAAATGGACCAGATGCTGAGGCCCCATCGGAAGTATGCTGCGGCTTACCTGGATGACATAATTGTCCATAGCACAGATTGGGCCTCACATCTGCCAAAAGTGCAAGCAGTCCTGGACTCTGTTCGGGAAGCGGGGTTTACGGCTAACCCCAAGAAGTGTACCATTGGGCAGGAGGAGGCCAAATATCTTGGGTACACCATTGGGAGGGGAGTAATAAAACCCCAACTCAACAAAGTCGAGGCCATCCAGAGTTGGCCACGTCCCAACAGCAAGAAGCAGGTACGAGCCTTTCTGGGAATCGCTGGGTATTATCGGCGATTCATTCCCCACTTTGCTTCTAAGGCTGTGCCCCTAACCAACCTAACGAAGGGGAAAGGGTCGGTCATGATTAAATGGACCCCCGAGGCTGAGGCAGCATTCCAATTCTTGAAACAAGCCTTATGTAGCCAGCCAGTGTTGTACTCACCCGACTTCTCTAAAGACTTTGTCGTACAAAGTGATGCGTCAGATGTGGGGTTAGGAGCAGTATTGTCCCAGGTCTGGAACAGGGAAGAGCACCCAGTCATTTACCTCAGCAGGAAATTGAAGTCCCATGAGGTAAATTACGCCACCGTTGAAAAGGAGTGTTTAGCGGTGAAGTGGGCTCTAGATTCCCTTCGGTACTACCTGCTAGGTAGGCACTTTGACATGGTTACGGATCACGCTCCGTTAAAGTGGATGGCTCAAAACAAGGAAACAAATAGAAGAGTGAATAGGTGGTTCCTGGCCCTACAGGAATTCAACTTCACAGTAAAGCATCGCCCTGGCGTTCAAATGGGGAATGTGGATGCTTTGTCTCGAGTACATGAATGCCTGATTGCTGGTGTTCCAACCCCGAGGTTAAAACAAGAGGGGGGGGTATGTGACAGCAGGAAGGTAAAGTCACCTGGTTGCATCCAGGGGGGTAGATATATTTCGCCCAGATTCAGGCTTTACGCTGACTTATACAACTAGGTGGAGAGTTGTATAAGCCCAGCTAAGGCTAGTGGGCTCATGGATGACTCATACCTCTAGGGAGAGGGCTGGGCGTCGTGCAGACAGGGAGTTGATGAGACCAGCTGAAGCTTGTCAGCTCATTTAGGCCTCTATAAGAACTCCCAGCTTCATTAGATGTTAGCTCATGCCTGGACCCAGACCTGTGTGGACTGTCTAGGGAGAGTGAACCCCTGTGCGGTGAGACAAAGCCTGTGTGGCTATTTGTTTGGACATTGACTAAACCAGGGACTTAGGGACTAGGACAGCACCAGGCTGATCCCAGTTGTTAGTTAGGAAAACCTGCATGTTTAGTCAGAGGTCAAGCTGACCAGGATTTATTTTGTTTATGTTTCTTTTTGGCTTTGTTGTGTTTTTGTCACTGTACATAGAGAAATAAACCGCACCTTTTGATTTTGAAAACCACAACCTCCGTCTGCTGGCCCTGTTTTTGTGTGGGGAGCCCAACCAGGGGGTCACACACACCCGCTACCGAGTTAACCCCCTCACAATATATATATATATATATATATATATATATATATATATATATATTTGTAATAAAATTCATCAAATATTTTATTTACGACTACCTATTTCATTTGTTTTACAGTACCATTAAAGTCCACCATAGCCTCCCTTTCTTACTTCCTCTTTCATATTGTTGGGACGAAGGTACCATTAGTAAACATTTATTATTGTTGTGGCACTCCTCTATATATATATATACAAACTTATTAAAGGGGTTGTAAAGCCTCGTGTTTTTTCACCTTAATGCATCCTATGCACATCCCATCATCCCTGGGTGGATACATGCTCGTATGACCTTCTCTTAATTGAGAGGTCCACCAATTCTGGTAAGCACATTGCATATGTGGTGGAGGATTCTATCATCACTGTATTGGCAGAGGATTGCATTCTCATCCCATCTCACGAGGAATCTTATCTCATTTCCTGCTTTTACCATTCTGGGACTTTTTGAAGATATTTTCCTAGATGATAGGACTTCATGCTTGATTTTTATTTTCTTTATTTATGCGCTGCACATACTCATGATTTTGTGTAGTGCTGTGTCAGTGATAAAACAGTTACTACTTATTTGAAGCTGATCTACAGTCTATATTCTTGAGTAAATCGGAGGAGGAATACACAGTTTCCAGCCTTGGAAACTTTCATCTGTCAGAACACATTCAGCTCTTCAAATGAGGCCTAACCGTTTTCTCATCTCCCCTTTCTGTTGATAATATTTTCAAACCACTTTGACGTGGCAAACAACATTCACTTTTCAACAGTCTTTAGAACCGGAAGAGCAACAGTAAACAGAATAGGGATGGGCAACCATAGAAAGTGATTTGATTCATGCGATTGCACCTAAACCATGGCTTGATTAGAATGAATTCCCAGGTACTGGATGTCAACATGCAAGAACTTGTGGAGCTCACTGAGCAGTTGGACAATCGGCCTCCTAATAAGGACTCTCTCTGAAGACTCAGCTTTTTAGCAGCTGAAAAGGCACATCAAAGGCCTATTTGTTTAACGAGGTTCTCTCTTCATCTTCTGCTGAATGCTATTAAAAGGGAAAAGAATAAAAGATATTAGTGCGTGCAGCTGATAAATTACCAAGGCTTTATCCCAGCAAATAATGCACTCTCTCCAGCCTCCATTGTTCCATGCCAGTGTTCCATTTGCTTGTACAATACAGTCAGGTGCTTATATAAATGCTCCCAGATTAAATTACAAGTTCTCCTTTGTCATGTACATCATTGTTATCAGTTACAAAGAATTTGTTATATATTTATATTTGTTCCATTATATATGATGTTCAGCTGTAGGGTCATCCAGAAAGCAGGGAGGTGCCTGTGTTCTGTACATATGCACAGCATTGTCTCATCCGAGCCCTTTGTCTGTTGAACAAACTGTCACAATTGTCATGCCTGACACGATGTGAGTATTACTGAGACATCTGAGCTTTGACAATAGGGAATAATGAAAATGAAAAATTGTGGTGGTTAAAGTAAACCTGCCAAAGAAGAAATATGCGGGGTGGGGTGCCATTGCTTACCTTCTTCCTAATATGCTAGTTGCCTGGATGTTGGGTTGAACCCCTGGCTTCAGTACCACTTACCTTGAACAAGAATGAAGATCAGAGGGGTCAGGTGTCTTCATCTGTATTCTTGTTCCAGGTAAGTTACAATGGTATTGAATCATTTTGGGAAGCAGTCAGGAATGGCAGAATTCATGTTTCACTAATGGCAGATTTATTTTTAGATGTATTTTATACCCCTATCTAAATTATAATTCATTTTTAAAAGCACAGTGGGGTTGATTTAATAAAACTGGAGAGTGAAAAATCTGGGGCAACTGTGCATGATAGCCAAACAGCTTCTAACTTCAGCTTGTTCCTTTAACCAGTTCCTGACCGTCTCACGCAGATATACTGCAGCAGAATGGCTCTTCTGGGCAAAATCCTGTATATATACGGCTTCGCCCAGGAGAGCCACCAGAGGGCGTGTGCCCTCTGTATGGCAGGGAACCCGATGCACGTGGCTGGTGGGCGCGATCGCCGCCAGCCACGTGCGATCGCATGCACGAGCGGGAGTTTGTGTGTGTAAACGCACAAATCCCTGTGCTGTCTGAGGAGAGAAGGACAGATTGTGTCTTTCTACAAAGTAGAAAACACGATCTGTCATCTCCTATAGTCAGTCCCCATCCCCCCACAGTTAGAACACACAATAGGGAACACAGTTAAGCCCTTGATCGCCCCCTAGTGTGAACCTCTCTCTTGCCTGCCAGTGACATTTACATAGTAATCAGTGCATATTTATAGCATTGATCGCTCTGTAAGTGTCAATGGTCCCAAAAATGTGTTAAAGTGTCAGACCTGTCCCCTGCAACGTTGTAATACAGCAAAAGATCACAGATCACCGTCATTACTATTAAAAAAAAAAACGCCATATAAATGCCATAAATCTTTCCCATAGTTTGTAGACGCTATAACTTTTGCGCAAACCAATCAATATATGCTTATTGCGATTTTTTTTTTAACCAAAAATATGTAGAAGAATACATATCACCCCAAAAATGAGGAAAAAAGTGTTTAAAAAAAATAATTTGGGATATTTACTATAGCAAAAAGTAAGTTACTGGGGGTTATTTACTAAAGGCAAATCCACTTTGCACTACAAGTGCAAACTACAAGTGCACTTGAAATTGCACTTGGAAGTGAAGTTGCTGTAGATCCGAGGGGAACATGCAAGGAAAATAAAAAGCAGCATTTTAGCTTGCACATGATTGGATAATAAAATCAGCAGAGCTTCCCCTCATTTCACATCTACCCCTCAGATTTACAGCGACTGCACTTCCAAGTGAACTTTCAGTGCAATTTCAAGTGCACTTTACACTTGTAGTTTGCACTTGTAGTGCAAAGTGGATTTGCCTTTCATAAATAACCCCCATTGTGTTTTTTTTAAATTGACACTCTTTTTTTGTTTATAGCGCAAAAAATAAAAACCGCAGAGGTGATCAAATACCACCAAAAGAAAGTTCTATTTGTGGGAAAAAAGGGACGTCAATTTTGTTTGGGTAGAACATCGCACGACTGCGCAATTGTCAGTTAAAGCGACGCAGTGCCGTATTGCAAAAAATGGCCCGGTCATTGGGCAGCCAAATTTCTCAGGTCTGTTATCCTGGTGGTAACAACAGTGGACAATGCCTACGTAACTTGTGTTGAAATGCAACTTGGAGTCTCCAAAAGAAACCCATGAGACAGGGTGGCTGTACAACTGAGAGACAGGAATAGGACCTTGTTAACCTATTACAGGAAGTGCCTGCACAAAGCTCTTCATGGTAGGATCACCAAGCATTATTTTAATAAATGCTGCAGATTTAAAAATGTTGATAAATTCAATTACTTATATAATTTCATTAACATATGAAAGCTTATATGAGATTTTAGTGTACCAGTTACATATACTCCAACCTACCATAGACTTTTGATGACAGTCTAATTTTTTTCTGTGAATCACCTGCAGACATTGATTAGCTAAGAAACCCTTGTCCGATCATTATATGCTAAATGATAATCTGTGCCTCCCCAAAAGTCTAAATATGGGTGCCATAATTGTATTATTTAGTACCATCTATAAATGCAGTATCCTAATGCTGGGTACTATAATTTCAGATATAACAAATATCCAATGTATGACTTCTGCAAATAACTGTATAGTTCAGTAAAGACTGTCCTGCATTGTAATTGCAAATGGATGAATTTACGATCTTCACTACGTATGTTGCTTTGCTACGAACGTAGGGAAACGACACGAAAGGACATCTGTTCAGGGCTTGTATTCTCTAATTATATTTCCCATCTCTCTTTTAAAGTATTCATTTTTCACTATTAAAAGTAAAAATAACATTCCAGAACCTATTTTTAAATCTTCATAGTGCTTATACGCACACCTTAATTTCATTGTTCAATAATCTTAAACATTTTGGCATGCCAATTGGATTGGCAAAAATTTAGCAATGCATGTGCAATTTTCAATTGCTTTTAAAATTAGTTTTTTTCTCTGATCAAATAAAAAAATCAAAGCAATGCTGATCGCGGGCGCCAGGCACGCGCATCGGCAAACAACGTGACACGGCGGGCACAGAAGTTCCCCGATGCTAACTCGGGAGCGCGCGCGGGGAACGAGGAAAGGGGAGGACGTCCATTGACGGCCTCCCGGCATTGTAGGTCCGCGCTGTAGCCGTCATTCGGCTATAGCGCAGACCTCTAGTGGTTAAAAATGCAAAAACGATAAGCAAGGCAACCATGCTGAAAAAACTAACAACATTTTCCTGTGTGCAGGAGGTACCCATGGAAAGGTAGCTGTCACAATATCTGTATCACCACCTTATATCTTAAAATATTGCAAGCTTGTGTAGCGATACCCTCAACTAAGAGGGCCGCAGATTTGGTTTGGGCCCTGAATACAGCTCCGCCAACCCCCGGCAATCTACTCAACCCTTTCTGGCACAGTTAGTCTAGGGGTATACACATTTAATACTTATACTTTATGAGAGACTCAGACACAGAGTAGTTGTAAAGGAATAACAGATTTTTACTTTCAGCTATGCAAAGGGAATGAACAGTGATAACAACTTGACCTTTAGATTATATGCAGAGCCCTGCAATATCACAATATCAGTCACACTACACCATAGAGAGGGGGGGGTGTATAAGGAAACGCCACGTGGGGCGACTGTTAACTAGGCGCCCTGTGGCGCAATAACTAAACTAGGTCCCTAATGAATCAGGCCTGATTCCTAATTCTAGAACTCAGTCCTGTATGAATGATGGATTCTTCACCGGCAGTCTGTAGAGGTGGTGCACTTAAGAATAAACAACATTTGTAATCCAGGAAAAGGGAATGTTGATAACTGGCAACACTTCACTGGAGATCCTCTGGATCAGTCCTGCTGTGGATCTCCAGTGAGAGTCTTTAACATGAGGTAGTAGGCCTTGGCAGTCTATAGGCACAGTACTATCAAACAGGTTATGGAATGAGCTTACGCTCGCTCACCCGCCGGACATGATCTCCGTCCGGGACTTCCACCGGCTGTGTCTTCACTCGCCCACAGCGGTCGCTGCGATCGGGTCCCCGATCCAATCTAGGCAGTAAGTAGAGATGTCGGATGCCACCCAGGCTCGCAGTGGGGTGGAAGGCTCTTTGGTCAGCTCCGGAAAGGCCCCAGGCTTCAGGCCTTACCCAGCGCAGGTCCGCACAGGTGTATCAGTCTCTGCCGTCCCGTGTCCAAAGAGGCCGAGCCCGGCCTCGCCCCTTCCTTATATATCCCCACCCATGAGTCTCTGGGGCAGAAGCAAAACATCCTGGGAACCAGTGGGGTTCTGGGAACAGTAGTTCAAGAGTCTTTAAAGGAACCCCGCTACACTTGCAAAACGTGGTACATGATTCACGCATTTTAGAGACTGCATGTTTCTCTATTGTGATTCCCTACCAAGTACTAACCAGGTCCAACCCTGCTTATCTTGTGAGATCAGATTAGATTAGGCGAGTGTGGCCGTAAGCTTCACTACTTTGTTTACAGTGCTGCAGTATGTGTTCATGACTGTAAATTCAATTTTCAATGTTATCTCAAGGCAAAACATAAATTTTTAATTTTGGATAGTGTAGGGAAGGGTTAGACCCTCTGTCAAGTTTATATTGCAGTTTGTGTCCCCATTGAGTAGATTCACATCCGTATTTGTCCTGGTGACCATTGTCACTAAAAAGAAAATGAGGGGAAATGCAATATTATAGGGTTGTCCCCAGAACAGGGGTTACGGGAAAATCTTCCCTTCTCTTGTTCCCTTCCCTATGCTATCCAAACTAAAAAATGTTTTGGCTATATATATAATTTAAGCTTGACTACCAGCCTATATACCCCTTCATTATCAGACAATTTTTCAGTTTTTAGTGCTGTGATAGTTTGACTGACAATCACCCCGTCATGCAATGCTGTAGCCAAATACATTTTTTGAGACAAAGCTATCTTTTGGTGATATTTAATGACTGCTGTTTTTTTTTATTTTTTACTATAAAAAGGAAAAAAAATACCAAAATGTTTGAAATAAATTTCTGTTACTTTCTGTTAAAAATAAAAATCCCAAAATGTTATGAAAACCCCTGAAATGACCCAATGTGATCACAATTTTTTGGAAATGAAGAACCATGCCAGTACTGAGGGTGTTAAACACGGAGAATAAGAAGGGTGCACTTGATACATTAATGTACAGGTTATACACAGAGGACAGAAGAAGTGAAGGAGTTAATGTACTGGTCACATACAGGGACAGGATGGAGATGAAGGGGTTAATGTTCAGATGGGCAGAATAATAAACGTCAGGGGTTAATTTTACAGGTTACCAGAGAGAGCATTATTGCTAGCATATGAAGCGGGGGGGGGGGGGGGGGCAGCAACCCATCCATCCAGCGTTCAGCACTGTAAAAAAAAAACAATGACCAATCACAGCAATCATTTGATATTAAGCTGCTTGCATCGCCGGGGTACAGTATCTTTGTGTACCCAGCATGTCGGCTAATGTCAGCAGGGTACACAGTAATCACTGGGTCGATCAGCTGCCCGACGGCTAATAATCCAGTGCCATTCACAAATAAAAGGCCATTAATCCAACATCGATAAGCATACAGTGGTACATTAGTGGTTAAAGGATACTTTTTATTCTTTTGCGTTTTTTGTCATTTATTGAGAAAACTAGTATGTTGGATTTTCAACTTGTCCCCAGACACAGTAGCGGCTGGTGCTCAAATTTTTTTGGGGGGCGCAAACAAACTGAAAAATACTGAAAAAAAAAACAAACAATTGCAGCCATTGTTCCCATTAAATGCAGCCACTATGCTATCAATTGCAGCCATTGTGCCCATCAAATGGAGCCACTGCACCATCATTTGCAGCCATTGTGCCCATCAAATGCAGTCATTGTGCCCATCAAATGCAGCCACTGTGCCCATCATATGCAGCCACGTGTGCCCATCAAATGCAGCCACTTGTGCCCTTCATATGCAGCCACTTGTGCCCATCAAATGCAGCCACTTGTGCCCCTCAAATGCAGCCACTCGTGACCATCAAATGCATGCACTTGTGCCCATCATATGCAGTCACTTGTGCCCATAAAATGGCACCACTTGTGCCCAAATGCCACCACTTGTGCCCATCAAATGTCACCACTGTGACCCCCGCCTGCCCACTGTCTGCCTTACTCCATCTTAGTGGCGGGTCAGGCAGCGGGTGACGGGGGAAAGCTGTGCTACGGCTCCTGTGTCCTCCATGCTTCCCCCTCCTCTCTTCTTCGGTCTGCTAGGCATCCAATCCCGCGCTACCTGATTGGCGGAGAGGCGGTTCAGTGTTAGAAAACAAATATTAATTTGCTTTTCTAACACATCTGGGTAGACTGCAAGCGCAATGCCACCTTTTTTGAAGCCTATTAGAGCCTATGGCTCTAATCAGGTGCTTCAAAAATACACCCCGCCACTGGAATTCAGGCGCCCAGCGTCCGAAAAGGGGCCGGGTGCCTGAATAGGGGGTGGCAGAGGTGGCCATGAATAGATTCATGCTATGCATGAATCTATCCATTAGTCATAGAGGGGGTGGCGCCCGTGCGCTTGTGCACCCTTAATGGACGAGCTGCCCCTGCTCAGACAAAATGACTCCATGCAATTACTTTACCAAACTTAATTTACTAAAGGATATTACATGCAATATTTGGGTCACATATCACATTCGATATTAAAAATGTCATTTAACAATCCCTTGATGCAGTATTCACCTCTAGAAGCAGATGCGCTCAGTTAAAACCCCATAAAACAGTGTTAAAGTCAATTCAATAAGTCAATTAATAAATAAATGCATGCATTAAATAAGTAGTGGTCCAGGCATGTGATGTTTAAAGAATGTATGAAATTTGTTTGGTAAGGAGGCCCCACACCTCAATGGGCAGGGAATGGAAATGTTTAACAAAAAGCACCATTTGATCAACAAGATCCGGGACATTGGGCTTTTTCCTCAAGACTCTCCACCATTGCTCCTTCTTCAGCAAGGTCCCTCAGAAGTGTCCACCAGAAAATAAGTAAATACTGCACATTTTGAAGAAATAACGCATGCCTAATTTTACGAGTATTTTTTGATAAATGGCAAAAAAAGTTTTGAAAAGCTCTATGCTATATTTTTCGCTAATCTTAAAGCTGCAAATACCATTTTATAAATTGAGCTGTCTCTCTCGCATTGTTTTCAAATGAGTTAGCTAGATTTGAGGCAGTGAGACATTTCCCGATCTGTGCAGCTGCAGACCGGGAAATGTCTCCTTGCCTGTGATTAGCGGTATGCAGTGTCGGCTTCCTGGCAGGATTAGTCAGGTGGGTTGGGACTAAGATCCTGAACACGTCTGAGCCCATCTCTACTAGAAGGTAAAGCACAGCCATTGTGAAGCATTGCAAAACAGCTCCTGCATATATAACATGGCTGCCCCCATGTACCTATATAAATACAAACTATACAGAGAAATAACATTTTTAAAACATCACCACAGACAAATAAGAATATTTACATCAATCTGATCTATTTGACATTTTTATTTAAACATTGTTAAAAAGCCTAAATTCCCTCTGGAATGCATTGCTCATATTACAGTGTGTGTACATGATGTCATTCATTTCCTAGGTCTCCTAATTCATTTCTCATGCACTGTACACACGACCAGTTTTCCCGTCGGAAAAACTGCGATGAGAGCTTTTGGCCAAGAATTCCAACCGCGTGTATGCTCCCTCGCAGTTTTTCTGATGGGAAAATTGCCGTAAAAAAAAAAAAAGAGAGCAGTATCTCTTTTTTCCCGTCAGGAAAAAATCCTAGCAGGAAAACCGTTCGTCTGTAGGCTTTTCCGACGGGAAAAAAACGTGCATGCTCAGAAACAAATCGACGCATGCTCAGAAGCATAGAACTTAATTTTCTCGGCTCGTCGTCTTTTACGTCACCGCGTTATTGGCAGTCAAAAGTTCACCGGACTTTTGTGTGACTGTGTGTATGCAAGGCAGGCTTGAGAGGAATTCCGTCGGGAAAACCATTGGTTTTTTTATCTGACGGGAAAAACAGTCGTGTGTACAAGGCATGAGAGATAGATGTTTAGATTCAAGTAATCTGAGTGTTATTTTATCAATACTGTTTAATAGGAACATACAGCTGTTGTCTGGTTTATTGCCATCCTATCCTCCTCTACTTCATAATACTTCTATGGAGTCCATTGTGAAGAAGCTGTTGCCTACAATCGGTTATATCTCATCTTGTAAGTTGACAGTCAAATAATCTGTGAATTGTGTCCACTTCAAAAGCCATAGTGGTACAATAAAATTGTGCTACACAAAGCTTGTTTGTAGGATCCTTCTGTTTCCCTTATTACCGGCCCTGCACATAACTTCCTTGGGAAGTATCTCAATCAATAGGCTGTTTCACGCTAATGTCTATAATGATTTTCAACAAGCCTTCATTGCAGTCATAGATCTTAACTCAAACAAAGTGTCTTTGAACAGGCAGAACTTGTCACCCAGGCTCGTTTTTGACTGAAAAGGAACTCATAAATACCTTTATGAGACAAATTAGCCGGACCTTCCAGTCTTAAAACCATCTGTTCCCAGCAAGTCCAAAGAATTATGGCAAAAAGGTAGTTATGCCTCCAGGGACCCTTCACATATCTCTGAGAATCTCTACTATTTCTTCTGGTAGCAGAAGGCAATAAAAGTATATTGCTGGACATTCTGTGAAAGCTCCCATGAGTAGGCAAGGAAGACGGAGAAACTGAAATATTACATTTTGTTTTTTGCTAAGACATTTTAGTCATAATTCTGTGTTTTTTTTTTACACATTGGGGATGATTTGACGCTCTGTTGACATTAGTCACCCAATCATGTGCAATCAAATGATTTCTACGGATAAAAAGATAAAAGTTAAAGTGTATCTAATCCCAAGAACAACATTTTGATATTACATTTCTTATTTTTTTACAGGCATTTATTTTCATCTTATGATCATGATAATAACACACTTCCTGCCCTAGGGTGATAATGCAGAACGGACACCAAAAGTCATGCATGCTTGCATCAAAATCACCTGCTCTAATAGAGGTCTATGAGAAAGCGCATGTATCCCACATGAAAACTGCGGGTACACTGTACAGCATAATCGCTGTGGAGAATCTGCACCAAAGTAATGTGAAAGGGCCCTGAAACCCTTTTCCTTAAATCCATAGTGATGTTATGCATGAGTCTTTTCCTCTTCCTAAACCAGAATGGTAAGGTCCTTATTTAGGTACCCATTTCACTGCCAGATGATGCAAACACTTCCTATGGGCTGTCCAGGGATGGGTGCTCTCAGGTTCCAGAAGACCGCACAGTGTAATGATGTCACCACAAAGTTATTCGGTCATACTTCATATGAAGGACCACCAGGTAGAGTTGTGCACAATGGAAAAATGTGTTTCTTTTCTGATTCATTTAAAGTGGAGTTCCACCCAGAAAAAAAATTTTGCACTAAAAATCCCTCAAAAAATTGAAAAAGATTAATAGAATTTTTTTTTTTTTATACTCACCCAAAATACCCGTTGCTATGCGAAAGTCCGTAATCTGCCTCTTCCGTAACTGCGGTCCATCTTCTTCCCCATCCTCTTCTAGCGAATGGGGCGCGCTGCTTTATGGGAACTGTGTGTAATCCCAGAGAGCAGCCGCCCATTCACAAGTCGGCGCAAGACTCGCGCATGCGTAGTTGGAAATGGGCAGTGAAGCCGTAAGGCTTTACTGCCTGTTTCCCTTAGTGTGGATGGCGGCGCGGGACCTGCACCGATCGAGGGATCGGCATCAGGGGGGCCATCAGCGCGGGAGAGTAGGACAGGTAAGTGTCCTTATTAAAAGTCAGCAGCTACAGTCTTAGTAGCTGCTGACTTTTAAAAAAAAAAAATATTTGCGGGTGGAGCTCCGCTTTAAGTAAATCATTTTGTTTCGTTATATTTGTTATATTAGAATGATTCGTTTTCAGGATTAAATTTGTATATTTGGATTTGTTTCGTATATTCAGATTTGTTTTGTACATTTGTTGTTCCAATTTGATACTTATTTACAGAAGTTATTTCAGGAGATTGGCTATATTCATTTTAACGTGTTAATTCATTATCGGGGGAGAATACTTAATGCACTCCGAGTTATCCCTGCTAGACCCACAAAGAGAAATGGATTGAGCTGATTCGACTATATCAATTTGATTCGCGTGCATCTGAAAGTAACAAATGGAATGAAATGATTTCGGATTCATTCATTATGTTATGATTGGGATGACCCACCTCCATAGAACCCAAACACAATAAGTAGGAATCATCTTATTTCATTTTTATACTTTACTGTATTTTTTTGCAATATGTTTTATATTTAGTGCACTTTTTATAATAATGAAAAAAGTTAATGCAAAATTAAAACGACATTGATCCGAATCAATTTGGATCATTTGTTATGTTGTTACATTATTTCAGATGCTTTAAACATTAACAAAAGACCACAACTATTGCATCATGTCATCCAAATGAAACCAATGAATTTGTTGTTTTCTATCATTTATTTCAGATTCGTTGAAATTAGTTACTAATGTGATTCGAAGATTTGGATACATACAAATCCCTGGATAACGAAAAGTTTGTCTGAATTTCAGTTAGTAACAAAACAAATCGCACATGTATACCACCAGGTAGCCAGTGACGTTATTAGATACCCTAATAGATTTTTATAGGAAAATAAATAGAGAATGCACTCCACAGAGTGGATTCAGTAAATGCAGATTACAGCTCTCACCATCACAGGTTGTCTTAGGCGAGGGGAAATCATCCCACAAGGTTCACCAAATGTAACAAAAAACTGGGAGGAAGATCAAGCTAGTCCCACAACAATGAAAGCTAAAGAATAAAAAAGTTTAGGAGGACTTTACAATTTAACATGTAAGCAACTCTACGGAGAAACAATGCAAGAACATTTTAATCGTCTCAGATGAAATACATGAAGCTCCAGCTATCAAGTCAGGTTATTTTTTGCGGGCAATTCTCTGGGTAGCATTTGGAAGACCTCGGCAAATAACCTCTCAAGTTTCTTGACATCTTTCTCTACATGAAATTGTAATTTGTACAATTAAATAGCTGAGGCGCCACATCAGTCAGGTTAATTAAGGCACCTCTTTAACCGGCTGGAAGCTATGAACTAGATGCTTAATTAGTGTTACATTTTAGCATTGACAATTGCATCCATAATCATAGTTTTTTTGGATTCGAGCAACTAGACTACAGTCTCAGCTGCTTAACTTGTCCTCATGAAATGCAGAGTCCTATAAGCCGCCACAGAATCAAATAAATGTAATTATAGAGCATATTTTTATTTCTGGAAATACTCAAGATGAAATCTTTCCTCTGTAGAGACTTGTGTTTGCACCTTTTGCGATCTATATAAATATCACAACAACTCATTTTATTATATAATTTAGAATGTTTGCTTACATTCTCCACCCCAAACTATTCAATTATAATATTATAATTTGGGTGAATAGGAATGTGGCAAATTTCAAAATTGTACTTAAAGTGAAAGTAAAGGTAAAACCTAACTAACTATAAACCTACTCCCACCCCCATTCTGAGCCCAACCTATCTAACCCTGTAAAGAAAAGGCTGCTATACTTTTCTAGAGTTGAGCGGACACCTGGATGTTTGGGTTCGACGGGTTCGGCCGAACTTCGCAAAAAAGTTCGAGTTCGGGACCCGAAACTTGACCCCGAACCCCATTGAAGTCAATGGGGACCCGAACTTTTGAGGACTAAAATGGCTCTAAACAAGTAATGGAAAGGGCTAGAGGGCTGCAAATGGCAGCAAAATTTTGTTAAGAGCATGGCATGTGCTCTGCAAACAAATGTGGATAGGGAAATAACTTAAAATAACATAAAATACATAAAAATAAAAAATAATAATCTTGACCTAGGAGGACGAGGTCCATATGGAGTAGGAGGTTGAGGTGGCGGTGGATGTTTCGGTGTAGGTGGAAGCAGCGGTGGAGGAGGATGAGGTAGCCAACACTGGGTTTTTGTTTTTATCTTTTTTTTTTTTTTTTTAATTAGGGTACACCCCAAAAGAGTAAGAAAGATCAAAAATACAACAATGGCTGGGTAAGGCTGGTATACATGTCTATCCTGCATAAGGTACGGACAAGTCCTGTGGGATCCATGCCTGGTTCATTTTAATGAACGTGAGCTTGTCCACATTGGCTCTGGACAGGCGGCTGCGCTTGTCTGTGATAACGCCCCGTGCCATGCTAAATACACGCTCAGATAATACACTGACTGCAGGGCAGGCCAGAACCTCCAAGGCACAAAGGGCAAGCTCAGGCCATGTGCCCAATTTGGAGACCCAGAAGTTGAAGGGGGCAGACCCGTCATTCAATACGTGTAGGTGTGTGCACACATACTGCTCCACCATGTTGGTGAAATGCTGCCTCCTGCTAAGACGTTCAATATCAGCTGGTGGTGCTGGTTGTTGTGGCGTGCTGACAAAGCTTTTCCACATTTCGGCCATGCTAACCCTGCTTTCTGAGGTGCTGGTGGTGCCCCGGCTGCATTGGGGACCTCTTCCTCCTTCTCTGCCTTCGCCTTGTGCTTCCACTGTACCCCCGCTGTCAGGTGGGAATGCCACCAGCAGCGCGTCTACCAGCGTGCGCTTGTACTCGCGTATCTTACGATCACGCTCCAGTGAGGGAATTAAGGATGGTACGTTGTCCTTGTAATGGGGATCCAGCAGCATGGCCACCCAGTAATCAGCACCAGTTAGAATGTGGGCAACTCAGCGGTCGTTGCGGAGACACTGCAGCATGTAATCGCTTATGTGTGCCAGGCTGCCCAGAGGCAACGAAAAGCTGTCCTCTGTGGGAGGTGTATCGTCTGTGTCCACTGTATCCCCCTAGCCACGCACCAGTGATGGCCATGAGCTGGTCTGGGTGCCACCCTGCTGTGAACATGGTTCCTTCTCCTCCATCTCTTCCTCCTCCACCTCGTCACCCTCCAGAACTGTGCCCTTGCTGGACAATTGTGTACCTGGCGTTTGTTGGTGCAGGAACCCACCCTCGGAGCCACTTGTGAATGACTGCCCTGAAAGCCTTGGAAATGATCCCTCTTCCTCCACCTCCTCCTCCTCCTCCTCCTCCTGTGCCACATCCTCTTCCATCATCGCCCAAAGCGTTTTTTCAAGGAGGCATAGAACTGGGATAGTAACGCTGAGAACAGCGTCATCGGCACTGGCCATGTTGGTGGAGTACTCGAAACAGCGCAACAAGGCACACAGGTCTAGCATGGAGGCCCAGTTATTGATGGTGAAGTGGTGCTGTTCCGCAGAGCGACTCACGCGTGCGTGCTGCAGCTGAAACTCCACTAT
Source organism: Rana muscosa (assembly GCA_029206835.1). NCBI lineage: Eukaryota > Metazoa > Chordata > Amphibia > Anura > Ranidae > Rana > Rana muscosa. The sequence goes on along the minus strand of CM055122.1, from coordinate 794,489,969 downwards.
CACCTGCTGCTGCTCGCACAGTCTGGCCAGCATGTGTAAGGTGGAGTTCCACCTTGTGGGCACGTCACATATGAAGCGGTGAGCGGGAAGGTCAAAGTTACGCTGCAGCGCTAACAGGCGAGCAGCAGCAGGGTGAGAACGCCGAAAGTGCGCACAGACGGCCCGCACTTTCTGCAGCAGCTCTAGCATATCGGGGGAATTTTTAAGGAACCTCTGCACCACCAAATTCAGCACATGTGCCAGGCAAGGGATGTGCATCAAACCGGCTAGGCCCAGAGCTGCTACGAGATTTTGCTCATTATTGCACACCACCAGGCCGGGCTTGAGGCTCACTGCCACCAACCACTCATCGGTCTGTTGTTCCATGTCCCTCCACAACTCCTGGGCGGTGTGGGGGTTTTCCCCCAAACAGGAAAGTTTTAAAACTGCCTGCTGTCGTTTACCCCTGGCTGTGCTGAAGTTGGTGGTGAAGTTACGCTGACCGGATGAGGAGCCGGTAGAGGATGAGGAAGCGGAGTAGGAGGAGTTAGCAACAGGAGGCAAACTGAAGCGCCCTGCAATCCCCGGTGGTGGAAGGACATGCGCCAAACTGCTATCCGCCTCAGGCCCAGCCGCCACTGCATTTTTTTTGAATAGCAGAATAAAACAACAGTATCTAAAGTGTGTATCTCACAAGTACAGATATGCAGGAAACACTGCAAAATATTTTTTTTGCCCTAAATGGGTGTTTTTAGAATAGAATAGAGCAACAGTATCTAAAGGGTGTATCTCACACGTACAGATATGTAGAAAACGCACCCAAAATTTTTTTTTGCCCTAAATTTTTTTTTTGGGAATAGCAGAATAGGAGAACAGTATCTAAAGTGGGTATCTCACACGAACAGATATGCAGAAAACGTTGGCAAAAAAATGTTTTTTTGTCCTAAATTATTATTTTTTGAATAGCAGAATAAAACAACAGTATCTAAAGTGTGTATCTCACTAAATACAGATATGCAGGAAACGCAGCAAAATATCTTTTGTTTTTGCCCTAAATGGGTGTTTTTAGAATAGCAGAATAGACCAACAGTATCTAAAGGGTGTATCTCACAGTAACATATGCAGTGCTGGTGCACTGAGCTTGCATAAAATGCCCGCCGATGCCAACCTAACTAACAGATGGATAAAAGTTATCTTTTCTCTAGCACTGGGCTCAGGGCAGGGTAAAAAGATTGTGCACTGCACCCACACAACAAAATCAAGGTAGATCGCTGAGTAATTAGATTTCTGAATCAGGGCTCCTATCTAATTCTCTCCCTCAAAGCAGCAGCAGCAACCTTTCCCTACACTATCTAAAGCAGAGTGACGTGCTGTGCTATGTGCTTATATAGAGGCTGGGTCACATGCTGCACTGGCCAATCACAGCCATGCCATTAGTAGGCATGGCTGTGATGGCTTCTAAGGGCACACGAGTTAAACAAATGTTGATTGGCTGCCCTGTAGCTTTTTAAAATGCGCCATTTCATTGCCGAACACCGAACTCGAACCCGAATATACAGTAAATTTTTCGGGTTCGGGTCCGGGTACCAAAAACCCAAAAGTCTGGTAGGAACCCGAACTTTACAGTTCGGGTTCGCTCAACCCTAATACTTACCTATTCTGAAGCCAGAAGAACTTACCTATTCTGAAGGTCCCCTGCAGATCCATCAGTGTATCGGCTTGCTCGTACCTCGTATGAAGCAGCCGATACATGCTGACAGGGAGAATGAATGAACTACCACGGCTATCACAGCACCGTGGTAGTTCATTGCAAACTACAAGCCGACAGCCGCAAAGGCTGCTGGACCTTGTAGTTTACCATTCACAGAGCGCTGTGAATGAGTGACATGGTCAGGTGGGCGGAGCCCTGCACTGCCATGTTTTTTTTAATTTTGACAGATAGCGGGGGATTGAAGATTCCCTACTAACTATCATAGCGGGGGAGCGGGAGGTGCAGGGGTCGGTGCTTTCATAACCCGAATATGGGTGTAACATGTAACATGTTATGAAAGGTGAACTTATCTTTTAAGTTGTGTTAGGCAGCGCTTTTCAAACTCCTTGTGAGATTTTTTACATAATTTTTTCATGGCTAAGATGGGAAATAAATACCGTATTTATCGGCGTATAACACGCGCCGGCATATAACACGCACCCCAAGTTTAGGAGGGAATTCTAAGGAAAAAAACTTTTAGGAGGGAAGTTTAAGGAAAAAAAAACTTACATGTAAATGTCTTTCAATGCAGTGTAATTTGCAGCCTTGTCAGTGCAGCTTTGCTCCCGTGTCCATTGCAGCCTAGCCCCAGTGCAGCCTTGCCCCTGTGTCCATTGCAGCCTTGCCCCCAGTGTCCATTGCAGCCTTGCCCCCAGTGTCCATTGCAGCCTTGCCCCCAGTGTCCATTGCAGCCTTGCCCCCAGTGTCCATTGCAGCCTTTCTCCCAGTGTCCATTGCAGCCTTTCCCCCAGTGTCCATTGCAGCCTTTCCCCCAGTGTCCATTGCAGCCTTTCCCCCAGTGTCCATTGCAGCCTTTCCCCCAGTGTCCATTGCAGCCTTGCCCCCAGTGTCCATTGCAGCCTTGCCCCCAGTGTCCATTGCAGCCTTGCCCCCAGTGTCCATTGCAGCCTTTCCCCCAGTGTCCATTGCAGCCTTGCCCCTAGTGTCCATTGCAGCCTTGCCCGAATTTAAAATTGGCACAGCCGAGATCGCCACCGAGACTGGGCGGAGCGGAGCAAACACCGCCGAGATCGCAGGGACTGGGCAGAGCCGAGATACACATATCCGAGTGTACTCGGCTCTTCTCGGCTCTGCTCACAGTCACGCCCAGTCCCGCCCTATGATGGATATAACACATGTCCAATGGTGAGACTGGACGTGACTGTGAGCGAAGCCGAGAAGAGCCGAGTACACTCGGCTATGTTTATCTCGGCGGCGATCGCTCCGCTCCGCTCACAATCAGCGGGGATCGGCATATAACACGCACCCACGATTTTCCCCTGAATTTAAGGGGAAAAAAGTGTGTGTTATACGCCGATAAATACGATAACTTTTAATATTTTGCAACAATACGTTTACAGTGCGTTTATGGTGTGCCAGTTGAGTGTTTCAATAGGAGAAAGGAAACTGTTTGAAAAACATCAACACGTGCTGAGCTCTGCAGACTGTGTTAGTTTTGCCTCGCTGTGGCACTAATGCTGCAGTGTGTAAGCCCCCATCCACTACCTATTTTATTAGCTTTGAGTGGCGTTGATAGGTCAGAGTGGTAAAACGTGTCACAACAGCCTATCTTCCATGCTTGTGTGAAAGAACCCTAAAGCCCCGTACACACGGTCGGAATACCCGACAGAAAAAGTCAGATGGGAGCTTTTGGTCGGGAATTCCGACCGTGTGTAGGCTCCATCTGACTTTTTCTGTTGGGAATTCCGACAGAAATAGATTGAGAGCATGTTCTCAATTTTCCCGTCTGAATTTCCGACTGACTTTTCCCAATGGAAATCCCGATCGTGTGTACGGGGCTTAAGACAATGCACTACTGTGCGTTGTGTTACAAAAAAGTGGGTCTTTTACAATTTTTACCATGTTAGGGTGCATTAGCAACCTATTCTTTTTCGATGGGTTGCCTTAACACAATGCACATGAATGCATAACGTAACGCACATTAATGCATCTACATTAACACGCCATATAGTAAATATGTTTCAATTGTATTTATCTAAATCTAGCTAGTGTAAGTACTTGCATTTGACTCACTATCATTCTCTTGCCATCCCCTATACAGCAGCACACTAGAAGAGGAAGGGGCAGGACTGGGAGCCAATTTGATATGCTGAACATGCTCATAACTAAACACAAGATTTAAATAGCAGTGATCTTAACTGTGCCACATCCCTTCGTAAAGAACATGTGTTTGTATAGAATATGCATGGGATTTTTCAGGCACTCAGTTATAACAAACAATATTAAACGTAGATAAGCCCAGAGATCCACAGTATGCTTTCTCTCCAGTCTCCAGGTCAGATCCACTACAGGTCTGGGTGCCTCTGCACAAGAGGTTTTATTCCTTTCTGGCAAACCCTATATTTTAGTAGATCATTTAACTCAACTTTTTCCCTCTTTTAGGGAGCTATTGATGATGATCTCTTTCTATCCTTGTTACAGCTGGTCGTTAAACTCATTTTAGTTTTTTGAGTGATAGCTCTGGCGGCAAGCTTTTCCAATCTACATTGTTATTTACCCTGATTTTCCCAGAGATATAATTCATCAATAACATTTTTATTTGGATCGTTTATTTCTTTTATTTTTTTCTTTGAATTCTGGCAATTTTCTTCAATTATTGTTTCTATCTAGAGTGCTCACCTTTATGATGAGACATATCCACCTTTATGATTAGCGACAACTACATATTGCCCAGCTTTTTTTTTTTGAGCTGTAGCGCCCACCCCATTTAGGGGTGCTATATACCCAAATTTAAGGGCTGGTCTGAGATAGTAGTTAGGCTCAGACCATTCTCAATTTGTAGGTTGTGCTGTTTATTTCCAGGATGGTATACTGGTGTGCAGGTCCCTGTGGCCTGTAGGTGGCACTGCCATAATGGGTCAGGGTTGAACCGCTGGTATTAGTGCTGTGCCTTAGGGTGTCCTCTCTCGGCAGCGGTACAGTGGGCATGGTAAACCTGCGGTGCATGCCGGGAGTGAATAAATAAGGGGCAGACGCCGCCTGGGAATGTTTTTTTTTTTTTCGTCTTTGTCTTCGGAGGAGGAGGGGAGTCCAAGTGCGTGGCATGGCCCTCCAGGCCATGGGGCCACGTGTGCACCGGTCCCAGGCACCTTTAGTCCTGGGGCTGCATCTTCAGCATTGGGCCCAGCACCTTTAGCTGGAGCCCACTTCGAGGAGGAGAAGTCCCAGGGTGTCTCTTGCGAGAGAGCCCGCTTCTAAGAAGAGGAGGCCGGGGGAGGACCTTTCTGACGGACCGGTGAGAGTTCACGGTGAAGGAAGGGGCCCGGTAACTCTCTGGAGGGATTTTTCTATCCACCAAGGGCCTAGTAATGTGCTGCTGCTGGCACCTGTCCTTAAGTACCCAAGAAGCTAAGAGGTTCGGGGTCTGATAGATTCTGTGGCAGAGAGTCTCCCAATCGCATCTAGGAAAGAACCTGATCAAACGTCCGAGCATCACTTCGGCTGCTAGGATCCACTTTGTAGGAGACTATCCGGGTGAGCTAAACCTACTCTGGGATAGAGTAGTGATTGTGATATCCATTTGTGCCTGGACTAACCTCCCAAACCTTGCTGTCCTGTCTCTCATTCACCCTTTTCCTATCTGCTGGACATTGAGAAAATAAACTCAACGTTGGAGTTTAAAGTGGTGTGGACATTGGAATTACTTGGGAGGGAAAACAGAGACTTGTCCCTATATCCTAGGAGATGAGAACCAACTGACGGAAGAACCTAGCTGTGGGACCCAAATACATAACACCGCTTAACCTCCTCATCCAGGAGGGTACGGGCATATAGTACGGTGTGCCTTTTTCCTGCAATTGAGCCAAAGCAAGGGAAAAGGGTCAGTGTGCTACAGAGCTTTAAGAATTGTTGTCTTTATTTTCTTGTGATTATATAGTAGTTTTTTCCCTCACCCTTATCTGTGGCCTCTTGGTCTTCTTAGCTGGAGTTCAGGTTTGGCATTCTTTGTGCCTTCCATGATTGGAGATGCTGTAGCTCACGCAGGTTGAACATTTCCATTCCAACATTGATCTTAATATTTGTAAGTCATTAATAACATCAGATTGTGTATTGTTAATATATTATGTTTTATGTAATCTGATGTTTAATTATATTTCAGAATGTACCACCACGTTTAACCCCCTGATTGTAATTGTGAATCAAAATGCGTTGGGGTGTACTCTGTAATTTACATATAGTGGTCGTTATTACAGTCTATGTCTATTGGTGGTTGATTTATCTCTTATCGGAATATGCTATGGTGTCACAATTTTAGATTTTTTTGTTCCAATAGTTTTTATTACAATTTCAAAACAGCATACAGAACATTATGCTCAGATATTCATCAGAGGATTTTTGAAACAAGGATGCAATATTCAATGTGATCAGTGACCATTATCAAATACATATAAACAAAGTAAGAAAGGTTATATTTTGGCTAGAGAGAATTCCTTGTCCCCTGGTAGCAGCCTACAAAACCATATATTCCCCCCCCCTCCCTTCCATTATTATGGTATAACCGAACCAACGTCTAAAAAAGTGAGGGAACAGAGAAAGAGAAAAAAAAAAAGGGGAGGGGGACACATCCCCAAAAACAAAACTTAAAAAGAAGAAATTAAAAATTATATAGAGTACAACAGAGTGGGATGGGTCCCCCTGAACCCGGCCTCGACGATTTTCAATTTTAACTATTTGTATAATAAACTCATATTGCTTTTTCTATGTGTAGCACCCTCTAGTGTGTGCTAGATATAGGATAGTTTTTTTTTGTAGTGTAAGGTTTGTTAGTATAGGTACATTTTGTGAATCTGGGTCAGGGTTCAGTGAGTCAGGGCTGGATGACTCATACTGGAAGCTCCTCTAGTGCCTCCCCTGGTCTGGAAGCTCGTAAAAAATTCTGGAGCTGGTGGGTGGAGGTTGAGAGGGGCTGCCTGAAATTTTTATGAGGACCTCGGCCAATCCCCCAGTAAAGGGCTGGCAGGGGGCAAGGCTTACTTCAAAAATAGACATTGGCCATGCCAGCAGGGGCAGTCGGGTGGAAGATGGAGTGCTGAGGAGGCTGTCGGTGGCCCTTGAGGGTGCCCCAAGTCTGGGGAAGTGACTTTGGGCCTGGGGCTCAGGTGCTGTAAGATTCCTATTAATCACATTGAAGAAATACTCCATGGAGGCATGGGAGAAAGGAGAGAACAGCGGAAGCAGGTCAGCACATCCAGGAGGTCTCCTGAGAAGTCAGTCAGGTGGGCTGATGGGTGAGCAGTCTGGGAAGACTGTGGATGAAGAAAGTATCAGTCTGGGAGGACTGTGGAGAAATAGCCAGGGCTAGTGAAAGGGGCAGCTGCAGCCAGGCGGGCAGGCAGTGCCCGAAGAGGTGGTGCTGAGATCAGTAGCCACGGGGATGTAAGCTGGACACTGATTTTGCTACACACCTAAAGGGCCCTCAGGTTCCTGCCTATAACAGGCTTTTGCTCAAAAATCTGAGTGCTTTATCAGATCATTTTTTATCAGTGTGCCAGTGGAGTTCTGCAAGCAAGTGTGCCGGAGGAAGTTGAAGAATGTATATAGACTGTATATAGGCAAAGTTGTACCTGAAGTTGGTTCTAAGTCAGGTGGGCATCCCATAATACCCCTACTCCCCATAAAAGTTTAATCAACTCAATAAAACAAACAAAAAAATAAATGTGCTGGACTGTTTACTGACTCTGGGAGACTGTGAAGATTTAGTGTGCCTGGTTGTGCAGGGTGGGGGATTCCGTTTCACCTGTGGCTCCTTACATATGTAGCACACCCACCTATCCCCCTCCTGCATTTCAACTCGGCTCCTCGCAGGGGGAGACAGGCACACCGCACCACAAGCCCGTACCCTCCTGTGTAAAGAGGTTGAGCGGTGTTATTTTTGGGTCTTGTCTGCAGCCAGAGTCAAAGTCCTCCTGAGAATGATTCTCACCTCTACTATGGGTAGATGCAAGTCCTTGACTTCCCCAGTAATGTAAATGTCCACACCAGCTGAAACTCCAACTCAGTATTTATTCTCACTTTGCAATAAACAGTCTCTTGGATAGGAAAGAGTTGGAGCAAAGGAAACAGAACAGCCTAAGGTGTGGAGGAGGTCCAGGCACAAACGTAGCTCAAACTCTTCGCTGTTCAGATTCTTAAACAGTTTTAGGCGCACAGTCTCTGCCACAGACCGTGAAGTTGGTCTCTGCCACAGACCTGGTGAATAAGGCCCCTGCCATGGACCTGATGAACTTGAACTTCCTTCTTAGAACATGGCCCCTGTCAAGGAGAAGATGTCCCCCCAGAGAGTCAACAGACCCTTCTTTCACCGTGACTCTTGCATCGGTCCTTCGGCATGATCCTCCCTTCTCTTAGGGTGCGGGTCCCCTCGCAAGGCGGCACCCTGGACTCCTCAATCCCTAGCGGACCCCACCCGAAGGCGCTGGGCCCCGAGCCGTCGCTGCAGCTCCCGGGTCTCCATACCCAGGCAGACAGGAACGGTGAGGTAGTACCTCACCCCAGGCTAAAGGTGCCTGAGGTATAACCGGAACACAGCCTCCGGGCCGAGGGCACCCGGAGATGATCCCACACACCCAGGCTAAAGGTGCCTGGGCGTGGACGACCGAAGAAGACGAACGAACCCCGATCAGAAGATGTCCGCCCCTTTTATATCCTCTCCCGGCATGCAAAGCAGGTTGCCCGCCCCGCTGTACGGCTGCCGAGAGGGGTCACAAAAGGCACAGCACTGTATTGGCGGTTCAACCCCGGCCTATTATGGCAGCGCCACTTATAGGCCACAGGGAACTACACACCAACACTATCCCCTGAGGTCAAAAATGGTCCATAACTCCTAACAATCCAAGGTGTCTGAGCCTAATTACCACTCAAACACTTCCCTTAAATTGACCACCCCGCCACACATACATTTAATTTTGTTTGTTATAACTGAAAAAAAAAATCCCATTCATATTCTATACAAACACATGTTCTGAACATGCTGATAGGAGGAGAGGGCAGAGTGCACAGAGTGATTACCTCTGCTGCTGCTCTTTTACTGTAAAATCAGCAGTCTGGGGGTGGTGAGAGGACACCAATGCATTCCTTAACTGAAAGGGGTATCAAAGACTTGGCTGTGCTGTGTTATAGGGATGTGTAAATATCAGGGCTAAATATTCCAATATATAGGTTTATTCAGCTGTTTGACGGTAGTTTAATTTTAACATTTACTCAAATTGAATATAGGACCTAATGCCAGATTTGCCATTAGGCAGCATGGCACGTGATACCCCGTATGAAATGATGTAGGAGTATAAGAGTAAAGTTTTTCTCTGGAATAAAAAAGGGAGTGTTATGTAAAATAGGCTTAATAGTGGAGTTAATAGTGGAGTTTCCCTTAAAAGTCCATGTTTATGTATGTAGATCATGTGTGTCCTTCCTTTGTGAGCTCTTCTCATTATTTAAAATTCTCATGCAGCTCTAACACAACTGATTCGGGGAGATTAAGTCCCTTTATTAATGTCCTGCTTTGCAAAGGAATTTGTTTACTTCATTCGCAATATAAATTTTAATTAAGTGGTTTGCTATCAATTAGCTGAGTATGGAGATAGAATCATTTTCATCTGCTTTTAGGTAATTGAAATATCTGCTCCTTAAGGACTGGGTCTCTGTTCTTAAAGGGAAAGTCAAACTCAGAACATTTGGGCCATAGACATTTCAATGGCTGCTACCTATGTGGCAACAAGACTGCAGCACGCCACAGTTTAAAACAGGAAAGAAAATTAAAAATTTTTGCTGCCAGTGCCATTTTTTTACATTTTATTGCACACATGTTTTAAAAAGAATTTTAGGCCTGAAGATTACACAAAGCCCCTTAAGATTATATATTTTCTAAAAGCAGACACCCTAGAGAATAAAATAGTGGTGGTTCCAATTTTTGTCACATGATATCACTGCAAAAGGTCTAGGAAATGCAAAATTTCAGTGAATAACACACTAAAGTGAATGTTAGGGCACACAAATTCAATAAATTACCCAAATTGTTGGGAAAATATAAAAGAAGAGATTGTACCGAGTAAATAGATACCCAACATGCCGTAACCCAAAATTTGTGTGGGCCCCTGAAATGGCAACACACTTTAGTACCCTATATTTACTATAGGTAATGCTTCGAAAGCAACTATAGGTCATCAGTTTAGTGTTACTGAGGAGGTCTTGTGCTATAATTATTGCTCTCACTCCAGCGTGCGCAGCGATATGTAACATGTGTATTGCAATCCACTTGTACATGCATTTACATTTGTACATGCTTATACGTGGGGGTGGGGGGCCTCAAATTGTTTTTTTGTTTTTTTTGGGGGGGGGGTTTAGTGCTTGGGTGTAACTTTATTTACTCTTTCGTTCATGGACCGACACAGCTTCTCTATTGACATAGTGGATATTATCCGTTAATTAGGAGTGACTAGGCAGAAAACTTGTAAAAATGTTTGCATCACACCTTCTACAGTACCGCCCAGGGGGCGGACCCTCTGGTGTATATCGCAGATCAGTTTTTTCTGTCTAGCAAGGAGTAGGACATGGCTCCCTTCGGGCCCATTGGTCCGGGGGAAAAATATATTTTTGCTACATTTTTTTGTTTCCTGCGATCTTCGATCAACTGCCGACTGGGTGACAGGCTGGATCCACGATCCTTGTAGTCCCCCCAGTTTCGGCCATCGAGCGTGTGCCGACCCTAGCTATGCGCTGGGTTTTCCACGACATGCCCGTCACTCCACGGGTGGCCGGTGGGCTTACGCTCCAAGGCTTGCATCGGACTGCTCAGCTTCGGCTGACCTTACGGCCGAGTCGCAGCAGCCTGACCGGTGAGCGTCGCGCTCCAGGGCATACATATGATCATCCCCTAGGGTCCAATCACAGCATGCCTAGCGGACGATGATCTGTTTGGAATGTCTTCCAGCATGATACATGCAGGATAGGTAAGTAAACTCCCCTGCCTCGGCTGGGTGATTTGGCTGGACATTCCTGGAGAGACCAAGTAAGTGGTTATGGCCCCTTTCTTCCCTCTCTCCCTGCCTTTCCCTCCTTCCTGGGCTTCTGACTAAGGTTGCTGGGTGCTGGGGGTCACCTAAGGGGTTCCATCTGGTGCGGGGCTGGCTGTAACTGTCATTTAAAAGATGTCATTTCTGCTTACCTGTGTGTGTGCTTCTTCCTCCTCCATGCTGTCGGCGGCCATTTTGCGGTGGTCCATGCCTGTTTCGGCCTCTAGTGACTGCCCGGCGGCCATTTTCTTGTAGTTTTGCGCCTATAGGTATATATCGCCGCTTGACGGGCATTTTCTTGTGGTCCGCACCTACTTGGCCTCTATCGACTGTTCGACGGCCATGTTTCCTAGGATTCACGCTGTATGTGTTTACCGCCGCTCGGCGGCCATCTTTTTGGGGTCCGCAGCCGCTTTTGCCTCTATATTTGGCTCGGCGGGCATTTTCTTGGAGCCCACATGTTTCCATACAACCGCTTGGCGGACATTTTGCGAAAGTCTCCGGCCTCTAGCGTGCATTACACTGGCGCGAAAAATTTACACAGGAAACGCTGATAAACTATCAGACTGACACAGCAGTGGTGGGATAGAATCACAGGCGCAGCACACGGCAACATAGCGGTACCGATCCAAGGGTGGTGAGTCCTCTGGGTGACCCAGCATCTCTGATCAGCTAGGAGGGTGGCCTACTGATATCTTGCCTGGAGCCCTGTGGGTGTCAGCGCGTGGTCAGCATGGCGTCTGAGCCAGATGTTTTTTCCCCTGAAACACCAGATTTAGCAGCTGGTGCCCCTGATGTGTCTATGGGCGCTATGTCGGCAATCCTAGAGGCTTTGCTGCCAGGGTGGAAGCAGCACACGGGAATACAGGGGGTAGTAAACGCCCCCATCCCCTGCAATCTTCTGGGGATAATCCTGATGCAGATGCATCAGAGACTGTAGACCGTGACCTGTCCGACAGTGAGAATGCTCCAAGTCCAGGTCAGCACGCAAAAAGGCTTTGGTATCTGACCTATTACTGCAGTGCGGAGTACGCTTATGCCGCGTACACACGACCGCTTTTCTCGACGAGAAAAACTGCATTTTTTTTTTTCGCCGAGAAAAACGATCGTCTGTGGGCTTTATGTCGTTTTTCTCGTCGAGAAAAACGGCATAAAAAACGACGAGAAAAATTAGAACATGTTCTAAATTTTCTCATCGTTTTTTTCCAGCATTTTTTTCCGCGGCAGTTTTCCCATAGGGAAACACTGCCGCGGAGCCCACAGACGGTCGTTTTTCTCGTCAAGAGAAAAAATGACGGGAAAAACGACCGTGTGTAGGGAACCAAGCGGTTCCCTCGTTTTTCCTGTCATTATTCACGGCGTTTTTTTAACCGCCATGAATAATGATCGTGTGTACGCGGCATAAGAATAGAGAATGCTGCAGAAGCAGCAGAGACACCGCTCCCCTTTTTGGGTTCCCTAAAGCCAGCCCGCACTGCTAAGGTGTTCCTTGTGTGTCTTATATTAATAAGCTCTTGTACAAGGAGTGGGAAAACCCACTGAGGTTTTTTCCTTTTTCAGCCCTAAAAAATTTCTTTATTTTTTATTTTTTTTGGGCGGTCCGGCACCCCTTGAGGAGAGTTCCTGAAAAGATGGACCTCTCCCCCGATAGTGGACCCCCTGTGTCCAGACTTAACAAGTTACCACGATTCCAGTGGAGGGGGCTCCTGTCTTCAGGGACACTCGCTACCTATACACAGTGGGGGGCTCAGAGGTACGTCCAGCATTGGCTGGGGTTTGTCTGATGTTTCAGACACTTACTAAGTAGGCAAGGTACCTACTCCAAGGGTTAAAAGCACGGGAGGCTCCTCCGTATGAGGTAGCTCTGGCTGACCTGTTGGTACAGGGCCTTGAGTCTGTCTGCAAGTCAGACATGGATACTAGCCCCTTGCTGTCTTGGGCCTCAGTTTATGCGGTGGCGCTACGCCACCTGATCTGGCTAAGGTGCTGGTCTGCGGACCAATCTTCCAAGAAGGCCCTGTTGGATCTGCCCTTTTAGGGCAACAGACTTTTGGGGCCTCGCTGGATGACATCATTTAAGATGCCACAGGAGGTAAGAGCACATTGCTTCGGCAATCCAAATAGGGGTAAGGAGCCACGCCATAGGCTAGGGCCCTCCTTCACCGCACACAAGCGGTCCCTTCATCCGCCTAGTGCGGCAAGTAAACAACTCCAGGCCGATAAAGTGCCTGCTGAGGGACAGAAGTGTCCCTGGGTTTGCAAGCCCAACCTTGCTTGCCTACCGAACAGATATTTTCCCTCTTAACCGCCAGCTTCTGCCGACTTGTCGGAAAGCCCTACATGGGGCGGTACAAGACCTGCTGATACGCAGGGTAAGCCTTCCTGTCTTAGTACAGGAACAGGTTCAGGGGTTCTACTCAAATCTGTTCGTAGTACTGGAGGGGTTCGTCCTGGCTTGGATATCAGGACCCTCAACTGCTTTGTAAAAGTACAAAGATTCCGGAAAGGAGCTGGCTCGCTCTGTTGGCGCTGCCCTCCATTCAGGGGATTTTCCGGCGGCCTTGATCATCAAGGACGCATGCTGCATGTCTACATATGCACCAGGCATCAGAGATGTCTGCGTTGGCGGCCGGGGAAGACCACTACAGGATGGCTCTCCCCTTTGGCTTGGCATCAGCACCAAGGGTGTTTACCAAGGTGCTTGCCCCGATTCTGGCCTTACTAAGACAGCGTGACATCGCTATCATGGGCAACTTGGAAGATCTTCTTCTGAGGGTCACTTCAAACTTAAATTTAGAAGTGAGCGTGTCTATAAACCTGTCAGACCCTCCGAGACTGGTTCTGTGCTGAACACTCAGAAGTCAGTATTGAATCCATCCCAACTCCTAGTGTGTCTAGGGTTGATTCTGGACTCCTCAGAGGTGTACGTCTTTTTCCCCTAGGGGAAAGTTGCAGACCCTTCGGGCTGCGGTGCGGCAGTTGACATCCCAAAGATGGGTTGTCACGCCACTTTGCATGCGAGTCCTGGGCCTCACGGTAGCCTCCTTCGAGGCGGTACCATAGGCACTATTTCACACGCGAGTGTTACAGAAGGTAACTCTGTCCTGAAGGGTCAAGTGCCCTTCATCCCTGGATTATCAGATCCAGGTGAGCCACCTAAGCAGGACCTTCCTAGTTGGTGGCCGACAGCACCGGCAGTTCTGTCGGGGAAACTGTTCCTTCCTGTTTACTGGAGGGTGATCACGGCAGACACCTGTCTTCCCGGTTACAAAGGAGTCTGAAGAACTCAGTCAACCTGGGTCGCTGGACACCGTAGGAGTCCCATTGCAGATCATGGCCTGAATTCCAGGCGATCTGGCTTTGCCTCCCTACTTGGTCTCAGAGGCTACAAGGGCGTCCAGTCAGAATCCAGTCGGACAAACAGCACAGTCGTGGCGTATGTCAATCATCAAGGAGGAGCAAGCAGCTTTTGCTGCAGCATTGGAGGTTGCTCACCTCCTAAATGGCTCTCTTACCAGAGGGGAAACACGCCAGTCATATATCTCCTGACTTCTCTACCCAATCGGTAGGTATTGAGGTTTGTGGCCAGGTCAAGAAACCCATGGGCAAACACGACAGATGCGTTGATGGCACTGTGGAGTCAGTACCGACTAAGCTAGGGCTTCCTCCTCGGAAGCTCCTTCTTCATCTGCTTCACAGACTGGAGACAGAGAGGATTACAATGGTCCCAATTACCCTAAATTGGCCTCAGCGTCCTTGGTACGCCGATCTAGTGCATCTGGTAGCAAACGCCTTTTTGCATCTACAGTTTGGAACAGGGGTCTCAAACCTGCGGCCCTCCAGCTGTTGTGGAACTACAAGTCCCATCATGCCTCTGCCTATGGGAGTCATGCTTGTAACTGTTTAGCCTTGCAATACCTCATGGGAATTGTAGTTCTGCAACAGCTGGAGGGCCACCAGTTTGAGGCCCCTGGTTTAGAAGGACCTGCTGTCGCTAGATCCCAGACTCCATCCTGTTTTTACAGTCACTTGCTTGAGGGTATGGCTTGAGAGCCAGGTGCTAAGAGACCGGGACCTGTCAGACTTTGTGATCTCTACCATGAGGAGTGCTCGAAAATAATCCCCTAGGAAGATTACCATCACACTTGGAAGACATGCATATCCAATTGTAGGAAATGAGGTGGCATCCACGTACTTATTTGGTTTCAGAGTCCTGCTGTTCTTCAGCAAGGAACGGGCCAAAAGATTTTACTTAAGTACAAATTAAGGGGCAGATATCTGCCCTGGCTGTCTTTTCAACGACCCCTAATGGCTCACTCTCTAGTGAGAACGTTTGCAGCGGGTTCGACAGGCGGCCCTCCGGTCCACCCTCCACTACCTCCGTGGGGCTTGTGTAGCAGACGCCCTGTTGGTGTCTACCGCTATGAGAGGACCTGCTGGCGCAGGCTATGGCTTCAACAGCATGGCCTCTAAGTGTCTCAGAAACCACTGTTTAGAAAATCAGGGAGATTCCCTTGTTGACACTTTTTTTTTAGAAAGTGGTCCTCTTGGTGGCTGTTACGCCAGCTAAGACGGGTTTCTGAGTGGGCAGCCTTGTCGTGCAAGCCTCCCTATCTGATCTTCCACAAGGATAAGGTGGTGCTGCGTCCACAGCCTTCTTTTATTCCTAGAAGTCGTGTTCGGCTTTCCATCTCAAGGAAGACATTGTACTGCCATCCTTGTGTCCTCATACGTCGAATCCTAAGGAGACGACGCTGCATTCTTGGATGTGGTCCAAACTCTGAGAGAATGCTTGTCTGGTACTGCTCCGTTCCAGAATCCAGGCTCACTGTTTATTTTTCAGTGGCTCGTCCCCAGTAGGGCCCAGCGGTCTAGTCGGCCACCATGCTAGGTGGATCCAACAGATTGTGATCAGGCTTACGCCATGAAGGGTCAGGCGCCTCCATTCCGGCACATTCAATCAGGGCAATAGATGCCTCTTGGTGTTACGTCAGTAAGACGGTTTTCTGAGCCGGCAGCCTTGTCATACAAGGCTCCTTATCTGATCTTCCACAAGGATAGGTGGTGCTGCATCCGCAGCCTTCTATTTCCTAAGGTCTTTCGACATTCCATCAAGGAAGACATTGTACTGCCATCCTTGTGTCCTCATCCGTCGAATCCTAAGGAGACGACGTTGATATTTTGCACGCTGTCCGAGCTCTGAGAGCATCAAGCGTCTGTTTTCACCAGGTGTGTAAAGCGGCGACCTGCTCGTCCGTTCACTTTCACTAAACTTTACAAGTTGATGTGTGTGCATCTTCGGATGCTTCTTTCGGCCGCAATATATTGCAGACGGCCGTTTTAGAGTTGCAACTCCTCCTTGGAGGAGCTCTGTTTGGGGTGAAGTTTTTAATGCTGTTACCACCCCTAGTTTTTTCTCTGACACTGCTTTGGGACGTCCCACTATGTCAATAGAGAAGCTGTGTCAGTCCATGAACGAAAGAGTAAATAGGATTTTTTACTCACCGTAAAATCCTTTTCTCTGAGTTTATGGACCGACACAGCACCCACCCCTCCTTTTAAGTTTGTACTGCTTTTTGACGAACTGATCTGCGAGATGCAGAGTGAGGGGATATACCAGAGGGTCCGCCCCCTGAGCGGTACTGTAGAAGGTGTGATGCAACACTTTTTACTAATTTTCTTCCTAGTCACTCCTAATTAACGGATAATACCCACTATGTCAATAGAGAAGCTGTGTCGGTCCATGAACTCAGAGGAAAGGATTTTACGGTGAGTAAAAAATCCTATTTCTTTGCAACTAAAAAATGTTTTTTTGCTTAACTTTTTTATTTTTTCATCACATAGGGGACAAAGAGGGAACCCCCGTTTTCAGGTCCATACAACGTACGGACCTGGCAGCGAAAGTGTTAAAAGAACACACATATGCACTGCTAACTATTTTGTAGACAAGCAGGATTCATGCTGGAGTTTTTATTATTAGGCAAAAGAGGATGGGAAACTGCAGTCGTTTAAATGTTTTATTAAGTATTGAACATGTGAGATAATTTGAAAGTATATGTGAACTTTTACCTTGTAAATTCATTTAGTTTAAAATTACAAGGAAAACCACGTGTGTATTTAAAAAAAAAAAAAAACATTAAAATAACAAAAAGGTAAACCAAAAAATATATATAATAAAAAATAGTGAAAAATTGTTTGTATATTATATATAAAAATATAAAAATATATATAATATAAAAAAATATGAAAAAATGATAAAGTCTACTCCTTGGTAGTGACCAGTTAATCCCAGTGCTCAAAAAATAATAGACAGCAGATAACTCTTTCAATGACTTTTCCAGATGTTCCCCCACAAGGGTCCCCACTCACCAGCTCCTCACACCCCTACAGGGGTAAACAGCGTGATACGATTGCTTCCGATCAGGTCCATGTATCCCCAGCTATTTCTCTAAATAGGGAAGCCTGCAGCGCAATCCCAGAAGTATCCACGGTTTTGCCTTCCTGATAGGTCCCGCTTAAGGAACAGTGGTGTTGGGTCACCTCAATAAGGAAGATGAGAGACTCCCATAGTGTAATATGGCAAAAAATTATTAAATATAAAAAATAGATATACTGTAAAACCGCCTGTGCGGCTAGTCCTTTATAACAAGCAAGAAAGAACACAGCGTCTCAGTCCCGTGTATGCCAGATAGCAGCGTGTTCTCCAGCTGTGTTCCAGCCTCAGGTACCCGGATCACTGTCAGCAGTAACGAAGTGTACGTGGCGCCGCCTAACGTACGTTTTGTATGTGAACGTCTTCTGAAGCGGTGCCATGGTTACGCTACACTACGTATAAATAGGAGGTGAGCCACAAGCATACCCGCCCCCCCCCCGTAATGGATCATCCAATCTATATGGGGAGGGGGGAGAAAGGTCCCCGGGCCTTAATGGTATAACACTAATTGTTTATTCATGATAATTAGCCCAGTGAGTTACAATGAGGGATCTGTGGCTCCACTCAGTGGTGGTTTAATATATCGCTTCGGTGATAGTCTTAATACACAAAACAGAGGAGAAAGTATAAATATAACACTAGACATTAGTTAATTGTATAAAAAAATATAAAATAATATAAAATAATACATTAAAAAAACACTTCCTCATAAAATATGCCACATACATTAAAACGGGCATTACCGCTCTGTGTTAATGGAAAGGCATACCTCTCTATACGTTAGATATAAATATAATAAAAATAAATGAATTGCCATATAAATTAGGGATACCCCATAAATCTGTGCTGATCTATCTTATATGTTAAATGAGGGGGGGGGGGGGAATTTAGTGTGTATAAAGATATTAATATTAAGGAAAGTTTTTGAAATACCCCCTAAAAATTAAAGGGAGGGGGGGGTTGAAAAGACAAAAAAGGGGGGGAGAGGGACCCTCAGCATGGAATAAAAGGGTTTCTAATGTGATCCATAGTGACTTGCCTGTGATATGATACCTCTACCCCACCCAGTATATATCCCAGATAAATAAGGAAATCTATACTAATAGAAGGCCCGATACTCAAACTGGATGATAATTGTTAGGGGTTAGCTAGAAAACAATTGAGGTCAATGTATATATTTAACCCCTTAGGGGCCAAAGACCCCAGCCGGTATATGCAGCTAGTTTCATTCTGGGAAACTAAAATTTCTTTGCTTCCTCCCCTCCAGTTGTCTTTAATAATGTCAATCCCATAAAATATAAGCCCGGTTGGGTCTCTATGATGGAATTCATCAAAATGTCGGGACAAATTATGTTTTGGGAATCCTTTTTTGATATTGTTAATGTGTTCCCTAATACGTACGAACAATGGGCGTGTAGTGCGCCTATGTATTGCAGATGGCACGGGCACTCTATGACATAGGTTACATGAGTACTATTGCATGTAATGAGCTCACAAATCTTGTATTCCCTATGGTCAGTCCGAGATTTAAATGTTTCCCTTCTTCTTGGTTGCTTCTTGCTCACCCTGCAGGCCAAACACCTCTGACATTTATAGAACCCTTTTAGCTCTGGGCAGATATTAACTGCTTTTGGTGGGTTAATGACATTATGCACAATATGGTTGCGCAGCGACGGGGCCCTCCTGTATATGAAAGATGGTTTATTCGGCAATATTGTTGAAAGAACCCGATCTTCCTTGAGGATGGGCCAATATTTTTTAACAATACGTTCCAAATCCCTATGTTGATTGTTGAATCCAGTGATAAACGCCACTTCCATTTTCTTTTCTTCTTTCTTTGGTTTATTCAGCACAGAATGTCTATCCATATTGGAGATCTCTTCTTTCAGTTTTCGCAGATGTTCTAGTGCAGTGTTTCTCAACTCCAGTCCTCAAGGCGCACCAACAGGTCATGTTTTTGGGATTTCCTGCAGATAAAACAGCTGTGATAATTACTAAGGCAGTGAAACTGCTCAAATCACCTGTGAAAATCAATGGAAATCCCAAAAACATGACCTGTTGGTGTGCCTTGAGGACTGGAGTTGAGAAACACTGTTCTAGTGCATATCCCTTCTCCTGAAATCTGTTAATAACTAGATCAGCTTGTATATTGAAGTCTTCCACTGAGTTGCAATTTCTCCGCAATCTCAGCAGTTGGCCCTTGGGGATGTTCCCCTTCCATTTTACATGTGAGAATGATCTGCTGCATAATATTGTTAAAAGGAGAAGATTTAAACTCAGGGGGATAGAAAGCAGTATAACAGAGATTAAAAACGTACTGCTACCATTTGCTGGACATCAAGATTTCAAAGATAAAGAAAAAGAACTCCAAGACCACATTAAAAAATATGACATAGACATACAGGCTAAAAAGCAAAAGAAATTTAAGAGGGATGTCCTGGATTATAAAAATATGAAAGTTTATAAGTGGCAGATGTCTATGGAAGACCTACAGGATGAACTGGACGATACATTAATGGAAGAGAGTCCAGTAGAACCCCTGAGTGCAGTAGACATGGGGAAACCGAGAAACATCTCTCAGCAACTAACAACTAATCACCCTAGGGCCTGGAATCGAGGAAAGCCCTGTACACACAATCAGATTTCCTATGGATTCTAGTCCGATGGATTTGTCCATCGGATATCCGATGCAACTGTTTTCCATCCAGTCTTGCCCACACACCATCAGTCAAAAAACCGACCGTTCCAAACGCGGGTGACGTAAAACACTCCGATGAGCCGAGAAAAATGAAGTTTAATGCTTCTAAACATGCGTCGACTTGATTCTGAGCATGCGTGGGTTTTTGATCCGATGGACGTGCCCATAAACGATCTGAGTTTTCGATCGGTTTTTTATGCATTGGAAAAATTTAAAACATGTTCTATTTTTTAAAACTGATGGAAAAAAGACCGATGGGTCCCATACACGATCGGTTTGTCTGATGAAAAGAATCCATCGGACGAAAATCCATAGGATATCCGATCGTGTGTACAGGGCTGAAGAAATAACTTACCCAATTGGCACCAGGATAGACCTGATACTAGGAGGGTGAACTACCAGGAACCACAGGAATATAGGACCCCGTATCCATCAAGGTATAATGTACCTATACATAACAGATACTCACCTCTGAGAAGAAATCAACAATATGAAAATAGTCCCCAATATAGAAGAGAACAGAGGGAATATGGGGATTTTCCGAGGGGTGGACCCCGAGACAGGCCACCAGGGAGGTGGAAAGCCAGAGTCCCCTACAACAACTCTGGATGGAGGGGAATGAGTGGAAATCGAGGAGGTCTTCGAGGGGTACCCCGACGATGGACAGAGAATCAGAGGAACGAGGTACCATGGAGACAAGGAGAATATGGTGGCATGAGGAATGGAAGCGACCCCAATCAAGAAAGAAACGTAGCGCCCACTCTAAGGAACCCAGAAAGAGAAAACAGAGGAGAGGATGTAGGAGAGGGAAGAAGAAAGCGTCCAAGAGAGTATTAGGGAAAGGGATTTTCAACCTTAGTGACATAGAACTCACGATGGAAGAAATTAAAGTTCTAGACCTAGGGTTGAAATATTCACCTGATAAGCCCCTTAATAAATTTGAAGCGTTCATCGACCTCCAAAAGTTCCTGAGAAAACTTAATCTCAAGAAACATTTTGCATTGAATAAGGATGAAAGAATACCAGTGGAGCCTGAATATGTACAAACAGGGTTAAAAAATAACTCCATCTTCAATCCCAACACCCCAGGCATCCAATGCATAGGAGCTTTTAAAAGAATGGTGGAAGATGATCTGAGGAGCCTTGGAAAGAAACACAGTAAAACTAAAAATATTTGGAAAATAATTAAGGATATAGGGAATAAAAATTAGGTCGTAATAAGACCAGCAGATAAAGGGGGTGGGCTGGTCATTTTAAATAAAAAGGACTATGAGGCAGAAATGGAAAACCTGTTGAATATAGAGAATACCTATAAAAAATTAAAGGGGAACCCTAAACCGATTTTTGAGAAAAAACTGAAAGAGTTTATAAACAAAGGGGTTGCTATAGGCATTCTAAACGAGAAAGGCAGAATATTTGGTGTCCAACTCTACAAAAACTCCAGTGATATATTAAACGCCGAAAATTCACAAAAGACTTGCGAAACCTCCTGGAAGGCCCATAATAAGGCCCTGAAACCACTCGTGAAAGAAGGAAGATCGTATTTACGAGATAGTCTGCAACTAATTCAAGAAATCCAAGGAATTCAAGGAGCACATGACCTTCTATTGGCAACAATAGACGTCAACTCCCTATATACCAGCATTGCCCAGGAAGATGGACTATTAGGTGTGGAGAAAGCACTGCATGAGAATACCAGTATGAAACAAAACCAAATTAACTTTATTTTGGAGGGATTACAACTCGCTATGGAATGCAACTATTTCTGGTACAATAAAGCTTTCTTTGTCCAAACTAAGGGGGTTGCGATGGGAGCACGTTATGCTCCAAGTATGGCCAACCTCCTTATGAATATGTGGGAAGAGGAATACATTTACAAGAGAAAAATTCCCAAAATTAAGCTGTACCGAAGGTACATAGACGACCTAATCATATTATGGGATGGCTCTGCAGACACTTTTCAACAATTTCTCCAGGAACTAGACACCAATAGATATGGGCTTACTTTTACAGGAAAATGGGACTCGCAAGCAATTGACTATTTGGATCTGGAGGTCTTTAAGCAGGATGGACTACTGCATACAAAAACCTTCTTTAAGGCAACAGATCAAAATGGGTACATCCCCACCTCAAGCTGCCATCATCCAAAATAACTCAGTGGAAGACTTCAATATACAAGCTGATCTAGTTATTAACATATTTCAGGAGAAGGGATATGCACTAGAACATCTGCGAAAACTGAAAGAAGAGATCTCCAATATGGATAGACATGCTGTGCTGAATAAACCAAAGAAAGAAGAAAAGAAAATGGAAGTGGCATTTATCACTGGTTTCAACAATCAACATAGGGATTTGGAATGTATTGTTAAAAAAATATTGGCCCATCCTCAAGGAAGATCGGGTTCTTTCAACAATATTTCTGAATAAACCATCTTTCACATACAGGAGGGCCCCGTCGCTGCGCAATCATATTGTGCATAATGTCATTAACCCACCAAAAGCAGTTAATATCTGCCCAGAGCTAAAGGGGTTCTATAAATGTCAGAGGTGTTTGGCCTGCAGGGTGAGCAAGAAGCAACCGAGAAGAAGGGAAACATTTAAATCTCGGACTGACCATAGGGAATACAAGATTCGTGAGCTCATTACATGCAATAGTACTCATGTAACCTATGTCATAGAGTTACCGTGCCATCTGCAATACATAGGCCGCACTACACGCCCATTGTGCGTACGTATTAGGGAACACATTAACAATATCAAAAAAGGATTCACAAAACATAATTTGTCCCGACATTTTGATGAATTCCATCATAGAGACCCAACCGGGCTTATATTTTATGGGATTGACATTATTAAAGACAACTGGAGGGGAGGAAACAAAGAAATTTTAGTTTCCCAGAATGAAACTAGCTGGATATACCAGGCTGGGGTCTTTGGCCCCTAAGGGGTTAAGTATAGACATTGACCTCAATTGTTTTCTAGCTAACCCCTAACAATTATCATCCAGTTTGAGTATCGGGCCTTCTCTTAGTATAGATTTCCTTATTTATCTGGGATATATACTGGGTGGGGTAGAGGTATCATATCACAGGCAAGTCACTATGGATCACATTAGAAACCCTTTTATTCCATGCTGAGGGTCCCTCTCTACCCCCCCTTTTTTGTCTTTTCAACCCCCCCCCCTATAATTTTTAGGGGGTATTTCAAAAACGTTCCTTAATATTAATATCTTTATACACACTAAAATCCCCCCCCCCTCATTTAACATATAAGATAGATCAGCACAGATTTATGGGGTATCCCCAATTTATATGGCAATTCATTTATTTTTATTATATTTATATCTAACGTATGCCTTTCCATTAACACAGATCGGTAATGCTCGTTTTAATGTATGTGGCATATGTTATGAGGAAGTGTTTTTTAATGTATTATTTTATATTATTTTATTTTTTTTATACAATTAACTAATGTCTAGTGTTATATTTATACTTTCTCCTCTGTTTTGTGTATTAAGACAATCACCGAAACGATATATTAAACCGCCACTGAGTGGAGCCACAGATCTCTCGTTGTAACTCACTGGGCTAATTATCATGAATAAACAATTAGGGTTATACCATTAAGGCCCGGGGACCTTTCTCCCCCCTCCCCATACAGATTGGATGATCCATTATGGGGGGGGAGGGGCGGGTATGCTTGTGGCTCACCTCCTATTAATAGGTAGTGTAGCGTAACCATGGCACTGCTTCAGAAGACGTTCACATACGAAACATACGTAAGGCGGCACCACGTACACTACGTTACGCTGACAGTGATCCGGGTACCTGAGGCTGGAACGCAGCTGGAGCGCACGCTGCTATCCAGCATACACAGGACTGGGACGCTGTGTTCTTTCTTGCTTGTTATAAAGGACTAGCCGCACAGGCGGTTTTATATCTATTTTTTATATTTAATACATTTTTGGCATATTACACTATGGGAGTCTCTCATCTTCCTTATTGAGGTGACCCAACACCACTGTTCCTTAAGCGGGACCTATCGGAAAGGCAAAACCGTGGATACTTCTGGGATTGCGCTGCAGGCTGCCCTATTTGGTGAAATAGCTGGGGATACACGGACCTGATCGGAAGCAATCGTATCACGCTGTTTACCCCTGTAGGGGTGTGAGGAGCTGGTGAGTGGGGACCCTTGTGGGGGAACATCTGGAAAAGTAATTGAAAGAGTTATCTGCTGTCTATTATTTTTTGAGCACTGGGATTAACTGGTCACTACCAAAGAGTGGACTTTATCATTTTTTCATATTTTTTATATTATATATATTTTTATATATAATATACAAACAATTTTTCACTATTTTTTATTATATATAATTTTTGGTTTACCTTTTTGGTATTATCAGATACACATTGGTCACGTCATATGGTTTTGATATTTGCACATGGTTATGATTCAGCTATTTATATTCATGCACGTTAGATAGTCACTAGTGATGTCACCGCACTTAATAGTGCCTTTTACCATATAGTTCTATATACAGATCTTATATAATATCCCTTGTGATCAAGGGTTTATTCACTTTATATATTTTTTATATATTTTTTGTTTATTGCTCAGCAGTTCTAGCCATATTCCCTACTTTCTTTAGAGTGAACGTAGGAACGAGCAGCGCCACACCCCACCACAACTTTTTGCTTATCTATTAAGATCCTTTGTAGGATCCTATTAGGGGGACTGCAGCTCATCATCGAATTAGAGGTCCTAAGCGCAGGAACATACATTTTCTTTCTAAAAAAACATTACAAATGAATTTTTTTTCTTTTTTTTTATAAGTGACCACATGACCTCTGTTATCAGTTGCATAAGGAGCTTAGAGAGGTGGAGGCAGAAACTGAAGGGAGATGTGACAGCAGGAGGTGAAGAAACAACAGATCACTGATCTTCCTGGTTATTAGCTTTGCAGAGGGGCGTCTCAGCACAAGTGTGACCACTGGAGGAGAGGCAGACTGTGCTACCAAGTAGAATGCAAAGAAGAAAACTGACTATGCTGGAATGTATGTGCTTCCATGCCTTGCATGGTCAGTTTGAAATAGGAAAGCAGGGGGGCTAACAAGTTCACCAGATATTTCACACAAAGAAAAGCAATACAAAGAGAACAGAATACTTTCTAACACAAGTACTGCACATTGTACAAGGGATACATATCAGGAATATGAAATGTTGGATTAACATACACTTTAATATACACTATATTACCAAAAGTATTGGGACACCTGCCTTTACATGCACATGAACTTTAATAGCATCCCAGTCTTAGGCTGGCCATACATTATACAATTTTCTTGTACGATTTTCCTTTAGATTTACCAAAACCCTATAATATGAGGTAGACATGTGCACACTGAAATATTTAGTTTCGGAATTTCGTTTTCGTCCGAAAAATACATTTATTTAGTTACTCCCGAAATTTGTTTTTATTTATTTAGTTTCGTTAAAAAATGCATTTGTCCGAAAATCCGAATGAATTAAGGTCGAATCTGTCATTGAAGGCTTATGGTGTCTGTCGAATGTTCTAAGAAGATTCGACAGAGGAGCTAAACAGTACGACGCCGCAATCATATATTTCTGGTCGAATGTTCCGCCTACAAACTATAGAAGAATTCTAATGTTGTATGACACTAGTAATAATTATTTTTATAAATTATTATTACTAGTCAACCAACATTCAAATTCTTCTATAGCCTATGGGCCGAGCATTTGACCGGAAATGTACGATTGCGGCGTCGTACAGTTTAGCTGCTTATCAAATCTTCTTAGAACTTTCGACAGACACCATAAGCCTTCAATGACAGATTCGACGTTTGTATGTTTTTCGCTGCTTCGTCGAATGGTCTACCTCAACACTGTCTCTATAATGTTGAATCTTTTCTCTCTATGTCAAATCTTTCCTCTCTATGTAGAATAATCTTGGACTAATAGAGTTAAGGTTAGGTACATTCCACCACAGGTTCGATAGACACAGATTGCTATTGTCAGCGTCATGTCAAATCTCCTATCTATATCGAACTGTTGTAGCACCGAAAATAAAAATAAAGCATTTTTTTATGTCGGATCTTTCGGATTTCGGATTCTGCACGTTCGTTTTCGTTTGTTAAAACGATAACAAAAATACCCGAAATTCGGACGAAAATTCATTCGGACGAAAACGAATGCACATGTCTAATATGAGGTCAATCCTAAACACTTTCAATTTGTATGCAATCAGGCAGACCCTTGCACTACATAGTTGAAGCTAAACCTAGGAAACTGAATGAGAAAATTGTATAATGTATGGCCAGCCTTAGTCCATAGGGTTCACTATTGAGATGGCCCACCCTTTGCAGGTCATAGACACACTAATAAACCTTGTGGACAGCCTTCCCAGAAGAGTTGAAGCTGTTATGCATGTAAAGGGTGGGCCAACTCAATAGTGAACCCTACGGACTAAGACTGGGATGTCATTAAAGTTCATGTGCGTGTAAAGGCAGGCGTCCCAATACTTTTAGTAAAATAGTGTAAATAAGAAGAGGGTCACAGATGCAGACAGTCTGTGTCCAGGGCCAATCATTCACAGGTAATCGCTTCATCAGCAATTATAAACGAGTGATTGCGAATAACTGTGAGGAGCTGCCCCCTGCAACAAATTGCTGGGAACCCCTGCTGGGTGTCCCATATGTAATAGCTAACATCCCCATTCGTAAGTGTGGGTAGGGGTTTCAAGATATGTAATGGGTCCATCCATGAAAAAACAACAGGTGAGGTTGATACTGTGTTGAATACATTTATAGTGGGAATCTGTGACCACTTACAGCTGTGTGTGATCTATATTCTAATATTTCTACATAACTGTTACATATCAGTGGTACCTATCATAGACCACATGATATGTGTGTATCTCACTGCCATACACACACATATGAAAACTTGAAATTTTGCCTTTTCGGTTGTTTGTTAGTTTTGTGAGGTCCTCCCATACGCTGAGCCACATGTTTACCAGCACCTACCCAGTATGTGTCCTGAGGAAGCTAATATTTTAGTAAATGCGTCAACGAGCAAGTTTTTGGAGGCATTATTGGCTCAGAAATTTTTCTCCTACTTTGATACATTATGAAATCAATCTTTGTACCTTAGATCCTGCCCTCTGTAACTGCATTATTGGGTAACTGGTAACGGTGTCCATACAGGGTGTTATTTGTATGTTGTTAATATGTTTTTTACATTTTAATTATGCTGTAATAAAATGTATACCTTTTTATTGATTCTCCCTCTCATTGTGTGCCCACAAAGTCCACCAATTTTTTGACATGGTCAATCCTTATATATATATATTATGGATGCTGGCATGTTGAAGGTCTTCTCTACCACCAGTTGTTTAAAATGTGGCAAAGTAATTATAGTTTAACAGAATAGGTAATAGGTGAATTGATCAGACATTGAGTAAAGCCTAGTACACACCAGTAGTTTTTTTCTATGTTCAACCCAGGAGGGTTGAACGAAAAAACCTGACAACTCAGGAGGAGCCACTGTACTAACTATCTGATGTTAGTACAGAGAACTCCCCTGCTGTGCTATTGTGTTCTGACTAGGGGGCACCATTGGCTGAGAGCACTGATTGGGAGCCCATCGGAAGACGTTTTTCGGGCATGCCCCTTTGACAGAAGCCGGCTGAACAGCCGACTTCTGTTGGACTGACTCCAGTACACACGGGCCGATTGTCGGACAGGTTCTATTGAACCAGCCGATGCCACAAGACATTCGGCCCGTGGGTACTAGGCTTAAAGCTAACAACACATGGCTCAAATTTCAACTTATTCAGCAGTGACTGCATCCTATCAAATGCAGTCACTGCTTGGATATTCAAACAGCTATGCGTGTTTTGGCTGCTTGAATACTACAATTGGTAATGCACATTCCTCCATCTGCACTATTTAGCATAGTTTGAGGAATTCATTGCTCTTCAGTGGGCTGAACAAGAGAAACTAAAAGTGCATGGCTAACTATAACACAGTTTACTAGACAGGTGCAAGGTAAATGGCAAAGTAGAAGCAATAACACAAAACAAGTTCAGGGTGGCAAAGAGCATGCAGAATAAAACATAAATTGCACAAACATGGACCCTTCACAGCAAAGTTTCTGTGACCCAATCAGGGTAACATGTGGCTGCATATCATAGTCTCTATAAAACTCTAGAACGGTGGTTCTCAACCTTTCTAGTGCCGTGACCCCTTGATAAAATTTCCCAAGTTGTGGGGACCCCTAACAGTAAAGTTATTTTCACACCGTAGGTTGTCAGCACCCAAGGCGGGACAGGTAATTTGCGCCCCTAACCCACAGACATTTAGCGCTCCCCGAGTCCCTTTCACTCGTACAGTATAAACCCCTTATGGTACATTTTAGGATGTACCACTCTCTGTCTTTGTTCTTTCCTTTACTTTGATCTCTCTCTATCCTAATTTCTTGTCTCCCCCCCCCCCCATCCCTATCTCTAGCCATCTTTCGTGTTTATTCTCTCCCTTTTTCTTTATTCCTCCCCCTCTTTTCCTCCCCTTCCATGTATTCTCAATTTTTATTCCTTCTCTTACTCCTTGGTGGAGGTGGGGGGGAGTTCTGATCAGCCAACTTAGGTGCTCTTGATCAAGGTCATCTGCTGATCTGAGAACTGTAGTGGGGAATTTTAATGGCAACTATAATCACAGGTAGTGTTACTCAATGTGTCTCCGACTTTGTGGTGTTTCGTAGCAGTGACACCTATGCCGAAATCAGGAGACAGGGTCTCCTTCAGCCTCTCCCACTACACATTCCTCACCAGTCAGCTGACCTCTAGTCTCTACTCCCCAGCCATGCCATGAACTGAATGGGCGGCTGCGAAGAGACTAAGTGGGCGGCCGTGGGCTCCAGGAAGAGCCCAACTGGGTGGCCACAGGCTCCAGGGACAGCCCTGCTGGGCGGCCACAAAAAGGCTGGGAGAGTGGTGCGGGCTTCAGAAACAGCCCAGGATTTGGTGACCCCTGGCATATCATCATTCGACCCCTGAGGGGGTCCGGACCTCAGGTTGAGAACCACTGCTCTAGAACAACAGAGAGTCTAGAGAATCACTACTTCAATAAAACAGTTTAGAACACAAACAACTTATGAGTATGTTCATAAACAGCATTCCACGCAGAGAACTCCAGGGTAGCTCTTGTAACACAGGCAAACAACTAGAGGGATCCAAGGTCAAAGGGGGTCACTTCACTGCAACTAAAGTACTCTGATAACAACTGGGGAGGGGCTCCCCACATCGGCTGGGTCTTTTGGAACAGCTACATGCTTCCAATCCACTGCCTGTCTGCCTGCACTTGTTCTGACAGTGGAGGGCCACTCACCTGGCTGCAGATCACTTGCCCAGCTACCTCTGCCTGTGGCCTTTCTGAACTGCAGAAGAAGGGAAGCAATTTTTACTCCCTAGGTGTGTCCAAGAACCTAGGAAGTTGGGAAGAATTGAGGGAAAAGAGACCTGAACCTGTATTTGAACATTGTGATAAATTGGTGCTTTGCTACAGTAGTACCTATTATACCTTTAGTGGCGCATCTTTAGATCTATATATTTATCAAAATAACGAAAAAATAAAGGTTTTAAAAATATGAATGTGAAACACTACAATAATAACTCAAAATATGTGATTCAATTGCACTGTATGTTTCCCTTTAAAGTGTATCCAACCAGTTTCCTGACTCTGAGACAGTTGGATACACTTTAAAGCGAAAAAATACAGTGCAATTTAATCACATATTTTGAGCTATTATTGTAGTGTTTCACATTCATATTTTTAAAACCTTCCTTTTTTCGTTATTTTGATAAATATAGAGATCTAAAGATTCACCACTAAAGGTATAATAGGTACTACTGTAAAAGGAAATTTATCCAAAGTGAGGAGAAATTATTTTTTACACAAATGTTCCCACTGGAGGATTTTCCTCCGCCTGCGATTCTGGTGACAACCAAGAATTTTTGTATTTCCATTCACTATCTGTCCCGCTGCCAATGCTCACCGGGAAAAATACAATTTGAAATTCTTCCTAAAAGGTTCATAGACAGTAGCAAACAGGGGTTAGAGCCTTTCCCTGCTCTATCCAAAACTACATTTTGGCTAGAGACAGACATTAAAATAGGACACTATTGGTTTGCACTAGACTGGCCCATCTTGGACTGTATGGAGGCATACTGATAGTGGAATGGGAGAGTGTTCTAAAATCATTTAAACTACTATTTAATATCTATGCACAACTCAACTGCTCTACTGAGTAAAGATATTATAAATAATGGACTTAAGAATTTATGATCCCAGAATGGGAATCCATCATATTTCTATCTAAATATGTCATCTTTGAAGGGATTAAGTGTATCTATTAATAATCTTAATATTCTTTTGTTTCAGTATTCCAATTGTCAGAGGGGATAGATCGTAAGTCATCTTGAGTCTGATTTGCCACCTGCCTCGATGTTCAGGCATGCATGCTTAATTAATCTAATTAGGCTACACACAGATCAAATGTAAATTTGCAGCCTGCCTCTGTGAAAAATGTGTTTTTGTTTGTATTCTACCTAATAATTTTATTTTTTTTCAGTTCAGATCACTGTTACAAAGTGATCTAGAGAGGCCGTCTTTCTTGAAATAAAATACAGAGATATATCTTTACCCTCCATCTCTTCGCCCAGCAATTCATTAACATCCTGTTGATTAGCTAATTGCTTAAGGGAATTCAGTGACACACAGGGGCAGAAAGAAAGTAAAACTTAAGTGACATTCCTCAGCTAATAAGAAATTCTGTTATTTTAATATCCAGATGCAGTGCTATAAGACAGCAAATATAATAGCGAGTAACTACTATGTCACTTTCTTTGAAATTAAAATAAACAGCATACCTAAGCAGAAATAAATTCAAACTGAACATGCTTGCTTAAAAATTAAAGAATTATGAATTTTTAGAATTGGATATGAAGACAAATAAAGCTGGTAATACTTGGCCTAGCAGTTCGAAGCTATGCCAGTGATTTCACAATATACCAATACTGTGTATTGCTATACAGGCGGTCCCCGGGTTACAAACAAGATAGGGTCTGTAGGTTTGTTCCTAAGGTGAATTTAGTTTGTAAGTCAAAACAGGTACATTTTTTTAAGTGTAGCTCCAGCCAAAAAAACAATTTTTAAGCTTTTTGGATAGCATAGGAAAGGGTTATCACCCCTGTAACCTTTGTGTTGCTGTCTGTGCCCCTGTTCAGAAGATTTCACCTTACTTTCTGTCCCAATGACAATTGGATTTTTACAATTTTGGGTTGTTGTGGAAACAAGCCTTGGTGATAAAAGCATCAGTGGAGGTATCTTTCTCCCATAATAACTCTTGCAGGAGTGAATTTCCCTTCCTGGGGGTAAATTTCCTCTCACTTCCTGTTGTCTCCCTCCGTTTGTAAGTAGGAGTCATTTGTGAGTCAGATGTTTGTAACTAGGGGACCACCTGTATTCAGATATCCTCCCCAAGAAAAATAGATAGGGAGATACATGCCCATCCTGACACAAGCCTACTGAGGGCTGTGACTTTACTTGCCATGCTCTGCTTTGACCTCACTCACAGGAAAATTATCCAAGAAAGTACCAAGTCTTCCTGCATAAAAATATGGATCTCCCACCTCTTCAGACACCCATTATGGCCCTTTTAGCACATCAGAAACAGTCCAGTAAACACAACTATTGCTCAAAATTGAGAGCATTGTGTGTTTTTTTTTTTCTTTTTATCTTGTTGTTTATAGAATTGCCTTAGTGAACAAGATCATATGTGCTAATAGTTGGACACATTTTCCAAATGGTTCATCCACAGACAAGAATAGAACAAGCAAACACAATGTGGTCAGGTGGGTTAAAAGGAACAAAAAAGCTACCCCCTTATCCTATTATTGAGGGGACTTGTTCCTTTTAGCCCACCTCATTATAATGTGTCTTGTTGGTCTATTGTAAGGATCATTTCACACTGATGCACTGCAGTCTAGCCACAGCACAGGTATACTGTCAGCTTTCATGAGGGTTACCCACGGTTTCCTATAGACTTTATATTATGTCCCGTGTTTTCGGCACATTTTCTGAAAGTGTACCAAAGATGCAGCATACAGGACATTACAGGTGCTTTCAGAAAATGTGCCAAAAATGTTTGACATAATAGAAATTCTACGGGAAACACCCACATTGCACCCACGATGTGGAGTAAAAAAGCCTTGTACACATGATCCGATTGTTGGCAGGGGATTGACTGTTGACAGACTGTTGTCCAAAAATCTGACCAATAGTACGCTCCTTCAGACAATTGTTGTCCAACTTGTTGGATGGCAGGCTAGTAAATTTGCGGCGGACAGCGGTCTGTTGTCTGATTTTTGTATCGTCAGTACACAAGTCCGTCACACAAAAGTCGAAAGTACAAACACGCATGCTCGGAATCAATGCTCACCAAACACAACATTAGCAGAAGGGGCCCAAAGGGTGGCACTTAAGAGCTAAAATTCCTCGTAGTACGTCACTACGTTCGTGTTTGTTGGCCGACAATTGTGTACCGTTAGTATGCAAGACAAGATCCAGGCACACGCCCTTTGGACAAAAAAACAGACGCTCGGTTGGCCAATAGACGGATCGTATGTACGAGGCTTTAGGCTGGCCATACACTATACAATGTTCTTATTCAATTTTCTTTAGATTTACCTTCAACTATGTAGTGTAAGGGCCTGCCTGATTACATACACATTGAAAGTGTTTTGGTTTGACCTCATATTATACAGTTTTGGTAAATCTAAAGGAAAATTGAATAAAAAAATTGTATAATGTATGGCCAGCCTTACAGTGCGAAACAGTGTATTAGGCTGGGTTCACACTAGTGCGACACGACAGCCGTCCTACTTTGGATCCGACTTTGCCCTGCGACATGAAGCCGACATATGTCCGACTTTCAATGAACGGGGATCCGACTTGGATCCCCGCCAATACCAGGCACTGTGTTTGGTATGAATCTTGAGGGGGAACTCCAGGCCAAATGTAAAAGAAAAAAAACGGCGTGGGTTCCCCCTTCAGGAGCATACCAGGCCCTTGGGTCTGGTCTGGATTTTAAGGGGAACCCCTATGCCGAAAAAACGGCATGGGGTCCCCCCAAGATCCAAACCAGACCCTTATCCGAGCACGCAACCTGGCAGGCCGCAGGGGAAGAGGGGGGATGAGAGAGCGCCCCCCCTCCTGAACCGTACCAGGCCGCATGCCCTCAACATGGGGGGTTTGGTGCTCTGGGGTAGGGGGGCGACCTGCGGCCCCCCCACCCCAAAGTACCCTGTCCCCATGTTAATGAGGACAGGGCCTCTTCCCGACAACCCTGGCCGTTGGTTGTCGGGGTCTGCGGGCGGGGGGCTTATCAGAATCCGGGAGCCCCCTTTAATAAGGGGCCCCCAGATCCCAGCCTCCCCACCCTATGTGAATGAGTATGGGGTACATCGTACCCCTACCCATTCACCTGGTGGAAAAAAATGTCAAGAAAAAAAACACAACACAGCTTTTTAAAGTAATTTATTGTACAGCTCCGGGGGTCTCCGGTGTCGTATCCGCGCTCTCCGGTTCTTTCTTCCTTCCGCCGGGCCTCCGCTATCTTCTTCCACCTCTTTTGCTAGCGGGGCCCGGTCTTCTCCGTCGCCTTCTTCTTCTCCCGCTCTCCGGTTCTTCTCTCGCTCTCTGGTTCTTTCTTTCGCCGGGCCTCCGCTATCTTCTTCCAGCTCTTTTGCTAGCGGAGGCCTGGTCTTCCCGTCGTCTCGTCCGGCTCTTCTCCGTTGTCCTTCTGCCGGCCCCTCCACTATCTTCTTCCAGCTCTTTTGCTAGTGGAGGGGGGCCGGTCTTCCCGTCGTCGCCATCAGCGTCTTCTTCTCTCTTCTCCTCCTCGATGTTGACTCGTCGCTTCCTCCCATTGAAATACTGGGTGTTGCGGTGCGTTCCAATTTATATAGGCTTCTCATGACGTCACAGTCACATGCTCCCATGACGTCACAGTCACATGCTCCGGGGCCACCCGGAGCTTGTGACTGTGATGTCATGAGAAGCCTATAATAAATCGGCGCACACCGCAACACCCAGTATTTCAGCGGAGGAAGCGACGAGTCAACATCGAGGTGGGTTGAACCACTGATACAAAGCTGTGTCTTTTATGTCCCCTCTCGGCAGTAGTAAGGTGGGGCGGGGAACCTGCTGTGCCTGTCGGGAGAGGGTATAAAAAGGGGTGGCCATCTTCCATTGAGGGAGTCTTCTTCTTCGTCCGCGCCCAGGCGCCTTCGGCCTGGGCGTGAGGAGGGTCGTCTCCGGGTGCCCTAGGCCCAGAGGTGGAGTTCCTGTTCCATCCCATACTTCAAGAAGTAAGTTCACCAGGTCAGTGGCAGTGACCCTACTCGCTTCAAGACAGTGGCAGTGACTTCATAGGGCAAGGCCCTATTCACCAGGTCAGTGGCAGTGACCCGTTCTCCAAGTCAGTGGCAGTGACTTTTATTCACCAGGTCTGTGGCAGAGACCAACCTCACGGTCTGTGGCAGAGATCGTGTGCCAAAACTGTTTGTGAAA
The DNA here is from genome assembly GCA_029206835.1 of Rana muscosa. NCBI lineage: Eukaryota > Metazoa > Chordata > Amphibia > Anura > Ranidae > Rana > Rana muscosa. The sequence continues at coordinate 794,455,432 of CM055122.1, read as the reverse complement.
CCTAAACAGTCTGAAGAAATCATTTGAGTTTGTGCCTGGACCTCCTCCCACCTAAGCTGTCCTGCGTCTTGTTCCAACCTGTCTGCTGTTAAAGAGACTATTTATTATCCAGTGTGAAACAAATATAGAAGTTGGACTTTCAGTTGGTGTGGACAGTTACATTACTGGGGAAAAATAAAGACTTGCATCTATTCAAGGTAGAGGCGAGAATCATCCTTGGGAGGATTCAACTCCAGCCGCAGGCAGGCCCGAAAACTAACACTGCTCAACCTCTTCACACAGGAGGTTACGGGCTTGTGGTGCGGTATGCCTCTCTCTGCCTGTGAGGAGCCTAATTAAGTGCAGGTAAAGACAGGGGTTTGTGCGCTACATGTGGGGGCTCGAGTCCGGGATATGTTTGCGGTTCGAAAGTGTGAAGAACCCCCCAGAGTTTGAACTTTATTCCCCAGTGAAGTTCCGTGGAGGTCGGCCATCTTGAGAACTGCACCACGAGGAGAACCCTGACTGCGTAGTTCGTGGGCATGCCAGAGAGAAAGCCTGCGAACGATACAGGAGATGGGAGGAGTCTGGCCATGTGTGGAGTTGCACGTGGGGACTTTGGCGCAAAAAGGACAGTGCGCGATGGAACAGCGAATGGATAACATGGCTTCTCATGCCTCATGGGTTCCGGCTACTACTACCATGAAGATGACTTCATTTGCTGCTCCCTTGACGGATACGGGGATTCGGCTCAAGCCCCGGGGACATTTTGCCCTCTATGTTTGCAAAGATGTGGAGGCCCTCAGAGTGATTTTGTCCCAGCTGCTCGGGACTCTCTACGTTTGCAAAGATGTGGAGGCCCTCGGAGTGATTTGTCCCGGCTGCTCGGGACTGGTGGTACATCTGAAGCCATTCGGGCGATGCGAGCTATGTAAGGAGTTCTTGTTTGAGGTGGAGCAACCTACAGAAAAGCCTCTGGCTTTCCACCTCAATTGCCTTACGGGCGCCACCACTCTGGAAGGAGGAATCAGAGCTTACACAGCCACCCCTGCGCGCACTGTCGGGACTTCGGAGGAAGTCACAGAAGAGACTGTTTCAGTAAATGAGAGACCGGAGGATGCTGCTTCGGTCAACACAGAGTTCTTTCTCCCACCGCCCAAGAGGAAGATCGGGTTCGTGAAAGCTACCCGCGGCCGTGGTGGAGCTACGCCCCAGCGCTTACCCGGAACGGATGCATCCGAAGGGAAAAGTTCCGGACGTCCTGGGGGAAGAGACTCTGTCCAAGGTCCCAAGTGTTGGGGATTCACATGCCCGTGAATTAGTCGGAGGCGGTGACTCGTCCTCTACCAAGAGTTACCTGCCTGCGGAGGAGTGTGACACCTCCGATCTGGAGTCCATCTCTGATGCAGAAGATGACGCCGCTAGAGATGAACTTTTTGAATGAAAAGGTTGGGATAAGATGCCCCTGTCCTTGTCCCGTAGTGCTAGGGACTCACCCATGTCCATTGGGGATAGTATGCCCCGGGTGGAGGCCTTAAGGCCTGAGGAGGGATCTGTCCCCTTGTCTGCCCTTTCACCATTGGAGACACCTGCATCAGCTACTGAGACGAGACGGGTGTAGCTGCGGGCCCCTGTGACTGGTCCTGAGGTAGTTAAAGTACCTCGGCACCCTGATGCCATTGTCTTGCCTGGCACAGGAGACCGTGCTACCATGCCACCATTGTCCCGATTACAGAGACTTTTCAATCAGAAAGTTGCCAGCGAGTATGGGTGGGAGTACCCGTACCTGCCCAAAGAGCTTTTATTTGAAGTGGAGGCCTTCAACTCCAGCCGCAGGCAGGCCCAAAAACGAACACGCTCAACCTTCTCACACAGGAGGGTTTGTGGTGCGGTGTGCCTCTCTCTGCCTGCGAGGAGCCTAATTAAATGCAGGTAAAGACAGGGGTTTGTGCGCTACATGTAAAATACATAAATATGTGTATAACAAGGAAACAAATGACTATCCAAAACATATAAATGACATATACATAAATATGAGTAAAAATAAAAGTTCATAAGCCCATATAAAGTCCACTCCAAGTGACTGGTGCTCTAATATTAGTGATGAACCTTAGCCGAGCGATTGACGAACATATGAGACCATTTGTTACAAATTTGCCATCCTTTATACGTGACTGGTGCCCTAATATTAGTGCATTGAATAACTGGCAGATAAACAAGAGAGGTCACTCGTGCCCCCTCCCCTCCGTAACCACACTCACCAAATGGCTAAACCCCTACTAGGGCTAGAAGGCACCATAGTTAGATGTTCTAGGTCCCTTGTATGGCATCTGGTAACTCCTCCACCTCTTCACTGTGTAAGGTCTTTAAATCAGTGGGTGTGCTCACATAGGGGTATATGGACAAAGGCAAACCTCATAGTGTGAATCCGTCAGACATCTATTTACTATATAAGCCAAAAGCACAGTTACATACAGTATCTCACAAAGTGAGTACACCCCTCACATTTTTGTAAGTATTTTTTTATATCTTTTCATGTGACAACACTAAAGAAATTACACTTTGCTACAATGTAAAGTAGTGAGTGAACAGCTTGTATAACAGTGTATATTTGCTGTCCCCTCAAAATAACTCAACCCACAGCCATTAATGTCTAAACCGCTGGCAACGAATATGAGTACACCCCTAATAAAAATGTCCAAATTGGGCCCAAAGTGTCAATATTTTTTGTGGCCACCATTATTTTCCAGCATTGCCTTAACCCTCTTGGGCATGGAGTTCACCAGAACTTCGCAGGTTGCCACTGGAGTCTTCTTCCACTCCTCCATGACAACATCACAGAGCTGGTGGTTGTTAGAGACCTTGCGCTCCTCCACCTTCCGTTTGAGGATGCCCCACAGGGTTTAGGTCTGGAAACATACTTGGCCAGTCCATCACCTTTACCCTCAGCTTCTTTAGCAGGGCAGTGGTAATCTTGTAGGTCGCTATCATGTTGGAATACTGCCCTGCGGCCCAGTCTCTGAAGGGAGGGGATCATGCTCTGCTTCAGTATGTCACAGTACATGTTGGCATGCATGGTTCCCTCAATGAACTGTAGCTCCCCAGTGCCAGCAGCACTCATGAAGCCCCAGACCATGACACTCTTACCACCATGCTTGACTGTAGGCAAGACACACTTGTCTTTGTACTCCTCACCTGGTTGCCGCCAAACACGCTTGACACCATCTGAACCAAATAAGTTTATCTTGGTCTCATCAGACCACAGGACATGGTTCCAGTAATCCATGTCCTTAGTCTGCTTGTCTTCGGCAAACTGTTTGCTTGCTTTCTTGTGCGTCATCTTTAGAAGAGGCTTCCTTCTGGGATGACAGCAATGCAGACCAATTTGATGCAGCGTGCGGCGTATGGTCTGAGCACTGATAGGCTGACCGCCCACCCCTTCAACCTCTGAAGCAATGCTGGCCGCATTGTCTATTTCCCAAAGACAACCTCTGGATATGACGCTGAGCATGTGCACTCAACTTCTTTGGTTGACCATGGCGAGGCCTGTTCTGAGTGAAACCTGTCCTGTTAAACTGCTGTATGGTCTTGGCCACCATGCTGCAGCTCAGTTTCAGGGTCTTGGCAATCTTCTTATAGCCTAGGCCATCTTTATGTAGAGCAACAATTCTTTTTTTTTCAGTTTCTCAGAGAGTTATTTGCCATGAGGTGCCATGTTGAACTTCCAGTGACCAATATGAAAGAGTGAGCATGATAACATCAAATTTAACACACCTGAGACCTTGTAACACTAACATGTCACATGACACCGGGGAGGGAAAATGGTTAATAGGACCCATTTTGGACATTTTCACTTAGGGGTGTACTCATATTTGTTGCCAGCGGTTTAGACATTAATGGCTGTGGGTTGAGTTATTTTGAGGGGACAGCTAATTTACACTGTTATACAAGCTGTACACACACTACTTTACATTGTAGCAACGTGTCATTTATTCAGTGTTGTCACATGAAAAGATATAATGAAATATTTACAAAAATGTGAGGGGTGTACTCACTTTTGTGAGATACTGTATATGAGGAAGTAAAAAGCATGCAGCTTCAGATTTGAAGTGGAATTCTGTGACAGGCAGCCATTGCAGAGTGGTGTTGACTGATGGTGTGGAGTGGTGGGGATTGTAGCGTTTCGAACCCCGGGCATGGAGGTGTGGCATTGGGGACCAAGGGCATGGAGATGTGAGGTACGTGGCCCTGGATGCCTGGTCCTAGCAATGCCCCTGGCCTCACCACTGCACTGCACAATCCCTTTACTCTTGTGGATTGATAGGCCACTGAGGCATGAGAGGAAACATAGAGCTTAAATTGGATGCATTAGCCCATGGGAAATGAGAGGGAGAAGAAGCAGAGGGGAATGGAGATGGGGGAACTGAGCTCCCCAACAGAAAACAAGGACCTCCGTAGACCACCAGGGAGATGCACAAGGGCAATAAGGTGAATGAGCTACCAGGGATCCAGAATCAGTTTCTAAATGTTGTACCTTCATTAAATGTAACCATATTGTAAAGCACTGCGCAAACTGTTGGCGCTATATAAATCCTGTATAATAATAATAATAATATTGCCACACTTAGAGGCGCCTCTCTTCTCTTTTATAGTAGCTGAGGGCGGGGCCACCCGTCACGTGACCCCGTCCCCCTCTGACGCAAGGGGAAACCCGGGCTTCCCCAGTGATGTGCGGGTGACCCCGCCCCCCTCTGATGCAACGGAAACCTGCATTACATCAGAGGGAGACGGGGTCACCCGCACGCCACTGGGGAAGCCCAGGTTTCCCCTTGCATCAGAGGGGGACGGGGTCACGTGACTGGCTGAAGTTGCGTCATTCCCAGGGTGTCTCTGCCCCGGTGAAGAGAGGACCGTGTGCTGTTCCTCGCTGCGCTGGACATCATCGTTGGAGCCTGGACCCCGGAGAGGAGATCACCCATCGCAGGATACCGAGAGTGGATTACCACCGCTGGAATCTTTATTTTATTTTATTTTTATTTTTACTAAAGGACTTTTCCCAACGGTGTCTGTGTGTTTTTTTTTTAATTTTTTACACTTTCTTTGTGAAATGGTAGGGGTACAATGTACCCCTTACCAATTCACATAGGGGGCGGGATCTGGGGGTCCCCTTTGTTAAAGGGGTCTTCCAGATTCCGATAAGCCCCCCGCCCGCAGACCTCCACAACCACTGGGCAAGGGTTGTGGGGATGAGGCCATTGCCCCCATCAACATGGGGACATGGTGCTTTGAGGGGTCACAGACCCCCAAAGCATCCTCCCCATGTTGAGGGCATGTGGCCTGGTACGGTTCAGGAGAGGGGCGCTCTCTCGTCCCCCCCTCTTTTCCTGCGGCCTGCCAGGTTGCGTGCTCGGATAAAGGGTCTGGTATGGATTTTTGGGGGGAACTCCACGCCATTTTTTTTTAAATTTGCCATGGAGTTCCCCTTAAAATCCGTACCAGACCTGAAGGGTCTGGTATGGATATTTGGGGGGAACCCCACGTCATTTTTTTTTAAAATTTGAAGCAAGGTTCCCCTTAATATCCATACCAGACCTGAAGGGCCTGGTAATTGAAATTGGGGGGACCCCCACGTATTTTTTTTAATTTTTTTTATCAATGACTTTTCTTTGTATTGCCGGGAGCCGACAATTCATTATAGCCACGAGTGCTTTTAAATGACTTTTTTTCCTTCCTTTGTGCAGGGACAGTTCTAAGCACGGGAAACAAGCGCTGCTTTATAGGCATACTATACACACACCCCAGGTACGAAATTTAAAGGAATATTTCACTTTTATTGTTTCACTTTAAGCATTATTAAAATCACTGCTCCTGAAAAAACGGCCGTTTTTAAAACTTTTTTTTGCATTGATACATGTCCCCTGGGGCAGGACCCGAGTCCCCAAACACTTTTTATGACAATAACTTGCATATAAGCCTTTAAAATGAGCACTTTAGATTTTTCATGTTCGAGTCCTATAGACTTTAACGGTGTTCAAACAAATTTATTGCCTGTTTGCAAATTCTGGTGTGAACCTAACTGGGGGGTGTTCGGCTCATCTCTATTTACAACGCGTTCACACATATATGCAACATTACTGAATTTGGGCCTTCTTCTGAAGCATGTTAAACTGCATGATGTTGTCTGTTCCATTATAGACAATGGCACTGTTCACATTCTCTGCACTTTCATCCAGCACGATGATAAAGTCCTCCATGAAGCATTAGAAAGTCAGGTAAAAACTGGGTCAAGCCTTTCATGTTATATACAATTAGTTAATAGATAAATGGAATGTGGAATAAGCTCAGTGTACTGTATATGAAACACTTAAATAATCTATACTTTCACCAAAGCATTTTTGTCAAAGGGAGATATAGTTACAGTATGTGTGATGTGTATCTTTTGATTAGCTGTTGGAGAAATTGTCATCTGACACAATACCATACAAAAAGCAAAGGTTTGAACATTGTAATTACATTTTTGAGTCCGAGAAACTCGGTCATAGATAGTTCCTGTGTTTTTAAAGATTACTTTAAACTAAAGTTCTTTTAGAAACTTTTTCTTTTTAAAGTAAAAGTTGTCCAACTGAAAGCATCAGAATTTTTTTTACCTTTTGTTAGCTTGTAAAGTCTCTTCTGTGTGTGAGTATGAACCTGTTTTCATTTTTTGGACGAGCTTCACTTCCATAACGCTGTACCTAAGCCCTGCCATCCTAATTTCTTCCTGACCAATAACAGTGCTACAGATGAAAATTATGGTGCTCTTATTAGTCTTTGTATTAAAGCCCTATAGCCCCTCCAGAGTTCATCAGCTAATCCTCATCAGTAGCTGCAACTAAAGCGGAAGTCCTATGGACCCTCCAGAGTCCATCAGCCTATCCTCACACACCAGTAAAGAAAATGGCATGAGGTCCCCCCAAATTCCATACAGACCCTTATCTGAGCGTGCAGCCTGGCAGGCCAGGAAAGGGGAAGGTGGGGACAAGCATGTGGCCTCCCTCTCTCCTGAACCATAACAGGCCACATACCCTAAACATGGGGGGTTACCTCCTGGCAAAGCACCTAGTCCTCATGTTAAAGAGGACAAGGGCCTCTTCCCCACAACTCTGGCCCAGTGGTTGTGGGGGCTGTGGGGGAAGGGCTTATCTGAATCATAAAGCCCCATTTAATAATAAGGGGACCCCTAGATCCCACCCCCCATGTGAATGAGCAAGGATAGTACCCCTACTCATTCACCAAAAAAGTCAGTAGTAAAAAAAAACAGTTTTTGACAAGTCCTTTATTTAAAAAAAAAAGTAAATTTCCCCTATGTACATCCATCGCCTATGATGTTATCCAGTCATATAGGTCCATGTCCATTACGATGAATGACGGCCACCAGCCCACACAGAAAAAAAAACCTGCCGCCCGCCGACACCCGACCGATCCCATCACTTGCCTATGCTGAATGACATCTCAGCTTCCCACTACCACTGAAGCAAACAAATGGGGTCACCCAGTGACATTATTGATTATACATGGACATGTTCATACAGTATATGGTCAGTGATTTTAACATGTCCCTGCCCCTTATGAAACACCCTCTTCATTCTCTTGGAATTTATTGATGAGAATGGCAATTGGACTCGGGTAATAAGTGGGGTATGAATATTAAAATGTACATAGGGAAGTTCTACAGCAACTCATTATAGCAACTTTCCAAAGGTGGGGTTCTCCCAGGTTCCAGAAGACTGCACAGTGCAATGATGTCATGAAGAGGAGGATAGATATAGAGGAATGCCATTAGGGCTAATTTACCTTTGCAGCGGCCCTTGCTGGTGGCTCACAGGTGGCTGGGAGGCGATATGACACTTCCTTGGTGGAAAAACCGCAGCTCAATCACCTATTTTAATCACTGCCTGGCTAAAAGTGTGAACGAGCCCTTATGCCTTGTACACACGATCAGATTTACGATGGAATAAAATACGATGGACTTGTTTAATCGGAAATTCCGATGGGAAATTCCGATCGTCTGTGTGGAATTCCATCGGAGAAAAATCCATGCATGCTCAGAATCAAGTCGACGCATGCCCGGAAGCATTGAACCTAATTTTTCTCGGCTCGTCGTAGTGTTTTACGTCACCGCGTTTTGGACGGTCGGAATTTAGTCTGACAGTGTGTATGCAAGACTGATGGAAGTCAGCTTCATCGGAATTCCGACGGAAAATTCCATCGGATTTTAATCCATCGGAAATCCGATCGTGTGTACAAGGCATAAAAGTTTTTTTTATAGGGAAATGTAGTGGGGTAGTGAGAGAGGAATTAGGGGTTTGTATATGCCTGAATATGAGCTTTAAATATAAAGATTTTGGCTGGCTTCATATATAGGACACTTTACAGGCAATTTTATCTGCAGTCTCAATAGGTGCATGTTTACAAGAACATTGCAGTACCAGTAACAAGTTCTGCCTAAACTGGAAGATAAGTTAGCACTTCAATCATGATCTACATGTTTTATCATACTCAGTATTTCAAAGACATCTTGACCAAACAACAACATTAGTGCAGCGCTTATATCATAAATCAAAAATTTAAAAAAATCAAGTCACTTCTAACAAAAAGTCCATATAAACATCTATACAAAAGTCTTTAGGTTGTGATTTGTGATGATCCATCTTCCCATGCATAATATCCAGTTAAGTTGTGCTCTCACCTGATTTGTTTGACCCTGCTTTCAAGTGAAAATTCCCCTAAGGAAGTCACGTGGTTAGTAACGAAACGTATCGGAACAGGACCTGACGGATGACACTGGGAAATAGAGCTGAAGCGAGCTGTATGTATATGGTGTTATATGGAGCCGGAATAACAACATGGAACAGCAATTTTAACATAAGAGGCATATGTCTAAAGATGCAGATGTGAGTTTTTAAAGGTTTAAAGCATTATTGCACCTTTCTCTGGTTTACATGTGATTAAGTGGGGAAATGGATTGAAAAATATCAACATATACTTGTTTACAGAGTGTCATGGACTTCTACTTTGAAAAGAGAGAGGGAATTGATTGGAGCGCACAGAATATCTGGATTGATACAAGATTTATGTTGCAAATTGCAGGATATATATAATATAAAGCGTTAAGTGATCTTACTTGAAAGCAGAGTTGAACTAATCAGGTGAGAGCACAGCCTGACTGGATAATAAGCACGGGAAGAAGGATAATCACAAATCACAACATAAAGACTTTTGTATGGATGTTTATATGGAGTTTTTTTTAGAAGTGACTTGTTTGATTTTTTGATTTATGATATAAGCGTTGCACTAATATTGTGATTGGTCCGGTACACATGCATTGGTCTCCACCCATACTTAAAAACCCTACCAATCTTAACAATCTACGCCCTATCTTCTGGCTCCCGTTATCCTCTAAACTCCTTGAATGCTTGGTTTACAACCAACTGAGTGACCACCTCATTAAGAATAACCTTCCTGATCCCCTTCAATCTGGATTTTGCCCTAAACACTCCACAGAAACTGTTCTTCTAAAACTCACAAATGACCTACTAACTGCAAAAACCAATGGACACTATTCTGTACTCCTACTTCTGGACCTTTCAGCTGCCTTTGACACAGTTGACCACCCCCTCCTCCTCAAAAAACTTTACTCCCCGGTCTCCGTGACTGTGCACTTCAGTGGCTCTCATCCTACCTATCCCAACGCACCTTCAGTGTCACTTACAATTCTACTTCCTCCTCTCCTCTTTCCTTCTTCGTTGGGGTCCCCCAAGGTTCTGTTCTTGGACCTCTCTTATTTTCAATCTACACCTCCTCCCTGGGTCAGCTGATAGCCTCCCACGGCTTTCAATATAATTTCTACGCTGACGACACCCAAATCTATCTCTCCACCCCTCAACACACTCCATCAGTCTCCTCACGCATCACTAACTTACTAACAGACATATCTGTCTGGATGTCACACCACTTCCTCAAACTCAACTTGTCCAAAACCGAGTTTATAATATTTCCTCCCCCACATGCCTCTTCCCCTGACTTATCTGTCAAGAGCAATGGCACAACCATCCACCCATCCCCACATGTCAGGGTGCTAGGTGTTATTCTGGACTCTGAACTCTCCTTTCGGCCCCACATCCCATCACTTTCCAAAGCTTGCCGCTTGAACTTCTGCAACATCTCTAAACTACGTCCCTTTCTAACCAATGAAACCACAAATAGACTATCCCCCTTCAGTCCATCATGAATGCTGCTGCCAGACTCATCCACCTTACAAACCGCTCAGTGTCTGCTACCCCTCTCTGCCAATCCCTCCATTGGCTGACACTTGCTCAACAAATTAAATTCAAAATACTAACAATAAGTTACAAAGCCATCCACAACTCTGCCCCCAGCTACATCACTCGCCTAGTCTCAAACTACCAACCTAATCGCCCACTTCGTTCCTCCCAAGACCTCCTGCTCTCTAGCTCCCTCATCACCTCCTCCCATCCTCTGGAATTCCCTACCCCAATCTGTCAGACTGTCTCCAAATGTATCCACTTTTAGGCGATCCCTGAAAACTTTCCTCTTCAGAGAAGCCTATGCTGCCTCCATCTAACAACTGCACTTCTATTTTCAGCTCATCCCCCCAGCTATTACCCTTTTGTATCACTTGACCCTCCCTCCTAGATTGTAAGCTCTAACGAGCAGGGCTCTCTGATTCCTCCTGTATTGAATTGTATTGTAATTGTACTGTCTGCCCATATGTTGTAAAGTGCTGCGCAAACTGTCGGTGCTATATAAATCCTGTATAATAATAAAACATTTTTTATATGGGAGTGTGTTTGAAGTACTGGCAGCTGTTTATTAAAATGCTTAAAGTGATTGTAAACCTTTGTTTTAATTTTTTTTTAAATAACAAACATATCATACTTACCTCCACTGTGCAGTTTGTTTTGCACAGTGTGGCCCTGAACCTCATCTTCTGGGTTCCCCGTGTGGCGCTCGTGGCTCCTCCTCGCATCGATAAACCCCCTGGGATAAGCACTAAGCACTCACCCTGGGGGTTACTTTGCGGGTTCGCTCCCGAGTCCAGCATTTTCGCGCATAGATATATAATGCTGGACTCGGCCCCACCCCCCAGGGCCTGCGTCATTGGATTTTATTGACAGCAGCGGGAGCCAATGGCTGCACTGCTATCAATCTATCCAATCAAGAGCTGAGTACCCCAGGCATAGAGGAAGAGCGTGTCTCCGCCGAGGGAACGAATGGGCTCAGGTGCGTAAAACGGGGGGGGGGGGCTGGGGGGCCAGTCAGTTTCAGAAGTTTTTTCACCTTAATGCATTTTTTTTTTACGCTTATTACGACACTCCAGAGTCATCCGGCAATGGTCCTGTTCAGTTCGTCTTTCTTTGGAAAGATACAATCAGATTTCAGAATAATGTAGAACACTTCCATAGAATAACCTAACCAGGTACCATCAACAAAACAAGATTAACCACTTAAGCCCCGGACCAATATGCAGCTAAAGGACCAGGCCCCTTTTTGCGATTTGGCACTGCGTCGCTTTAACTGACAATTGCGCGGTCGTGCGACGTGGCTCCCAAACAAAATTGGCGTCCTTTTTTTCCCACAAATAGAGCTTCCTTTTGGTGGTATTTGATCACCTCTGTGGTTTTTATTTTTTGCGCTATAAACAAAAATATATTGACAATTTTGAAAAAAATTCAACATTTTTTACTTTTTGCTATAATAAATATCCACCAAAAATATATATAATTTTTTTTTTCTCAGTTTAGGCCGATGCGTATTCTTCTACATATTTTTAGTTAAAAAAATCCCAATCTGCGTTTATTGATTGGTTTGCGCAAAAGTTATAGCGTTTACAAAATAGGGGGTAGTTTTATGGCATTTTTATTATTATTATTTTTTTACTAGTTATGGTGGCGATCAGCGATTTTTTTTGTGACTGCGACATTATGGCGGACACATCGGACACTTTTGACACATTTTTGGGACCATTGTCATTTTCACAGCAATCAGTGCTATAAAAATTCACTGGTTACTGTGAAAATGACACTGGCAGTGAAGGGGTTAACCACTAGGTGGTGCTGTAGGGGTAAGTGTACCCTAAGAAGTGATTCTTACTGTAGGGGGGCGTGGCTACACGTTACACGTCACTGATCGTCTGTTCCAATGACAGGGAACAGACGATAACTGACATGCCACAGAGAAGAACGGGGAAAGGTTTGTTTACACTCACCTCTCCCCGTACTTCAGCTCTGTGACCCGATCGCGGGACACCGGCAGCGATTGAGTCCATGGGTCCCGCGGGCGCGGTCAAGGAGCTCAGGACCGGGTCACGCGCGCGACCCACGGCTGGGCTCTTAAAGGGCAATGTACCTGTACGTTGATGTGCCCAGCCGTGCCATTCTGCCGACGTATATCGGCGTGAGGCTGTCCTTAAGTGGTTAAACACCGACATACAGACTTTGGAAAACTTTTTGACGTTTTAAAATAAAAGTGCAAGTAACACCTGATAATATGTTCACAGTTACATAGTTGGTGAGGTTGAAAAAAGACACAAATCCATCAAGTCCAACCTGTGGTGTGTGTGTGCTTATGTCAATAGTACATTGTATATCCCTGTATGTTGTGATTGTTACGGTGCCCATCTAATAGTTTTTTTAAACTATCGACACTCCCTGCTGATACCACTGCTTGTGGAAGAAAATTCCACATCCTTACCGCTCTGACAGTAAAGAACCCTCTACAAAGTTTAAGGTTAAACTGCTTCTCTTCCAATTTGAATGGCCGCGTATCTTTTTTTATTTCCTTTCACTGAAAAGTTTTTTTCCTTATGCTAGGTTCACGAGTACGGAATTTGTACATTGCTCTCATATCTCATCTCAAGTGTCTCCTCTCCAGAGAGAATAAAGAAAGGGGGGGTTTTTGGGACTTTAAATGAGGGGAGCACACATGGCTAGAAGATGAGTAGATATCAAAAACATGTTTTTATTGGTGAAACAAGGAACATAGCAAAATGACATGATACATACAGCAATAATAAAATTGTCAATCACATATTACAGACCATAATTAGAAACAAACATTAGTAGCAACCAGCCAACCACTGTGTGGTATGGAGCGAATCATGGATATAGTAAAAACACTTAAAATTACATGGTAGCTGGACAACTCAAGATAATGTATTGAGTAGGGGCGTCTGCATGAGAATAACTGCATCCAATTTAGCCCGACGCGTTTTGTGGATAATACCACTCTTCAGGGGCAGGTGCACGCAAATCTATAAAAAACAAAACATGAGTAGACCAATATGATCCAATGTTGTACCCCTCAACGGGGAGGATTTGTAAAAAAAGGGAGAGGATTACTCATCCCTATGAGTACTTACATCGTAATAAGTCTGGAAAATGGGGGAACGACCTGTCAGAGGCTGTCCAAATTGTCTGTAGAGACAGAGAGAATAAGTTCAGTGCTTGTAGTTTCTCCCCATAGCCGAGATCCTCCAGTCCCTTTAATAGCTTTGTTGGGCTTCCCTGCACTCTTTTCAGATCCAGTTCCAGCACATCCTTCCTGAGGACCGGTTCCCAGAACTGGACGGCATACTCAAGATGTGGCTGGACCAGAGTCTTGTAGAGTGGGAGAATTATCGTTTTATCTCTGGAGTGAATCTCCTTTTTAACCACTTCAGCCCGGGAAGGTTTTCCCCCCTTAACCACTTGCCAACCGCCGCACGAACATTTACATCGACAGAATGGCACGGACAGGCAAATGGGCGTATATATACGTCCCCTTTAATTTGCCACCATGTGGTCGCATGCGCGCCTCCGGCGCGCTCGCGACCCTGCCGCGAACTCCGTGACCGTGCCCGCGGGACCCGCAGACTCGATGTCCGCCGGTGTCCCGCGATCGTGTCATGGAGCTGAAGAACGGGGAGATGTTTGTGTAAACACAATATCTCCCCGTTCTGCCTATTGACATGTCACTGATCGTCTGTTCCCTGTCATCGGGAACAGCGATCAGTGATGTGTCACAGCAAGCCACGCCCCCTAACAGTTAGTAGCACTCCCTAGGTCACACTTAACCCCTTCAGCGCCCCTACAGATTAACCCCTTCACTGCCAGTGTCATTTTTACAGTAATCATAAAACTACCTCCTATTTTGTAGACGCTATAACTTTTGCGCAAACCAATCAATAAACGCTTATTTAAAAAAAAAAAAAAAAGACCGCAGAGGTGATCAAATACCACCAAAAGAAAGCTCTGTTTGTGGGAAAAAAAGGACATCAATTTTGTTTGGGAGCCATGTCGCACGACCACGCAATTGTCAGTTAAACAACGCAGTGCCGAATCGCAAAAATTGGCCTGGTCTTTGGCCAGCCAAATGGTACAGGGCTGAAGTGGTTAATGACCAGGCCATTTTTGAAATATGGTACTGCGTTGCTTTAACTGACAATTGCGCGGTCGTGCTACGTTTTACCCAAACAAAATTTATGTCTTTTATTTCCCCACAAATAGAGCTTTTTTTTGGTGGTATTTGATCACCTCTGCGGTTTTCATAAACCAAAAAAAAGCATAAATTTTAAAAAAAAACACAATATTTTTAACTTTTTGCTATAATAAACACCCCCCCCCAAAAAAAAAAAAAAAATAATAATCTCTTCATCAGTTTAGGCCGATATGAATTCTTCTACATATTTTTGGTAAAAAATAAAAATAAATCGCAATAATCGTTTGCGCAAAAGTTATAGCGTCTACAAATTAGGGGATATATTTATGGCAGATGGGACCACTGACATTTATACAGCGATCAGAGCTAAAAAAAAGCCACTGACTATTGTATAAATGTCACTGGCAGGGAAGGGGTTAACACTAGGGGGCGATCAAGGGATTAAATGTGTTCCCTCACTGTGTGTTCTAACTGTGGGGGGATAGAACTGACTGAGGGAGGAGACATATCGCTGTTCCTACTTAGTAGTACTTAGTTTACACAAACACAGATCCCCCTTCTGGCTATGTCTGGAGCAATCACGGGTGCCCAGGGGCCACGTGCATCGGCTCCGGGGGCATGCTGCAGGCGGGTGCACCTGCCATATCGATTTAAAGAGCCAATGTAGCCACGCCAACCTGCCGCAGTACAACTGTGGCAGCTGGTCGGCAAGTAGTGAATGCATGCCGATATTCTGCTTGCTTTGCTTGCAGCATGCCATTGCTGAGCCTGTCGTCTTCTAGGACCCCCAGGTCCTTTTCCATCCTAGATTCCCCAGAGTTTCTCCCCCTAGTGAGTAACTTGCATTCATATTTTTTGCACTCAAATGCAAGACTTTATATTTTTCCACAATAAAGTAGTTGTTAATCCACTTCTACTAAATCGTCTTATCCCCCCTGTACCA
Source organism: Rana muscosa (assembly GCA_029206835.1). Lineage (NCBI taxonomy): Eukaryota > Metazoa > Chordata > Amphibia > Anura > Ranidae > Rana > Rana muscosa. The sequence continues at coordinate 794,440,032 of CM055122.1, read as the reverse complement.
TTATAACATGTGTCCCTGTGCCTGTGTTATGTAAAAAATCTGCTGATCTGTACCTATATAAGCTCGGCTCTGGCCGTTCAGCTGATTTATCAGCTATCTTCTCTTTCTGGCTCACAGTTTCAGTGGGCGGGGCCGAGATCTCCCGCTGATGTCAGCTAGGGAGGAGAGAGAGAGTGCCGACAATCAGCTGAGCCGCACTTATACATATACAGATTGGCAGATTTTTTACATAACACAGGCACAGGGACACATGTTATAATGGTACAGAGGGGATAAGATGATTTACTAACAGATATGAGAGCAGCAGGAGCAAGGGGGGGCTGGTACGAGCGGGGGGGGGGGGGACAGAGGAGACACAAACACAGGAGAGCTGCAGATAGCAGGCTGCGGATGATCGAATCATGTAAACTGACCACGGTGTCAGGGCTCAGCGGCCATGATTATCGTGGTCAGTTTACAGGGGGGAGGGTATAGCCAGGCAGGATCAGCCAGGTATTTTAGGGTATACAGGGGGGCAAATGACACAGCACAAGCACTGTGCTGTATAACATGTTTTAAGGGGACAGGATCTTTTTTTTTTTTTTGGGTTAACAAACACTTTAAACCTCATCTGCCGTGTAGTTACCCACCCCATTATTTTATTGAGGTCTTCTTGTAAGGCTTCCACATCCTGCGCAAAAGTTATTGCCCTGCTTTACTTTGTATCATCTGCAAATACTGAGCTTGAGACATTTATCCCATTCTCTATAAACAGAATTGGTCCCAGGACAGATCCTTGGGGGACCCCGCTTACCACACCAGACCATTCAGAGTAATCACTGTTTATCACCACCCTTTGGACTCGCCCCTGTAGCCAGCTTTCAATCCAGGTACTCACCCTATGGTCCATGATGACAGACCTCAGTTTGTACAGTAAATGCTTGCGGGAAACTGAATCAAATGCCTTTGCAAAATCCAGATGCACCACATCTACAGGCCTTACTTTATCTAGATGGCAGCTCACTTCTTCATAGAAGGTTAATAGATTGGTCTGGCAAGAACGATTCTTCATGAATCTGTGCTGATTACTGCTAATGATATTGTTTTCATTACTGAGATCTTAGATATAATTAATACCTTATCATCCCCTTCAATAGCTTGCAGACTCTATTGCAGAGAGAGGTGTGTTGGATAAATTGTTAGAGGACAAATCTTCTTCAGCCAACCTCTACTTAGACTGATGTAGGAGGGAAAAAAGACTGGTTACTACCTCTCATCAGCCTTGAGACTTGTTGCCCCTGTGGCTTCCTATTGCTTCGTTGAGGCATGTGGAAGTGTGATTGTAATTTGGTTGCAAATCTGTGCAGTCCCATGAAATGTTGTCCAGGGCTGTCTCTTGCAGCAATCCGCAGGCCTTGTTTGAGGCAAAACAGATGTGAGTTTTGGTTGAAAAAACAATTGTTCTTGGATCAGAACTCCCAGATCCATATGTTGTATAGCTAGCTTCAGTCTCAGTTGCTGTGGCTTCTGTAGTGTTGTAGGTAATGTTTGCAGTGAGCATTGTGCACAAACAATACGCAGTGTCACTATTGCTCTGCTGCAGGGTGACACGGAGGGAAGCAAACAGAAATCTGTTTCAGATCACAAATATAGTCTGTTAATCTTCTGCCTACCCACACAACGTCTGTGACTGGCCATGTACTCCATCTCAATATCAAAATGTCATATATTTAAAGCACATCTAAGTGTGGGATTTGTGCCTTCATTTGTCTTCGTAGTGCTTCCCTGTCCCTCTAGCAGGATGTTCACCGCCCTCATTCTAACACATCTCCATCTCCTACACAGTATGGAGAATAATGAGATGGAGAAAACAGATGAATTTGATGAAGGGCACCTTTCTTCAGACATTTCCGGAAGAAATCTAAAGCCTTCATTTCAAGTGTTTCTGCTGTTTCACAGTTACCGTACATAGAGTGACAGTATCTAATACTACACAAGCTATAATTTAAAGGATTATCCTTTATATTATTATCATTGGGTTAGATTTATCCAGCAGTTTAACCCTTTAACATTTTACTAACTTCCTAATAAATCTCTACTAAATCGAAAAGCTAAAAGGTATTGAAGTAATTAATGTAAAGATATATGGGTGCAGCACTAAAGACATTTTAACATCTAAAATACATATACCATTAATAAGTGAAAAGACTTCAATGCAAAATAAAAGAATATTATATAGAATATAATATATTCATGTAAATGTGTGTAGCGGGGTGCTAAATTTAGGAGAAGTGTTGGGTGGTAGTTATACCCAAACACCCTAATTGTTAGAGTTCTTGCAACCATTTTTGTCTGCAGGGAGAGCATTGGTGTATAGTTCCCTGTGGCCTGCAGGTGGCGCTGCCATAATAGGCCAGGGTCGAACCGCTAATCCAGTGCTGTACCTTGTGTGTCCCCTCTCGGCAGCTGTACGGTGGGTGTGGTAGGCCTGCTGTGCATTCTGGGAAAAGGGGCAGACGCTGCCTGTTCAGGGTTCGTTGTCGGGGGTCCTACCCCAGGGAGGTGTGCGTTCCTGTCCGTCCTGGGCACCTTTGGCCCAGGGGCGGAGGTCGTGGATCAGTCCCAGGCACCTTTAGTCCTGGGGCTGCAACAGAAGCCTGGGTCCAGCATCTTCGGCTGGAGCCCACCAAGGATCGAGGAGTCTCAGGGTGCCGCCTTACGAGGGGACCCGTATCCTAGATGAGGAGGAATGTGGGAGGAACCGTTCCGAGGGACTGGTGCAGAAGTCACGGTGAAGGAAGGGATCCTGTAACTCTCTAGAGGGATGTCTTCTCCTTAATAGAGGCCAAGTTCACCAGGTCTGTGGCAGAGACCAAGTTCATCAGGTCTGTGGCAGAGACCAAGTTCACCAGGTCTGTGGCAGAGACCAAGTTCACTGGGTCTGTGGCGGAGACCAAGTTCACCAGGTCTGTGGCAGAGACCAAGTTCAGCAGCTCTGTGGCAGAGACCAAGTTCACCGGGTCTGTGGCAGAGACTTTGGGTAAAGTTTGAGTACCATATCGGCTGCTAGTTCCAAGCTAGGGGGACTATCCGAATGGGCTGAGTCTGCTTGAGAATCGCAGCAGTGAATTGGGTATCGTTTGTGCCTGGACCTCTTCCACACTTTAAGCTGTCCTGTCCTCCCTCCAACCTTTTCTGTCAGAGACTGTTTTACAAGAAAATAAACTCTACGTTGGAGTTGCAGTTGGTGTGGACATTCAAGTTACTGTGGGGATACAAGGACTTGTCTTTATTTAATATAGAGGTGAGAAACATTCTCTGACTGTGGAGGACCCATCAACAACACCGCTCAACCTCTTCACACAGGAGGGTACGGGCTTGTGGCGCGGTGTGCCCCTCTATTCCTGCGAGGAGCCGAACAAGGCAGGCAAAGAGAGGGGTGGGTGCGCTAGATGTGAAAAAATATATACACAAATAGGAGACTAATCAATAGTTCATATATCAATGTGTATAATAAGTCCACCAATTCCTGAACATATGGTGCGTAAATTCCTCCTTCACATCATTCAAGATGCGTGAATTACACTGTGAAAATCCACTGTGCCAAAACCACCACCAACACACCATACTCACCAGAACTTGTGGCTGCCAAAGTAGCAACAGCGCTCTTTGCAATCACCCAGATGACAACAGCTCTCTCATGGAAACGGTCCCTTTAACCACTTCAGCCCTGGAAGATTTGGCCCCTTAATGACCAGGCCATTTTTTGCGATACAGCACTGCGTTGTTTTAACTGAAAATTGCGTGGTCGTGCGACATTGTACAAAAACAAATTGATGCCCTTTTTCCCCACAAATAGAGCTTTCTTTTGGTGGTATTTGATCACCTCTGCAATTATTATTTTTGCGCTATAAACAAAAAAATAGCGACAATTTGGAAAAAAAAATAAACTTTTTACCTTTTTGCTATAATAAATATCCCCCTCATTTTTTTTTTTAAACAATTTCATCCTTAGTGTAGCGGGGTCTTCAGATTTAGTGGGATACACCTGGGGGTAGTGTGACCCAGGTGTGTAATTATGTCAGGGTTAAGACCCCTTTTTGTTATTCGTGGAGGATTGGGGGATGTAATATTCTCCTTTGCCTGTGGGTGGCGGAGTACCTACAGGCTTCAGGTAGAATCGCCACCACAGTGCTACCCTTCTTTGTCCCTTCCTGGAGATGGTACGGCTGGGGCGGGGAACCCGCCGTGGTATCGACGGGAGGAGATAAAAGGGGGAGACTCCCTCGCCATGAGGTCGTCTTCGGGGATAATCTCTTCACGCACCCAGGCACCTTCAGCCTGGGTGCGGGCGGTTCAAGGTTCCGGCCTAGGATGAGGTACTATTGAGGAGGCCTGGGGCCCAGTGACTCTGACTGGGTCCCGCAAGGGTGAAGTGATTCCAGGGTGCTCCTTGCGAGGAGACCCGCATCTGAGGTGAGGAGGCTGGGGAGGTCACCCGTTCGAAGACCCGGTGTAGTATCAACCCGGTGACGGATGGGCCTTCGGTAACTCCCTTGGAGGACATCTTCCCCTGATAGGGGCTGCAACGCAACGGAGGTATTCATGTCAAGACTCCTGCAACCCTTGGTCATAGCACAGGGGGTGCAGAGACCCAGATCAGTATAGTGCCTCGACCTGCTCATCCCACCGTATCATGCCATTGCATTGCCTGTATGTGAAGATACGGAATAAAACCGAGTTGGACTTTGATAGGTGTGTGGACTCTGTTAATGGGAGCAAAGGGAGATTCTGGCTCAGAAGGACTGACCCTCATAACCAGCACACATTTGGCCCGAGGAAAAGATTGGTACTGGCCTTCACCTCACCCACCGTTATGGGGAGGACATGGGCCGTAGCGCACCTCACTCTGTCGCGTGACATACCCCTAGCTAAAGAGGACGGGGTGAGGGGGGTCGCTACACGTGGGGGCTCGTCCGGGATGAAATGTATGTTGACCCTGAGGTTTGGAACGGCTGTGTCTGGACTTTGCTGCCCGGAGGAGGTCCGAGCAGGTCGGCCATGTGATTGGCCAAAGTGCGTCCCTGTGCTCGAAGTCGTGGAAATTTCTCTGAAAAACCGGGAGAGGCCCATGCAGAAAGAGCGGGAAGAGGGAGGAGTCCAGCCGTGTGACGAACTACATGTGGGGACTTTTGCTGCACTGCGCCACGAGGCACCCCGTGACTGTACAATTCGTGGGCGGTGGCTGGCGGAAGCCCGCAAAAACGTACAAGTCGTGGGAGGAGTCTGGCCACGTGTGGAGATACACGTGGAGACTCCGGCGCGTGGTCAGCGCGTAATGGAGCAGCAAGAAGTCGGAGTGAACTCAGGCTCCCCGTGGATGTCGGTACCTTATCCTTTCAAGATGACTGCATTTGCTGCTCCCCTGACAGACACGGGGATAAGACTTAGGCCCCGAGGACAGTTGGCTCTGTATTCATGCAGAGACACGGAGGCCCTCGGTGTGATCTGTCCCAGATGCTCGGGACTGGTGGTCCAACTAAAGCCGTTCGGGCGATGTGAAGCATGCAAAGAGTTTCTTTTTGAGGTCGAATCATCCACGGAAAGGCCCCGGGCCCTTCGCCTCAACTGCATCACAGGAACCGCCACTCCGGAGGGAGAGATCCAGGCCTTTGCGGAGGTCCCCGTACGCGCTGACCAGGGCGATGTGACTGCCCAACCAGAGACTGAGAGAGAAAAATCAGAGGACACTGCTTCGGTCACCACAGACTCCCTGCTGCCACCCCCGAAGAGGAGGATAGGCCTGGTGCAGGCCTCCTGTGGTCGTGGTCGGGCTTTACCCCGCTGCTTGCCGGACCTGGATGGATCCGGTCAGAAGAATCCTGGACATCCCAGTGCTGAAGAAGGTCCAGGTGAGCCAGGGGCTGAGACTGTGGTGGTGGTTGGAGGTGTCGGGAGTCCACAGCCGGTGGAGCCCACAAGGGAGGGTAGCCTTCCGTCTACTAAAGACTAGCTTCCCGCCGAGATGTATGACACCTCCAACCTAGGGTCATTGTCAGACTGTGGTGATGACGGAGAGATAGACGAACTGTTTCACCGGAAGGGCTGGGACAGACGCCCACTACCTGTGCTGTGTAAACCGCAGGATTCCCCCATGTCCATAGAAGACAGTACGCTCCGGGCGCAGGCCCTGGAGTTTTCGAGGAAGCCTAGTCCTCCAACTAACCTTCCACATTCAACCACATCACCCGCCCCGATAGTGGGGATGCAGCGTGCTTCGTTGCGGGCACCAAAGGCAAAGCAACTCGAGATGGTGAAGGTACCTCGGCACCCGGAGGCCATTGTACAGCCAGGAGAAGGCGAGCGAGATGTGATGCCACCTCTAGCCAGATTGCAGAGACTTTTCTCCCAGAGAGTCGCCCGTGAGTATGGGTGGGAGTACCCCTACTTGCCTCGGGACTTATTGTATGAAGTCGAGGTCTTGCGACCACGGTGGTATGACGAGTTTGTATGGGAAAAGCTCAAAGTGCCTCATGCCCGGCGATACTTGCCATGTTCGCCGCCTGTGTCTAAAAAGTTCAAGGACTGCCGAGCTGATTGGAGACTTGGGCGCCATATTCATGCTGATAAGGTGCTCATCTGTAGGAAAGAAGGAGAGGATGTCGAGTATTCGGTGGAAGTATTTGACAAGCACCTGAAGCCCTTGTTTTTGCCGGATCCAAGGTTCTACTTATAGGAGAAGTGAACTCCTATTTTGTTTGCTCGTTGAACTTTCTGGAAGAGACATTCCCAGACGTTCAGAACTGTGCCCTACTTTTGTTTTGATTTGGGCTTTTCTTTCACTCACTGGAGACTTGGGAGCTGTTGTTTTTTTTTGTTCTCCCTTTTCTTCATGTGCCAAAGACAGAGACTTTGGGAGTAGAGTCAGTGTAGGAAAGCAGGAAGAATGAAGATTTCGGCGAGTGTTATGACCGCGGCGCTGTCACCAGGTGGCAGTGTTGTGCAACGACTGTTTGAAAAGTTTTACACATGCATCACTTTGCTTATTGGAGTGAGTGGGTCTCTCGGCTGACAGACCTATTCATTCAAAGTTAACACAGATTGTTAGGATGTTGTTTTTGTTTCCCTTCTGCAGGAGATTCATCGGTCAAGACTACTGAGTATGGGGTGGCTCTTAGACAGCGATGGGAGGGATTGTACATGTGTACAGAATAGATGTTTTATGCAAAAGTTTATCGTTTTATATTTTTTCCTTTCCCTTTCGAGCAGGTCTTGGCACACTTAGTATTCGCAAATTTAGGGGGCAGTCTCAGGGGCTTGCTCCATGTTACCACTCCTTGGAAGACATGGGTGTGCACCTGACGCTGGGGACCAGCGTCAAATCACCAGGGGGAGTGTGTAGCGGGGTCTTCAGATTTAGTGGGATACACCTGGGGGTAGTGTGACCCAGGTGTGTAATTATGTCAGGGTTAAGACCCCTTTTTGTTATTCGTGGAGGATTGGGGGATGTAATATTCTCCTTTGCCTGTGGGTGGCGGAGTACCTACAGGCTTCAGGTAGAATCGCCACCACAGTGCTACCCTTCTTTGTCCCTTCCTGGAGATGGTACGGCTGGGGCGGGGAACCCACCGTGGTATCGACAGGAGAAGATAAAAGGGGGAGACGCCCTCGCCACGAGGTCGTCTTCGGGGATCATCTCTTCACGCACCCAGGCACCTTCAGCCTGGGTGCGGGCGGTTCAAGGTTCCGGCCTAGGCGCCCTAGGCCTGGCCGGAATGAAGCTGGGATTCCATCCCAGGCACCTTCAGCCTGGGATGAGGTACTATTGAGGAGGCCTGGGGCCCAGTGACTCCGACTGGGTCCCGCAAGGGTGAAGTGATTCCAGGGTGCTCCTTGCGAGGAGACCCGCATCTGAGGTGAGGAGGCTGGGGAGGTCACCCGTTCGAAGACCCGGTGTAGTATCAACCCGGTGACGGATGGGCCTTCGGTAACTCCCTTGGAGGACATCTTCCCCTGATAGGGGCTGCAACGCAACGGAGGTATTCATGTCAAGACTCCTGCAACCCTTGGTCATAGCACAGGGGGTGCAGGGACCCAGGTCAGTATAGTGCCTCGACCTGCTCATCCCACCGTATAATGCCATTGCATTGCCTGTATGTGAAGATACGGAATAAAACCGAGTTGGACTTTGATAGGTGTGTGGACTCTGTTAATGGGAGCAAAGGGAGATTCTGGCTCAGAAGGACTGACCCTCATAACCAGCACACATTTGGCCCGAGGAAAAGATTGGTACTGGCCTTCACCTCACCCACCGTTATGGGGAGGACATGGGCCGTAGCGCACCTCACTCTGTCGCGTGACATACCCCTAGCTAAAGAGGACGGGGTGAGGGGGGTCGCTACATTAGTTTATGCCAAGATTTATTCTTCTATATATTTTTTGGTAAGGAGTAAAAACCGTCACTTTGGGCTTTATTCACAAAAGCAGGTTGCGTGTGTTATTTAGGTGTTTTCCCAAATACTGTATGCGATCATGAAAATGTCAATTCCCTATTGCTTAATGCAGTATTTCTGAGTTTGCAAAGGAATTTGGTGCACATAAAGGGAATTTATAGCCTTTGTGGCTATTGAGGGCATCTGCTGATATCATGAATTGTCATTGCATTGCTTTATTCTTTACTGCTGATAACTGCAAGGTCCAGACAGACCTCATACCTATCTATTGATGGTTTTTGGCCACAAGGAAGAAGGCCATGTAAAAAGTCCTGGTCTTGTACAGGTTTAGGATATGTATTTGTTATCAAACCCACATAGATTGGAAGGAACAAGGGTGGTTACCTGTCAGCTGTGAAAACGAAAATCCACAGCCTGCCTATAGTCAAGGTGAGTCTGAGCCTAGCAGACAATGTGAAATAACTTTATCTGGCAGGACTTAAAAGAGATCAACACAAATACAGACAGAACAAAAGCTTTAGCTGACATCATGTTTAGCTTGGAAAATATTACTCTGCACAATGTGTAAATTCCGGAACACAACATAATGCATCCTTTTCATCTCCCGCTAACAACAAGCTCAATAGGCACGTAGCATAGCTCTACGACCCAATATCCCACCTGCAATTCAGCTTAATTCTCTGTGTCCTCCCTGTGTGGGTTGAGAACACACTGAGCCATTAACAAACAACATAATGCAGCTGAATCTAACCTAATGACATAGGAATTTAAACTATAGGGTTAAGAGTGGGCATATAATAGAGTGTTTGTTCTTTGGACGAAAACCTAATTGATTCTGTCACCTACACACATTAAAAGCAGATAGCCTTGCAAGTCTTACAACAGCAAATCTGGTCTGGGTGGCTGTAGACAGATGGATCACTTATAGATAATGGCTGAATGGGAGATCTGACCAAAGGTAAATCCCCAATGAAGTCCTTATCTTTATAGATCTGCAGTGCCAGAGGTTATGACTTTGGACTGATTTTCACTTGGATACGTCTTAAAACACACTTTCTCTTAACCACTTGTCGACTGGCTCACGCCGATATACACCGGCAGAATAGCACGGGCAGGCAAAGCAACGTAACAGTACGTTGCCTTGAATTTGCAGCCTAGCGGGCACGCGCCCGCTGCGCGCATAGGCAGTGTGCCTGCGGGTCCCGCAAACTCGATGTTCGCTGGCGGCCCACAATTGCCATGTGGAGAGGCAGAACGGGGAGATGCCTGTGTAAACAAGGCATTTCCCTGTTGTGCCTAGTGACAGGACAGTGATCTATTGCTCCCTGTGATTGGGAGCAGTGATTACTGTGGTGTCATTGGTATCCCCCCTACAGTTAGAATTTTGCACTCCTATTCCAATTCTCTGTGCTGGCATAGATGAATAATGGCCACATTCCTCATTACAAGTGTCCTCACACAAATCTGTAGTACTAAGGAACAAAGGGGAGCGTATGACCAGTTCTGATGAATTATGGAGGGCACTATGATGTGCAGTGAAACTCGTATCTATTGGACTACACAATCACATTTAGGGCTTGTTTATGCTAGCAGCCATACATGCTGTGGCCATTATGCTGTGCAGCCACAGCAGGAATTATACCCCCTGTCACTTTTGGAAAGTGTAGTGACTGCCGAATACAACTATTTCCAGTGAATGAGACAGCTATGCAAGTGCCCTGCAACAGCGTTCAGTGCTAGTGGTTGCGGCACACTAGTGCGGTGATCAAGGCGTTAAAGCAGGCGGTGAAGAGGCGATACAGTGCCTCCTCACCACCTGTCCAATGCTCTTTGTAGAGTGATCTGAATGCAGATTGCTCTTCAGAGACCAAAGCTTGTATCAATGAGCCTTTAGGCAAAATGCACAATTGCTATAACAGGAAAATGCAGGTAATATTAGGAAAGGATGTTGATACATTCTATGTCTGACTCAACATGTCGGCACTTTAAGATCACTGCACCACTGACCCTCACACACGTACAGTTTCCATTTAGGGTTGTATCACACTGCTGTGCTGTGGTTTGGCCACAGCACGGGTGTAGCAAAGTATACCCATGGTTTCCCATAGACTTACAGTATATTAGATCAAGGTCCAGCATTCTGCATGCGATCTAATAGAAGTCTATGGGAAACTGTGGGTAACCCACATGAAAACCGCAAGTACACTGTGCTGCATCAATGTGTCCAAACCACAGTTCAGCAGTGTGAAACCGCCCTTAGAATCTTTGTCCCTGGTAGGGATGCTCATAGTTTACTCAGTTATTTGAATCTGTCAAGCTATTTCTACGTTTCCTGTGCTTTTACGTCATTGGATTTTGTCATTTATGGTTGTGTATACATATAGTTTAATCTAAAAGAGTCACTGCTTGGCTCCCAACCCAACTGATAATTTAGAGGTGGCCTTTGTTGATAACATACATCCTGTATATAGGGGTGCGCATCTTCACTGGTCTCAGAATTCGATTACAATTATCTGGTCAACGATTCGATTCGATTCCGCGATGCATCACGATTACCGACGAGCTCTCACTTCCACTTGGGCCGCCTAGGTGGCCCTTCCTCCCTGCAATCTTCTGAGACACATCACAGGTCCCAGAAAATTGCCCGGCTATGCAGGACAGCGCAGTGAGACATGCGCACCCGGCTGTGAAGCTGCAAGCTGTCACAGCCGGATGCCCACAGTGGTATTGCCAGCGCCGTGGACAGAATGGAGGGTTCGGGTGGCCACGTCGCTGGATTGTGGGACAGGTGAGTGTCTTTTATTAAAAGTCAGAAGATACACTTTTTTTGTAGCTGCTGACTTTTATTAAACTAAAAAACGGTGGAACTTCTCTTTAAAAAGTGCACTAATCCGGTGCACTACAGGGTACAGGAATTCACGCATGTGGCTGGTGGGAGGTCAGGAGGGATTAGAATCCACAGCAAACAGTTCTCTGTTGAAATTTCTCTGGGCTCCCAAGTTTGCACATTCCAGCACACTAGGAGTTAACACAGTGGAATGTGCAAACGGAAAGCCAGGGAAATCTCAGCACAGAGCACGTGTAGTACTGTTTTTTCCCTGTTAAAAAAAAAAGAAGAGTACTGCTGTTAATTCCCGTTTTGTAATATATGCCGTTATAATCCATTAAGTGGCCACCGCTGTATGAGCTTTTTAAAATATATGCAACTTCTCATACCTGCATTTCTGCCTGTATACAGTGCATATTTCTCATGTCACTCTGTCTGGTCCAGCCCACCTCTCACGTCTCTCGTTCTCCTCTCTGTCTCCGGACATCAGTGGAAGTTCTCAGCCCCGCCCACCGACTGTAGCTATCAGATAACAAGAGAGGCGGGTGGGGCTGACGTCAGGGGAGACGTGAGAGGTTGGCCGGACCATGCAGTCACATGAGCGGAATATACTGACTGTATACAGACAAATGCAGGTATGAAGCTGCATATATTTTAAAAAGCATGAGCAGCAGTGGCCACTTAATGGATTATAATGGTATTTATTACAAAACTGGCATTTTAATAGGATGTGCTCGGAGCGCTCTCCCGGGAGGGGCGGGGCAAGTCGGGATGACGTCACCCATAATCGATTATTGGGGACAGATGCATCGATGCCGCATCGGGGACACCCGAATCGCGATGCATCGATGCAACGATTAAATTCAGCACCCCTGATATGCAGTCAGAATGGTAGTCCAATATTCACTATATAGCCATATAGATGTCAATAACTGCAGGCAATTTGTGATAAAACGTAGGACTTGACTGTTGGCAGAATCAAACAAATACCTCTAAACCGGCTGCCATAATCGAACTGGGATTTGGGATGAATAAGTGTCTATTTGGAACTGATGGTGTCACTGTGGTATAAAGCTTTTGTGTCATTTTGTGGCCTGTGCACATCACCAGCTACAGGGATCCCAAAGAGTGTAATTTTAGCTGGTGACTCATGTGATCCTAAAAGGTTCTTGACATGGGGGGCACATGCTCAATGTCTTGCTCTTCCAAGAAATGGACTGGTTTGAGTGGGATTACCAAATAAATTACCAGTTCAGAATACTGCTCATCTTCAAGGTAGTTTTGCAGTCCTAGACACAAATGATAATGCCCACTCATTTAGATTTTGTCCCTTTGGTCAGCAAGAATATTATATAATTATTATTCAGATGCTCTAGGTGTGGAACTGTCACTGCAGTCCACCAATCATGAGCTCATAATGAAAGAGCCAATAGTTGCATATTACACAATCAACAAAAAGTTTTGTGACTCCTTTCAGAAGTAATGGAGGCCCAATGGTTAGCATGCCTTGCTACTGTACAGTAAGACTCACTAGTCATAGCAAGTTGGCATGGCAGGGAAACCCAGCACACACCTGAATACTCCAAAGTCATAAAACTGGTAAATATACAGTTGCAACGCATACAGATAATTCTGTTTAGCCAGCCTAGTGATCCATTTACCCATGGCAAACCACATTATAAATCACCCACCTCACTTTTAGTCTTAATTGTTCCCAGGCTTCCAATTGGCCAGTGAAAGAGCATTACCAGGCTAGGAGGTTCATTGTCGGCACTGTGCAGTGGAATGCAACCTAACAGGCTCACAGTTCTGACTCCCTCTGATCATTTTGTACAGGAGATTAACAAAGGTAATTTAGAAACAGATTCCAGTAGCTATTGTAGCTACAATGAACCCATTTAAAGTATACTAAAGGCAAAACTTTTTTTTGTTTTTGTTTTGGATAGAGTGGAGAGGGATTAGAATGCTTGTCAGTTTTTATTGCTGTCTGTGCCCCCATTAAGGAGATTCACCCTCTCTATAAGTCCTGTTTACCATTATCACTGAAAGTAAAAGAAAATCCCACATTTTAGGTTGTCCCCAGAAAAGAAATAGAGGGGAAATCTTCCAACGCAGATACTAGTTCTGGTGACCTGGGGGTCTCAATGATTTACCTTAATTTGCAGGGATTTCCTCTCATTTCCTGTTTGGCTATGGGACCAGAATAAAAGTGAAGGCAAATTTCTGTGTAGCGGGTATTTAAATTTAGGGGGAGCATCTGGGTGGTAGTATGACCCAGATGCACTGATTGTTAGGGAATTTAGGACCTTTTTTTATTCGTGGAGTACTTCAGTGGTGTTCAGTTCCCTGCGGCCCCTGGGTGGCGCTGTCGCCCGGGGCCGGGGTTGAACCACCACTACAGTGCTGTTCCCCTTTTGTCCTGTTTCGGCAGCCATACGGCGGGGCGGGGAACCTGCTGTGCCTGTCGGGAGAGGAGATAAAGGGGAGAGACGCCCTCACCACGAGGTTCAGAGTCGGAGGTCACGGCTGCGCCCAGGCACCTTCAGCCTGGGTGTCGGTGTTCCAGAGTTCCGGGCCCAGGTGCCCTTGACCTGGCCGGAGCGGGAGATGGAGTCCATCCCAGGCACCTTCAGCCTGGGGTGAGGTAGTACGGAGAAGGCCCGGGGCCCAGTACCTTCGACTGGGTTCCACAGGGGTGGAAGAGTCCGAGGGGCCCTAAGGTGTTGGGTGCCCGAATCTGAGATGAGGAGGCCAGGGAGCGTAACCCCTCCGAACAGTCCGGTGCAGCATTGCTGGTGACGGCGGGGCCTCTGGTAACTCTCTTGGAAGGATGTCTTCCCTCTGACAGGGGCTGCACTTAGCGAAGGTAATTCTGTTCCTGTTCTACACGGTCGGTGGCAGCGGCTGTGTGTAATAACCATTGGTGACACTTCAATGGTTAGTTCTATTTGAGGATTGTGCCTTAACCTAATCCCCATTTATACTGAACTGTTCTTTGGGTCACAACCTGTCTGCTGTTAAAGGACGATTTATTGCTGTCAGAGAATAAATAAGAGTTGGACCTTTTCAGTGATGTGGAACTCCAGTTACTGGGAACAAGGGGGGTCATCTGTAGAACGGACTTGGCTCTGGGTTATGCACACAGCCCGAAGGTAAACAGGTGTTGGCTTTCACCTCTACACATTAGAGGACATAGGCCGTAGTGTACCGCATCCCTCCTCCCTGGTTGCCCCTAGACAAGACAACAAGCCGAGAAGAAGAAAGGGGTGAGAGGGGTGAGGCCGCTACATCTGCAGTGGGACACAGATGACAAAAAAAGATCTGACAGGGGTTACAGCCTTCTTTTTGCTCTTTTCAAAATAAAAAGTTTTGCCTATATGTAGCGGGGTGTCATATTTGGGGGGAACATCTGAGTGGTAACTAGGCTCAGATGCACTAATTGTTAGGTTTCATGGACCATTTCTGTCCCTGGGAGATAGTACTGATGTGCAGTTCCCTGGGGCCTATAGGTGGCGCTGTTGCCATAGGCCCTGGTTGAACCGTGGTACAGGGTTTTGCCTTTTCTTGTCCCCTCTCGGCAGCAGTACGGCGGGGCGGGAAACCTGCTGTGCCTGTTGGGAGAGGATATAAAAGGGGGCGGCCATCTTCCAGAGGGGTCGTCGTTGGTTCCGCTCCCAGGCACCTTAGGCCTGGGTGTGTGTGTCGCCCTCCGGGTGCCCTAGGCCCGGAGGCCTGGGCGAGCGTGTTGTCTCTGGGTGCCCTAGGCCCGGAGATGGAGCTGCTGTTTCCATCCCAGACACCTTCAGTCTGGGGTGAGGTACTTTGGCGAGGGCCTGGAACCCAGCAACCTTCGGCTGGGGTCTGCTAAGGATCTAGGCTCCCAGGGATCTGCCTTGCGAGGGGACCCGTATCCAATATGAAAAAAAGGGGATAGGGGGGGAGCACTCACATTGCCACATCCAAAAATTAGGGAATATATTAAGTACTCAAAGAGTGAAAAATAGGACTTTGCAGGCAACACACAGAACATAGGGTACAAAAATGATTTTATTATCACAGAAATGTTAAACAAGAATTAAAAGACCATACAGTGTATATAAGGTGACAGTGGAGAGTCCCTTGAACGTTGACGCGTTTCGCCGTGAGGCTTCGTCAGGACGGACAAAATAGGGGGGGATGATTACAAACACACTTGGGACAAAATCTCACTATCTGAAATGAGATACATACAAATTAGTATATGGTATATACAATTAAAAACATAAAAAATGGTATAAAAACATCCTTGGTGCTATATGGCCACCCATCCACCCCTCCCTGCGCAGCAAAAAATCCAAACGCCATTGAACCCCAGAGTAGAAGAATGCAAAGATACCTTGGAAGACACTCTAGATAGCAAAAAAGTTGTTCACCAGACTATCAATTAGTATATATAGTCTGGGATTAGGTGTGTATATATGATCTGTTAGAGATAAATAAGAGCATATAGAAATATATATGTGTGTTTCAGTAAAGGCTTTACATTATTATATATAGAAAATAATGTAGGTTACCGTTATACACAGTTACAGTGCCTTGCGAAAATATTCGGCCCCCTTGAACTTTTCATCCTTTTGCCACATTTCAGGCTTCAAACATAAAGATATAAAATTTTTAATTTTTGTGAAGAATCACCAACAAGTGGGACACAATTGTGAAGTGGAACGAAATCTATTGGATATTTTAAACTTTTTTAGCAAATAAAAAACTGAAAAGTGGTGCGTGCAAAATTATTCGGCCCCCTTGCGTTAATACTTTGTAGAGCCACCTTTTGCTGCGATTACAGCTGCAAGTCGCTTGGGGTATGTCTCTATCAGTTTTGCACATCGAGAGACTGAAATTCTTGCCCATTCTTCCTTGCAAAACAGCTCGAGCTCAGTGAGGTTGGATGGAGAGCGTTTGTGAACAGCAGTTTTCAGCTCTTTCCACAGATTCTCGATTGGATTCAGGTCTGGACTTTGACTTGGCCATTCTAACACCTGGATACGTTTATTTGTGAACCATTCCTTAGTAGATTTTGCTGTATGTTTGGGATCATTGTCTTGTTGGAAGATAAATCTCCGTCCCAGTCTCAGGTCTTTTGCAGACTCCAACAGGTTTTCATCCAGAATGGTCCTGTATTTGGCTGCATCCATCTTCCCCTCAATTTTAACCATCTTCCCTGTCCCTGCTGAAGAAAAGCAGGCCCAAACCATGATGCTGCCACCACCATGTTTCACAGTGGGGATGGTGTGTTGAGGGTGATGAGCTGTGTTGCTTTTACGCCAAACATATCGTTTTGCATTGTGGCCAAAAAGTTCGATTTTGGTTTCATCGGACCAGAGCACCTTCTTCCACATGTTTGGTGTGTCTCCCAGGTGGCTCGTGGCAAACTTTAGACAAGACTTTTTATGGATATCTTTGAGAAATGGCTTTCTTCTTGCCACTCTTCCATAAAGGCCAGATTTGTGCAGTGTACGACTGATTGTTGTCCTGTGGACAGACTCTCCCACCTCAGCTGTAGTTCTCTGCAGTTCATCCAGAGTGATCATGGGCCTCTTGGCTGCATCTCTGATCAGTCTTCTCCTTGTCTGAGCTGAAAGTTTAGAGTGACGGCCAGGTCTTGGTAGATTTGCAGTGGTCTGATACTCCTTCCATTTCAAAATGATCGCTTGCACAGTGCTCCTTGGGATGTTTAAAGCTTGGGAAATCTTTTTGTATCCAAATCCGGCTTTAAACTTCTCCAACAGTATTACGGACCTGCCTGGTGTGTTCCTTGGTCTTCATGATGCTCTCTGCGCTTTCAACAGAACCCTGAGACTGTCACAGAGCAGGTGCACTTATACAGAGACTTGATTACACACAGGTGGATTCTATTTATCACCATCAGTCATTTAGGACAACATTGGATCATTAAGAGATCCTCGCTGAACTTCTGGAGTGAGTTTGCTGCACTGAAAGTAAAATGGCCGAATAATTTTGCACGCACCACTTCAGTTTTTTTATTTGCTAAAAAAGTTTAAAATATCCAATAGATTTCGTTCCACTTCACAATTGTGTCCCACTTGTTGGTGATTCTTCACAAAAAATTAAAATTTTATATCTTTATGTTTGAAGCCTGAAATGTGGCAAAAGGATGAAAAGTTCAAGGGGGCCGAATACTTTCGCAAGGCACTGTATTACCTGTTGGTCACACAGTAAGAAATCGCAGGGAAAAAAATCAGCGGAAAAATAGTTGGACAGACTAGATACTTGCAGCTACAACTAGCTTGACAGATCTACAGGGACCAAAAGACTGTAATCAGGTATGTATTAAAGCCCAAAGTATATGTCTACAAGATCAAGAATAAAGAATTACCATCTGTATCCAGGCAGAATTGTCAAAGCGGGGGTATAAGACGTTGTGGTAATGAGGTTCTCAAAAGCCAAACATGAGCATTCACAATAGGAGTGCAGGTAAATCAGCCAGTGTAATAGGGATTCTGCCACTATACAGAGTCTAAAACAAGAATACAGGCTTAAATGTTTGAAGATGTTTAAATAGAGCAAATAGTGTCCAAAATGGACCACCGTGATGTACAAAGTGCTTCTTACCTGACTATTGAACGCCGCAGTGCTAGCCCCCGGGAGTCAGCCTCGTGCTGAACACAAGGAAAGACTCCCATTAGTGTCATTCTTATAGTGCCAGATCGCGCCAAAAAGCGGGCATTAGCGTGCGGCGCAATGGAGTCATACATCTGCATCATGCGCATTGGCGTCATCGCGGCAGTGCGCCGCAAACAAAAAACAGAAGCGGCACATACGCCATCTTGCAAGAGGGAAAGAGGCAGGGAAAGACATAGGAGCGCCGCACTCAGAACACACAAAGTGTCCAGCGCATCATCTTGTAGAAAAAAGAAAGAGGCAGGACTGCACAGTAAAAGTAGTGCTAACAAGGCCATATGCTGGAAAGAAAATAGCACATTGAATTAAGGCATTGGTAGTGGCGATTACCATCAAAAATAAAGAAGGCATAGTAAAAGTAGTGCTTACAAAGCCCTGTGCTAAGAAGAAAAAAATAGCACAGTAAAATGAAGGCACTGGGCATGGCAATTAGCATCAAGGGTAGAAAGTGCGCAGAAAGGAGGGGGTAGGCACCAGAGAGCACACAAGGATATCATACAGTTTAACATATATATATAGTGATACAATACACATATTATAAATCTCAATATAGATAAATGTTCCTTGGAACTTAGTTCCATTTTGTGCGTTGCACATATTGTTAATATCAGTTCATAAGGCTCTGTCATTACTCAGCAGAGCAATCCAAATGTAGAAAGTCTTCTTTTGATTTTGTGTTGTATTATTTAGAAACCCTTTAGTGAGGAATGGAATAATCTCTCTGAACAGAGAGGAACAGAGAGACATTTCAATCAAGTGGAGGTGAATATATTCCAGAGACATCTTACATGGGGTAGGGAGAGAACGGCAGCATTTAGAGAGGGAACCATGACAGGAAATAGTAAAGATGTTACAGAAATGGTTTAAAACTGACCATGTCATTTAGACCCGGATACTGGGTGGCTTTTAATTTGTATATCCATTCCGTTTCTTTTTGGAGGACCCTTTGATCAAAATTACCTCCCCGTGGGTCCTCATAGACCCGCTCCAGGGCGGCAACCTTAAAGACCTGGGGTTCATAGCGGTGCCTGAACGCCACATGATGACCAATAGTGGTGTTCAGGAGACCACTTGTTGCATAGTATACATGATCTTTGATCCTTCTCCAGAAAGCTCGGATTGTTTTGCCGATGTAAAAGGATCCACAGCAACAAAAAATAATGTAGATAATCCCCTTGGTCTGACATGTAACATGGTGTTTCAAAACATGAACCTGACCATTTGGTAGAGTAATCCTAGGGCCCTCAATTAGAAGGTCACAGTAGTCACAGTGGCCACACCTATAGAGCCCCTTCACCTCCTGAGATGTGCTGTCCAATCGCCTGTAATTGCCCTGTACCAGGCGATCACGAATCGAGTTGGCTCGTCGAAAGGTAATTTCTGGACTAGTTCCAATGTACTTTTTTAGGACACTATCGGCAGCCAAAATGTGCCAGTGTTTTTGCATGATTGTCCTGATTTGAGCATGCTGGTCAGAGTATGTAGTTATAAATCTCACTACATCAGGGGTGTTCTTTTTGGGAGTTCTAGCCAATATAGCATTCCTAGGTCTCATTAGGGCTTTTCTATAGGCAATCTTGAGACAATTTTTGCTGTATCCCCTTGTTTTTAGACGTGTATATAGGAGATCGGCTTCCTCTTTGAATTTAATATCGTCGGTGCAGTTCCGTCTTAGACGTAGATACTGCCCGAACTTTGAATCAGGGAGCGGGGGTGCGAGCTTGTTGCATGTAGGATAGTATTTCCTGCCGTAGGCTTACGATACAGGGTGGTTTTAATTATACCACCTCCTGTGACATAGATCAATATGTCCAGATATGCAATCTTTACCTGACTATAAGCCATAGTAAATTTAAGATTGTATCTGTTGGTACTCAGCATCTGCATGAACTCGTTTAAGGTGGTAAGCGATCCCGCCCATAGCATCAACACGTCATCAATAAAACGAAACCACCCCAGAACAAAACAAAAAAGGTGACCAAATTCATCATTGGAAAAAAGTTCACGTTCCCACCCCCCCAGGTACAGGTTCGCATATGAAGGCGCACAACATGTACCCATTGCGACCCCCTGTACCTGGAGGAGGTGGGACCCATCGAACGAGAAGACATTTTTGGTTAGAATATGTTCCAAAAGTTTGAGTACAAAGCAGTTTAGACCAGTGGACTTAGGACCTCGTTCATTAACCACTTAAGCCCCGGACCATTTGGTAGCTAAAGGACCAGAGGTGAATTCAGAATTTTGCACTGCGCTGATTTAACTGTAAATTGTGCGGACATGCAATGTTGTACCCAAACGAAATTTGCGTCCTTTTCTTCCCACAAATAGAGCTTTCTTTTAATGGTATTTGATTGCCTCTGCGATTTTTATTTTTTGCGATATAAACGGAAAAAGACAGAAAATTTTGAAAAAAAATGATATTTTCTATTTTTTGTTATAAGAAAAATCGAATAAACTCAATTGTAGTCATACATTTAGGCCAAAATGTATTCAGCCACATGTTTTTAGTAAAAAAAAATGTCAATAAGCATATATTTATTGGTTTGCGCAAAAGTTATAGAGTTTACAAACTAGGGTACATTTTCTGAAATTTACACAGCTTTAAATTTATGACTGCCTATCTCATTTCTTGAGGTGCTAAAATGACAGGGCAGTACAAAACACCCCCCCAAATGACCCCATTTTGGAAAGTAGACACCCCAAGGAAATTGCTGAGAGGCATTTTGAGCCCATTGAATTTTTATTTTTTTTGTCCCAAGTGATTGAATAATGACTAAAAAAAAAAAAAAAAATTACAAAAAGTTGTCACTAAATGATATATTGCTCACACATGCCATGGTTATATGTGGAATTTCACCCCAAAATACATTTTGCTGCTTCTCCTGAGTACGGGGATACCACATGTGTGGGACTTTTTGGGAGCCTAGCCGCGTACGGGACCCCGGAAACCAAGCACCGCCTTCAGGATTTCTAAAGGCGCAAATTTTTGATTTCACTCCTCACTACCTATCACAGTTTCGAAGGCCATAAAATGCCAAAATAGCACAAAACCCCCCCAAATGACCCCATTTTAGAAAGTAGACACCCCAAGGAAATTGCTGAGAGGCCTGTTGAGCCCATTGAATATATATTTTTTTGTCCCAAGTGATTGAATAATGACAAAAAAAAATAAAAATTACAAAAAGTTGTCACTAAATGATATATTGCTCACACATGCCATGGTTATATGTGGAATTACACCCCAAAATAAATTTTTCTGCTTCTCCTGAGTACGGGGATACCACATGTGTGGGACTTTTTAGGAGCCTAGCCGCGTACGGGACCCCGAAAACCAAGCACCGCCTTCAGGATTTCTAGGCACAAATTTTTGATTTCACTCCTCACTACCTATCACAGTTTCGAAGGCCATAAAATGCCAAAATCGCACAAAACCCCCCCAAATGACCCCATTTTGGAATATAGACACCCCAAGCTATTTGCTGAGAGGAATGGCGAGTATTTTACAGCTCTCATTTGTTTTTGAAAATGAAGAAAGAAAATATATATATATATTTTTTTTTTTTCAATTTTCAAAACTTTGTGACAAAAAGCGAGATCTGCAAAATACTCACAATACCTCTCAGCAAATAGCTTGGGGTGTCTACTTTCCAAAATGGGGTCATTTGGGGGGGTTTTGTGCTATCTGGGCATTCCATGGCCTCCGAAACTGGGATAGGCAGTGAGAAGTGAAATCAAAAATTTACACCCTTAGAAAGCCTGAAGGCGGTGCTTGGTTTTTGGGGTCCCGTACGTGGCTAGGCTCCCAAAAAGTCTCACA
Organism: Rana muscosa; assembly: GCA_029206835.1. Classification (NCBI taxonomy): domain Eukaryota; kingdom Metazoa; phylum Chordata; class Amphibia; order Anura; family Ranidae; genus Rana; species Rana muscosa. The sequence goes on along the minus strand of CM055122.1, from coordinate 794,418,275 downwards.
CATGTGGTATCCCCGTACTCAGGAGAAGCAACAGAATGTATTTTGGGGTGTAATTCTACATATGGCATGGCATGTTTGAGCAATATATCATTTAGTGACAACTTTGTGCAAAAAAAAAAAAAAATTGTCGTTTTTCCGCAACTTGTGTCAACATATAAAACATTCCATGGACTCGACATGCCTCTCAGTATATAGCTTGGGGTGTCTACTTTCCAAAATGGGGTCATTTGGGGGGGTTTTGAACTGTTCTGGCATTTTATACACAACATTAGGAAGCTTACATCCACTCTTCTAACCACTTGAAGACAAAGCCCTTTTTGACACTTTTTGTTTACATGAAAACATTTTTTTTTTTGCAAGAAAATTATGTTGAACCCCCAAACATTATATATATTTTTAAAGCAAAGGCCCTACAGATTAAAATGGTGGGTGTTGCATTTTTTTTTCTACACAGTATTTGCGCAGCGATTTTTCAAACGCATTTTTTGGGTTAAAAAATACACTTTTTTTAATTTTAATGCACTAAAACACACTATATTGCCCAAATGTTTGATGAAATAAAAAAGATGATCTTAGGCTGAGTACATAGATACCAAACACGACATGCTTTAAAATTTCACACAAACGCGCATTGGCGACAAACTACATACATTTTTAAAAGCCTTTAAAAGCCTTTACAGGTTACCCCAGTAGATTTACAGAGGAGGTCTACTGCTAAAATGATTGCCCTCGATCTGACCTTCGCGGTGATACCTCACATGCATGGTGCAATTGCTGTTTACATATGACGCCAGACCGACGCTTGCGTTCGCCATTGGGCAAGAGCAGGGCAGGACAGGGGTGCTTTTTTTTTTCTTTTTTTTTTATTATTAATTTTGCTTTTTTATTTTATTTTTAAATTGTTCCTTCCAAGTATTTTTTTTTTAATCATTTTTATTGTTATCTCAGGGAATGTAAATATCCCCTATGATAGCAATAGGTAGTGACAGGTACTCTTTTTTTGAAAAAACTGGGGTCTTCTAGACCCTAGATTTTTCCTCTGCCCTCAAAGCATCTGACCACACCAAGATCGGTGTGATAAAATGCTTTCCCAATTTCCCAATGGCGCTTTTTATATCCGGGGGGGCATTCCCTCCCACTGCTTGTAAAAGCAGTCCAGAGGCTAATTAGCCACTAGGATTGCTTTTACATGAAAGCCGGCCGCAGGCTGAAAAGAATGATACCAAGATGATACCTAAACCCGCAGGCATCATTCTGGTATAAACATTAAAAGTCCAGCAACATACCAGTACGTTGCTGGTCCTTGTTGGACATGTATTGTAATCTTTTTTTTTCATGCAGCCAGTTGGCTGAACGAAAAAAGAGATTTATCGGTGGGTATGCCCACCATTAGAATACCGCCCTTCATCCACCCACTTCCAATGATGGGCATACACGCACCATTTATATATGCCGAAGCATGGTGGCATCCTCCCGCAAAAAAGTTATGCCGCACACACATGGTCGGACTTTTCCACGGGCAAGCCTCCGTCGGAATTTCGACCGTATGTACGTGGCATTAGGAGCAAAATCGCTCCTCCGCCCCTGCTGCCCCAATGCTTCGGCATATTTGCTTTTTTTTTTTAACTGTGGTGGTGAAATCACCTCCTACAGCACTGGAGTCGCAGGGATCAGGCCTGTCTCTGCGAACGCTGCAGTTATGTGTGTTTTTGTTTTGTAAGTGACAGTGATCGATCGATACTGCACTTGGGTGGCCTGGGCTGGACGGAGGGGCAAAACGCAGGTGCCAGCAGGTATCTGGGCTGATCCCGCTAACACTGCGTTTTTGGGAACCCTAAACTGCTGGGGACGCTAGTATAGATCTGATCAGATCAGATATTGATCTGTTCAGATACTATACCACTAAGGGGGGTGTATGCTTCACGCGTGGGTGTTAGCGTTACTGGCACTAACCTGACGCTGCCTGGGGTGTGACTCAGAACCTCTCTGACGCTAAAACCTAATTGATATCACCCGCCGGGCGATCAGGGGGTTAAACCTTTATTGGGTTATATACACGGCGGGTGCCCTGACACTATAAAAAGCAAACTAACTAACCAGCGTCACCCATAACACTTATATGGTGATCACTGGTGAAAGGGTTAACTAGGGGCAATCAGGGGGTTAAAACCTTTATTAGATAATATATGGGGGTACCTGACGCTATAAAAACCTGCGGCGAACCTAAAAAAAATTACCAGCTACCGATCTGCATCACCGACACTAAGACAGCGTTTAGAAAAACGATCGCTTAGCGACAGTGGTGATGGGGGTGAAAGGGTTACCTGGGGGCGATCAAGGGGGTTAAACCATTATTAGATAATATATTGGGGTACCTGACGCTATAAAAACATTCGGCGAACCTAAAAAAAATTACTGGCTACCGATCTGCATCACCGACACTAAGACAGCGTTTAGAAAAACGATCGCTTAGCGACAGTGGTGATAGGGGGGTGAAAGGGTTACCTGGGGGGCGATCAAGGGGGTTAAACCTTTATTAGATAATATATTGGGGTACCTGACGCTATAAAAACCTGCGGCGAACCTAAAAAAAATTACCAGCTACCGATCTGCATCACCGACACTAAGACAGCGTTTAGAAAAACGATCGCTTAACGACAGTGGTGATGGGGGTGAAAGGGTTACCTGGGGAGCGATCAAGGGGGTTAAACCTTTATTAGATAATATATTGGGGTACCTGACGCTATAAAAACATGCGGCGAACCTAAAAAAAATTACTGGCTACCGATCTGCATCACCGACACTAAGACAGCGTTTAGAAAAACAATTGCTTAGCGACAGTGGTGATAGGGGGTGAAAGGGTTACCTGGGGGGCGATCAAGGGGGTTAAACCTTTATTAGATAATATATTGGGGTACCTGACGCTATAAAAACCTGCGGCGAACCTAAAAAAAATTACCGGCTACCGATCTGCATCACAGACACTAAGACAGTGTTTAGAAAAACGATCACTTAGTGACAGTGGTGATAGGGGGTGAAAGGGTTACCTGGGGGGCGATCAAGGGGGTTAAACCTTTATTAGATAATATATTGGGGTACCTGACGCTATAAAAACATGCGGCGAACCTAAAAAAAATTACTGGCTGCCGATCGGCATCACTGACGCTAAGACAGCGATCAGAAAAATGATCGCTTAGCGACAGTGGTGATAGGGGGTGAAAGGGTTATCTGGGGGGTGATCAGGGGGTTAAACCTTTATTAGGGGGGTTAGGGGGCTACACTGGACCTAAGACTAAACTTTGGTGACACTTTTACAGTCACAAATGTCACTGATTGCAGTGATCACTAAATAAATGGTCACTGCAATCAGTGACACTGTGACTGGGGGCTGGGGGGGTGATCTGGGGGGTGATCTGGGGTGTCTGGGGGGGCCTGGGGGGCGATTTATGTCCCTATGTGTCCTGGTGTCAGTGTAGTGTTGTGTGCACTGACCTGATGTCTTCTCTTGTACGGCGCTCGGTATATGTGAGCGCCGCACCAGAGATGACATCACTTCCTCCTGCTTCCTCTGTCTGACACAGACAGAGGGGGCATTTCCATTCGCCGGGAGCGATCGCGAGGGGGTGGCCAGAAACGAATGGCTGCCCCCTCATCCCGGAATGCTCCCGGACACTTAGGCACTGCTCACTGTATAGGAGGGGGGTCCGGTTGGACCCCCCAACTATACAAAGGCAATCACGTACACTCTACGTGATTGTGCCTGTCGGTGCCATTCTGCCGACGTATATATACAGTGAGCGGTCGTTAAGTGGTTAAGGAACCGAGAAATGACCAGGAGTCCTAATTTGTGTGGAATGGAAGAATAAAGAGCTTCTACATCTATGGATACTAAAAAGCATCCCGGGGGGCACATTGAGGCCATCAAGAGTTCTGAGAAGATCAGGAGTATCCTGGATGTAAGACGGGAGGGTAATCACATGAGGTCGCAGATATTCGTCGACGAATTTGCTCGCTCGTTCCGGCTTTGCACCTACACCGGATACTATTGGACGACCCGGGGGTCTGGACATATTTTTATGTGTCTTAGGAAGAGAATAAAGACATGGAGTTTTGGGGTAGGGCACCTGAATGCCCTCAAAGATCTCTTTGGTGATCAAGCCCTTGGAGAGGGCAGACTGAATGGTGTCATTATATTGTTGGTTATATTTTTCTATAACATCCTGAGATACTGGTCTGTACCAATCCCGGTTTTTAAGGATGTCCCAACACATATTCCTATACTTTAGCTCTTCCATGACCACCACATTGCCGCCCTTGTCCGAGGGCTTGATCACCAAATTCGGATTGTGACTGAGGCCAGCCAGAGCCTGACGTTGTGGTATCGAGAGGTTCTGGCTTGCTGACCTATTGAGGGCCAGGGATTCAATATCCCCAATAGCCTGGGTCAGAAAGGCCCAGACATTTGAGTTGGTATGAAGTGAAGGAAATTGGATAGATTTATTTTTTACTGCCTTGCATAATGATTCAATATCATTGAGATATTGAGTATTTTGGATACGTAGGCCCCTAGCCATGTCTGTTTCTGAGTTAGTTTCAGAAATCTCACTTCCTTCACTTTCGTCCAGCAGCAACACCAAATTCTTAAGGACTCGGAATTCAGCCACCGTGAAGTCCTTCCAGATCTCTTGGTGGGATAGTTCCATCTGTTTAGTGCATCGTTCTTTGTCGTACATGAACTTAAAAGTTAGTTTTCGAGCAAATAGGTACAAGTCCTTAATGAGCTCAAACTTATTCGAGGAATTGTTGGGGCAGAAACTAAGGCCCAGACTAAGGAGGTCTGTTTCTACCTCACTTAATGGGTACGAGGACAGATTGATAACCTCTAAGCGGTGTGCCTCTTTTTGAATTCCCCCCTCTATACTGTTTACAGACGATAGTACGTCAGTGGTGAAGTCAGTAGAGGGAGTAGATGGAGTATGATCAAGAAGACCTGATTCATTAGAAGCATCTGGGGTGTAAATGCGGGGAAAAAAATGATCAATACGTCATCTTTTACTATCCTTGGCAATAGCACCAGAGGTGGCCAAATTATGTGTTTTGGCCATCGCCTGTGCTGTTCCAATGATATGTTGGCGAATGTCGGATTCAGCCCGAGGAATCACAGTGGGGATGGAGGAAGTCTCAGGGGAGACACCCAGTGTGGAATTGGGGAACATAGATACCCCTCTATTATATAGAGGGTTTGGGTCTAAACAAGTGTCAGAGGGATTGTGTGCTTGGGGTCGCTCACAGTCGCTCACAGTCCCCTGTGATGTGCTTCTTACTTGGAGTATCCTTGGATTTCGTCTCCCCTGTCGTCCTCGGCCACCTGTTTGTGAGTTCTGTGAAGTAAGAGAGTTGACAGAAGAGTCAGAGTCATATTTGTCCCTGTCATTGGGTTGTCTCCTATTCCTAGATGGCCCAGGTCCCCTCCGTGTACCTCGTTGGCTGTTGGCAAGTGGCCAATTATAGGCATACTTCCCTGCAAATGTAAATCTATCACGCGCAAATTTCTCTTCCTTTTTAAGGAGTAGATCTTTCGAAAACCCCTGTATGTGCTCCTTAAGGCGCACATCAAAGGGTCCGAAATCTGGATTGCCTAGTGTTACCATATTCTCGTCATATATCCTCTTGATCTCACAATCTACCACCTTAGATTCTTGCATATAGTATTCAATCATGAGCTCCATCATTTTCCTTGAGCATAGTTGGAGATTTGCTTCCCATCGAATCTTAAAGTCAGGATCAAGAGCCCAAATATTTGGGAAGACCTGTACTCTCAGTCCCTTTGGGTTCAAATCATCTACCAAGTATTGTTCGAAATATCTGGTATGCCAAAAAAGGCTGGATTTTCTTTCAAAAGTCTGGATAAGTTTCTGGTATACAATTTCACATTCAAAATCATTGGATTTAAGAGAAGAACAGTGTTGTTTGATTCCCATCATAAACCCCTCCCAGTTGTTGCCTGCAAAGTCCGCCATGGGTGTATAAACCACAAGATTGAAATAATCCACAAAGGGATTTCAGAAGCAGAAGTTTAGGGGAATAGTCACATCAATAAAAAATATACAGAAGACAATCAGCCACAATTATATGGTTGATATAATCGGTGAAGTCCTACATGTAGGGGACTTAACACCAGGAGTGCATAGGTACAAGAAGTTGGTGTTTACCACCCAAAATTGTAATATGAAAAAAAGGGGATAGGGGGGGAGCACTCACATTGCCACATCCAAAAATTTGGGAATATATTAAGTACTCAAAGAGTGAAAAATAGGACTTTGCAGGCAACACACAGAACATAGGGTACAAAAATGATTTTATTATCACAGAAATGTTAAACAAGAATTAAAAGACCATACAGTGTATATAAAGTGACAGTGGAGAGTCCCTTGAACGTCGACGCGTTTCGCCGTGAGGCTTCGTCAGGACGGACAAAATAGGGGTGGACGATTACAAACACACTTGGGACAAAATCTCACTATCTGAAATGAGATACATACAAATTAGTATATGGTATATACAATTAAAAACATAAAAAATGGTATAAAAACATCCTTGGTGCTATATGGCCACCCATCCACCCCTCCCTGCGCAGCAAAAAATCCAAACGCCATTGAACCCCAGAGTAGAAGAATGCAAAGATACCTTGGAAGACACTCCAGATAGCAAAAAAGTTGTTCACCAGACTATCAATTAGTATATATAGTCTGGGATTAGGTGTGTATATATGATCTGTTAGAGATAAATAAGAGCATATAGAAATATATATGTGTGTTTCAGTAAAGGCTTTACATTATTATATAGAAAATAATGTAGGTTACAGTTATACACAGTTATTACCTGTTGGTCACACAGTAAGACCCGTATCCAGGGTCGAGGAGGCCAGGGAGGTGACCCTTTCTGAAGACCCAGCGCAGAGTCGTGGTGACAGAGGGGGCCTCTGGTAACTCTCCGGAGGGATGTTCTTATCCTAAAAAGGGGCCAAGTTACTCAAAGGAGGAAGTGCAGGCTCTTCATGTCATAGTGGCAGTGACTATACGCACACCAGGTCAGTGGCAGTGACTTGCAACTATTCACCAGGTCAGTGGCAGTGACCAACCTCATGGTCCGTGGCAGGGACCATGCGCCCAGCCTGTTCGTGCAAACCAGAACAGGAGAAACCCTAAATTAAGTTTGTGCCTGGACCTCCTCCCACCTTATCTGACCCGTGTTTGTCTCAACCTGTCTGCTCTCAAAGAGACTATTTATTGCCCTTACGAATAAATAAGAAGTTGGACTTTTCAGTTGGTGTGGACAGTTGCTTACTGTGGAGAACTAAGGACTTGTTTCTGGCTACCCCAGAAACGAGGTCAGCTCTGGAGGTTTTCAAACACTGGCTGCAGGCAGGCCCGAGAAACTAACACCGCTCAACCTCCCCATCCAGGAGGGTACGGGCTTGTGGTGCGGTGTGCCTCAGTCTTTTCCTGCGAAGGAGCCAAATAGAATAAAAGCGGGAAAAAGGCCGGGGTGGGTGCGCTACATATACTTTAGAAACAAATAGCAGAATAAAATGGAAGCCTTTCATATCTAACTGGAATTAAAGGAAATATATGGTCACAACATTATAACAACAGTGCCGTAACAATACAACCAGCAGTTATATTTGACAATGCAACATAACCTTACTTAAAAACTCTCCTTTCATGTTGTGGGTGCTGCCTATCTGCTGGTCATCTCTTTCCACAACTTCCTGGATTCCCTGAATAGTTTACAGTTCCTCCTCTGCTGTTTACCTTCAATTTCTAAGGACTACATATCCCATGGTACCTTGCAACCTGCAAACTGTGATTCCTGTACTGACTCCTCCTCCTGAAACTCCTCTTCCCATCACCTCTGTAGTTCAGAAGGCAGGCTCTGTGCATTGTGCCACACGCAGTGCCTACTGGCAGGGCATAGTGAATATGTATCACAGAATCAAGGACATAAATATTAAGGGATCTTCACAAAGTAAGTTTACAAACTTCAGCATTGTTACGATCATTATAAGTAGGCTAGAAATAATTGAAATTCAGTGTGGGAATAATTATATATATGATTTTATATATATAGATATTTTAAAGTGATATTAAAGTTTTTTTTTTATATAAAATAAAAAAGAGGATATACTTCCCTATTTTGTGCACCAATATTGCACAGAGTGGACCCCTGCTTCCTCTTCTGGAAGTACCCCAATGGCGCTGTCCACTTCTCCCTGCTCCGGGTACCTCCTGAGCAAGCCATGTGCAATAAGGGGAACTTGTTTGGGTGTGCTCGGAGCTGGGCTGTGTGCATCCATAGACACACACAGCACTGGTAAACCATGCTGGTAAGCCGCTCCTTACAGGAGTTTGAATTACAGCAGCAGGAGCCTATGGCTCTCGCTGCTCTCAGTGTCTCCTGTGAAACCAAGAAGAGAGTAGAGTGGTGCTGCAGCTGGGACAGCACTGGATTGATGAGAGGGGGCAGGTAAGTGTTTGGGGATAGGGAGAGGGGACAGTTAGTGAGACATTTTTTACCTTGGGAATGCATTAGGGCCCTTTCACACTGCAGAGTATAAAAAACATGGAAATAACACATTCGCGTTTAACGTATTTTTGGAGTGCATTTTGGTTACCTTGTGTATCAAAAAAATCAATCAGCACAACCAAATTATCAAAAAACTTTACAAAAAACAATATACACAAATATAGATTGCCAACTAAACACTTAAAATGTGATTTTACCACACAAAACAAAACAAAAAATCAATATAGTGCAGCATTACAAAAATAAATCAGTAAATACAATGTAATATATTAACCACTTGCTTCAAAGCACACTTTGGATGACAATTGCGCAGTCATGCAACACTGTTACCATATGTATTTTTTTACACAAATAGTCTTCTTTAGGTGGTATTTAATCACCACTGGGTTTTTTTTTTTTGCAAAACAAACAAAAATAGATCAAACATTTTGAAAAAAATTAAAGTGTTTTTCATATTTTCTTATACAATTTTGTAAACAGGTATGTTTTTTCCTTCACTGATGGGCAGTGTTAGGCTACACTGATGGGCACTGATGAGGCAGCACTGATTAGCACTGATAGCTGGCACTGATGGGCACTGAGGATGCACTGTTGGTTGGCACCAATGGGCACTAATAGGCACTGGTAGACGGCACTGATAGGCAGCACTAATAAGTGACACTGACGAGGCAGTGATGGGCACTGATTGGCAGCACTGATGGGCACTGATAGGTGGCACTGATTAGCAGTAATGATGGGCACTGATAGATGGCACTGGTGGGCACTAATTAGCAGCACTGGAGGGCACTTATTGTCAGAAAAGGGTTCACCCATTGGTGGCGTTGTCGGTCTCTTGGATCGCAGTACCAGTGTCCACCAGCGGGTGTCTTCCAACGCTCAGGACCTGTAGTGAGAGGACTCACCTGCTGGTGGCACTGTTGGATCCTTGGGCCGTAGTACCGGTGTCCACCAGCAGGTGTATCCCGACAGTGTGGAGCAGACAGCACCTCCTATGCTCAGGTGTTACTTGAGACCAATTACAGGCATTCATATAAATACCCGGCTGATGATTGCTCTCATCGCCTTGATATTGTCCTTGCGCCCTGACCTGTTAGCCTGTTATCTGATTCTGATTCTGAACCTGTTCCTGTTCCTGTAACCTGAGCCTGTTTCCTGTGTACCTGATACTGTCTCCCTGCCCTGATCCCCATGCGGACCCACCTGTTACCTTGTATCCCTTCCCTGCAGTCTGATCCATCCATCCTCTCCCTGTCTTCTTTGCTCCCTGTCCTCATCTGCTGACTCCCTGTGTATGACCTTGGCCTGGCTAACGTTTATGTTTCTGAAACATCCCTTTATCCATCTGCTGATCTGCTGTGTATGACCCTGGCCTGGCTTACGTTTATGATTACGGTATTCCCCATCTACTGTATATAGTTATTTGTTATTTGTGGGTCACTGTTTGTTTATTGTCACTGTTTGGTATTGGAGGTGTTTGTGTATTTATTTATCACTAATCTTAATAAACATTTCTATTCACTTTTACATGTGTGTTGGTTCTCTCTTTGCAATCCACACAGTCTGGTCATACCTGGTACATGACACTTATTAGTAGTAGACATGTGCACACTGAAATATTTTGTTTTGGAATTTCATTTTCGTCCGAAAAATAAATTTATTTAGTTACTCCCGAAATTCGTTTTTATTTATTTTGTTTTTCGTTAGAAATTGCATTCGTCCGAAAATCTGAATTAATTAAGGTCGAATCTGTCATTGAAGGCTTATGGTGTCTGTCGAATGTTCTAAGAAGATTCGACGGAGCAGCGAAACTGTACGACGCTGCAATCATACATTTCCGGTCGAATGTTCCGCCCACAAGCTATAGAAGAATTCTAATGTTGTATGACTAGTAATAATTATATTTATTCATTACTATTACTAGTCAACCAACATTAGAATTCTTCTATAGCCTATGGGCGGATGCATTTGACCGGAAATGTACGATTGCAGCGTCGTACAGTTTTGCTGCACCGTCGAATCTTCTAACTTTCGATGCTTTGTCGAATCTTCGTCATTCTAGCTATTTTACTGCTCCTCCTCTTTGGTTACAATCAGCCAATAACATTCATCATCAACTTTATTTTTATTTTACTTCCCCCACCCAATTCCAGCAGTGATCTTTTCTCTCTATGTCGAATCTTTTCTCTCTATAATAACAAATCTTTTCTCTCCTATGTCGAATCTTTTCTCTCCTATGTCGAATCTTTTCTCTCCTATGTCAAATCTTTTCTCTCCTATGTCGAATCTTTTCTCTCCTATGTTGAATCTTTTCTCTCCTATGTCGAATCTTTTCTCTCCTATGTCGAATCTTTCTCTCCTATGTCGAATCTTTTCTCTCTATAATGTCGAATCTTTTCTCTCCTATGTAGAATAATCTTGGACTAATAGAGTTAAGGTTAGGCACATTCGACCACAGGTTCGATAGACACAGATTGTTATTGTCAGCATCACGTCGAATCTCCTATCTATATCGAACTGTTGTAGCAACGAAAACTAAAATAAAGCATTTGTTTATGTCGGATCTTTCGGTTTTCGGATTCTGTGCTTTCGTTTTCGTTTGTTAAAACGATAACGAAAATAGCTGAAATTCGGACGAAAATGCATTCGGACGAAAACGAATGCACATGTCTAATTAGTAGCACTGGTGGGCACTAAGGGGACCAATGTCCTTCTAACAGAAGCCGGTTAATGGCTTTCTTCTCTTCTTCATGCTGAAAGCGTGAAAAAAAGCAGATAACCGGCTTCTGCTTACTTCCGCGATCAGCTGTCATTGGCTGACAGCTAATAATGTGGTAAGGGGGCCACTGAAATTGGCCCTTTACCTCGATCAGTAATCAGCCGAGTCCCAAGTACTTGGCGATCACAAAGCGTGCTGGCCGGGCACCCCAGGGGTGTGCCAGCAGTGTGAGAATGGGAGGACATACATGGACGCCCTCCGGGCATTTTAAGCCTGCACTGTAGCCATCCTTTGGCTATAGCGTGGGCAGCAAGTGGTTAAAATCCACTGGTTGTGATCACATGATAAAATCCAGAATACTCTGGGGCTGATTTACTAATAACAGTGCGCTGCGCTGCTTCTAACCTTAATTGGTACGCCGGATAACTTCTTCACTGGGCGCAGGAAGCAGCGGCGCACTGTTATAGTAAATAGAAATGTCAGCGGCGCTCTATTGAAAATGAATGGTTCCCTATGGGAGCCCATTGATTTGAATAGAGGTCGCCCGGGAAGTCGGATCCGACTTGCGGGCGACTCGTGTGCCGGTTGACACAGGGACAGCGTGACTCTGCGAGGCGACCTGGACACGACCTGAGCGCGCAGCAGCCGCTCAAGTTGTGTCCTAGAGGCGACTAGCCGGCCGAGAATGTGTCCAGCGCGATGTCATCGCGCTGGTCCTCGGCAGCCTCGCTGTCCCATGTTTGGTATGAATCATGAAGGGGAACTCCAGGCCAAATTTTAATGAAAAAAACAGCATGGGTTCCCCTCCAGAAGCATACCAGGCCCTTAGGTCTGGTCTGGATTTTAAGGTGAACCCCCTAAGCCGAAAAACGGCATGGGGGTCCCCCCAAAATCCAAACCAGACCCTTAGGTCTGGTCTGGATTTTAAGGTGAACCCCCTTAAGCCGAAAAACGGCATGGGGGTCCCCCCAAAATCCAAACCAGACCCTTATCCGAGCACGCAACCTGGCAGGCCGCAGGGGAAAAGGGGGGGACGAGAGAGCGGCCCCCCTCCCTCCTGAACCGTACCAGGCTGCATGCCCTCAACATGGGGGGTTTGGTGCTTTGGGGCAGGGGGGCGACCTGCGGCCCCCCCACCCCAAAGCACCCTGCCCCCATGTTGATGGGGACAAGGGCCTCTTCCCGACAACCCTGGCCGTTGGTTGTCGGGGTATGCGGGTGGGGGGCTTTTCGGAATCAGGGCGCCCCCTTTAAAAAGGGGGCCCCCAGATGCCGGCCCCCCACCCTATGTGAATGAGTATGGGGTACATCGTACCCCTACCCATTCACCTGGTGGCAAAATAAGTCAATAAAAAAAAGACAACACAGGTTTGAATAGTAATTTATTGGGCAGCTCCGGGGGTCTTTCTGCCGGCCCCCGCTATCTTCTGCTAGCTCTTTTGCTAGTGGGGTCCCGGGCTTTCTCGCCGTCTTCGGGGGTCTTTCTGCCGGGCCCCCGCTATCTTCTGCTAGCTCTTTTGCTAGCGGGGGTCCCGGGCTTCCTCGCCGTCTTCTTCCGACTTCGGGGGTCTTTCTGCCGGGCCCCCGCTATCTTCTGCTAGCTCTTTTGCTAGCGGGGGTCCCGGGCTTCCTCGCCGTCTTCTTCCGACTTCGGGGGTCTCTTGTTCTGTTCTCCAGTTCTTCTCCCGCTCTCCGATTTCTTCTCCACGATCTCCGGTTCTTTCTGCCTTCTGCCGGGCCCCCGCTATCTTCTGCCAGCTCTTTTGCTAGCGGGGGCCCGGTCTTCTTCGTCGCCTTCTTCCCTCTTCTCTTCGCCCGATGTTGCCTCGTCGCTGTCCACCGCCGCAATGCTCTGTTCGAGCAGCGGTGCCACTTTTATTGGCATGGGGCGTGGTCACCGGATGATGCCACCGCTGACCCCGCCCCCATTTCACGTCACAGTCCCATCATTCCCCCGCTAGCAAAAGAGCTGGCAGAAGGCAGAAAGAACCGGAGATCGTGGAGAAGACATCGGAGAGCGTGAGAAGAACCGGAGAACAGAACAAGAGACCCCCGAAGTCGGAAGAAGACGGCGAGGGAGCCCGGGACCCCCGCTAGCAAAAGAGCTAGCAGAAGATAGCGGGGGCCCGGCAGAAAGACCCCAGAAGATGGCGAGGAAGCCCGGGACCCCCGCTAGCAAAAGAGCTAGCAGAAGATAGCGGGGGCCCGCAGAAAGACCCCCGGAGCTGCCCAATAAATTACTTTTCAAACCTGTGTTGTCTTTTTTTATTGACTTATTTTGCCACCAGGTGAATGGGTAGGGGTACGATGTACCCCATACTCATTCACATAGGGTGGGGGGCAGGTATCTGGGGTCCCCCTTATTAAAGGGGGCTCCCGGATTCCGATGAGCCCCGCGCCCGCAGACCCCGACAACCAACGGCCAGGGTTGTTGGGAAGAGGCCCTTGTCCCCATCAACGTGGGGGCAGGGTGCTTTGGGGTGGGGGGGCCGCAGGTCACCCCCCTGCCCCGAAGCACCAAACCCCCATGTTGAGGGCACGCGGCCTGGTACGGTTCAGGAGGGAGGGGGGCCGCTCTCTCATCCCCCCCTTTTCCCCTGCGGCCTGCCAGGTTGAGTGCTCGGATAAAGGGTCTGGTGTGTATTTTTAGGGGACCCCACGCAAATTGTTTTTGGCGCGGGGTTCCCCTTAAAATACATGCCAGACCTGAAGGGCCTGGTATGGATTCTGGGGGGACCCCCACGCCAGTTTTTTTTCATTTTCTGGGGGGGGTCCCCTTTGTATCCATACTAGACCCAAGGGCCTGGTATGGACCTGGGGGGGGCCCCACGCTGTTTTTTTTTTTCTTTTTACATTTCCTTTAACAACCAGCTATAAACAGGTAAAACAAAAAAACGCCGCAAAATTGCGGTACTTGCGTTTTGGATGCGGGTCCATTGAATTCTATTACATCCAAAACACTGTTTTTGGCCTGGCAAAAAAAATCTGCAGTTGCGTTTAAAATCGTTTTTCACAAACCCTCAAAATGCCTTCAGACGCCAAAGATTTCCACGTTTCAGACGCGGTACCGGCGTTTAGCCGCATTTTAGTTTAGAAGCGTTTTTAAAGGTGACCTATTTTTTTACATTGATAAACTCCAAATTTATGGCAAATGAGGAAAAACCATAATATATATATAGATATATATATATATATCTATATATATTGTGAGGGGGTTAACTCGGTAGCGGGTGTGTGTGACCCCCTGGTTGGGCTCCCCACACAAAAACAGGGCCAGCAGACGGAGGTTGTGGTTTTCAAAATCAAAAGGTGCGGTTTATTTCTCTATGTACAGTGACAAAAACACAGCAAAGCCAAAAAGAAACATAAACAAAATAAATCCTGGTCAGCTTGACCTCTGACTAAACATGCAGGTTTCCTAAACTAACAACTGGGATCAGCCTGGTGCTGTCCTAGTCCCTAAGTCCCTGGTTTAGTAAGAGTCCAAACAAATAGCCACACAGGCTTTGCCTCACCGCACAGGGGTTCACTCTCCCTAGACAGTCCACACAGGTCTGGGTCCAGGCATGAGCAAACACCTAATGAAGCTGGGAGTTTTTATAGAGGCCTTAAACGAGCTGACAAGCTTCAGCTGGTCTCATCAACTCCCTGCCTGCACGACGCCCAGCACTCTCCCTAGAGGTATGAGTCATCCATGAGCCCACTAGCCTCAGCTGGGCTTCATCAACTCCCTCCCTAGTTGTATAAGTCGGCATAAAGCCTGAATCTGGGAGAAATATATCTACCCCCCTGGATGCAACCAGGTGACTTTACCTTCCTGCTGTCACATACCCCCCCCCCTCTTGTTTTAACCTTGGGGTTGGAACACCAGCAATCAGGCATTCATGTACTCGAGACAAAGCATCCACATTCCCCATTTGAACGCCAGGGCGATGCTTTACTGTGAAGTTGAATTCCTGTAGGGCCAGGAACCACCTATTCACTCTTCTATTTGTCTCCTTGTTTTGAGCCATCCACTTTAACGGAGCGTGATCCGTAACCATGTCAAAGTGCCTACCTAGCAGATAGTACCGAAGGGAATCTAGAGCCCACTTCACCGCTAAACACTCCTTTTCAACCGTGGCGTAATTTACCTCATGGGACTTCAACTTCCTGCTGAGGTAAATGACTGGGTGCTCTTCCCCGTTCCAGACCTGGGACAATACTGCTCCTAACCCCACATCTGACGCATCACTTTGTACGACAAAGTCTTTAGAGAAGTCGGGTGAGTACAACACTGGCTGGCTACATAAGGCTTGTTTCAAGAATTGGAATGCTGCCTCAGCCTCGGGGGTCCATTTAATCATGACCAACCCTTTCCCTTTCGTCAGGTTGGTTAGGGGCACAGCCTTAGAAGCAAAGTGGGGAATGAAGCGCCGATAATAACCCGCGATTCCCAGAAAGGCCCGTACCTGCTTCTTGCTGTTGGGACGTGGCCAACTCTGGATGGCCTCGACTTTGTTGAGTTGGGGTTTTATCACTCCCCTGCCAATGGTGTACCCAAGATATTTGGCCTCCTCCTGCCCAATGGTACACTTCTTGGGGTTAGCCGTAAACCCCGCTTCCCGGATAGAGTCTAGGACTGCTTGCACTTTTGGCAGATGTGAGGCCCAATCTGTGCTATGGACAATTACGTCATCCAGGTAAGCCGCAGCATACTTCCGATGGGGCCTCAGTATCTGGTCCATTTTCCGCTGGAATGTGGCCGGCGCATTCTGTAACCCGAACGGCATTCTCTTATATTGGAACGCCCCGTCTGGGGTTACAAATGCGGTTTTCTCTTTGGCCGACTTGGCCAGGGGAATTTGCCAATACCCTTTTGTGAGGTCAAGAGTCGTCATGTATCGGGCTGTTCCCAGCCGGTCGATCAACTCATCTATACGTGGCATGGGGTAGGTGTCAAATTTTGTAACTTTGTTCAACTGACGAAAATCGTTACAAAATCGCCAGCTCCCATCCGGTTTAGGCACCAACACAATGGGACTAGACCAATCACTTTGGGACTCCTCTATCACCCCTAAGTTCAGCATTTTCTGTACTTCCTCCCGTATTGCCTCCTGTCGGGCCTCTGGGATCCGATAGGGTTTTAACTTCACCCTTTCACCGGGCGGGGTAATAATATCATGCTCTACCCCAGATGTTTGTCCCGGCAGCTCAGAGAACACCTCCTTGTTGCGAAGCACAAACTCCTTAACCTCCTGTTGTTGGGGTTGTGACAAGGTGGCTGCTATTCCAACCTCCGGAATCACGCAACCAGTTTGAGCTGGTGACCAAGTTTCTGCGACTAGGGACTCTCTATCCCTCCAGGCTTTCAACAGATTAACGTGATATATCTGTTCGGGCTTTCGCCTTCCTGGTTGTCTGACCTTGTAATTCACTTCGCTCACTTTTTCCATTATCTCGTAGGGGCCTTGCCATTTGGCAAGGAATTTACTTTCAACCGTAGGGACCAGTACCAATATCCTATCCCCCGGGGAAAAGGTACGGGTCTTGGCTCCACGGTTGTACACTCTCTGCTGTGCCAACTGCGCTTGGGCCAAATGTTCCTTCATGATGGGCATTACCTGTGCAATTCGATCTTGCAACAGGGCGACATGCTCAATCACACTCCTGTGGGGAGAACTCTCACTTTCCCAAGTTTCCTTGGCAATATCCAACAGCCCTCTTGGGTGTCTCCCATACAGTAACTCAAAGGGGGAGAATCCCGTAGAGGATTGGGGCACCTCCCTAATAGCAAACATCAAATAAGGAAGTAGACAGTCCCAATCCTTTCCATCTCTATCCACCACTTTCTTCAACATTTGTTTTAGGGTTTTGTTGAATCTTTCAACCAGCCCATCGGTTTGGGGGTGATACACAGATGTACGCAATTGCGTCACTTTGAACAATTTACACAGCTCTTTCATAACCCGGGACATAAAGGGTGTACCTTGGTCCGTAAGCAGTTCTTTACAAATACCCACCCGGCTAAAAACAAGAGATAGCTCTTTGGCTATGGTTTTGGCCGAGGTATTTCTGAGAGGGATCGCTTCTGGATAACGGGTGGCATAGTCCATTATAACCAATATGTACTGGTGCCCCCTAGCGGACTTGATTATAGGACCTACCAAATCCATTGCGATTCTCTCAAACGGGACCTCAATGATGGGTAGAGGGACCAGCGGGCTACGGAAATGTGGCATCGGGGCCGACCTCTGACACACAGGGCAGGAGGAACAATAATTTTCTATGTCCTTCATCACCCCAGGCCAATAGAATCTCTGTAATACCCTCTCTCGGGTTTTCTCTGTCCCCAGATGACCTCCAAGAATGTGCCCATGGGTCAACTCCAACACCAACTTCCTGTAAGGTTTGGGCACCACAAGCTGCTCAACGGTTTCTTCTGCCCTTTTTGCCACCCGATACAGTAGGTCCTTCTCTACGCTGAAGTATGGGTAAGTGCAGGTATTATCTGGGTTCACTAACTCGCCATCTATTTCCACTACGTTTTCCCGTGCCTTTATTAGGGCGGGGTCTTTTAACTGTTCTGTGGCAAAATTTTCCCTGTGAACCTCCAGATCAGAAAACTCCACAGATGGTAGGTTTTCGTCTGAGGAGGTGGGCTCCTCTCCAGTTTCTTGAGTCTCCCCTGCCAATACTGACAAGGGAAATTCTGGAGAGTCCTCACCACTCTCAGAGGAGTTCTGGCTATCACATTCCTGGTACATAGGGGCACCAGTGGGGGGCTCAGGATCATCCCACAGTTCCCAGAACTTCGGAAAATCCCTTCCCACAATAGCATCATGCGGTAATTGAGATACTAACCCCACTGGATGAGAGAGGGTACCTTTGGGGGTCTCGAAACACACTGTAGTCACTGGATACTCTCGGGTGTCCCCATGCACACAAATAACAGCTACCTTGCTATTCCCAGAGACCTCTGTTTTAACTAATTCAGCCTTTATCAGGGTCACAAGGCTACCTGAATCCAGTAATACCACAACATTTCTACCATTAATACACATTTTGCATAAATGTTTCTCAGTTCCCCGAATGGCAGTGCATGCGACTGTCGCACACAGCGACTGACGTCTGTCCGTCAGAAAGTCACATTGCATGGGTTCCCCCACAACCGGGCAATTTGCTGCAATATGTCCCGCTTGCCGGCAGCGGTAGCAAACAATCCATTTGGCTGCCTCTTGAGCCCCTGACTTCCCAGGCTGTTCTCGCCAAACTTTGGGTAGAGCTCCCACCCTCTCACTCTCTCCACCCTCACCCCTTGGAATCCTCTTATCCGCCCCTGGGGATGGTCTGGTCTTAGGGTGGAAAGTCCGAGAGTCTCTGGAAGAGGCCGTCAGGTTCTCTGTAGCCAAGTATTTCTCTACATGATCCACAAGACCACCGGCCGTCTCTGGGTCTCCATGGCTTACCCACTTTTGGATGGCAGTAGGAAGAGCTCTCAAAAACCGATCCATTACAACACGTTCCACAATCTCTGGTGCGGACAAAGTCTCTGGCTGTAGCCACTTCCTGCTCAGGTGAATGAGATCATACATTTGAGACCTGGGGGGTTTTCCAAGCTGGAAAGTCCAGTTATGCACACGCTGAGCCCGGACAGCCAGGGTGACACCCAGCCTTGCCAATATTTCAGCTTTTAGCATCACATAGTCTTTTGCTTGGTCAGGCTCTAGGTCATAGTAAGCCTTCTGCGATTCACCAGTTAACAGAGGAGCCACCAGTCCAGCCCACTGCTCCTCAGGCCACTTTTCTCTTTCAGCAGTCCTTTCAAATGTGGTCAAAAATACCTCTGGATCATCCTCTCCAGTCATTTTTGTCAATAAACGACTCACCCCAAAGGACGCGGTATTAGTGGGACGGCTTTCCTCACTGGTCTGCGGACGTTGCTGCATTACTGCTTCCATTTGTTGTAGTCTCTGCTCTTGCTTCTGTAACAGGTCTATGAAGCGGGCCTCAGATTGCTGCTGGGCTTGTTGATGAGCTTGCTGCTGGGCTGCAAGGCTCCTTTGCAAACCTGCATTTGTCTGCTGTTGATTGGCATTTGCTAGAGCCAGCTGTTTCAGTATCTCCTCCATGCTGGCTTAAAAAAAACTGCCCGCATTCTCCACCAACTGTGAGGGGGTTAACTCGGTAGCGGGTGTGTGTGACCCCCTGGTTGGGCTCCCCACACAAAAACAGGGCCAGCAGATGGAGGTTGTGGTTTTCAAAATCAAAAGGTGCGGTTTATTTCTCTATGTACAGTGACAAAAACACAGCAAAGCCAAAAAGAAACATAAACAAAATAAATCCTGGTCAGCTTGACCTCTGACTAAACATGCAGGTTTCCTAAACTAACAACTGGGATCAGCCTGGTGCTGTCCTAGTCCCTAAGTCCCTGGTTTAGTAAGAGTCCAAACAAATAGCCACACAGGCTTTGCCTCACCGCACAGGGGTTCACTCTCCCTAGACAGTCCACACAGGTCTGGGTCCAGGCATGAGCAAACACCTAATGAAGCTGGGAGTTTTTATAGAGGCCTTAAACGAGCTGACAAGCTTCAGCTGGTCTCATCAACTCCCTGCCTGCACGACGCCCAGCACTCTCCCTAGAGGTATGAGTCATCCATGAGCCCACTAGCCTCAGCTGGGCTTCATCAACTCCCTCCCTAGTTGTATAAGTCGGCATAAAGCCTGAATCTGGGAGAAATATATCTACCCCCCTGGATGCAACCAGGTGACTTTACCTTCCTGCTGTCACATACCCCCCCCCCTCTTGTTTTAACCTTGGGGTTGGAACACCAGCAATCAGGCATTCATGTACTCGAGACAAAGCATCCACATTCCCCATTTGAACGCCAGGGCGATGCTTTACTGTGAAGTTGAATTCCTGTAGGGCCAGGAACCACCTATTCACTCTTCTATTTGTCTCCTTGTTTTGAGCCATCCACTTTAACGGAGCGTGATCCGTAACCATGTCAAAGTGCCTACCTAGCAGATAGTACCGAAGGGAATCTAGAGCCCACTTCACCGCTAAACACTCCTTTTCAACCGTGGCGTAATTTACCTCATGGGACTTCAACTTCCTGCTGAGGTAAATGACTGGGTGCTCTTCCCCGTTCCAGACCTGGGACAATACTGCTCCTAACCCCACATCTGACGCATCACTTTGTACGACAAAGTCTTTAGAGAAGTCGGGTGAGTACAACACTGGCTGGCTACATAAGGCTTGTTTCAAGAATTGGAATGCTGCCTCAGCCTCGGGGGTCCATTTAATCATGACCGACCCTTTCCCTTTCGTCAGGTTGGTTAGGGGCACAGCCTTAGAAGCAAAGTGGGGAATGAAGCGCCGATAATAACCCGCGATTCCCAGAAAGGCCCGTACCTGCTTCTTGCTGTTGGGACGTGGCCAACTCTGGATGGCCTCGACTTTGTTGAGTTGGGGTTTTATCACTCCCCTGCCAATGGTGTACCCAAGATATTTGGCCTCCTCCTGCCCAATGGTACACTTCTTGGGGTTAGCCGTAAACCCCGCTTCCCGGATAGAGTCTAGGACTGCTTGCACTTTTGGCAGATGTGAGGCCCAATCTGTGCTATGGACAATTACGTCATCCAGGTAAGCCGCAGCATACTTCCGATGGGGCCTCAGTATCTGGTCCATTTTCCGCTGGAATGTGGCCGGCGCATTCTGTAACCCGAACGGCATTCTCTTATATTGGAACGCCCCGTCTGGGGTTACAAATGCGGTTTTCTCTTTGGCCGACTTGGCCAGGGGAATTTGCCAATACCCTTTTGTGAGGTCAAGAGTCGTCATGTATCGGGCTGTTCCCAGCCGGTCGATCAACTCATCTATACGTGGCATGGGGTAGGTGTCAAATTTTGTAACTTTGTTCAACTGACGAAAATCGTTACAAAATCGCCAGCTCCCATCCGGTTTAGGCACCAACACAATGGGACTAGACCAATCACTTTGGGACTCCTCTATCACCCCTAAGTTCAGCATTTTCTGTACTTCCTCCCGTATTGCCTCCTGTCGGGCCTCTGGGATCCGATAGGGTTTTAACTTCACCCTTTCACCGGGCGGGGTAATAATATCATGCTCTACCCCAGATGTTTGTCCCGGCAGCTCAGAGAACACCTCCTTGTTGCGAAGCACAAACTCCTTAACCTCCTGTTGTTGGGGTTGTGACAAGGTGGCTGCTGTTCCAACCTCCGGAATCACGCAACCAGTTTGAGCTGGTGACCAAGTTTCTGCGACTAGGGACTCTCTATCCCTCCAGGCTTTCAACAGATTAACGTGATATATCTGTTCGGGCTTTCGCCTTCCTGGTTGTCTGACCTTGTAATTCACTTCGCTCACTTTTTCCATTATCTCGTAGGGGCCTTGCCATTTGGCAAGGAATTTACTTTCAACCGTAGGGACCAGTACCAATATCCTATCCCCCGGGGAAAAGGTACGGGTCTTGGCTCCACGGTTGTACACTCTCTGCTGTGCCAACTGCGCTTGGGCCAAATGTTCCTTCATGATGGGCATTACCTGTGCAATTCGATCTTGCAACAGGGCGACATGCTCAATCACACTCCTGTGGGGAGAACTCTCACTTTCCCAAGTTTCCTTGGCAATATCCAACAGCCCTCTTGGGTGTCTCCCATACAGTAACTCAAAGGGGGAGAATCCCGTAGAGGATTGGGGCACCTCCCTAATAGCAAACATCAAATAAGGAAGTAGACAGTCCCAATCCTTTCCATCTCTATCCACCACTTTCTTCAACATTTGTTTTAGGGTTTTGTTGAATCTTTCAACCAGCCCATCGGTTTGGGGGTGATACACAGATGTACGCAATTGCGTCACTTTGAACAATTTACACAGCTCTTTCATAACCCGGGACATAAAGGGTGTACCTTGGTCCGTAAGCAGTTCTTTACAAATACCCACCCGGCTAAAAACAAGAGATAGCTCTTTGGCTATGGTTTTGGCCGAGGTATTTCTGAGAGGGATCGCTTCTGGATAACGGGTGGCATAGTCCATTATAACCAATATGTACTGGTGCCCCCTAGCGGACTTGATTATAGGACCTACCAAATCCATTGCGATTCTCTCAAACGGGACCTCAATGATGGGTAGAGGGACCAGCGGGCTACGGAAATGTGGCATCGGGGCCGACCTCTGACACACAGGGCAGGAGGAACAATAATTTTCTATGTCCTTCATCACCCCAGGCCAATAGAATCTCTGTAATACCCTCTCTCGGGTTTTCTCTGTCCCCAGATGACCTCCAAGAATGTGCCCATGGGTCAACTCCAACACCAACTTCCTGTAAGGTTTGGGCACCACAAGCTGCTCAACGGTTTCTTCTGCCCTTTTTGCCACCCGATACAGTAGGTCCTTCTCTACGCTGAAGTATGGGTAAGTGCAGGTATTATCTGGGTTCACTAACTCGCCATCTATTTCCACTACGTTTTCCCGTGCCTTTATTAGGGCGGGGTCTTTTAACTGTTCTGTGGCAAAATTTTCCCTGTGAACCTCCAGATCAGAAAACTCCACAGATGGTAGGTTTTCGTCTGAGGAGGTGGGCTCCTCTCCAGTTTCTTGAGTCTCCCCTGCCAATACTGACAAGGGAAATTCTGGAGAGTCCTCACCACTCTCAGAGGAGTTCTGGCTATCACATTCCTGGTACATAGGGGCACCAGTGGGGGGCTCAGGATCATCCCACAGTTCCCAGAACTTCGGAAAATCCCTTCCCACAATAGCATCATGCGGTAATTGAGATACTAACCCCACTGGATGAGAGAGGGTACCTTTGGGGGTCTCGAAACACACTGTAGTCACTGGATACTCTCGGGTGTCCCCATGCACACAAATAACAGCTACCTTGCTATTCCCAGAGACCTCTGTTTTAACTAATTCAGCCTTTATCAGGGTCACAAGGCTACCTGAATCCAGTAATACCACAACATTTCTACCATTAATACACATTTTGCATAAATGTTTCTCAGTTCCCCGAATGGCAGTGCATGCGACTGTCGCACACAGCGACTGACGTCTGTCCGTCAGAAAGTCACATTGCATGGGTTCCTCCACAACCGGGCAATTTGCTGCAATATGTCCCGCTTGCCGGCAGCGGTAGCAAACAATCCATTTGGCTGCCTCTTGAGCCCCTGACTTCCCAGGCTGTTCTCGCCAAACTTTGGGTAGAGCTCCCACCCTCTCACTCTCTCCACCCTCACCCCTTGGAATCCTCTTATCCGCCCCTGGGGATGGTCTGGTCTTAGGGTGGAAAGTCCGAGAGTCTCTGGAAGAGGCCGTCAGGTTCTCTGTAGCCAAGTATTTCTCTACATGATCCACAAGACCACCGGCCGTCTCTGGGTCTCCATGGCTTACCCACTTTTGGATGGCAGTAGGAAGAGCTCTCAAAAACCGATCCATTACAACACGTTCCACAATCTCTGGTGCGGACAAAGTCTCTGGCTGTAGCCACTTCCTGCTCAGGTGAATGAGATCATACATTTGAGACCTGGGGGGTTTTCCAAGCTGGAAAGTCCAGTTATGCACACGCTGAGCCCGGACAGCCAGGGTGACACCCAGCCTTGCCAATATTTCAGCTTTTAGCATCACATAGTCTTTTGCTTGGTCAGGCTCTAGGTCATAGTAAGCCTTCTGCGATTCACCAGTTAACAGAGGAGCCACCAGTCCAGCCCACTGCTCCTCAGGCCACTTTTCTCTTTCAGCAGTCCTTTCAAATGTGGTCAAAAATACCTCTGGATCATCCTCTCCAGTCATTTTTGTCAATAAACGACTCACCCCAAAGGACGCGGTATTAGTGGGACGGCTTTCCTCACTGGTCTGCGGACGTTGCTGCATTACTGCTTCCATTTGTTGTAGTCTCTGCTCTTGCTTCTGTAACAGGTCTATGAAGCGGGCCTCAGATTGCTGCTGGGCTTGTTGATGAGCTTGCTGCTGGGCTGCAAGGCTCCTTTGCAAACCTGCATTTGTCTGCTGTTGATTGGCATTTGCTAGAGCCAGCTGTTTCAGTATCTCCTCCATGCTGGCTTAAAAAAAACTGCCCGCATTCTCCACCAACTGTGAGGGGGTTAACTCGGTAGCGGGTGTGTGTGACCCCCTGGTTGGGCTCCCCACACAAAAACAGGGCCAGCAGATGGAGGTTGTGGTTTTCAAAATCAAAAGGTGCGGTTTATTTCTCTATGTACAGTGACAAAAACACAGCAAAGCCAAAAAGAAACATAAACAAAATAAATCCTGGTCAGCTTGACCTCTGACTAAACATGCAGGTTTCCTAAACTAACAACTGGGATCAGCCTGGTGCTGTCCTAGTCCCTAAGTCCCTGGTTTAGTAAGAGTCCAAACAAATAGCCACACAGGCTTTGCCTCACCGCACGGGTTCACTCTCCCTAGACAGTCCACACAGGTCTGGGTCCAGGCATGAGCAAACACCTAATGAAGCTGGGAGTTTTTATAGAGGCCTTAAACGAGCTGACAAGCTTCAGCTGGTCTCATCAACTCCCTGCCTGCACGACGCCCAGCACTCTCCCTAGAGGTATGAGTCATCCATGAGCCCACTAGCCTCAGCTGGGCTTCATCAACTCCCTCCCTAGTTGTATAAGTCGGCATAAAGCCTGAATCTGGGAGAAATATATCTACCCCCCTGGATGCAACCAGGTGACTTTACCTTCCTGCTGTCACAATATATATATATATATATATATATATATATATAAAAAAGAAATTGCTTCCATTGCATTGTGGACAATCCAGAACTTGGGGCAGCTGACGTGGCAAGTGGACAATCCACAACTTGTGGCAAGTGATGTGGCAAGTGACACGCTAAATACAACTACACTGCTGCTCTCAGCTGCTGATATCACTCTGGTCTCACAAAATAGGTAAAATCGTAAATAATACTGTTTTTGGAGCTTAGGGCGGCTCCTTATCATATACACGCAAATGTGGTAAAACACGGCATGCAAACGCCACAAAGCGCACCTTTCTAAACGCCACTTTCAACCTTACTTCTGAACACTTTGCACCAGCGTCCCGTCTACATGGGGCCTAAAAACGCCTATGCCATTTACAGCTCAAAAACGCCATGGTGGCCATGAGGCCATAGGCCAGGGCTGGGAAAAAAATCGATTTTAATCTTGAATCGAGTTTTGAGCTCAAATCGATTCAGTTTTGAAGAAAATCGATTTTTTTAGATTTTTTTTTTTTTCCTTCCCTTCAAAGTTTCCGTAGCAGGACTGCAGGGGGCGTATCCGGAATGGCACTGGGCAGCGTTACCCCAATTACATCTACTCGCTGCAGCCGCCGTCTGCCTACCTGATCAGCGTGTCATGCAGACAGACGGCGGCCATTGCAGTGTTCAAAAGCCGCGCCTCCCGAGTCCTCGTCGTCTGTGATAGGCGGAACACTCAATTTCACAGCAGGCAGTATTCAGCCTATCACGGACATCCTCTCATCCTCGTCTGTGTTATGAGGATGACCATGATAGGCGGAACACTGAATGCTGGGAAATTGAGTGTTCCGCCTATCACAGACGAGAAGGAGGCGCGGCTTTTGAATACTGGAATGGCCACCGGTGTAGCAGTAAAATCCGTATACCATGAAAATCTGCATCAGGTACGGGCACAGTGATTGAAGCATGGGCACAGTGAGACACGGGCACAGTGAGACACGGGCACAGTGAGGCATGAACACAGTTCAATTCAACTAAGAGTAACCTCAGGATTTTTTGTTGTTTTATTAGCTAAATCCAAATACAGTATTAATAATTTGGATGTTTAACAATCTTTGTTGCACACTGCAAAAAACAACAAAAGGTCACAAGCGCTAAATTGGTGGATAAAGAAAAAAATATAATGGATGATAATAATAATAAGAAGAAAAAAATCCCAAATATTTTGGGAAGTACAAAGTATCCAAAAGGGGGAAAAAACAGGATCCAGCGCAGCAAGAAAAAATCCGTAGCAAGAAGTACAAAATACACAACATGCACACAATATAATCCAGCGCTCATGGAACATACATTATTAACTATTGAAAACTCTTGAAGAATTGATAAAAAAGCTTAGTCCATTTATCACAATAAAGAGAGGGATCCAATCCCAAATGTGCAGAGGGCAAATGAATCTTAACTCTCCAGTTGCCAGTGGTGACAAACTTGTTAAACTTGCAGTGACATCCGTGGAGCAAGGAGGGGTTAAAAAAGTCAAAACAAAGCCTGTGGCATGATCTCAGTGTAAGCACAGTACCTTGAATGATGGACAACAGGCAGACCAGCGTGTGGAGGGCCCTCCAACACAAAAGGATGCAGAGCCAGGATCGCAGCAAGGCTGGGACAGAAGGAATCACACACAGAGTTTCAAGAGTTTTCAATAGTTAATAATGTATGTTCCATGAGCGCTGGATTATGTTGTGTGTTTGTTGCACACTGACTTTGCAGTTAGAGAAAGGGTTTGCCTTTGCAATTTTGTTTGTTGATGCACTTTAATTAATATAATAAAAAAAAAAAAAAATCAAATCGATTCGTAAATCGAGTTTTTTATAAAAAAATCACAGATTTTTTTGGGGGGGAAAATCGCCCAGCCCTACCATAGCCTAACATGGAGAGATGTTTTTAAGCTGCAAAAAACGCTCAAACAAGCGGCTTGAAAAATGTCCGTGTGCATGTAGCCTTATATTAACCACTTGCGCACTGCCCAGACCAAGTTTCACATTTCAGCGCTGATGCACTTTTAATGACAATTGCGCGCTCATACAACACTGTAACTCAATGAAAATGTTTTATTTGTTGGCACACAAATAGAGCTTGCTTTTGGTGCTATTTGATCACCTTTGTGTTTTATTTTTTATTTTTTTCGATAAATACAAAAGACCGAGTTTAAAAAAAATAAAAAATTGATATTTTACCCACTTCAGCACTGGGCCTATTCTGGCACTTCTCTCCTTCATGTAAAAATCATAAATTTATGGCTATAAAATTACTTCAAAACACCAAACATTATATATGTTTTTGGAGCAGACACCCTAGGGAATAAGATGGCGGTCATTGCAAATTTTTATCTCGCTCGGTATTTGCGCAATAAATTTCCAAACGCCTTTTGTTTGCTAAAAATATTACAAAACAGTAAAGTTACGGCCAATTTTTTGGTATAATGTGAAAGATGTTGTTATGCTGAGTAAATAGATACCTAACATGTCACGCTTTAAAATTGCGCACACACATGGCATGACACCAAACTTCAGTAATTAAAAATCTCCCTAGGCGATGCTTTAAATTTTTTTACAGGTTACCATTTTGGCATTACAGAGGAGGTCTAGTGCTAGAATTGTTGCACTCGTTCTAACGCACGCAGCAATAACTCACATGTGTGGTTTGAACAGCGTTTACATATGTGGGCGGGACTTACGTGTGTGTTCGCTTCTGAGCGCGAGCTACCGGGGACATGGGCGTTTCCTCTTATTTTTGCTTATTTTTTTTATTTTGTTTTTTTACTTTTTTGTATTTCTTACTCTTTTTTTATTTATTTTTATTTTTTTGGATCACTTTTATTCCTATTACAAGGAATGTAAACATCCCTTGTAATAGGCATGTGTGTGACAGGTCCTCTTTATGGAGAGTTGCAGGGTCAATAAGACCCCGCATCTCTCCTCCAGGCTGGAGAGCATGATATTGGTCCAAAAAAACCACCAATCTCATGCTGACAGCCGAGATCATGGCTTGGTTAACATACGGGAACAAGGCGTGATGTCATAACGTCGTGCCCGCACCTCCGACGGTCATAGAGATGACTGATGACCATCTGGTCACCAGTCATCTCCAAATCGTTCTCCGAGCCCCAGATGGCACGGGAGAGCCCGGAGAAGCACCGGATGGCAGCAAGAGGGGGGGGGGAACGTCCCCTCCCCCCGCCTATAAGAACGATCAAGCGGCGGAACTGCCACTATGATCGTTTTTATTGTGCACAGAATCGCCGGCTGAAAAGAATGATATCTGAATGATGCCTGCAACTGCAGGCATCATTCAGATGTCACCGCCCAAAGCCAAGGATGTCATTTGACGGTAGGAAACTGGTTAATATTTTTAAAAAAGGTTATTTTTCTTCTTCATTGATGTACACTGATGAGACTGCACTGATGGGCACCGATAAGGTGGCAAGGGTGGGCACTGAGAGGTGGCATTGCTATTTGGCACTGGTGGGCAGTGAGAAGTGGCACTGCTACAGTAGGTGGCAATGATAGTTGGCAGTGATGGGCACTGATAGGCAGCACTGCTAGGTGCCACTGATTGGAACCAGTGGTGGGCATTGATAGGTGGCACTGGCAGGGGCTACTAATTGTCACAGATGATGCAGAATTGCCTCTTCCTCTTCGGGCCCCATGTCCCTTGCACATAAGCCGGTGATTGCCTTTTTTATGCTCACGCTGTCGGCACAAGGAGAAAACAAAAACCATTACCCAGCTTTTGTTTTACATCACGTGATCAGCTGTCATTTGCTGACAGCTGATCACATGGTAAAGGGCAGGGATCGGCCCCTTACTCGGATCTGTCATCACCTGAGTCTCAGTGACTCTGTGACCACAGCGCGCGCAAAGGGGAGGACGTTTATTGACGGACTCCCGGCAATTGAGGACCATGCTGTGGCCGTCGATCAGTTATAGCGCTGATCTCAAGTGATTAAAGAGGGTCTAAATGGGCCATTGACATGCATCACTATTCAACTTAGGAATGAGTCTTTGAAAAGTTAAACTAAATAATTTGGCCACTTTATCCTTCCAAATAATTCACTTCCTGTCACATAGCCACACAGGAAGTGAGGAAAAATCCCTAACAATGTCCTTCCTTGGGGACACACAGGTCAGTCTAAATACTTTCCCCATTATGCACATTGCACTCCAGCATATTGCGGGGTACACCACAATTTATTAGGTAGTTTGAACTTTGGGGTTTATTTACTAAAGGCAAATCTACTTTGCACTACAAGTGCACTTGCTGTATATCTGAGGGGGACATGCAAGCCAAAAAAAAAATCTTTGCTTTTACATGATTGTAACATCCAATCACCAGTACTTTCACTCAGATTTTCAGCAGCTACACTTTTACTGCAGAGTGGATTTGTCTTTACTAAACCCCAAACTACCCAATGATTTGGGGTGTACACAACAAAGTGCTAGAGTGCAATTTGCTTAATGGGGACACTAGTTAGATTGATCTGTGTGTCCCCAAGAAAAGCCATTGGTAGGGTTTTACCTTCACTTCCTGTTTAGCTGTGTGACAGGAAGTGAAGCCAATGTTAAGAAAAGGAGACACAAAAGCCAAACTACAAAAAATAAAAAATAAATCTAAAAAAAAACACACACGCAGGGGTTCTAACACTTACTGCGTTTCCCTCAAAATGCCCACAATTAGAATTGTATGGCCTTGAGCTATTTTTAAGTGCAGTGCTCTAAATCAGTGCTTCTCAAGTACCCCCAACAGGCCATGTTTGCAGGTTTTCCTTCATCTTGCACATGTGCTTTAAATCACAGTCAATGGTTTTGATTTTTGGACAGCAATTCTCGATAAGATAAATTCACAAAACATGTCCTGTTGGGGGTACTTGAGGACTGAGGCTGAGAACCACTGCAGTAAAAAAGGAAAATTTAATACTTACCGCTCTGTATTTTTCATTTCCTGGTGACGCTCCATGGCAGCACACAATACAATCCATGCATATGCTAGCATGAAGGCACCAGATTAGACAAATCACACCTGTTTTGTTTTGACATGCCAATCAACTGTCACATTTGTTGCAAAGAAAACACAAAACAAACATCAAAACTTTGCATCAAATTTTATTGTTCAACAAAACAAAAGGGAAGGCAAAATAAAAAACATGGTCAATTTGAAACAGTTACAGACTCAACATCTTGAGAAAATTTTGGCCAAAAAAAGGCAGCAGACAATTAAATCAAAGTGAACAAACAACACACATTAACAACATCAGAATTATTTCAGGGGAACATTTTCCCCACACAAAAAATATACAATCCACAAAAGTTAACCAATCACCTGTTTTGCAAAGACGTAACAAATAAAATACATGTGTTACAAACTCGATAAGGACACCAACATGTACATGTACATTTTGTCCCACACACACACACTTGCCTCTTCTCAGGGCAAGCGACCGAATGCTCTGTGAGCTTTATATAACATATGTTTGTGTGCTAATGAGGCAATTGAAAACACATGCACAGTCCATGAAACACCCAAAAAGGAAGTTCACTCAATGTAGAGACTGAAATTCGAAGTGGGTACACCTGTTAAGGATGTCCTTCAATTACTAACCCATAAAAACACTCTCTGAGCATGCCAAGAAATACCCAGGTGCTGTTCACACACAAAAAGCACCCAAAAAAATAACTAACTGGCTGGGCATGTGCAGAACAACACCAATTCAGCTAGACAAAAATTAACCCCCCCCCCCCGTCCAAAATTAAGCACATCATCCAGCATGCTACAAAATTAGAGATGGGACAATCACCCCTCCCCACCAACAAATACCATTGCAGTCTATGGGAACTGACTTGTTAATTTTGCTAGTCCCCACTTGGCTGGCTTATCTTCTAGTTATTGGCCTTAAAATGGGGGCCCAGGTCCCACCCTAAGGGACATATATCAATGTCACCAATTTGGAAAACACCAAAAACAAAACAAGGAGAAGTGCCTTTAAATATGCCAAATTGCTTAAGGGCCATTTCACACCACATGCAGTGCATTGCGTTTTTTATGCATCCAAAATGCATGGAAAGTTGGTTATATGGTTCTAAATGGCAGTGTTTGTTCCAGTGTGTTCCAGTTCCACCAAAAAAGTAGAACATGCTGCATTTTACCTGCACTGGACTGTACTGGAACGCATCAAAACGCATCATAAACACACTGGAATGCACCGGAACACACCTAAATGCACCAAAAACGCACTGGAACACACTTGTCCTTATCTATGGTTAATAAAAAAGAGGGGTGAAAAAAAAGCACTGGACTGCATCAAAAACGTACCAAAAATGCACTGGAACGCATGAAAAACGTGCATGCAGAAAAGCACCTGGAACGCATCCGGATTGTGTTTCTATGGTGTGAACTGGCCCTAGTTCACACCATAGAAACGCAGTCTGGGTGCGTTCCAGGTGCTTTTCTGCATGCGCGTTTTTGACACATTCCAGTGCATTTTTGATGCGTTTTTGATGCAGTCCAGTGTTTTTTTCCCCCTCTTTTCACTTCGGACAAGTGTGTTGCAGTGTGTCTTGGGTGCATTCAGGTGCGTTCCGGTGCATTCCAGTGCATTTTTGGTACGTTCCGTTGCGTTTTTGGTGTGTTCTACTGCGGTCCAGTACAGTTCTGTACCTAAAAAATGCAGCATGACCAATTTTTTTTTTGCTTTCTGAAACGCACTGGAACGGACTGCAGAGGTGTGAACTATGCCATTGGCATTAATGTGATCAACTTTCTTTGCCTTTTTTAAGGCATCAAAAAAACGCATGGAAAGTTGGTTATATGGTTCTAAATGGCAGTGTTTGTTCCAGTGCGTTCCAGTTCCACCAAAAAAGTAGAACATGCTGCATTTTACCTGCACTGGACTGTACTGGAACGCATCAAAACGCATCATAAACGCACTGGAATGCACCGGAACACACCTAAATGCACCAAAAACGCACTGGAACACACTTGTCCTTATCTATGGTTAATAAAAAAGAGGGGTGAAAAAAAAGCACTGGACTGCATCAAAAACGTACCAAAAATGCACTGGAACGCATGAAAAACGTGCATGCAGAAAAGCACCTGGAACGCATCCGGATTGTGTTTCTATGGTGTGAACTGGCCCTAGTTCACACCATAGAAACGCAGTCTGGGTGCGTTCCAGGTGCTTTTCTGCATGCGCGTTTTTGACACATTCCAGTGCATTTTTGATGCGTTTTTGATGCAGTCCAGTGTTTTTTTCCCCCTTTTTTCACTTTGGACAAGTGTGTTGCAGTGCGTCTTGGGTGCATTCAGGTGCGTTCCGGTGCATTCCAGTGCATTTTTGGTACGTTCCGTTGCGTTTTTGGTGTGTTCTACTGCGGTCCAGTACAGTTCTGTACCTAAAAAATGCAGCATGACCAATTTTTTTTTTTGCTTTCTGAAACGCACTGGAACGGACTGCACAGGTGTGAACTATGCCATTGGCATTAATGTGATCAACTTTCTTTGCCTTTTTTAAGGCATCAAAAAAACGCACTGCACTGCATCCGGTGTGAACTGGCCCTAAATATCATACCGGGGGGTGTCTATAGTATGCCTGTAAAGTAGCACATGTTTTCCATGTTTATAACAGTTGGAGAGCAAAATTACATTTCTAAAGTAAAATAATAGTAATTTAAAAGTCCTTGCGGCTGTAATGAATTGCTGGTTCCCGTCAATACAGATAAAAGTCATTGAAAGTCTTTGATTACGCAAAAAAAAAGCGTGGGGGTTCCCCCAAATTCCATAACCAGGCCCTTCAGGTCTGGAATGGATATTAAGGGGAACCCCGCTGCAAATTTAAAAAAAAAATGACGTGGGGTTCCTCCCAAATATCCATACCAGGCCCTTCAGATCTGGCATGGATTTTAAGGGGAACTCCACCCCAAATTTTTTTTAAAAATGGCGTGGAGTCCCACCAAAAATCCACAGCAGACCCTTATCCGAGCACATAACCTGGCCGGCCACAGGGGAAAAGGGGGGGACGAGAGCGGCCCCCCCTCCCTCCTGAACCGTACCAGGCCACATGCCCTCAACATGGGGAGGATGTCCCCATGTTGATGGGGACAAGGGCCTCATCCCAACAAACCCTTGCCCGGTGGTTGTGGGGGTCTGCGGGCGGGGGGCTTATCGGAATCTGGAAGACCCCTTTAACAAAGGGGACCTCCAGATCCTGCCCCCCCGTGTGAAATGGTAATGGGGTACAAATGTACCCCTACCATTTCACAAAGAAAGTGTAAAAAATGTAAAAAATTACAAGAGTCGGTTTTTGACAATTCCTTTATTAATGTCTTCTCCTTTCTTCCATCTTCTTCTTCTTCCATCTTCTTCCATCTTCTTCTGTTCTCCATTCGGGTTTCTTCCTCCATCTTCATCTTCCTCTTCATCCTCATCTTCATCTTCATCTTCATCTTCCTTCTTCCTTCGGTCTTCTCGTCCGCATCTTGCTCCGGCGTCTTCCCTTCTTCTTTCTTCTCCGGCCGCTCCGTTTGAATGGGAGGTTCCCGCTGTGCAACGCTTCAGTTCTTCAGTTCCCCATCGGGTCCGCTTACACCCGGTGACCCCACCCCCCTCTGACGCACATGGATTTCACAGGGACTTTCCCCGTGGTGTCAGAGGGGGGCGGAGCCACCGGGGGGCAGCGGACCAAGTGGGGAACTGAGGCGTCGCACAGCGGGAACCTCCAATTCAAACGGAGCGGCCGAAGAAGAAGCCGGAGCAAGATGCGGACGAGAAGACCGAAAGAAGAAGGAAGATGAAGATGGAGATGAAGATGAGGATGAAGATAAAGATGAAGAGGAAGATGGAGGAAAAAACCCGAATGGAGGAAAGAAGAAGATGGAAGAAGAAGAAGGAAGAAGAAGATGGAAGAAAAGAGAAGACATTAATAAAGGAATTGTCTAAAACCGGCTCTTGTCATTTTTTACATTTTTTGACACTTTCTTTGTGAAATGGTAGGGGTACAATGTACCCCTTACCAATTCACATAGGGGGGAGGCCGGGATCTGGGGGTCCCCTTTGTTAAAGGGGTCTTTCAGATTCTGATAAGCCTCCCGCCCTCAGACCCCCACAACCACCGGGCAAGGGTTGTGGGGATGAGGCCCTTGTCCCCATTAACATGGGGACATCCTCCCCATGTTGAGGGCATGTGGCCTGATACGGTTCAGGAGGGAGGGGGGGCCGCTCTCGTCCCCCCCTCTTCCCCTGCGGCCGACCAGGTTGCGTGCTCGGATAAGGGTCTGGTGTGGATTTTTGGGGGGACTCCACGCCATTTTTTTTTAAATTTGGGGTGGAGTTCCCCTTAAAATCCATGCCAGATCTGAACGGCCTGGTATGGATATTTGGGGGAACCCCACGTCATTTTTTTTTAAATTTGCAGCGGGGTTCCCCTTAATATCCATTCCAGACCTGAAGGGCCTGGTTATGGAATTTGGGGGGACCCCCACGCTTTTTTTTTTGGTTAGCAATGACTTTCTATGACTTTTCTCTATATTGCCGGGAGCCGACAATTCATTACAGCCGCGGCTGCTTTTAAATGCCTTTTTTTTCCTTTAGAAATGACATTTTGCTGGCGTACTGGGAAGTTCAGAGCTGCGCCTGTTCAACTTATGCAAATTGATTTACGTGACTTGACATTTACTAAGATTTTCCGGCGCAGTGTCCCGGCGCATTTGAACCATTGAAATTCCCGCGCTGAGCTCAAAAAAACCTCCCGCAGCTCGAATCGTACTTGCCGGCGCAGCGGGCTGGTTTTGAAAAAGTTACTTTCTCACTCTATTTTGGGCATGTTTGTTATTTGGACAGGTGTCACTACACTTCCTCACATCACCCCACATCACCCCCATTATATTCTCACTTCCAGCTTCTTTATATTTAGTGTTTAACATGCTGTGTGCCAGGTCCCTAGTGGTGCACTGAGCGCCTCCTCCCGTCCGCCGACAACACTATAGTAAATGGGAAATAGGGCTGCGCTACAGGCGCTAATGTTTTGTAAATACCAAAACAGCCATTGCGCACGCAGATGCGCCATTACTCATGGCGCAAACGTTTTGTAAATCAGCCCCTCTGTGTCACTGAGTCACCACCGTGATCATAAACCAAAAAATACTCCTTGTGCCTCCACCACCAGTGAAACAATTGCCACTCACCTCAGAGGTATGACCCCTACATTAGCAGTCAGGTCATAAAAACACTTGCCCCCTTCAAGGGTTAAATCTACAGGGAGTCCCCGAGTTACGAACATCCGACTTGCGAATGACTCCTACTTACGAACGGGAGGCTGCGTGGTCACTTTTTGACAGTGGGCACATTTGATGGAACATCAGAAAACAACGTATCTGCCGTTCTGCACATGCTGTTCCGACTTACGAACATATTCGACTTAAGAACAAACCTACAGTCCCTAACCCGTTTGTAACTCGGAGACTGCCTGTACTGGTGTTCACACCTTGTCCTCTCTGATTATTAGCACAAATAGGAAAATTTAGTGATGCTGCCTGTAGGGGATGTAAGTTCTGTCCATGACATGTGCTGCAGAGATTTTTCTGGTTACCTGATTTCCAGCATGCATCTGTGATTAAAAAAAACGCGCCAAAAATACAACCGCTGTGAGTTTTTGATGCATTTTCAATTCATTTCAATGAGGAGGTGCATTTTTGGTGCGCTTTTTAGGCTCAGTTTACATATACTGCAGCCGCGGCTAACAGAAGGGGATCCGGTGCATCCCTGTTCACCAATTCAGGTGCACATCAGGTCCCAATTTTTGCCTGAATTCTCACCTGAATCAGAACAAAAGATACACAGGATCCTTTTTAAGTGTGGAAAGAAGCTGTCTCGGAGCTGTGTGAACCGGCTTCTTTGAGAGCCGGTCACACTCTGCTGTCATGTGAATTGGATGCAAGGAAATCTGCATCCAATTCGCATATGTGTGAACCCGGCCTTAAATACGCACTAAAAATGCAGCACGCAGGACTTTTAAAAATGCCCTGCACCAGCAGCGGCGCATTGGTGTGAAGAGTTCCATAGAATTTGAAGGGATACATTTTTCATGCATTCTGGTTCCACTCACTGCTGGGACAAGGTCATCTACAGCCCAGGGCAAACATGACAAACTGTACCCCCCCCCCAAGATGTATTAGCATTATGTCTTTGTTTGTGTCAGCAAAAATTCCCCCCCAAAAAATTGAACATGAATCTGCATGCTTACCCTTAAGCATAAATCCCCCCTCCTCCTATGACAAATCCACCCCCTGCTGAAACCCCCCCTCCCAGCACAAATCTTTGCCCCTTGCACAAAGTTTATACACTTTCCCCTCCCAGCACAAATTTCCCCCTTCAGAAAATGTTCCCTTCCTAGCACAAATACTCCCCAATCATCCTTACTAGCATAAACCCACCCCCCCCCCCACCACAAGAACCCCCCCCCACCATATCACCTCTTCTAGTAAAAAAACAAACAAATCCCCCCTACTACCTGCTAGCACAAACACTCTTCTTCCTTTCCAACACAAATCCCCCTAAATCACCACTCCCTGCACTTACACCCAAATTTCCCCTCCTAGAACAATTCTTACCCCCTGCCACTTGCCAAATTCCCCCTCCCAACACAAATTTCCACCCCTAATCTCCTCACAGAGTCCTCCCACCTCACATGATGCCACAGTGCCCAGGGCAGCCTCCCTTTCTGCCCACCCTTTGTCCGGGCCCTGGTTCCACTGTTCAAACACCAAAAACGCATCAAAGACTGAGCAGTGTGAGAGGACCCTTAAAGTAGAAGTCCACCCTAATACTAAAATCCCTTCATCTACAGACATCCAAGATCTAACACTAACCTATCTAGCCCTGTAAAGAAGAAATCAGTATACATACTTTTTCTGAAGCCGAGCTGACCTGATCCCACGCTGAGCTGTCAGCCGCGGCTTCGCTGTGGAGGTGGGTGCAGAGGACACAGCCAACAACAGAAGCCCCATAGTAAGTCTAAAGCCCCATACACACGGTCGGACTTCCATCGGACTTTTCCCTGGATTTTTGTCCGAACGGAGTTGGCCGGGCACACCCATAGCAAACACACCACAGGACTTTTCTGCAAACTTTCCCAAAACTTTTTGCAACATCACGTGGTTTTTCTGCTCTTTTCTGCTCTTTACCGCCACCCTTTGGTCAACTTCTGCTATTGTTGGTTGATTTTAACATTAGTTGTTTTGTCCATCGAACAAAAGTCCTATGGTTTTCTGTACACACGGTAGGACTTTGCTCCATCGGACTTTTGTTGGGCAAAAGTTTGTCCGTTTGCAAACCCAACTTTTGTCCGATGAAAACACACACAAAAAAAAAAAAAAGTTTGTCCGATGGAGCGTACACACGGTCGGATTGTTGGTCCAACTTGCTCAAAATGAAGTTTGTTGGCCAAAAGTCCGACCGTGTGTATGGGGCTTAAGGGTGACGTCACTCCCCATTCATTTCACAGCCGTTGTCGGCTATGTCCTCTGCAGAGCTTCCGGATCGGAACGGCTTTAAAAAAGGTATGTATACTGATTTCTTCTTTGCATGGCTAGATAGGTTAGTGTTAGATCGTGGAAGTCTGTAGTTGCAGGGATTTTAGTGTTAGGGTGGACTTACACTTTAAAACAGTTGGACATTAGAACCATTTTAAAGTAGAACTATAGGCAAAACTTTTTTTTTTGGGATAGAGTAATAGAAGGTAATAACGTCTGTGTCCCATTGCGGAAATTTCCCTTCACTTCCTGTCCCAAAGCAAAACAGTAAGTGAGAGAAAATCCCTGCAAATTAAGAGAAATCCTTGGGGGCCCCCAGGTCACCAGAACTAGTGTCCCCATTGGAAGATTTCCCCATACTTTCACTTTCAATAATAAACTGGACAAATAGAGAGGGTGAATCTCCATAAAGGTGGCACAGACAGCAATAAAAATTGACAGGTGTTCTAATCCCTCTCCACTCTATCCAAAAAGAAAAAAAAATGAAAAAATTGCCTTTAGTTATAGTTTAAGCATTAGGACAGGTGTGAGGACTGATTCTGAAATTAGTTGTAGCACTCACCCCCCTCTCTGAGATCGGGCTGCTGGTTTTGTTTCAGGTCTGCAGCAATTACCTCTCTAGAGTGGATTCCTTCTCTCCGTTGTCTAGGTTAAAATCTCTTAAAATAAGGCCAATGTCCACACAGAAGTAAAACCTAATCAGCAAGGTTTTTTCTTTTGTTCTTTAAGTCAACTTGAAGAGAGAGAGAGTAGGAAGTTGAAAGAAGTAGGGGAAGGTTCAGGCACGCAACACTTAAAGTTCAGTATCTATTTTCGTCAAGCCTGAGTGGGTATTGCTCACCCGGATAGTCCCTATGAGAGTGGTCCTAGCAGCCGGGATGAAGCACGGATATCAGAGACGATGAATCCCTCTTTAGGCGAGTTCCAGGCCTCTTCTCGAGACAGCAGTACCGTCGCTAGTCTCCTGGGACTGATCCTCCCCTGGACTCCTTTCCTCAAGATGGGCCCCCTACAAGCGGGCAGCCTGGGATCCCTCTCTGAAGCGCAGGCCCTTTTCCAACGGAGCTGGGCCTACAATGCAGCAACAAGACCTTGGGCTGAAGGTGCCCAAGGCCTAAACACACTTGCGCACCTCGTGCCATGCGGGCCACGAGGCACACTCACTGGACCAGAGGTCCCCCCTTGCGCTTTTGGGGTCCCCATGGAATCGCCTCACGCCAAATGGCATCTGCCCCTTATGTACCCTCTCCCAGCATGCACAGAGGGTAGACCACGCCCACTGCACGGCTGACGAGAGAGGACACTCAAGGTGCTGTGATACCCCCCAGTAGTTTAACCTATGCCGGCGGTGACAGTGCCACCTACAGGCAACGAAGAAAACTACTGCCAGGCAGTATCACACCCAGAGCAGAGCAATATTGAATCATTAGTTGGTCTGAGACCAACTACCGGCTCAGACTACCCCTAAATTTCCACATAGCGCCCCCAAATATTGGGTGGCGCTACACACACCCCCTCCTAGAAGAGACACTGCCCCCAGTGGCTAGGGAAATCAAAAACCCTTCAGTCCTGAAGGCTGTTGAGTTACCTAACAAACTACAAAAATATTGAACAGGTGCCTGAACCAATATTTTTGGGAAGGGAGAAAGAAGAGAAGAAAAAAAACACACAGATAACATTACATCTCCAGATACTGACATTTCTTAAAATATACATTCCACCCATCACTAACTATCTATCCCACCCCATTCTCCAGTGGTGTTGATAGTTGCTCCAATACCTGCAAGAAATCACAAACATGCATAGAAAATTTATAACATCCTATCACTAATATCTATACAAATTTAGAAGTGAACTGCCTCCCCTGGAGGAAGCAATTTCCTTCCATAAAGATTTGTTATGCTAAGCCTAGCATAAAATAAAGAGAAGAAATTCTAATCCTAAGTAATGCAGTTTTTTTTTATTTTCTCTCTGCAGACCACTGCCACCTAGTGTTTGCAGAGCCTCAACATTCCATAGTAGCTGCACATGGGACTGCAACGCAACACACTGAACATCCCACATCTTGACCACGGCGTCCCTACACCACAACTTACTGATTATCTACCCCAAAGTTCAATTTAGAGGAAACTGTCTTTTGTTTGGAGCAGGAGGAAGAGAAAAAAAAACAACAAGCTCTCCATTTTTTTTTTTTCCTCTGAGTAGACATCCCCTTTTCAGCGGGGCCAAGTCATTCTGATCCAGGGCACGGTTTATCCGGGCAAAGACAGGATATGGAGCAAAACAAGTTCCTGTCTGAGTGTCTCAGAGATAAAAGCTTGGATCTGGAAGGGTAATTGACTTCCATTGCTTGTCCAGAGTCTCTATAGAATAAACTACATCCTCTTTCCCTGGACAACAGATCACAACGCGATCGGCGTGAATATGCCGACCATAGTTCCAGTCCCGACGGCAACACTTGAAGAGGTTGGTCATGACAGCTGAGCGGGCAAAGTACCTGTATGGCTTGGGCACCTCGAGGTAGTTCCATATGGCTTCTGCGTACCACCTTTCACGATAGGCCTCTATTTCAAACAGCAGTTCTTTGGGTACATAGGGGTACTCCAAGCCATATTCGCTAGCCACTCTCCTATGAAGAATTTGCTGTAAGCGAGCAAGCTTAGGGAGAGTTGCACAATCCCCTGCTCCGGGCAACACAATAACATCTGGTGACCTTTGGACTGAAACCGTATCAGGCCCGTTATTGGTTTTCCACTTGGGGCAGATACAGCTTTCTCCTTTATGGCAGGGGCCTCCACGCGGGGTGCAGTGCTCCCCAAACTCATAGGCGATCCCTCTCTAAGGCTGCGGGCCGGGGCAACAGTCTTTACATTGTCCCATCCCTTCTTGAAAAAGATCTCATCTATTTCAGCATCATCCCCCACATCAGACGATGAGTCTAGGTCTGAGGTGTCATACTCCTCAGCAGGCAAGTAATTTCGGGTATTCAAAGTTTTCCCAGCCTCCTTACCGTCCGTCACCTGTCGTGGACTTCTCAGACATCCTCCTCTCTCTCAAGGTCCATTTCTGGTAGGCGCTGGGGCAGGCTTCGACTGCAGCCGTAGGAGGCCTTGACATATCCCACCTTTCTTTTTGCTGGCGGGATATGAACTTCTGTAGTGGCAGAGGCAGCTTCCGCTGTGGTGTCCGCCAATAGCTCCACAGTCTCAGGGGCATCCTTCCCAGAGACACTCGCAGTAGGAGAGGCAATGTGCGTGGGCTCAGCTGCAGGAGTGTAGGCGTCCTCCTCCGAAGCAATTCACCCGGTAGACCTGGGGTGATTCGTGGGTGGTCCACCTCAAAGAGGAACTCTCCACAAGCCGAACATCTTCCAAATGGGCGCAGCTGCACAGCCAGTCCATGGCAATTGGGACAGAGCATGCCCAGGGCCTCCGCATCTCGGCAGGTGTACAAAGCGAAGCGGCCCCGGGCTTTGAGCCGGATCCCCGTATCCGTGAGTGGGGCTGTGAGTGGGGCAATGTCCATGGTAGTAGGCATCGAGAACATCCGGGGTCCCGATAAATCTGAGGTACATGGGAATGCAGACATGTTGCTCACTCGATCCAACTCTCTCTGTCTCTTGGCGCCAATACACCCACGTGTAACTCGTGGTTGGTGGGAACGCCTCCCCTTTTTCTCTTCCTGCACGTAGCTCGCAGGCTTTTCTTTTTCTGGACACGCCCACGAACTACGCAGTTGGAAAATCCACAGTTCTGTGCCCCTTAACCTCTTTTTCTCGCTCAAAGTTCAATAACACAGTCCAACTCCTCCAATGGCCGACTTTCCAATCCACATAGAAAATAATCCACTCGTGCAAGAGGTAGCCACAAATCCCAGACTCGAGCCCCCACGTGTAGCACTTACCCCCCCCCCCCTCTCTGAGATCGGGCTGCTGGTTTTGTTTCGGGTCTGCAGCAATTACCTCTCTAGAGTGGATTCCTTCTCTCCGTTGTCTAGGTTAAAATCTCTTAAAATAAGGCCAATGTCCACACAGGAGTAAAACCTAATCAGCAAGGTTTTATTCTTTTGTTCTGTAAGTCAACTTGAAGAGAGAGAGAGTAGGAAGTTGAAAGAAGTAGGGGAAGGTTCAGGCACGCAACACTTAAAGTTCAGTATCTATTTTCGTCACCACTCAAGCCTGATTGGGTATTGCTCACCCGGATAGTCTCTATGAGAGCGGTCCTAGCAGCCGGGATGAAGCACGGATATCAGAGATGATGAATCCCTCTTTAGGCGAGTTCCAGGCCTCTTCCCGAGACAGCAATACCGTTTCTAGTCTCCTGGGACTGATCCTCCCCTGAACTCCTTTCCTCAAGATGGGCCCCCTACAAGCGGGCAGCCTGGGATCCCTCTCTGAAGCACAGGCCCTTGCCAACGGAGCTGGGCCTACAATGCAGCAACAAGACCCCGGACTGAAGGTGCCCAAGGCCTAAACACACTCGTGCACCTCGTGCCATGCGGGCCACGAGGCACACTTACTGGACCAGAGGTCCACTCTTGCGCCTTGGGGTCCCCCTGGAATCGCCTCATGCCAAATGGTGTCTGCCCCTTATGTACCATCT
Source organism: Rana muscosa (assembly GCA_029206835.1). NCBI lineage: Eukaryota > Metazoa > Chordata > Amphibia > Anura > Ranidae > Rana > Rana muscosa. The sequence continues at coordinate 794,376,094 of CM055122.1, read as the reverse complement.
CCCAGCATGCACAGCGGGTAGACCACGCCCACTGCACGACTGCCGAGAGAGGACACCTAAGGTGCTGTGATACCCCCCGTAATTTAACCTATGCCGGCGGTGACAGTGCCACCTACAGGCAACGGAGAACACTACTGCCAGGCAGTATCACACCCAGAGCAGAGCAATATTGAATCATTGATTGGTCTGAGCCCAACTAACGGCTCAGACTACCCCTAAATTTCTGCATAGTGCCCCCAAATATGGGGGCGCTACATAGTCATAAATGATACATTGGCTGACAATAAAATGCTTCCGCTGTGGTGGTTTCTGTGTGGCCTGTTTTATCTTCGCTACAGCTAGGCTTTAACCTTAACTGTTCCATGCCGTGATCTCCGAGTAGAAACAGTAGGTGTAGAAATTATGTGTGTAACGTAGACGGTGCATTCTCTTTGTAGAAGACACTCTTGTTTCTGTTTTATTGTGCATGGCATCCTGGGCTTCCCCAGCAGTGCAGCCTTCTGTCTCTGCGATCTGTCGAATATCTATGGCACAGTGCCTGGGAAGTGGGAGTAGCGGTAGGAGGATATAAGAGATCGATGTGTCATTCCTCCACTCTGGCTTCTGTTCTCTGGCACATTTTTTTTCTATGTGGGGTTGTGGTCTCTGTTTTTCAGCCATGGCAGGTTGACATGTCCCAAGATGGCATAGTGAGGAGATGTTTGTGACTCAGCAGTGACAGAACTCCCTGCCCACCACCAGTGCCATTTATAAAGAAAATGTTCACAAAACACAAGTGACATTTTCTTGCCTCATAGAGTGTGTTTTTCAAATAGAATGTCTTTGTTTATGTATGTGTAATCGCCCCACATTGATATCACATAGAAAACGGGGCCAAGTAAATGCTCTGGGAATTGCTACATGGTTTGGTATTAGTATAATTTTTCTTTAACCATCTCACTACCAGCATGTTTCTTCATTTCCAAAAATGAGGCAGACAATTCGATCATATTGGGGTGTCTTCTTTCCAAAAAGGGTTGTGTTTGGGGATGTTTGTACTGTTCTAGCATTGTTATCTTAATGGAAAGTAAGGGAAATAGTTTTTCAAATGTCTTTTTTTCTTTATACAGTAAAAAAATAAACAATCCAATGATTATTAAACACCACCAAAGAAAATCCCAAATCTGTCTAAAAAAAAGTTAATTTGGGTACAATATTGCAAACCCCAAAAATTGTCAGTTAAACTATCACATTGCTGAAAACTGAAAAACAACCTGGTAAGTAAGGGTTCTGGGGTGGTTAAATTGTATCTCTAGCTAGAATTTTTTTTAGTTCTAAAAAAAGGTTAGACCAAGGGTCTCCAAACTTTCTAAACAAAGGGCCAGTTTACAAAAATTAAAAAGTTTTTGCTAGAGATACATTTTAACTCGCTTAGATATTGTAGGATTAAGCCTCGTACACACGACCGAGTTTCTCATCAAAAAACGACAAGAAAACTGCAGAGAGAGCTTTCTTGCCGAGAAAACCATTCGTGTGTATGGTTTCTCGTCGAGAAAACTGCCGGGAATCTCAACGAGAAAAATAGAGAACCTGCTCTCTATTTTCTCGTCAGGATTCTCGTTTTTCCCGCCGGGTTTCTCGACGGCCTGTTTTGCAACCAGAAAACCGGCCGTGTGTATGCTTTTCCGAGTCTTAAAAAAATCGCGCATGCTCAGAATCAAGTATGAGACAGGAGCGCTTCTTCTGGTAAAACAAGCCTTCGTAAATGAGATAGCACATTCGTCACGCTGTAACGAACTGAAAGCACGAAGACTGAAAAGCGCGAATCGTCTCTTTCCAAACTTTTACTTCACACGCGGTAACACGAGATCAGCAAAAGTAGCCCAAGGGGTGGCGCCATTGAAATCGAACTTGCCCTTTATACTGCCGTTGTTCGTGCTGTACGTGACCACGCAGAACAACGATGAGATTTGGAATTGACAGTGTGTATGCAAGGAAAGCTTGACAAGAATCTCGTCGAGAAAATCAACAGGTTTTTTACGACGAGAAACTCGGTGGTGTGTACGAGGCTTCAGAGTCAGGTGTATGTTTAACAAATTATACCAAGCAAGGGCTAATGATCATTAATTTTATATGTAGGTTGAAACACAGTCATTAACTAAAGGACAGCTGTGTAGGAGGCTTAAAACTCTAAACTGCTGCTAAGGTGAGGTTGTGGAAGACAGTTTCATGTCACACACCATGGCAAGACTGAGCACAGCAACAATACACAAGGTAATTATACTGCATCAGCAAGGTCTCTCCCAGGCAAAGATTTCAAAGCAGATTGGGGTTTCAAGATGTGCTGTTCAAGCTCTTTTGAAGAAGCACAACATTGAGGACTGTAGACGCAATGGTTGGCCTTGGAAACTTAGTGCAGCAGATGAAAGACACATCATGCTTTCTTCCCTTCAATATTGGAAGATGCCCAACCGTGCCATCAGCACAGAACTGGCAGAAACCAGTGCATTCCAGGTACACTCATTTACTGTCTGGAGAAGTCTGGCCAGAAGTGTTTTCGTGGAAGAATTGTGGCCAAAAAGCCATACTTCTGATGTGGAAGCAAGGCTAAGTGACTCCACTATGCAAAAAGATATAGAAACTGGGGTGCAGAGAACTGGCAACAGGTGCTCTGGACTGATAAGTTCAAAATTAAAATATTTGGCTGTAGCAGGAGGCAGTTTGTTCATGAAGGGCAGGAGAGCAGTACAATAATGAGTGTCTGCAGGCAACAGTGAAGCATGGTGGAGGTTCCTTGCAAGTCGGGGGCTGCATTTCTGCAAATGGAATTAGAGATTTGGTCAGGATCAATGGTGTCCTCACTGCAGAAAAATATAGGCAGATACTTATTCATCATGTCATACCATCAGGGAGGCGTGTGATTAGTGTCAAATTTATTCTGCAGCAGGACAATGACCCCAAACATACATCCAATGTTATTAAACCACTTGCTAACCGGGCACTTAAACCCCCTTCGTACCCAGACCAATTTTCAGCTTTCAGCGCTGACGCACTTTGAATGACAATTGCGCGGTCATACAATGCTGTACCCAAATTATATTTTTATCATTTTTTTCCCACAAATAGAGCTTTCTTTTGGTGGTATTTGATCACCTCTGCGGTTTTTATTTTTTGCGCTATAAACAAAAAAAGACAGAAAATTTTGAAAAAAACTATATTTTTTTACTTTTTGCTATAATAATATCCCATTTTTTTTAAACAATTTTTTTCTCAGTTTAGGCCGATACATATTCTTCTACATATTTTTGGTATAAAAATTTGCAATAAGCGTATAGTGATTGGTTTGCGCAAAAGTTATAGCGCCTACAAAATAGGGGATAGATTTATGACATTTTTATTATATGTAGCGGGTGTCGTTTTACCCGCAGGACTACATTTCCCGAGATGCTTTGCGGCACCCAGGGTGCCATTCCTCGCGCAAGGACTGCTGGGGTGGACTTTAAAAGGGAAGGGCGGGGCTCTCTCTTTCTCTTGGAACGCCGCCCTCCTTGCAAGAGGATCTCCTGCAATCACCTGCTGCGTGCGCTAGGCCTCAGGCCTGGGTCTCGCGTTCCTGTTCCAGAGGGCTTCCATTCCGCTGGGGAGTCTGCAGAGCATCCGATCCACCTGAGGTGCCATCTTCTTCTGAAGGATCAAAGACTCAGTGCATCGCAGACCACTGTGACGCCATTCACAGTAGCGGAGGAACCGGACAGGAGTCGGTCCGGTTTGGGTGAGAGAGCGCCTGCTCGGAACCTTAAAACCATAACTTTACCTAGGCCTTCTATTGAACATAGTTATACTTCGGAGAGACTGTTGTCCTGAACTGAGTTTGCCAGTCTCTCCAGTTTTCCAAGCCAGCGGTTATTCACCAAACCTCCCCCCCCCCCTTGTTGGATTACAATTTGTTTCTCTATGTGCACCACCGACAGTTGCTAGCGAAGATTCCTCACCAAACTATACCCACAGTTATAGTCAGGCCTGACTGGGTAGTTAGGACATTGCTGGGCGCCATTTCTTTGCTCACGAGGGAGGATAGCTGCAGCGGGGTTAATATCGTTCTATTGCCTAATTGAATGTCAGATGCATATAATGTATACACTTTTATTGCAGGGATCTGCATAAGATATTACACTCAAATTACTCTTTTATATTGTTGCTTACAGTAAACCGTTATAGTTAAGTAACTTGATTGTGAGTGTCCATTATTGTGCTGGTATACAAAGGGGGTTGTACTGTGTAATATATATGTATAGAGATAGTAGTGGTATAACTGTACTTTCCCTCTTTTCTAACTGTGTCACGAGAGAAGTCAGAGCCGAGTGCGAGGGGTTGGTAGCAGTGCATTACAGGGGCCCAAACAAACAAGCAGCCCTTTTAAGCTGAGGGTATCGCTATACATGGGGGCTCGGTCCGGGACCCGTGTATATTGCACGCTGCGATCAAGGCGGCCTGAGATACCAGCATGGACTCACAGGCAGTAATAGAATGGTGCGCAGAGGAGGGAGTGGATCCACTCTGGGCAGTAGCTATTGAGCTCCCGGGAGAGAAGCAATGGATAATGTTAATATCTCCAAAATGGAAAGCATGGCCGGTAGATGTGAAGTCAAATGCCTCGGGGACATATGCGCTAATAGAGTGGACAAGAGGAGTCCCAGAGGAGTTCAAAGGGCAAAGTATAAAAGACATAAATGACAGAACGTATCGCTTAGTGCATACTGGGGCTGTGAAGAAAGAGTCCCCAAGGACCTCCCCACAGTTATCTCCGTCACTCTTCTCTAAAATGGGGGGCAGTGGCGAAGTGAAAGCACCAAAGTCACCCCTAACCGCTATAGGTCCTGAACTGTTGACTGCTTTGGGGGATTTTGTTGTTAAATGCCAAAAAAACAACACAGTGAACGTGGAAGCCACTGAGTTTGTTCCGTCTAGTCCTCTGGTTGAAGAGTGGGAAGATGCCACATGGTCACCTTCTGCTGATCATCAAGATTACTCCATTACTCCTCACATCTGCCTACACCTGACTTGGATGTACCAGAAGTACAGGAGCCCAGTGTGCCCACTTTAGAGGAAGATGAAGTGAGGGATGTAACCGTCACCCCAAGAGAACAAAGGGCCAAAAGAGTTATTCGTCCTCCTCGGAAGTTAACCTACACCCAGATGGGGAAAAGTTCTGAGGATACAGTAACCACTGCTAGAAGGACTTTGCCAACACTTGATCCTTCTGCTGTGCATTTGGTGGAAGGCAACCCCAGCTCTCTCTCTGGCACAGTTAGCAGTTAGACAGGTCAACCCCTTGGATGTAACCAGTGGGCAGGACAAACTCCCTTCTCCATTCTGGTGGGAGTTTCCTCTGACAACTTCTTTAGCTCCCCTTAATGAGTTTGTGTTTTCCTACTGTTGATACTGTCTTTGAAGGACCAAAGATTTCAAGTGGGGGGAGTGTGTAGCGGGGTGTCGTTTTACCCGCAGGACTACATTTCCCGGGATGCTTTGCGGCACCCAGGGTGCCATTCCCCGCGCAAGGACTGCTGGGGTGGACTTTAAAAGGGAAGGGCGGGGCTCGCTCTTTCTCTTGGAACGCCGCCCTCCTTGCAAGAGGATCCCCTGCAATCACCTGCTGCGCACGCTAGGCCTCAGGCCTGGGTCTCGCGTTCCTGTTCCAGAGGGCTTCCATTCTGCTGGGGAGTCTGTAGAGCATCCTATCCACCTGAGGTGCCATCTTCTTCTGAAGGACCAAAGACTCACTGCATCGCGGACCACTGTGACGCAATTCACAGTAGCGGAGGAACCGGACAGGAGTCGGTCCAGTTTGGGTGAGAGAGCGCCTGCTCGGAACCTTAAAACAATAACTTTACCTAGGCCTTCTATTGAACATAGTTATACTTCGGAGAGACTGTTGTCCTGAACTGAGTTTGCCAGTCTCTGCAGTTTGCCAAGTCAGCGGTTATTCACCAAACCTTCCCCCCCCCCCTGTTGGATTACAATTTGTTTCTCTATGTGCACCACCGACAGTTGCTAGCGAAGATTCCTCACCAAACTATACCCACAGTTATAGTCAGGCATGACTGGGTAGTTAGGACATTGCTGGGCGCCATTTCTTTGCTCACAAGGGAGGATAGCTGCAGCGGGGCTAATATCGTGCTATTGTCTAATTGAATGTTAGATGCATATAATGTATACACCTTTATTGTAGGGATCTGCATAAGATATTACACTCAAATTACTCTTTTATATTGTTGCTTACAGTAAACCGTTATAGTTAAGTAACTTGATTGTGAGTGTCCATTATTGTGCTGGTATACAAAGGGGGTTGTACTGTGTAATATATATGTATAGAGATAGTACAGTTATACCACTACTTTCCCTCTTTTCTAACTGTGTCACGAGAGAAGTCAGAGCCGATTGCCAGGGGTTGGCAGCAGTGCATTACAGGGGCCCAAACAAACAAGCAGCCCTCTTAAGCTGAGGGTATCTCTCTCTCTCTCTCTCTCTCTCTATATATATATATATATATATATATATATATATATATATATATATATATATATTTACTAGTAATGGCGGTTATCTGCGATTTTTATCAGGCCTGCAATATTGCGGCGGACATATCGGACACTTTTGACACTATTTTGGGACCATTCACATTTATACAGCGAACAGTGCTATAAAAATGCATTGATTACTGTATAAATGTATAAATGTGACTGGCAGGGAAGGGGTTAACACTAGGGGGCGATCAAGGGGTTAAATATGTTCCCTGTGAGTGATTCTAACTGTGTGGGGGAGGGGACTGACTGGGGGAGGTGACCGATCGGTGTCCCTATGTACAAGGGACACAGCATCGGTCTCCTCTCTCCCTGACAGGACGTGGATCTCTGTGTTTACACACAGAGATCCACGTCCTGCCTCTGTAACAGCCGATCGCGTGTACCTGGCGGACATCGCGGCCGCCAGGCACGAGCATCGGCAACACGTGACACGGCGGCACGCATGGGGAGTGAACAAGGCAGGACGTCCACTCAGCACTTGAGAGCCGCGCTGTAGATGTCTTTCGTCTATAGCGCGGGTCTCAATTGGTTAAGGACTATCTAAAATGTAAAGAAGAACAAGGGGTCCTGGAATTGATCCATGATCTCAATACCTGATCTCAACACCATCGAGTCTGTCTGGAATTACATGAAGATACAGAAGGATTTGAGGCAGCCTGCATCCACAGAAGATCTATGCTTTGTTCTCCAAGATATTTGGAACAACCTACCTGCCGAGTTCCTTCAAAAACTGTGTGCAAGTGTACCTAGAAGAACTGATGCTGTTTTGAAGGCAAAGGGTGGTCACGCCAAATATTGATTTGATGTGGATTTCTCCATTTTGTTAATTGATAAAATTACTATTAATACTTCTATTTATGAAAGCATTCATAATTTATAGCATTTGCTCACACCTGCCCAAACTTTTGCACAGTAGTGTATATTGAGGAAAATGTGGGGATATTTTTTAATTTTGTGTGTACAATTATTCTTAAGGTGCAATTTTATACATGAATTTGGAGCACATGTAGTTGACCCTTATAACCCCCCCCCCCCCCCCATTAATAAGACATCCTCAGCTATGCATAAATGGATTTAAAGGCATAAGGTAGAGACTAGTGATGAGCCGAACACCCCCGGGTTCGGTTCGCACCAGAACCCGCGAACGGACCGAAAGTTCGCACGAACATTAGAACCCTATTAAATACAATGGATGCGAACGTTCGGATTCTAAAGTGCTAATTATAACGACTATTATCCATGTTATTGTCCGAAACAGAGTTTGGGAACCCGGGTTCTGCACCAGGGGACATGTATCAATGCAAAAAGAAGTTTTAAATACAGACGTTTTCCGGGAGCAATCATTTTATTGATGCATAAAGTGAAAAAAAAAAAGTCAAATATTCCTTTAAATATTGTACCTGGGGGGTGTCTAAAGTATGCCTGTGAAGTGCCACGTGTTTCCCGTGTTTAGAACTGTCCCTGCACAAAATAAAATTTCTAAAGGAAAAAAAGCCATTTAAAAGTGCTTGCGGCTTTAATGCAATGTCTGGTCCCGGTAATATGGATGAAAATCTTTAGGAAAAATGGCATAGCTACCCCATCAACCCCCCCCCCCCTACCCCAGCCCATTACCAGCCCCTTTGGGTCTTGTATGGATATTAAGGGGAACCCCGCACACAAAATAAAAAAGGCCCTATATACTCTGAACAGCCGTATACAGGCAGTGCATACAAGACAGGGACTGTAGGTTTGTTCTTATGTAGAATCTGTTTGTAATTTTGAACAGCTGCATTGTTTAAGTGTAGCTCCATGCCAAATTCCTTTTTTTTAGCTTTTTGTAAAACATAGGTAAGGGTTATCACCCCTGTCACATTTTTTTTGCTGTCTGTGCCCCTGTTCAGAACATTTCACCTCACTTTGCGTCCCAATGACAACTGTTTTTGAAATGTGGTGTTTTTATTGAAACAAGGATTGGTGATAAAGCATCAGTAGAGAGGAGACACCTTTCTCCCATATTAATTCTTACAGGAGAGAATTTTCCTTCCAAGGGGTAGATTTCCTCTCACTTCCTGTTGTCTTCTTCCGTTTGCAAGTAGTAGTAGTTTGTAAGTTGGATGTTTGAAAGTAGGGACCTGCCGTATATACTCTGCAGAAATTGGCCCCTTAGGTGTTGGTGTTGGCACAACACTGTAAGCCCTCACAGTTACTCTTGGTGGGTGCTGGAACGCCCTGCTGTCAACTATTATATCAGGAATTGTAATAACATATAATTGTTGATCAGTGGTAGTAAAAATTGGGCCTTTGATGGTGGTGCTGGTGCCAGAACACTGTAAGGCCTGACAGTTACTCTTGGTGGGCGCAGCAATGGGCCCTGCTGTGAATTATTCGATCAATAATTATAATTGCATGCCCCTGTTGAATAGGGGCTGAAAAATTGGGCCTTTGGTGGTGGTGGTGGTGGTGGTGGTGATGGTGGTGCTGGTGCCACAACACTGTAAGGCCTGACAGTTACTCTTGGTGGGCGCAGCAATGGGCCCTGCTGTGAATTATTCGATCAATAATTATAATTGCATGCCCCTGTTGAACAGGGGCTGAAAAATTGGGCCTTTGGTGGTGGTGGTGGTGGTGATGGTGGTGCTGGTGCCACAACACTGTAAGGCCTGACAGTTACTCTTGGTGGGTGCAGCAATGGGCCCTGCTGTGAATTATTCGATCAATAATTATAATTGCATGCCCCTGTTGAACAGGGGCTGAAAAATTGGGCCTTTGGTGGTGGTGGTGGTGGTGATGGTGGTGCTGGTGCCACAACACTGTAAGGCCTGACAGTTACTCTTGGTGGGCGCAGCAATGGGCCCTGCTGTGAATTATTAGATCAATACTTATAATTGCATGCCCCTGTTGAACAGGGGCTTAAAAATTGGGCCTTAGGCACTGGTGGCACAACACTGCAACCCCTCACAGATACTGTACTTGGAGCACAGCAATGAGGCCTGTTGCAAAGTATTGCATCAAAAATTTTAATTACACGCCCCTTTTAAACAGGGGCTGAAAAATTGGGCCTTAGCCACTGGTGGCGTCACCCATAAACCAAAATGATCTTCCAAGCTATCATCATTAATCGTATCATTGAGGAGGAGGAGGAGGATAGCCAGTCAACATAACAGCACAGGCACTCAGCATCAGCATCAGTCTTGAAGGGATGTGACATTTTAAAATCAATTAGTCTGTTATATCAGCATCAGGTGTGTGGTAGCTGGTGGTGATCCAAGACTGGTTCATCTTGATGAAAGTCAGTCGATCAACCGAGTCGGTGGACAGGCGCACCCTGTGATCCGTGACAAATCCTCCAGCAGCACTGAATGTGCGTTCTGAAAGAACGCTGGATGCAGGACAGGCCAGTAGCTCAATTGCATACTGTGCAAGCTCTGGCCAGTGATCCATCCTCAAGACCCAGTAAGCCAGAGGATTTTCGGTGGGGAAGGTGTCCAAGTCTGACCTTGCCCCTAGGTATTCCTGGACCATGTATATCAGACGCTGGCGATGGTTGCTGGAACCGATCATACTTTGGGGCTGCGGACTAAAGAATTGTCTGAACGCATCGGTCAGACGGCCACCTTCCCCACCGCTCCTTCTTTGACTGCCCGAAGCCTCAACAACTCGTTGTCCAGGACCAGGAGTTTGTAACCTCCCAGTCTCTGGGAACGCGTTGCACAGACCTTTCTGCAAGGCCTCCCGGAGTTGTCTCATCCTCTGCTCCCTCTGCGACGGTAAGATAAGGTCCGCAACCTTACCCTTGTACCGTGGATCAAGGAGAGTGGCCAGCCAGTAATGGTCCCTCTCCTTGATCCGAAGAATACGAGGATCCTTCCGCAGACTTTGCAGGATCAGGGAGGCCATGCAACGTAGGTTAGCTGAGGCATTCAGTCCGGAGTCCTCTGGGTCACTAAGGACGACATGATCCGCAGCCACCTCCTCCCAGCCACGTACAAGTCCACTGGTTTCTTGGGACTGTAAATCATCCCTAAAAGACTGCTGCTGATGATGCTGAGTGCCAGCCTCCACCTCCATGCTGACACAATCCTCCTCCTCCTCCTCCTCCTCTTCCTGTGCGATGGGTGGGACAGAAGGAACACTGTCTGGGTAAAGGGGGCCTTGAGAGGCAAGGAAGTCCTCCTCTTCCTGCCTCTGTTCTGCCTCAAGTGCCCTGTCCATTATTCCACGCAGCGTGTGCTCCAACAGGTGGACAAGAGGTACAGTGTCACTGATGCATGCACTGTCACTGCTCACCATCCTCGTGGCCTCCTCAAATGGTGCCAGGACAGTGCATGCATCCCTGATCATGCCCCACTGGCGTGGTGAAAAAAACCCGAGCTCCCCTGACCCTGTCCTGGTGCCGTAGTCGCACAGGTACTCATTGATGGCCCTCTGCTGCGTGTGCAGCCGCTGCAGCATGGCCAACGTTGAGTTCCACCTGGTGGGCATGTCAATATAAGGCGGTTCTTGGGCAGGTTCAACTCCTTTTGCAGCTCAGCCAGGCGAGCACTGGCATTATAAGATCTGCGGAAATGCACACAGACTTTCCTGGCCTGCCTCAGGACATCCTGTAAGCCCGGGTACCTGCCCAAGAACCGCTGCACCACCAGGTTAAGGACGTGAGCCATACAGGGCACATGGGTCAGTTGTCCCTGTCGGAGGGCGGAGAGGAGGTTGGTGCCATTGTCGCAAAACACCATTCCTGGCTTAAGCTGGCGTGGCGTCAACCACCTCTCGGCCTGCCCCTGCAGAGCAGACAGGACCTCTGCCCCAGTGTGGCTTCTGTCCCCCAAACACACCAGCGCAAGCACGGCATGGCATCTTTTTGCCTGCGTACTTGCGTAGCCCCTTGAACGCCTACGGAGCACCGCTGGTTCCGAGGACAAACCACAGGAAGAGGCCATGGAGGAAGAAGAAGAGGAGGGGGTGGAGGAGAGAGGTGTGTCACAACCAGTAGTAGCATTTTGGAGGCGTGGCGGTGGAACAACCTCCAACACTACTGCAGCTTGTCCTGCATCCTTCCCAGCTGCCAAAAGAGTGACCCAATGGGCCGTGAAAGAAAGGTAACGTCCCTGTGTATGCCTGCTGGACCATGAGTCAGCGGTAATATGCACCTTACCGCTGACCGCCCTGTCCAGTGAGGCCAAGACATTGCCTTTCACATGCCTGTAGAGAGCCGGAATCGCCTTCCGTGCGAAAAAGAGGCGTTTGGGAACCTGCCACTGAGGAACGGCACATTGCACAAACTCACGGAAGGGGGCCGAGTCTACCAACTGAAAAGGCAGCAGTTGAAGCGCTAGCAATTTAGCCAAGCTAGCATTCAACCGCTGGGCATGTGGATGGCTGGGAGTGAACTTCTTTCGACGGTCCAGCAGCTGGGGCAGGGAAATTTGCCTGCTAGAATCGGACATTGGTGTACTGCTAGCAGAGTGCCCGCAAGTACTTGCCTGTGACACACCTAATTCTACACCTTCATTCCTCTCAGAGCAGGTTTCAGAGAGGAGTGAAGGTATAGTGGGGTTGGAGATCCCAGCTGATGCGGTGCAAGAAGAGGTCAGCTTTGTTCTTTGGTGTGGGTCTTTAAGGTAGGCTTGCCAACGAGCTGCATGGCAGGTCAACATATGTCTGATCAAGCATGTGGTGCCCAAGCGGCTGATGTTTTGGCCACGCGATATACGCTTGAGACATATGTTGCAAACAGCAGCTGTGCGATCTGATGCACTCGCCTCAAAAAAGGCCCACACCAAAGAACTTTTTGAATGACGGGCAGAGGCAGCGCCCTGCACAGGCGGAGCTCTGCGGTGTGATTCCGTCGGTGTGCTGCCCATACGCTGGCCACTCAAGGGCATCCTGCCTCGTTGGAGATGTGCCTCCTTCTCATCCTCCTCCTCCTCCTCCTCTCTCCTATTAGGCACCCACGTGGAGTCAGTGACCTCATCATCCCCTCCCTCCTCATCACTGGAGCCAATCTGGCAGTATGCTGCAGCTGCTGGAGCATGACTGCCAGATTGGTGTCCTTCTTGAGCATCCCCTCTCTCTGCTCTCACGCTGCTGCCTTCCTCTAGCTGGGTATCATCATCAGATCCTTCCAAACGCTGGGCATCCTCCTGGAGCATGTACCCAACACTGTGCTCAAACAGTTCGGGGGACTCCTCAGGAGGAGGACATGGTGGGTCTAGGGAAGGATTGACTAATGAAGATAATGATACCAGAGAAGAGGACGCTTTGGCAGCTGCTTTGCCAGTACCCTGAGCCTGGGTGAGAGAGGATGAGGAGGATGAGGTGGGCTTGGTCATCCACTCTACCAAGACTTCGGCATGATGTGGCTCAACATGTCCAGCTGCCGAAAAGAAGGACAAGCCCATGGCCATGTGCTGATGACAATGCACCGCGTCCACGACCAGCACTGTTGCCCCCAGACACAGAGCCTGCTTGCCCTCTTTTTTTGCCTCCTGACTGTCTGCCTCTCCTTGTTTGCCTTCCAGACATTTTAATGGATGGCCTGCAGGGAGATGGGAAAAAGAGCAATAAGGGCTACCTTCAGGTGTATACTGTGCAGGAGGCTTAGCAACAATGACACTGACACTGTCCCCTGCCTATCCTTCTCTGTCCCTAAACACAAGGATTGAAAATATGGAACAGCAAAATTGGTTTAGAACAGAATAGCACACTGACACTTTCCCTCACTGTCCTACTCTGTCCCTCCCTACAAACAAGTTTTAGCACAGAATAGCACACTGATAATTTGCACGAGTGTCCTTCTCTGTCCCTAAACTCAAGGATTTGAAATATGGAACAGCAAAATTGGTTTAGAACAGAATAGCACACTGTCAGTTTCACTCACTGTACCTCTCTGTCCCTAAACTCAAGGATTTGAAATATGGAACAGCAAAATTGATTTAGAACAGAATAGCACACTGTCAGTTTCACTCACTGTACCTCTCTGTCCCTAAACTCAAGGATTTGAAATATGGAACAGCAAAATTGGTTTAGAACAGAATAGCACACTGTCAGTTTCACTCACTGTACCTCTCTGTCCCTAAACTCAAGGATTTGAAATATGGAACAGCAAAATTGGTTTAGAACAGAATAGCACACTGTCAGTTTCACTCACTGTACCTCTCTGTCCCTAAACTCAAGGATTTGGAATATGGAACAGCAAAATTGGTTTAGAACAGAATAGCACACTGTCAGTTTCACTCACTGTACCTCTCTGTCCCTAAACTCAAGGATTTGAAATATGGAACAGCAAAATTGGTTTAGAACAGAATAGCACACTGTCAGTTTCACTCACTGTACCTCTCTGTCCCTAAACTCAAGGATTTGAAATATGGAACAGCAAAATTGGTTTAGAACAGAATAGCACACTGACACTTTTCCCTCACTGTCCTACTCTGTCCCTACAAACAAGATTTAGCACAGAATAGCAGACTGAAAATTGCCACGAGTGTCCTTCTCTGTCCCTAAACTCAAGGATTGAAAATATGGAACAGCAAAATTGGTTTAGAACAGAATAGCACACTGACACTTTCCCTTACTGTACCTCTCTGTCCCTACAAACAAGATTTAGCACAAAATAGCACACTGACACTTTCCCTCACTGTACCTCTCTATCCCTAAACTCAAGGATTGAAAATATGGTTCAGCAAGATTGGTTTAGAACAGAATAGCACACTGACACTTTCCCTCACTGTCCTACTCTGTCCCTCCCTACAAACAAGATTTAGCACAGAATAGCAGACTGAAAATTGCCACGAGTGTCCTTCTCTGTCCCTAAACTCAAGGATTGAAAATATGGTTCAGCAAGATTGGTTTAGAACAGAATAGCACACTGACACTTTCCCTCACTGTCCTACTCTGTCCCTCCCTACAAACAAGTTTTAGCACAGAATAGCACACTGATAATTTGCACGAGTGTCCTTCTCTGTCCCTAAACTCAAGGATTTGACATAAGGAACAGCAAAATTGGTTTAGAACAGAATAGCACACTGTCAGTTTCACTCACTGTACCTCTCTGTCCCTAAACTCAAGGATTTGAAATATGGAACAGCAAAATTGGTTTAGAACAGAATAGCACACTGTCAGTTTCACTCACTGTACCTCTCTGTCCCTAAACTCAAGGATTTGAAATATGGAACAGCAAAATTGGTTTAGAACAGAATAGCACACTGTCAGTTTCACTCACTGTCCTACTCTGTCCCTACAAACAAGATTTAGCACAAAATAGCACACTGACACTTTCCCTCACTGTACCTCTCTGTCCCTAAACTCAAGGATTGAAAATATGGTTCAGCAAAATTGGTTTAGAACAGAATAGCACACTGACACTTTCCCTCACTGTCCTACTCTGTCCCTCCCTACAAACAAGATTTAGCACAGAATAGCAGACTGAAAATTGCCACGAGTGTCCTTCTCTGTCCCTAAACTCAAGGATTGAAAATATGGAACAGCAAAATTGGTTTAGAACAGAATAGCACACTGACACTTTCCCTCACTGTCCTACTCTGTCCCTACAAACAAGATTTAGCACAGAATAGCAGACTGAAAATTGCCACGAGTGTCCTTCTCTGTCCCTAAACTCAAGGATTGAAAATATGGAACAACAAAATTGGTTTAGAACAGAATAGCACACTGACACTTTCCCTCACTGTACCTCTCTGTCCCTACAAACAAGATTTAGCACAAAATAGCACACTGACACTTTCCCTTACTGTACCTCTCTGTCCCTAAACTCAAGGATTGAAAATATGGTTCAGCAAGATTGGTTTAGAACAGAATAGCACACTGACACTTTCCCTCACTGTCCTACTCTGTCCCTCCCTACAAACAAGATTTAGCACAGAATAGCAGACTGAAAATTGCCAAGAGTGTCCTTCTCTGTCCCTAAACTCAAGGATTGAAAATATGGTTCAGCAAGATTGGTTTAGAACAGAATAGCACACTGACACTTTCCCTCACTGTACCTCTCTGTCCCTACAAACAAGATTTAGCACAAAATAGCACACTGACACTTTCCCTCACTGTACCTCTCTGTCCCTAAACTCAAGGATTGAAAATATGGTTCAGCAAGATTGGTTTAGAACAGAATAGCACACTGACACTTTCCCTCACTGTCCTACTCTGTCCCTCCCTACAAACAAGTTTTAGCACAGAATAGCACACTGATAATTTGCACGAGCATCCTTCTCTGTCCCTAAACTCAAGGATTTGAAATATGGAACAGCAAAATTGGTTTAGAACAGAATAGCACACTGTCAGTTTCACTCACTGTACCTCTCTGTCCCTAAGCTCAAGGATTTGAAATATGGAACAGCAAAATTGGTTTAGAACAGAATAGCACACTGTCAGTTTCACTCACTGTACCTCTCTGTCCCTAAACTCAAGGATTTGAAATATGGAACAGCAAAATTGGTTTAGAACAGAATAGCACACTGTCAGTTTCACTCACTGTCCTACTCTGTCCCTACAAACAAGATTTAGCACAAAATAGCACACTGACACTTTCCCTCACTGTACCTCTCTGTCCCTAAACTCAAGGATTGAAAATATGGTTCAGCAAAATTGGTTTAGAACAGAATAGCACACTGACACTTTCCCTCACTGTCCTACTCTGTCCCTCCCTACAAACAAGATTTAGCACAGAATAGCAGACTGAAAATTGCCACGAGTGTCCTTCTCTGTCCCTAAACTCAAGGATTGAAAATATGGAACAGCAAAATTGGCTTAGAACAGAATAGCACACTGACACTTTCCCTCACTGTCCTACTCTGTCCCTACAAACAAGATTTAGCACAGAATAGCAGACTGAAAATTGCCACGAGTGTCCTTCTCTGTCCCTAAACTCAAGGATTGAAAATATGGAACAGCAAAATTGGTTTAGAACAGAATAGCACACTGACACTTTCCCTCACTGTACCTCTCTTCCCTACAAACAAGATTTAGCACAAAATAGCACACTGACACTTTCCCTTACTGTACCTCTCTGTCCCTAAACTCAAGGATTGAAAATATGGTTCAGCAAGATTGGTTTAGAACAGAATAGCACACTGACACTTTCCCTCACTGTCCTACTCTGTCCCTCCCTACAAACAAGATTTAGCACAGAATAGCAGACTGAAAATTGCCAAGAGTGTCCTTCTCTGTCCCTAAACTCAAGGATTGAAAATATGGTTCAGCAAGATTGGTTTAGAACAGAATAGCACACTGACACTTTCCCTCACTGTACCTCTCTGTCCCTACAAACAAGATTTAGCACAAAATAGCACACTGACACTTTCCCTCACTGTACCTCTCTGTCCCTAAACTCAAGGATTGAAAATATGGTTCAGCAAGATTGGTTTAGAACAGAATAGCACACTGACACTTTCCCTCACTGTCCTACTCTGTCCCTCCCTACAAACAAGTTTTAGCACAGAATAGCACACTGATAATTTGCACGAGTGTCCTTCTCTGTCCCTAAACTCAAGGATTTGAAATATGGAACAGCAAAATTGGTTTAGAACAGAATAGCACACTGTCAGTTTCACTCACTGTACCTCTCTGTCCCTAAGCTCAAGGATTTGAAATATGGAACAGCAAAATTGGTTTAGAACAGAATAGCACACTGTCAGTTTCACTCACTGTACCTCTCTGTCCCTAAACTCAAGGATTTGAAATATGGAACAGCAAAATTGGTTTAGAACAGAATAGCACACTGTCAGTTTCACTCACTGTCCTACTCTGTCCCTACAAACAAGATTTAGCACAAAATAGCACACTGACACTTTCCCTCACTGTACCTCTCTGTCCCTAAACTCAAGGATTGAAAATATGGTTCAGCAAAATTGGTTTAGAACAGAATAGCACACTGACACTTTCCCTCACTGTCCTACTCTGTCCCTCCCTACAAACAAGATTTAGCACAGAATAGCAGACTGAAAATTGCCACGAGTGTCCTTCTCTGTCCCTAAACTCAAGGATTGAAAATATGGAACAGCAAAATTGGCTTAGAACAGAATAGCACACTGACACTTTCCCTCACTGTCTTACTCTGTCCCTACAAACAAGATTTAGTACAGAATAGCAGACTGAAAATTGCCACGAGTGTCCTTCTCTGTCCCTAAACTCAAGGATTGAAAATATGGAACAGCAAAATTGGTTTAGAACAGAATAGCACACTGACACTTTCCCTCACTGTACCTCTCTGTCCCTACAAACAAGATTTAGCACAAAATAGCACACTGACACTTTCCCTCACTGTACCTCTCTGTCCCTAAACTCAAGGATTGAAAATATGGTTCAGCAAGATTGGTTTAGAACAGAATAGCACACTGACACTTTCCCTCACTGTCCTACTCTGTCCCTCCCTACAAACAAGATTTAGCACAGAATAGCAGACTGAAAATTGCCACGAGTGTCCTTCTCTGTCCCTAAACTCAAGGATTGAAAATATGGTTCAGCAAGATTGGTTTAGAACAGAATAGCATACTGACACTTTCCCTCACTGTCCTACTCTGTCCCTCCCTACAAACAAGTTTTAGGACAGAATAGCACACTGATAATTTGCACGAGTGTCCTTCTCTGTCCCTAAACTCAAGGATTTGAAATATGGAACAGCAAAATTGGTTTAGAACAGAATAGCACACTGTCAGTTTCACTCACTGTACCTCTCTGTCCCTAAACTCAAGGATTTGAAATATGGAACAGCAAAATTGGTTTAGAACAGAATAGCACACTGTCAGTTTCACTCACTGTACCTCTCTGTCCCTAAACTCAAGGATTTGAAATATGGAACAGCAAAATTGGTTTAGAACAGAATAGCACACTGTCAGTTTCACTCACTGTCCTACTCTGTCCCTACAAACAAGATTTAGCACAAAATAGCACACTGACACTTTCCCTCACTGTACCTCTCTGTCCCTAAACTCAAGGATTGAAAATATAGTTCAGCAAGATTGGTTTAGAACAGAATAACACACTGACACTTTCCCTCACTGTCCTACTCTGTCCCTCCCTACAAACAAGTTTTAGCACAGAATAGCACACTGATAATTTGCACGAGTGTCCTTCTCTGTCCCTAAACTCAAGGATTTGAAATATGGAACAGCAAAATTGGTTTAGAACAGAATAGCACACTGTCAGTTTCACTCACTGTACCTCTCTGTCCCTAAACTCAAGGATTTGAAATATGGAACAGCAAAATTGGTTTAGAACAGAATAGCACACTGTCAGTTTCACTCACTGTACATCTCTGTCCCTAAACTCAAGGATTTGAAATATGGAACAGCAAAATTGGTTTAGAACAGAATAGCACACTGTCAGTTTCACTCACTGTCCTACTCTGTAGGCTTGTGCAATTCGTTTCGTAACGAATTGAAATTCGTCCGAATTTAGCAACTTTCGGACATTCGGAAGCATTCGAATTTCCGAACAAAGCAATTACGAATAAGACCGAATCCGAAATAAATTATACCGCAAATAGCGAATGCCCGAATGTCTTCGGCATAATTCGTTATGAAAAAGTTACGAATGTACGAATCCATACGAAGCACAATAACACTCACTCTGCTCTGCTCTCTGCTTCTCCCACACCGTGCTGAACTCCCTCTCAAAATGGTGTACAGGGGCGGAGGTTATAGCCGCATGTAAAAAACGAAAGTAAAATACGAGATTTCGAATCCATTCGAAGCACAATAACACTCTGCTCTGCTCTCTGCTTCTCCCTCACCGTGCTGAACCCTCTCAAAATGGTGTACAGGGGCGGAGCCTATAGCCGCATGTTAAAAACGAAAGTAAAATACGAGATTTCGAATCGTTACAAATAACCGCAATGTATTTAGAAAAGTACAAATCCATTCGAAGCACATTAGGCATAATAGGCAGCGTCGTTGTGAGAGAGACACGGAAAATTACGAATCAACGAACCCAAAAAAAGTTACGAAAGTAGGAGTTGTGTCCAGAATCAACGAAAAACAACGTACTCTACCGAAAGTACGAACCCAAAAAAAGTTACGAAAGTAGGAGTTGTGTCCAGAATCAACGAAAAACAACGTACTCTACCGAAAGTACGAATTATAAAGCAACAAAAAATTCAACGAAAAATGTCGCTTGCAAAAATACGAATGAGTCCGAACACGAAAAATCCCGTCTAGCAAAATTACGAATGATTACGAATCAACAGGACCGGAAAGAAACAAACCGAAACGGAACGAATTTTTCCGTTGTGCACAAGTCTACTACTCTGTCCCTACAAACAAGATTTAGCACAAAATAGCACACTGACACTTTCCCTCACTGTACCTCTCTGTCCCTAAACTCAAGGATTGAAAATATGGTTCAGCAAGATTGGTTTAGAACAGAATAGCACACTGACACTTTCCCTCACTGTCCTACTCTGTCCCTCCCTACAAACAAGTTTTAGCACAGAATAGCACACTGATAATTTGCGCGAGTGTCCTTCTCTGTCCCTAAACTCAAGGATTTGAAATATGGAACAGCAAAATTGGTTTAGAACAGAATAGCACACTGTCAGTTTCACTCACTGTACCTCTCTGTCCCTAAACTCAAGGATTTGAAATATGGAACAGCAAAATTGGTTTAGAACAGAATAGCACACTGTCAGTTTCACTCACTGTACCTCTCTGTCCCTAAACTCAAGGATTTGAAATATGGAACAGCAAAATTGGTTTAGAACAGAATAGCACACTGTCAGTTTCACTCACTGTCCTACTCTGTCCCTACAAACAAGATTTAGCACAAAATAGCACACTGACACTTTCCCTCACTGTACCTCTCTGTCCCTAAACTCAAGGATTGAAAATATGGTTCAGCAAAATTGGTTTAGAACAGAATAGCACACTGACACTTTCCCTCACTGTCCTACTCTGTCCCTCCCTACAAACAAGATTTAGCACAGAATAGCAGACTGAAAATTGCCACGAGTGTCCTTCTCTGTCCCTAAACTCAAGGATTGAAAATATGGAACAGCAAAATTGGTTTAGAACAGAATAGCACACTGACACTTTCCCTCACTGTCCTACTCTGTCCCTACAAACAAGATTTAGCACAGATAAGCAGACTGAAAATTGCCACGAGTGTCCTTCTCTGTCCCTAAACTCAAGGATTGAAAATATGGAACAGCAAAATTGGTTAAGAACAGAATAGCACACTGACACTTTCCCTCACTGTACCTCTCTGTCCCTACAAACAAGATTTAGCACAAAATAGCACACTGACACTTTCCCTCACTGTACCTCTCTGTCCCTAAACTCAAGGATTGAAAATATGGTTCAGCAAGATTGGTTTAGAACAGAATAGCACACTGACACTTTCCCTCACTGTACCTCTCTGTCCCTACAAACAAGGATTAGCACAGAATAGCACACTGTCACTGACACTCTCCCTACCTATCCTTATCTGTCCCTAAACACAAGGAATCCAGGATTAGTAAAGGAAAAATAATGACACTGTCCCTGCCTATGCTTCTCTTTCCCTGTTCCGGAACACACTACACTACGCGCTGGCGGCCTTTTATAGTGTGGGGCGTGTACTAAACCCCCTCAGCAATAATTGGCCACAGGCATCCTGCCTGTGGCCAATCATTGCTCTCCTCGCTGCCGGCGCTGTGATTGGCCAAGCATGCGGGGTCACAGTGCATGCTTGGCCAATCACAGCGCCTGGATGACACTGCGATGGCGTAGTGCATTGTGGGTCGTTCGTGTCACTCGAATTTGGCGCGAATGGCCCAAATCGTTCGATCTTCGTCGAACGATCGAACAGCCGATGTTCGAGTCGAACGTATGTTCGACTCGAACACGAAGCTCATCCCTAGTAGAGACCCTAGATTTCCAGTCTTTATTGAAGTGGAGTGCACTTGGCCGGAGCCCTGTAAGACAATAGGGAAACACTACCACTGTCTGTAGACTATGGTCAATAGCCCGCCTCTGGAAAAATGTCTCTGCGCACTCAGGTTAACATAACAAGAACAGTGATAATATAGTGGGTTTTATAGTGGGTAGGATTGGGGGAGGAGGGGGTGAGGTCATGTCATTACTAGGATGAAGGGGGAGAAGGGGTGGGGTCATGTCATTACTAGGATGGGGACAAGGTCATGTCATTACTAGGATGGGGGGAAGGGGAGAGGTTATGTAATTACTAGGCTGGGGGGTGAGGTCATGTCATTACTAGAATGGGGGGTAAGGTCATGTCATTACTAGGATGGGGCGAGGTCATGTCATCACTAGAATTGGGGCCGAGGTCATGTCATTGCTAGGATGGGGCGAGGTCATGTCATCACTAGGGTGGGGGGTAAAGTCTTATCGTTACTAGGACGGAGGTGAGGTCATGTCATTACTAGGATGGGGGCAAGGTAATGTCATCACTAGGATGGGGGGGCGAGGTCATGTCAGGGGAAGGGGGTGAGGTTATGTCATTACTAGGATGGGGGAAGGGGGGGAGGTCATGTGATTACTAGGATGGTTTCTACTAAATATTTTGAATTACCCTCTCAATAAATCTCTGAAATAACTCTTTAGCCACTTGGAGTATCTTGGTGCATAA
The DNA here is from genome assembly GCA_029206835.1 of Rana muscosa. Lineage (NCBI taxonomy): Eukaryota > Metazoa > Chordata > Amphibia > Anura > Ranidae > Rana > Rana muscosa. The sequence goes on along the minus strand of CM055122.1, from coordinate 794,353,976 downwards.
TAGGAGCATCTTGCAGTGGAAGTGGCAGGTGGTAGTGGGGGGCCCCAGGTCAACTTTTGCATCGGGGCCCACATGCTTCAAGCTACGTCTCTGGTCCTACCTCTAGAAAAACTTCTCTGTTCACTGAAGGGACTAAACCAAACCCACAGCACAAAGAGGTACAGTAGGTTAGAGAAATCCATTAGAGCATCACAGTCTGGCAAAATATCTGTGCAGGTTTTTATTTCTTCAGGTCATGGTATATTTATTCACACCTTCAGGTGTGTAAATTGAAGGGTTAGCAAGTAGGAAGCCTTCCTGACACAAAGGATGGGCTTATGTACAGTAAATGGAATAGAGTGTTTCCACAATGTTCATACTTCTTATTCTGTTCTTGGACAATAACATCTGCCTTTCTATGGTGAATGGTGTCACCTATGTAGCACACCCCATGTAGGAGCCGCTAGTGAATAGGAATCCCCCGCCCTGCACAGCCAGGCACACTGAATTTCCACAGGCACACTTGAGAGAGACAGGAAACAGTCCAGCAACTATTTTTTGTGTTTTATTTAGGGGTTAATAAACTTGGATGGGGATGGGTTGATTATGGGATGCCCACTTGACTGGAGCAAACTTCTTCAGGGACACTTCAACTATATAAACAGTCTATATGTACTCTTTCCCCTCCTCCTGCATAGTCTTGCTTGCAGATCTATTGTGGTGTCACCCTAGGAAAGTCTTTAGCAAAGGCCTTTTACAGAACGTGCGTGAGCCCCTATGTTTGAGAACGATGGGGTGACACCAATAGCACTTTCACTGCACTTCCACCCGTGGTCACTGGTCCCAGCACCACCTCTTCAGGCTCTGCCAGCCCGCCTGGCTGCAGCAGCCCCTTTCACTAGCCCTCCTGGCTACATCCCACAGTCCTCCCAGACTGCACACTCACCAGCCCACCCTGCTGACTTCTCCTGGAGATTAATAAAAAGAAAAGGAGGGCGCACCGACCTAGTGCATTACCAGTGGCAAGGTTTATTCATAAAATATAATGATAAAATTCATACTCACAAACACGCTTTGAAATACAGCCTTAAAGACCCTCCAGCAGTTACGCACAATGTCTCTATGCGCCTTTAACCTGGACCAGATGACTGGAGGTACCAGACAGCATCAATCGCAACTTACGCGTTACGAGGGCGTACCCTCTTCCTCAGAGCCACAGCGATATCTCCTGGAGACCTCCTGGACGTGCTCTCTGTCCTCACTCTTGCCCCTGTGCTTCTACAGGACACCTCCATGTGTTGTAAGAGGATCCCTCCAGCAACTGAGCCCCAGGCCCGAGGTCACCCCCTCCCCCCAGACTAGAAGGTGTTACCCTCAAAGGGCCATCGACAGCCTCCTCAGCACTCCATCTCCAGCCTCTGCTCGAACTCCACTTTCCCTACTAGCCTGACCTTGAGTATTAAAGAGGGCCTACCCCCTGCCAGCCATTTGCTGGAGATTGGCTGGGTCCCTCCTCAATACTCCAGGCAGCTCCTCCTAACCTCCCCCCAATCTTCTGGAATCTTCTCCAAGGTTCCAGCAAGTAGGGTGAGGTACCAGAGGTGCTGCCTGATGAGTCATCCAGCTTCCCTGAGTCATTCACCCTGACCCAAATTCAATCCAGCCTGGCTCTCAACCAGGCCAAATTTACCTAATCTACAACTAACACTAGCACTTAGCTAGAGAATGCTACACCTGTGTAGATTTAAAGTGGTTGTAAAGGCTGAAGGTTTTTTACCCTCATGCCTTCCCGGAACGCATAAAAGTGAAAAACCTGCAGTGTGCAGCCCCCCCAATACTCACCTGAGCCTGATCTCGGCCCACCGATGTGCACAAGAGCAGAAGCTCTCCCAGGTCTCTTCCTCCCTATTGGCTGAGAAATAGCAGCGGGAGCCATTGGGTCCCACTGCTGTAAATCGTCACAGCCAGTGAGGAAGTTGCTTGGGAGTGAGCACACCTAAGTGCCCCTAGAGCAAGCAGCTGGCTCTGGGGGCACTCAGCAGGGGGGAGGGGCCAGGAGTGGTGGCAATGGACACGAGAAGAGGAGGATCGGGGCTGCTCTGTGCAAAACTATTGCACGGAGCAGGTGTGTGTGACATGTTTGTTATTTAAAAAAACAAATTGAACATTTACAATCACTTTAAGCCCTGGTTCACACTGGTGCGTTTTGACATGCGATTTGGCATGTCAAATCGCATGTCAAAACACCAATATTTGCCGCAAATTGCCGGCAATGGCACCGTCCTAATCGGTGTGACGCCGCATCTGCGGCGCTGCTCCGATTTCAAAAAGTAGTTTCTGTACTACTTTTTGCGATTTCGGCCGCGATTTACATTGACATCTGTGCAGAAACCTGCACAGATGTCTTTGTAATCGCGGCTGAAATCGGGACTGCCAGCGAGAGTGAAATCAGCTGAACTCGCACGGCTTCACTCCCGCAGCCCAGTGTGAACCTGGGCTAAATGCTGGGGTATTTTCCTGACACTTATAACTGACGTAGTGGCTTGGATAAGGTATAAAATGTGCCTCTTTAGTTTATTTTTATTTTACAGAAAGAAAAATCGAGAAAAAAGGAATAAAAAAAAAAACTTAAAGCGACAATACACAAATGACGAGAAAAAAACACATACAGTATACATAGAACACTAAATGAAACAAAACTATCCTAAATACACCCCCCAAAAAACTGCACACCGTCCAAATAAAAGTAAAAAATAGATTTTTTTTGTTTAAATAAATTTCCCTAAACAACTCAAAAAATTAAGCGTTTCTGATTTGGTGGAATTTTGCTAACGGCAAAATTGGGAAATTTGCAGTAAGAATCAACCTCTCCACTAGTGTTGATAACATGCATTAAAGTATATGATAAATCCATGAATACCCAGAGTCCAGCACACACTATACAGCAATGAGACACAGACATAGGAGGGTGCTGTGGTAAAATGGTGGATGGTGCCACCAAAGCATAAGTGCAGACCAAGATTTCATCAGCACACCACTTTTAGATAAACATATAGGACACTTTAATGTCTCCTTAGTGACATTAAAGTGGCCCTTAGTGGCCTTGAAAACGTCACTGCTTTCTGTCTGTGATGTTAAAGTGTCCTGGCGGTTAAATGGGCCACCATAGCACATGGCTTGCTCTGGGGTCACACGCAGGAAAGGAGGAGCAGACAGTGCTGGCAGGGGACTCCAGAGAAGAAGGTAAGGGACTGCTCTGTGCAACACCATTGCACAGAACAGCTAAGTATACCATATGAGCTATGAATAAGCACTGTTAAGTGTGAAACGCGTCAGTACGTTTGTCCCATCTTCTGCTGTGGCTTGTATTTTTGATTTTTTACAATAAAGGCTAATTTTTGAAGTGCGGCTGTCCAGAACCTTTCCTTGCCTGATTAGCTAAGTATACCCTCTTTTTTATTTTAACAAAAAAAACTTGGCCTTACAACCTCTTTAATTTATACATTAAGCACTAAAAACTCAGTGATATACAGTGTAAACAGAATCATTTGCATTAGCCTTTGCGCCCAATTCAGCACACACACACGTTTAAACCTAATTAACCTGGCTTGTTTTTGGTGAAAAGTAAAATCACCCAAAAAATTAACCCAAAACCACAGAGATGCAATACAGGAATTGCAATCCTGTAATCCTTCCTAATTTATGCATACAATCTTTGCCTACAGTGAGCATTAACATACGTCCTTTCATTTTTTACCCTACACTAGGACAAAGGGATCTAGTTACTGAGGACAAAACACATTTCTTCTTTTTTTTTTTTTTTTTTATACATGTGAATAATGTACTATAAGACTTATATTTTATGGTATATACACTGTTAGGACCAGGCCCTCCTTTTGTTAGACTTGTGACACACAGGGTATGTTTAATATTTAATCACATACAGTAGGTGTTCTTGGTTTTTAAGCCAGTACTGTCAGTTTTAGCTCTGTCATTTTCAAAATACAGTTTTTTCAACTTGCAAGGGTGAGAGTTCAGAATTTTCAGACTGTGCTAGCTGTGTTTCTGTGAGAACTATGGCCACTAGGGGGCAGTATTATATTGCTGATGCATTGAAGGCTTAGGTTCTCCAAGATTGTATTGTGTATGACAAGTTAGGATAACCCAAATTCACAGTAAATATCTCTAGAAATTATTTTAATGTTTATTGTTACTTTTGCATGGTTAAATCAGACCACCCCACTTTAAAAACTGGGCAAACTAGGTAAGAGTATGTAGCTAAAAAAAAAAAAAAACGTATATAAGTCCATGCAACTTTTTATTTAATGTTGGTATTTATCATGCAACCTCTTTCCTGCTTGCGCCCCTGCTACCAAGTCATTGTGTTAAAAAATTTACATCAGCAGCTGCTGTCTTCTTCCTTACTCCATGCTTGGCCCACTGATGACAGCAAATTATTGGAGTACTGCACATGCATGATGACATTAGGCGCACGTGCTGCACATTACTTTCATATGTGGGAAAAAGTCTTCCCCAAAATCTCAGGGAAATGTTTTTTTTTTTAGATCAGTGTATGTTGTAAAGTTTATGCTCAAGATGAGTCACGTGCTTCGTCTTGAACATGTGCAGTATGACAGGGCTAATAATACGATACTGTGAGATCTCCCGAGATCTTGAAAAACAAAATCCCCCCCTAACGCACTAGTGACTTGGCCTTCTCAGGGGGCCTCTGTGCAGCCGACGCTACGTGACTAGTGCCTTTAGGTAAACCAGGAATAGAAAACAGTTACGTTGAGGCAAGAATGTTCATCACGCTGATGAACAATCAGAATCACAAATCAAAAGCCACTGTGTACAGTGCAATAATACAAAGCAACTGCCTTTTGCTGACATGTACAAAAACGAATTGGTTGAATCCACACATATTAACCGAAAATAACAATAGTCATTAATTTAGAGGTTGTCCTAGATTGTAAGCTCTAATGAGCAGGGCTCTCTGATTCCTCCTGTATCAAAATGTATTGTACCTGTACTGTCTGCCCTCATGTTGTAAAGCACTGCACAAACTTTTGGCGCTATATAAATCCTGTATAATAATAATAATAATAAAAAGTTAGGTACAGTATAGCATTTCTGGTAGGTAAATAGTGTAATTTTTTTAGAAATGTAGCCCTCTTTTTGGGGGGATATGAGAAATGCACCTCCCCAAACAGCATATTGCACTAAACCTGTAGATAAATAAAAGAATCAGAGCTGTTGCTAAGTGGAAGGGTGGGTTTGATAATAAAGTTGCCAGTGCCTCCACCTAGGACAGGTCCTCCGTGTTTCACCCTACCTGGGAAATTATCCAGTAATGTAATCAAAGTAATTGAGAGCAGAAAAATTACTATAGCCAGCATATACCATCAACCATAAGTATATAGATGTACACCAGTACATAAATAATACAAGCTTTATATAAGAAAAGATTAATAATAAGACATATATACAATGTACTAACAGATAATATCAGAGACCAGAAGACAAGATCATTGGTATTGGATCCTCAAACCATTGTCCAACCAGCCTAGATTGGAGCTTCTCACCGGCAGAAACTGTAGTGGGGCACTGGAGCCCAGAGTCAGTTATCTATTCTGCCTCTTGATTAGTGATGAGCCGAACACCCCCGGGTTCGGTTCGCACCAGAACCCGCGAACGGACCGAAAGTTCGAACGAACATTAGAACCCTATTAAATACAATGGATGCGAACGTTCGAATTCTAAAGTGCTAATTATAACAACTATTATGCATGTTATTGTCCTAAAAAGGGTTTGGGAACCCGGGTTCTGCACCAGGGGACATGTATCAATGCAAAAAGAAGTTTTAAAAACGGTCGTTTTTCGGGAGCAGTCATTTTAATGATGCATAAAGTGAAAAAAAAAAAGTCAAATATTCCTTTAAATATCGTACCTGGGGGGTGTCTAAAGTTTGCCTGTGAAGTGCCACGTGTTTCCCGTGTTTAGAACTGTCCCTGCACAAAATGACACTTCTAAAGGAAAAAAAAGCCATTTAAAACTGCTTGTGGCTTTAATGTAATGTCTGGTCCCGGTAATATGGATGAAAATCTTTAAGAAAAATGGCATAGCTACCCCATGACCCCCCCCCCCCCACCCCAGCCCATTACCAGCCCCTTTGGGTCTTGTATGGATATTAAGGGGAACCCCGCACATAAAATAAAAAAGGCCCTATATACTCTGAACAGCCGTATACAGGCGGTGCATACAAGACAGGGACTGTAGGTTTGTTCTTATGTAGAATGTGTTTGTAATTTTGAACAGGTACATTGTTGAAGTGTAGCTCCAGCCCAAAAATCTATTTTTAAACTTTTTGGGAAACATAGGTAAGGGTTATCACCCCTGTAACATTTGTTTTGCTGTCTGTGCCCCTGTTCAGAACATTTCACCTCACTTTCCGTCCCAATGACAACTGTTTTTGAAATGTGGTGTTTTTCTTGAAACAAGGATTGCTGATAAAGCATCAGTACAGATGAGACCCCTTTCTCCCATATTTATTCTTACAGGAGAGAATTTTCCTTTCTAGGGGTAGATTTCCTCTCACTTCCTGTTGTCTTCTTTCGTTTGCAAGTAGGAGTCGTTTGTAAGTTGGATGTTTGAAAGTAGGGACCTGCCGTATATACTCTGCAGAAATAGGCCCCTTAGTTGTTGGTGTTGGCACAACACTGTAAGCACTCAGTTACTCTTGGTTGGTGCTGGAACGCCCTGCTGTCAACTATTATATCAGGAATTTTAATTACATATAATTGTTGAACAGTGGTAGTAAAAATTGGGGCTTTGATGGTGGTGCTGGTGCCACAACACTGTAAGCCCTGACAGTTACTCTTGGTGGGTGCAGCAATGGGCCCTGCTGTGAATTATTAGATCAAGAATTGTAATTACATGCCCCTTTTGAACAGGGGCTGAAAAATTGGGCCTTTCGTGGTGGTGGTGGTGGTGGCGTTGCCACAAGACTGTAAGCCCTCAGAGTTACTCTTGGTGGGTGCAGCAATGGACCCTGCTGTGAATTATTAGATCAAGAATTGTAATTGCATGCCCCTGTTGAACAGGGGCTGAAAAATTGGGCCTTAGGCACTGGTGGCACAACACTACAACCCCTCACAGATACTGTACTTGGAGCACAGCAATGAGCCCTGTTGCAAAGTATTGCTTCAAAAATTGTAATGACACGCCCCTGTTAAACAGGGGCTGAAAAATTGGGCCTTAGGCACTGGTGCCACAACACTCCAACCCCTCACAGATACTGTACTTGGAGCACAGCAATGAGCCCTATGGCAAATTATTGCTAAAAAAATTGTAATTACACGCCCCTGTAAAACAGGGGCTGAAAAATTGGGCCTTAGCCACTGGTGGCGGCACCCATAAACAAAAATGATCTTCCAAGCTATCATCATCAATCGTATCATTGAGGACTCGGAGGAGGAGGATAGCCAGTCAACATAACAGCACAGGCACTCAGCATCAGCATCAGTCTTGAAGGGATGTGACATGTTAAAATCAATTAGTCTGTTATATCAGCATCAGGTGTGTGGTAGCTGGTGGTGATCCAAGACTGGTTCATCTTGATGAAAGTCAGTCGATCAACCGAGTCGGTGGACAGGCGCACCCTGTGATCCGTGACAAATCCTCCAGCAGCACTGAATGTGCGTTCCGAAAGAACGCTGGATGCAGGACAGGCCAGTAGCTCAATTGCATACTGTGCAAGCTCTGGCCAGTGATCCATCCTCAAGACCCAGTAAGCCAGAGGATTTTCGGTGGGGAAGGTGTCCAAGTCTGACCTTGCCCCTAGATATTCCTGCACCATGTTTATCAGACGCTGGCGATGGTTGCTGGAACCGATCATACTTTGGGGCTGCGGACTAAAGAATTGTCTGAACGCATCGGTCAGACGGCCACCTTCCCCACCGCTCCTTCTTTGACTGGCCAAAGCCTCAGCAACTCGTTGTCCAGGACCAGGAGTTTGTAACCTCCCAGTCTCTGGGAACGCGTTGCACAGACCTTTCTGCAAGGCCTCCCGGAGTTGTCTCATCCTCTGCTCCCTCTGCGACGGTAACATAAGGTCCGCAACCTTACCCTTGTACCGTGGATCAAGGAGAGTGGCCAGCCAGTAATGGTCCCTCTCCTTGATCCGAAGAATACGAGGATCCTTCCGCAGACTTTGCAGGATCAGGGAGGCCATGCAGCGTAGGTTTGCTGAGGCATTCGCTCCGGAGTCCTCTGGGTCACTAAGGACGACATGATCCGCAGCCACCTCCTCCCAGCCACGTACAAGTCCACTGGTTTCTTGGGACTGTAAATCATCCCTAAAAGACTGCTGCTGATGATGCTGAGTGCCAGCCTCCACCTCCATGCTGACACAATCCTCCTCCTCCTCCTCCTCCTCCTCCTCTTCCTGTGCGATGGGTGGGACAGAAGGAACACTGTCTGGGTAAAGGGGGCCTTGAGAGGCAAGGAAGTCCTCCTCTTCCTGCCTCTGTTCTGCCTCAAGTGCCCTGTCCATTATTCCACGCAGCGTGTGCTCCAACAGGTGGACAAGAGGTACAGTGTCACTGATGCATGCACTGTCACTGCTCACCATCCTCGTGGCCTCCTCAAATGGTGCCAGGACAGTGCATGCATCCCTGATCATGCCCCACTGGCGTGGAGAAAAAAACCAAGCTCCCCTGACCCTGTCCTGGTGCCGTAGTCGCACAGGTACTCATTGATGGCCCTCTGCTGCGTGTGCAGCCGCTGCATCATGGCCAACGTTGAGTTCCACCTGGTGGGCATGTCACATATAAGGCGGTTCTTGGGCAGGTTCAACTCCTTTTGCAGCTCAGCCAGGCGAGCACTGGCATTATAAGATCTGCGGAAATGCACACAGACTTTCCTGGCCTGCCTCAGGACATCCTGTAAGCCCGGGTACCTGCCCAAGAACCGCTGCACCACCAGGTTAAGGACGTGAGCCACACAGGGCACATGGGTCAGTTGTCCCTGTCGGAGGGCGGAGAGGAGGTTGGTGCCATTGTCGCAAACCACCATTCCTGGCTTAAGCTGGCGTGGCGTCAACCACCTCTCGGCCTGGCCCTGCAGAGCAGACAGGACCTCTGCCCCAGTGTGGCTTCTGTCCCCCAAACACACCAGCGCAAGCACGGCATGGCATCTTTTTGCCTGCGTACTTGCGTAGCCCCGTGAACGGCTACGGAGCACCGCTGGTTCATAGGACAAACCACAGGAAGAGGCCATGGAGGAAGAAGAAGAGGAGGGGGTGGAGGAGAGAGGTGTGTCACAACCAGTAGTAGCATTTTGGAGGCGTGGCGGTGGGACAACCTCCAACACTACTGCACCTTGTCCTGCATCCTTCCCAGCTGCCAAAAGAGTGACCCAATGGGCCGTGAAAGAAAGGTAACGTCCCTGTCCATGCCTGCTGGACCATGAGTCAGCGGTAATATGCACCTTACCGCTGACCGCCCTGTCCAGCGAGGCCAAGACATTGCCTTCCACATGCCGGTAGAGAGCCGGAATAGCCTTCCGTGAGAAAAAGTGGCGTTTGGGAACCTGCCACTGAGGAACCGCACATTGCACAAACTCACGGAAGGGGGCCGAGTCTACCAACTGAAAAGGCAGCAGTTGAAGCGCTAGCAATTTAGCCAAGCTAGCATTCAACCGCTGGGCATGTGGATGGCTGGGAGTGAACTTCTTTCGACGGTCCAGCAGCTGGGGCAGGGAAATTTGCCTGCTAGAATCGGACGTCGGTGTACTGCTAGCAGAGTGGCCGCAAGTACTTGGCTGTGACACACCTAATTCTACACATTCATTCCTCTCAGTGCATGTTTCAGAGAGGACTGAAGTTATAGTGGGGTTGGAGATCCCAGCTGATGCGGTGCAAGGAGAGGTCCGCTTTGTTCTTTGGTGTGGGTCTTTGAGGTAGGCTTGCCAACGAGCTGCATGGCAGGTCAACATATGTCTGGTCAGGCATGTGGTACCCAAGAGGCTGATGTTTTGGCCACGCGATATACGCTTGAGACATATGTTGCAAACAGCAGCTGTGCGATCTGATGCACTAGCCTCAAAAAAGGCCCACACCAAAGAACTTTTTGAATGACGGGCAGAGGCAGCGCCCTGCACAGGCGGAGCTCTGCGGTGTGATTCCGTCGGTGTACTGCCCTTACGCTGGCCACCAAAGGGCATCCTGCCTCGTTGGAGATGTGCCTCCTCCTCATCCTCCTCCTCCTCCTCTCTCCTATTAGGCACCCACGTGGAGTCAGTGACCTCATCATCACCTCCCTCCTCATCACTGGAGCCAATCTGGCAGTATGCTGCAGCTGCTGGAACATGACTGCCAGATTGGTGTCCTTCTTGAGCATCCCCTCTGTCTGCTCTCACGCTACTGCCTTCCTCTAGCTGGGTTTCATCATCAGACCCTTCGAAACGCTGGGCATCCTCCTGGAGCATGTACCCAACACTGTGCTGAAACAGTTCGGGGGACTCCTCAGGAGGAGGACATGGTGGGTCTAGGGAAGGAGTGACTGATGATGAGTCTGACATTGATACCAGGGAAGAGGACGCTTTGGCAGCTGCTTTTCCAGTACCCTGAGCCTGGGTAAGAGAGGATGAAGAGGAGGAGGAGGGCTTGGTCATCCACTCTACCAAGTCTTCGGCATGATGTGGCTCAACATGTCCAGCTGCCGAAAAGAAGGACAAGCGTGTCCCATGGCCATGTGCTGATGACAATGCACCGCGTCCACGACCAGCACTGTTGCCCCCAGACACAGAGCCTGCTTGCCCTCTTTTATTGCCTCCTGACTGTCTGCCTCTCCTTGTTTGCCTTCCAGACATTCTAATAGATGGCCTGCAGGGAGATGGGAAAAAAGCAATAAGGGCTACCTTCAGGTGTCCTTCTCTGTCCCTTGAAACAAGGACTTTGACAGTGAAAGAAACTGACACTCTCCCTACCTACAGTTTTCTGTCCCTAGAAAAAATGTTTTTTTTAAGCACAATTTAGCACAAGGAGAATTCACTCACTGTCCTTCCAGGTCCCTGGAAACAAGGACTTTCACAGTGAAAGAAACTGACACTCTCCCTACCTACAGTTTTCTGTCCCTAGAAAAAATGTTTTTTTTAAGCACAATTTAGCACAAGGAGAATTCACTCACTGTCCTTCCAGGTCCCTGGAAACAAGGACTTTGACAGTGAAAGAAACTGACACTCTCCCTACCTACAGTTTTCTGTCCCTAGAAAAAATGTTTTTTTTAAGCACAATTTAGCACAAGGAGAATTCACTCACTGTCCTTCCAGGTCCCTGGAAACAAGGACTTTGACAGTGAAAGAAAATGACACTCTCCCTACCTACAGTTTTCTGTCCCTAGAAAAAATGTTTTTTTTAAGCACAATTTAGCACAAGGAGAATTCACTCACTGTCCTTCCAGGTCCCTGGAAACAAGGACTTTGACAGTGAAAGAAACTGACACTCTCCCTACCTACAGTTTTCTGTCCCTAGAAAAAATGTTTTTTTTAAGCACAATTTAGCACAAGGAGAATTCACTCACTGTCCTTCCAGGTCCCTGGAAACAAGGACTTTGACAGTGAAAGAAACTGACACTCTCCCTACCTACAGTTTTCTGTCCCTAGAAAAAATGTTTTTTTTAAGCACAATTTAGCACAAGGAGAATTCACTCACTGTCCTTCCAGGTCCCTGGAAACAAGGACTTTCACAGTGAAAGAAACTGACACTCTCCCTACCTACAGTTTTCTGTCCCTAGAAAAAATGTTTTTTTTAAGCACAATTTAGCACAAGGAGAATTCACTCACTGTCCTTCCAGGTCCCTGGAAACAAGGACTTTCACAGTGAAAGAAACTGACACTCTCCCTACCTACAGTTTTCTGTCCCTAGAAAAAATGTTTTTTTAAGCACAATTTAGCACAAGGAGAATTCACTCACTGTCCTTCCAGGTCCCTGGAAACAAGGACTTTGACAGTGAAAGAAACTGACACTCTCCCTACCTACAGTTTTCTGTCCCTAGAAAAAATGTTTTTTTTAAGCACAATTTAGCACAAGGAGAATTCACTCACTGTCCTTCCAGGTCCCTGGAAACAAGGACTTTGACAGTGAAAGAAACTGACACTCTCCCTACCTACAGTTTTCTGTCCCTAGAAAAAATGTTTTTTTTTAAGCACAATTTAGCACAAGGAGAATTCACTCACTGTCCTTCCAGGTCCCTGGAAACAAGGACTTTGACAGTGAAAGAAACTGACACTCTCCCTACCTACAGTTTTCTGTCCCTAGAAAAAATGTTTTTTTTAAGCACAATTTAGCACAAGGAGAATTCACTCACTGTCCTTCCAGGTCCCTGGAAACAAGGACTTTGACAGTGAAAGAAACTGACACTCTCCCTACCTACAGTTTTCTGTCCCTAGAAAAAATGTTTTTTTTAAGCACAATTTAGCACAAGGAGAATTCACTCACTGTCCTTCCAGGTCCCTGGAAACAAGGACTTTCACAGTGAAAGAAACTGACACTCTCCCTACCTACAGTTTTCTGTCCCTAGAAAAAATGTTTTTTTTAAGCACAATTTAGCACAAGGAGAATTCACTCACTGTCCTTCCAGGTCCCTGGAAACAAGGACTTTCACAGTGAAAGAAACTGACACTCTCCCTACCTACAGTTTTCTGTCCCTAGAAAAAATGTTTTTTTAAGCACAATTTAGCACAAGGAGAATTCACTCACTGTCCTTCCAGGTCCCTGGAAACAAGGACTTTGACAGTGAAAGAAACTGACACTCTCCCTACCTACAGTTTTCTGTCCCTAGAAAAAATGTTTTTTTTAAGCACAATTTAGCACAAGGAGAATTCACTCACTGTCCTTCCAGGTCCCTGGAAACAAGGACTTTGACAGTGAAAGAAACTGACACTCTCCCTACCTACAGTTTTCTGTCCCTAGAAAAAATGTTTTTTTTTAAGCACAATTTAGCACAAGGAGAATTCACTCACTGTCCTTCCAGGTCCCTGGAAACAAGGACTTTGACAGTGAAAGAAACTGACACTCTCCCTACCTACAGTTTTCTGTCCCTAGAAAAAATGTTTTTTTTAAGCACAATTTAGCACAAGGAGAATTCACTCACTGTCCTTCCAGGTCCCTGGAAACAAGGACTTTGACAGTGAAAGAAACTGACACTCTCCCTACCTACAGTTTTCTGTCCCTAGAAAAAATGTTTTTTTTTAAGCACAATTTAGCACAAGGAGAATTCACTCACTGTCCTTCCAGGTCCCTGGAAACAAGGACTTTCACAGTGAAAGAAACTGACACTCTCCCTACCTACAGTTTTCTGTCCCTAGAAAAAATGTTTTTTTTAAGCACAATTTAGCACAAGGAGAATTCACTCACTGTCCTTCCAGGTCCCTGGAAACAAGGACTTTCACAGTGAAAGAAACTGACACTCTCCCTACCTACAGTTTTCTGTCCCTAGAAAAAATGTTTTTTTAAGCACAATTTAGCACAAGGAGAATTCACTCACTGTCCTTCCAGGTCCCTGGAAACAAGGACTTTGACAGTGAAAGAAACTGACACTCTCCCTACCTACAGTTTTCTGTCCCTAGAAAAAATGTTTTTTTTAAGCACAATTTAGCACAAGGAGAATTCACTCACTGTCCTTCCAGGTCCCTGGAAACAAGGACTTTGACAGTGAAAGAAACTGACACTCTCCCTACCTACAGTTTTCTGTCCCTAGAAAAAATGTTTTTTTTTAAGCACAATTTAGCACAAGGAGAATTCACTCACTGTCCTTCCAGGTCCCTGGAAACAAGGACTTTGACAGTGAAAGAAACTGACACTCTCCCTACCTACAGTTTTCTGTCCCTAGAAAAAATGTTTTTTTTAAGCACAATTTAGCACAAGGAGAATTCACTCACTGTCCTTCCAGGTCCCTGGAAACAAGGACTTTGACAGTGAAAGAAACTGACACTCTCCCTACCTACAGTTTTCTGTCCCTAGAAAAAATGTTTTTTTTAAGCACAATTTAGCACAAGGAGAATTCACTCACTGTCCTTCCAGGTCCCTGGAAACAAGGACTTTGACAGTGAAAGAAACTGACACTCTCCCTACCTACAGTTTTCTGTCCCTAGAAAAAATGTTTTTTTTAAGCACAATTTAGCACAAGGAGAATTCACTCACTGTCCTTCCAGGTCCCTGGAAACAAGGACTTTCACAGTGAAAGAAACTGACACTCTCCCTACCTACAGTTTTCTGTCCCTAGAAAAAATGTTTTTTTTAAGCACAATTTAGCACAAGGAGAATTCACTCACTGTCCTTCCAGGTCCCTGGAAACAAGGACTTTGACAGTGAAAGAAACTGACACTCTCCCTACCTACAGTTTTCTGTCCCTAGAAAAAATGTTTTTTTTAAGCACAATATAGCACAAGCACAAAACACACTGACACTCTCCCTACCTATCCTTCTCTTTCCCTAAACTAAAGGAATCCAGGTTAAGCAAGAAAGAAATAAAAGTCACTGTCCCTGCCTATGCTGCTCTATCCCTGCTCCGGAACACACTACACTAGGCCGCCGTGCTGGCGGCCTTTTATAGTGTGGGGCGTGTACTAAACACCCTCAGCAATAATTGGCCACAGGCATCCTGCCTGTGGCCAAACATTGCTCTCCTCGCTGCCGGCGCTGTGATTGGCCAAGCATGCGGGGTCACAGTGCATGCTTGGCCAATCACAGCGCCTGGATGACACTGCGATGGCGTAGTGCATTGTGGGCCGTTCGCGTCACTCGAATTTGGCGCGAACGGCCCAAATTGTTCGATCTTCGTCGAACGATCGAACAGCCGATGTTCGAGTCGAACGTATGTTCGACTCGAACACGAAGCTCATCCCTACTCTTGATTCTTAGCAGTTTCTAAGCTGTTATGCAACTGGACCTCTAACTTCTAGAAGTAGCCGTCAAATGCCTGACCTGGCTCTAGGCTATGCTGGTTATTGAGCCCTGAGTAAAAACTAGCTACAAGCATACCCTACTTTTACGTACACAATAGGGTTTATTTACTATCGCTGGAGAGTGCAAAATCAGGCTCACTTCTGCATAGAAACCAATGAGATTCCAGGTTTTATTACGAAAGCTTAATTGAACAAGCTGAGGTTAGAAGCTCATTGGTTTCTATGCAGAAGTGAGCCTGATTTTGCACTCTCCAGCGATAGTAAATAAACCCCATTGTGTACTTAAAAGTGTGGTATACCTGTATATAATCCCAGATCAGAAGAGACAGGGTTAACTAAAATAACAGGTGCTGTATATAAACTCCATTGCAATAAACAGGTTCATCTACTAATATACTGGAAGGTGATCATTATACACATACAGTAGCACAGACCTAGCTATCTGGCATTGTGCAGATGAGATACTAACAGCAGGCCAGAGATACTCTCCCTGTCAGAAGGATTCAGTTACACTCTCAAAAAGCTATGGGCAGGAGCAGTTGACCGCTTCCCGACCGCCGCGCGCCGATATACGTCGGCAGAATGGCACGGGCAGGGGGGGCGTGGCCGGTAGAGAAACAGGGAGGACGTGTTTCTGCTGAGCTCCAGGGATCCTCCGTGAATCCACAGCCATCCTTAGCAGGCATCGCCGTTTTGAGACCCGGATTCAGCTATACTAACCCCTGGTCGCACGCTATAGCTGCCCCGGGGACCTGCAAGAAAATAGCGCTGAGAGATCCGCGACGGGCCTGTGACCAGATCTACAACACCGAGGCCCGCCGCCATCTTGGGGCCTGCGCATCCGCGGCCTCTCCAGTCTCCAGCATCCGTGATCTGGGACATCCTCCGTCCCCCGACACCCGTGGAACACCAGGCGGAAGCTACCCCGCAGGGATCCTTCTGTGGGCTTTGGGCAAAGCGATCGGTCGTCCTGAGGCCTTCATTCACGGACGCGGCCTCAACTCAATCCACAGTGAGTACCGCTCCGCCCGCTCCAAGCTACCCCCCCAGACTGCTTACCTTCAGGCCTGGTCACTACCTGTCCGGACACCAAGCACCCACCAAGCCACCTATAGCCTCCGGTGTTGATCTCCTCCTTCCCCAGCACTCGAGGCCGCGGCTTCGGCCTACTCCGGGAGGACGGCGGCCATCTTGGTACACCTGGAGCCCCCTTTGTGCTCTCCTCCAAGCTGATCCTTGATACATTAACCCCATCTAGACGCTGACTGGGCTTGTATACCTCCCTGGGAGGGGTAGAGGAGTCCAGACCTGTAAGGATCACCTTTTAAAGTCCACTGTCTGTCCTACCCTCATAGATCGGCGGCCATCTTGCTACACCCAAAAGCCATAACATCCCAACCCTACTAGAACCTAGTCTCCCTTCCATTATAACAAAATTTCTGCAAATTTAACCTCCCCCCCACAACAAACACAGAGATCCCCATTACGGGTCGTTGCAGTACACAACCAGTGGACTACTAAAGCCTCAGTACCTCCTTCCTATTTGACATATATGTCTCCCCCCCTTTCTGTTTTTGGGGCACGTCAACTCACACGGCTTCCTCACTTACTGAACCGGTACAGTACACAAGATCTCGCCGTGCACACAGCCCGTCAGCTCCCCCAGAGTGACTACACTCACTCAAGATAGACTGGCACTCCACTAACCTACGCTTTGCTAATAGGATGTAAGTGACCTAAGCCTTACCTCACCCATATAAAGCAGGCCAGATACCCACGGCTATATCACTCGATTATCAGCACAAATACCTTAAACCCCCGTGGGAACAGTCCGTGCATGCAGACGAGAAAGAATACTCGCTCCGGACGATCTATCCACAACCTAACAAACTTTCTTCTAGAAGCCGAGAATAAATACCACATGATGTCTCAGAGCGGCACTGACACCAACAAACAAGTGGCCTCGGGGAAGAAATTATTGGACCCCCCCCCTCGGAACCTAACTGTGAGTACACTTTACCCCTTTCTAAAGCCGATTTAGATGCAAGTCTAACATCCATGTTTGACAAATTGGTTGATAAAATAGAAAGAGAAGTGCATAAGTCCACTACCGCTCTATCTCAGGAGATTGCTTGCATAGGCAACAGAACTGATCTACTAGAAACAAAACATGACGAACTTTCACTAGCCCATAATGACTTGAGAAAGGACTATGAAACATTGGCGGATAGTTTTGCGTTTATGCAGGCACAAGTGGAAGACCTTGATAATAGAAATCGTAGACAGAACATCAGAGTACGCGGAGTACCGGAATCGGTCACCGATCTCATGCCTACTATATCGAGGGTCTTTCATAATCTCCTTCCTGACAGACCCCTGTCAGCTTTCACCTGTGACAGAATCCATAGAGCCCTCCGCCCCAAACCTACACCTGATAAACCGCCTAGAGATATCATCATGTGTATGAAGGATTTCCTCGTTAAGGAAGACATCATGCGGGCGGCTAGGAACTCTCCTAATATTGACCTAGATGGTAAAAGACTTCAATTATTCCCTGACATCTCCCCAGCCACATTGGACAGGAGACGAAGGATGAAGGAAGTCACCAAAGTCCTACAGGAAGCAAGGATTAGATACAGATGGGGCTTTCCTTTCAAACTCACCGTTCCACATAATGGCTCTACATACACGGTTCATAACGTAATAGAAGGAAAAGAACTACTGGTGAAATTGGGCCTGCTGGAACCGGAACCTCCTGGCCGACCACCAGCAACCCCCAGTTCTTCCCCGATATGGTCCACACCATCTTCACGCCGCAACCAGAGAGACCAAAGAGACCAAAGACGCTGGAGGCAATCACACCAAGAATAGAACTTCCCATCTACGCTTTCACTCCAGTTCTCGGTGAATTTGACGTACCCAGTGGGTATGATAAGAGAATCAAACAACCCGAAACATTCTCTCCATAGTCTTCACATTCTACAATGATCCCGGGGATATTGTGTTAATCACACAACTCCCTTCTCCACATGATTCCAGTGGTTCGGCGGATAGAAGAATCAACAGACTATCTGAACAGTACTGTAATATACTCCTCAAAGAAGACCTGGGGGACTTAAGTTCGTGGTTCGGTTATCATCCTATTCAACTCTCCTAGCAGTCTGAACTTTCATAATGGGGAAAAATGTAGAATTGAGAAAGAAGGAAAAGAGGAGAGAAGGGGAGAGGGGAGGGAGGAGGGAAGGAGAAAATACATTTTTTTTTTTTTCTCTCTATCCCCCTTTTCATAGGTTATCTGGAGAACAGTCTTTTCGAGCAATGTGGTAGCTATACTGAACATATAAGTATTATCATTTACCCTTACCTCCATAACTTCAGAAATGTTTCTCTCCACTGTGGATTGCTGTTATTGTCTCCCTTACATAGCAAGCTTTTTATGACGCAATACCTCTCTACCCCCCGAGTGGTAGACACGCACTTTCAAGTTTTTCTAGGATGCCTGCTACATCCATTGTTGCTTAGTTTATTTCTCAGACCTGCCCTCCAGGATGGAACCACAGCTCTCATCTTTAGAGACGTGGTTCCCCTCCAGGTTCGGAGGATTTGGACTTATTTGTCCTAATGTTGTTTATTCAAGGTTTCTTGACAGGTTTTATCCTGTCCCATTGTTATTTTTGTTTTTGTTTCTCATTTTTGAAATCCTAGCCCATAAGGCTTCTACTGTGTTCAATGTACAAAAAGGAAGTAATGATAAGTACATACCAAAAACGTTGTTTGACATAGATTTCATAGCTCTAGACTACTCTGGTAACTGCATAAGATACAATGCCCATCTCCCTGCTTGTATACCAATCCCCGTTCTATTTACACCGCCGATCATAATCTTAGCATCAGACCCTAACACTAACTCTATCCATAAAGTATTGTATACTTCTGATACTTGCCTATTTTTCCCCCATCACGAAAATATTAACCCCCACACCCTAGCCCCCACCAATGGGTATTAAAATAATATCGCACAATGTGCAGGGATTTAATTCCCCCCACAAACGTAAAAAAGCTTTTGAGCACTACAAGAGAATAGGGGCTGATATCATACTCATCCAGGAATCCCACTTTTGCGCATCCAACCACCCTAAATACTTCAATAAGACATACAACCAAGTATTCTATACAACATACAACAATAAGACAAGAGGAGTCGCAGTCTTTATACGCAATTCGATTATATTCGATGTACAAAGTATTTTCAGAGATACTGAAAGCCGATATATTATCTTAAAAGGCATCATTGATAATAGGGCCATAACAATAGCTTCTGTATACGCTCCCAATGAATCTCAGTCCTCCTTTTTCACTAACTTTTTTGAGACTCTAGACCGATATGCCTCCCCCCACATTATCCTCGGAGGGGATTTCAATCTAACCTCACACCCGGCCCTGGACAGGAGCAGGGTCGCACCATCTTCTAGGGCATTTCCGAAGTCCCTAAACCGTTCCCTCAATCACTTTCAACTTATAGACTCATGGAGGGCCCACAATTTTGGCGTCAAAGCTTACACTCACTACTCACATCCCCATAATGTTTATGCCAGATTAGACTATATCTACTGCACCCCTATCCTGTTGGCGAACTCTTTTAAAGCGATCATTCACCCCTGTCCATGGTCGGATCATGATATCACATCTCTTGAGACAGCATATATTGGTCTTAAACCATCCCCCTTCAACTGGAGGCTAAACGACTCCTTACTCTCGGATCCCACAATCACTCAATCGGTCTCTACTCATATAGAGAACTATTTCAACGAAAATATTAATGACGAAACCCCTCCCTCCTCCGTCTGGGTTGCCCATAAAGCAGTCTTACGTGGGCAACTGATTTCTCTCGCTGCAAAAAGAAACAAAGACAGGCTCTCAGACATTAGATGTCTCACTAAGGACCTAAATAGACTGTACAATAAACTTCAACAAGCCCCTTCCCAGGCCTTAACTGATCAAATCAAATCCAAACGCCTGGCCTTAGATCAAATTTTATCAGCTAACACTGAGAGATCCCTCAGATTCTCTAAGGCTAAATTCTTCCTTCATAGCAATTCCACCTCCACCATGTTTGCTAGAAAACTAAATCAAGCTAATAACCCACCCCATGTCTATAAACTTAGAGATAATGCGGGGAACATTGTCACTCATCCACAAGAGGTGTTGAACATCTTCTCCTCCTTTTATAAAGACCTCCTCTCGGGACCTCAACCCCAACCTAAACAACCCTCCCAAATATGGCTGGATGATATCCCATTACCCTCCCTCAACCCCCAACAAATAGAATCTCTTAGCGCACCATGTACAGATTTAGAAATAATTAACATAATTAAATCCCTGAAGACCTCTACAGCCCCAGGCCCGGACGGGTTCTCCTCTGCATACTACAAAAAATTTGCGTCTCTTTTAGCCCCCAACCTATCTAAACTCTTCAATTACGTGCTAGATGGTCATCAATTCCCAGAAGAAATGCTCCTAGCAAACTTATCGTTAATACCTAAACCACTCAAGGACCATTCTCTTCCACAAAATTTCCGCCCCATTTCAGTTCTTAACAATGACTTAAAGATCTTTGGGAGACTTCTTGCTGACAGGTTAGCAGCAGTTATTACTAATATAGTGCACATAGATCAAACAGGATTCATACCTGGACGTCAAATAACTGACAATATTAGGCTGGTAACCAATATCGTACAAGATGCCAACATACACTACAAAGAGCTATGCCTCCTCAGCCTGGATATTCATAAAGCCTTTGATAGTGTATCCTGGTCTTACCTCAATCACATCCTTCCTAAATTTGGCATCCCTAATAAATTCATGTGTGGCTTTAATGCCCTATACCACTCCCCCCAGACCCGTATTAAAATTCCAGGTCATAACTCGGAATTCTTTCCTCTAAGTAGGGGTACTAGACAAGGCTGCCCACTATCCCCATTAATGTTCGCACTAGCAATGGAACCTCTTGCCCACAAAATTAGGAACAGCCCGGATATAAAGGGAGTTGTCAAAGGTGAAGATGAGTTTAAGATAAGCCTCTACGCAGATGATGCGTTAATCTTTCTTACCGAACCTCACGTTTCCATTCCCTCCCTTCTTAAGGAACTAAAACTGTTTCACGACATATCAGGTCTAAAAATTAACATGAACAAATGCTCGGCTCTACCCATCAATCTCCCCGATCACCTAAAGACCATGTTGAAAAACAATTTCCCATTTATATGGTGTTCTCAATCATTTAAATATCTGGGCATCTCTATCACCCCAGCACACAACCTACTTTTCAAAACCAATTATATTCCCTTATTCAATAATATATCCTCACTCCTTAAGACCTGGTCAACCTTCCATATATCATTCCTAGGCAGAATTTGCGCAATTAAAATGACAATCCTCCCCAAACTGCTATACTACTTCCGATCCCTCCCCATCAACATCCCCAAATCCAAACTAGCTTCGCTCCAAAGGGAAATCAACAAATTTATATGGTTCAACAAGAAACCCAGATGCAGCTATGCATATATGCACAGACCTCAATCCATGGGCGGGATGGGTCTCCCTAACCTATGGCATTATTTTCTGGCCGCCAGACTGGCCCAATTAGCACAATGGTTCGCGCCCAATCAAAATATCCCATGGAAAAAATTTGAGGAGTCCTCAATTTCCCCTTTGTATTTACAGGGAATCCTTTGGTCCAAAACAACCTCATACAGCAAACTCTCGAAATACAACAAAATTGTGGCACACTTCTACCAATTATGGCTCAAAGCACAACACACTTTTGAATTGTCTTCACTCACTCCTCCCCTTGCTTCCTTTCTAGGTGACCTGAGATTTACCCGTACTCACGGAGATCACCACTCTTTCACCTATTGGACCCATAATAAGCTCACTTCACTTAAATCATTACAAATAAATGGGGAGTTCTCCTCATTCACCGCTCTGCAAGATAAATATAGTATCCCCACATCCGAACTTCAACACTATAACCAAATCAAAGCCTTTTACGCAGAACATTACTCTCTCACCACCAAGCCCCCTGTTACTGTATTTGAACGGATCTGCATCTCTTCTTCTAGAGATAAAGGTATCATATCCCATCTATATAGCTATCTAAACACTTTTCATTCACTCGACAAGTCCGGTCAGATGCTCCGTTGGGAAACTGACCTAAATAACACCTTCACAGTAGATGAATGGCATAATATGTCGGATAATCTCCGGAGGAGTAACATAGCTATCTCCTCCAGAGAAACTCCCATTAAAATATACTCTAGATGGTATCTCACCCCGTCCAAGCTCAACACATTTTATCCTTCTATTTCTCCATACTGTTTCAGGGGCTGTCCAGAACCAGGCACTATCCTACATACATTCTGGAGCTGCAAATACCTGCATCATATATGGCGCCATGCTGCAGAAATTTTTGATAATACCTTGAAACAGAAAATCCCAATCTCCCCACAGATTTGCCTTCTATATGCAGATATACCCAATGTTCCCATCCCTTGCAAAAGACTTTTCCATACTTTATGTAGCTCCATCCAATGGATGATTGCATCCAATTGGAGATCAAACAATCTGCCTTGGGCGCAGGTGCTAGCTCGGATGGAGACGATAAAACTTTCGGAAAGAATCTTTCACACACTTCACAATACCTTCCAGGTTTTTGTAAGGAAATGGTCATATTGGCCTACAACATAACTCATTACCCTAGAACCTGAATTTCCACCCACACACTCTAGCAAATTCATGCAATTTTGACCTATAATGCCTACCCTTTTTATATATAACATACGCCCATGTAGGAACTCTTTGTACCAGAAAACTTTTTATATATTTACTATCTTCATGTATGAGCTCGATTATCTCCTCTTCTTTTGAATTTTTTATTTCTTTTAATATTGATTACCTTTATAAACACTCTATGTAACTGTACATCTGAACTTCCTAATAAAATTTTTGTAAACAAGAATGGCACGGGCAGGCAAATGGGCATACCTGTACGTCCCTTTGAATTTGCCGCCCAGCGGGCACGCATGCACCGCCACGCACCTCGGGAGTGTGCCCGTGGGTCCCGCAAACTCAATGTTCGCCGGCGGCCCGCGATTGCGGTGAGGAGAGGCAGAACGGGGAGATGCCTATGTAAACAAGGCATTTCCCTGTTCTGCCTAGTGACATGACAGAGATCTACTGCTCTCCCTAGGACACACTTAACCCCTTGATCGCTCCCTAGTGTTTAACCCCTTCCCTGCCAGTGTCATTTATATAGTAATCAGTGGCTATTTATAGCACTAATCGCTGTATAAATGACAATAGTCCCAAAATATTGTCAAAAGTGTCTAATGTGTCCGCCATAATGTCACAGTCCCGATAAAAATCGTAAATCGCCGCCATTACTAGTAAAATAAAAATATTAATGAAAATGCCATAAATCTATCCCCTATTTTGTAGATGTTATACGTTTTGCGCAAACCAATCAATATACGCTTATTGCGATTTTTTTTTTTTTTTTACCACAAATTTGTAGAAAAATACATATCGGCCTAAATTGCGGAAAAAATATGTTTTTTTATATGTTTTTTGGGGATATTTATTATAGCAAAAAGTAAAAGGTATTGCTTCTTTTTCAAAATTGTCGCTGCTTTTTTGTTTATAGCGCAAAAAAAAAAAAACACAGAGGTGATCAAATACCACCAAAGGAAAGCTCTATTTGTGGGAAAAAAAGGACTTCAATTTTGTTTGAGTGCAACGTTGCACGACCACGCAATTATCAGTTAAAGCAACACAAAAAATGCTCTGGTCAGGAAGAGGGTAAATTCTTCCAGGGCTGAAGTGGTTAAACTATTAGAACATAAGAATATTCGCACAATAATCCCTTTTGGCCTGGCGTTGTCAGCATGGACAGTTTTCACTGTTTCTCCCCACTTTCTCCTTCAGGGGTTCAAAGCCAATCTCCCAGAGACAGTGCTAATTTGATGACTAATAAGAGACAGAGGGATTTCGTTCCAATAAAGGAGAGTTCCTCCAAATCAGGGACAGTTGGGAGATATGGTTAAGGCTGGGTGTTTGATTCCACCCTCCTGCTTCTGAAAGAAGCCTCCAGAGTATAGGGCAGGGGGAGTCAAATGTCCAGTATGAATATTTATCTTGCCCCAGCCAAATCCCTGAAAAGAGGGGTCCAGAAAGTGGCTAGGGAGGTGATAAATGTCTGGGAGGCCTGGCCAGAGTGTTCTTTCCTCTGCAGGGAAAATAGCTAGTTAGACAAGAAATTGCACTCTGGGCCTCAGCAGTTGATGGTCTGAGGGCCTGGAGAAGTTTGCTAAAAGTTTATTTGCCGGAGGGCATCATCCTGGAGTCCTGGCCTGGAAAAGGATCTTTTTGCCCCCCTCACTAAGGAACTATCTTTGGATACTGGGTGCAGATAGCTGCAGGGCAGTGGACTCTTGAGTGTGCAAGTGCTAGAAGGGAACTAAAGTGCCAGAGGATGCTATATAGACTGGGACTGCTCTTATAGAGTCCTAGATACACTGGCTATCCCCTGTTACCTCCAACAGAAGCTGTTATCCTGTTATTTCTGTTATTGTTTGGGGTATCCTGATCCCAGAGCCCCTTTCCTGTTTGAAGTTTCTCAGCCAATAACTTCTAAAAAGACATCCCCTAGACTGAGCCTGTATTATCAGTGTGCATGGAACTGTGCTCGTGACTAGCAGCCTCTGTACTAGCAAGGAAGACCTGTGTTATATTCAGCAGCCCCTTCTGGGGTGAGCACTACATTTGGTTGCTAGAGGGTGAATTCTTCTGGTCATTTTTTTGGCATACATTGATGGCAGGAAATTGGTATTCAGCAGATAATGTCAGGTTTGAGGAACATAAATACTGATGGACCTTTACATCTTAGCTATCCAGTAGCTTGAGATCTAAAGCTTATAACATCCCACTTTTCATTGTAAATACAGCCAGGCTATCCGTCATTGTCTATCAACACAATGTGTAATTACAATCCACATCTGGGGAAAACATTGTGCTCAATTTCTGCATCCTTATCTTGGCAGCAATGATCAATGCTGTAATACAATGCTTTCACAAGAGGATAATCTTTTGTTCCATTTTGACAGCTGTCAGTCCATGTCACATCCGGTAGGGTGCATCAATCACTGGGTCACCTGTGGAATATAACTGTCACTAACTGGAGAAAGCGGTAAAGTTTTTTGGGTGTTCATATAACCCCATTTTAACCCCTAATACATTGATTAGGACAGTAGCTTGTAACAATTGATTGTGTCGATGGACGTTGATTCACCATGCAGGCACAACAGAGCTGATTGTGTTTATAAAAGAACAATGCTATCTTCAATGACAATCTTTCTGGGAATCATGTGACAGAGCTGGTTTTATCTCTCTACATTGAAAGTAAATGACACTGCAGTCTTCCTATTGTATTTCTTTATTAGCTCCAGTATATCCTCCATTAAGTCTTCCAAGCTTTATCTGTGCAGTTACCCTCTGAATTGGACGTCTCAGAATCAATTCTAAGGGTGCTTGAAAGTGATGACAGTATGTTTCTTTTTTCTTGAAATTTGGTTAATGGTGTGGTCACAATGATCTTATATAGATCAGATAACTTTGTAACATTACAAAGGACACAAGTAAGTATAACCAGTCAGGATGTAGTGCGCTAAATTTAAAGGAACCTTAAGGCCCAGCACTTAAACTGTATGTAAACTTGAAAATTAATTTCTCCTTTTTGCTCCTTTTTGGTCTGTTAAGTATACCTATGGAAGCATTTTGTTAAATTTGTTTAATAAGTAAAAATAAAAAAATGCTGATCTTGTCAGAAATTTAGAGCTGTTCTATATCCTGTAAAGACTTCTGCCGCGTACACACGATCGGAATTTCCGACAACAAATGTTCGATGTGACCTTTTGGTCGGATATTCCGACCGTGTGTAGGCTCCATCAGACATTTGCTGTTGGAATTTCAAACAACAAATGATTGAGAGCTGGTTCTCAATTTTTCCGACAACAAAAGTTCTTGTTGGAAATTCCGACCGTGTGTATCTGTAGCACTACTCCCGTAGGAGCGGCTGGTTATTATTTTGGGTCATTTGCCTTTACCCCTACCCACAGTTCACCCGGTCAAAAAAACCTTAGAGTCTATACTGGGCCTTGCGCCCACAGATGTATACACCAGTCACTTAGTTATTTTTCCAATGCTTTTTATTATACAACTTAAAGCAGTAGAGGGATGGAGGGTTAGGGAGAAGTTCAGATACCTTGTGCAGATCACTGAGGAACTTGAGATCCCGGAGACAAGTACACTTCAGTCAACGGATCTTGCTCACCCGGATAGGCCTCTCTCACTGACCCAGTAGCCGGAATGATGCATGGACAAAAGTCTCTGCCACAGACTTGATGAGAATAATAGTTGAACAATCCTCTGCCAAAGGATTTAGTGTTAGTTGAACAATCCTCTGCCACAGGATTTAGTAACAGTAGCGAACACATCAACACAGTATCAAAAGTTCCTTTAAGCCATCCGGCAGTACTGTGAGGTAGATTGGTTAGGATGCATCCTCAAATTTAGTCACTAGGCTCCTCTTGAGATACCAGCCTTTCGCTCGGTCCTCTCCAAGATGAGTCCTCCCCCGGATCCTTCAATTGCGCGGCTTCTTCCCGCAGGACAGACAGCACAGGACCAGCTCTGAACCAGTAGGCCCCAGACAGCTTCTGGGCCTACTTGCAGTCATGTAGCCTCGGGCCAGCAGGGCACTGAGGCAGAAGAGGAGTTGTCACATACCTTAGGCCAGGCGGGCCATGAGGTGAGAGAGAAAGAAAGATGGCATCTGCCCCTTAAGTATCCTCTCCCAGAATGCACAGCGGGGAGACCACTCTCACTGGGCTGTTTCTGGGGAAAAGGACACCCAATACACCTCAGCCTGTTGCCCTTCCATCACTGGCCTGTGGTGACAACGACACCTACAGGCGACAGTGCGGAACTGCACGCAACACAGCCAACGCTGGAGCAGAGGCTAATTTAGCCATAATATTGAATCTGAACTATGTACAGAACAGATAACCCACTAAATTTACATGTGAGAGCCTGGTCAACAGGAGCAGGGCGCTACATATCCAATTCTGATGCACAAAAATCCTACGCATGCTCGGAATCATTGAACTTAATTTTTCTCAGCTCGTTGTAGTGTTGTACGTCACCGCGTTCTTGATGATCAGAATTTCCAACAACATTTGTGTGACCGTGTGTATGCAAGACAAGTTTGAGCGAAAATCCGTCGCAAAAAAATCCACAGTTTTGTTGTCGGAATGTCCGATCGTGTGTACGCGGCATAACTGCGTTATCTTCAAGAAGCTATTGACCCCTCCTTGTTCTTATTCTGGGCTACAGAATAATTAGTCCCTGTGTTGTAGAGATCTGAGAGCGGGAGTGGATAAGTAGTTTAGCAAGAGACACTGGGAGGGTTGACACTACTACAGAAGATATCTGTATGTCTTACTTCCATCAAAAATCCAGATCAGGGGTTAATTCTTCATAAAGGGATTTTTATAACAGCTTACCTGTAAAATCCTTTTCTTGGAGTACATCACGGGACACAGAGCGACTTAGTCATTACTAATGGGTTATATAGATTACCTTCAGGTGTTGGCACTGGCCAATTCCAAACCGGAAGTACCCTCCCCTATATAAGCCCCTCCCATCCGGGAGCACCTCAGTTTTGTAGCCAAGCAATAAGTGTCCCAAAAAGAGGGGTGGGAGCTCTGTGTCCCGTGATGTACTCCAAGAAAAGGATTTTACAGGTAAGCTGTTATAAAAATCCCTTTTTCTTTTTCGTACATCACGGGACACAGAGCGACTTAGTCATTACTAATGGGACGTCCCAAAGCAATGCCAAATGAGGGGAGGGATACATAAGCTGGGCGCCATCAGGCATGAGGATCTTTTGCGGCCTGCAACACACTGCGCCCAAAGGCGACATCCTCCTGACTTCTAACGTCTACCTGGTAGAATCTAGTAAACGTGTGTACCGAAGACCATGTTGCGGCCTTACATACTTGAGCCAGGGAGGCCTGGTGATGCACTGCCCATGAAGTTCCAACTGCTCTTGTGGAGTGCGCCCTAACTTTGAACGGAGGCGGTCTCTTTCTCAAGCCATAGGCTTGTATTATGACCTGTCGAATCCACTTGGCTAAAGTAGATTTTGATGCTGCCTGACCCTTTCTAGGGCCTTCCGGCAGAATAAACAAAGTATCCGTTCTGCGAATCTGAGCAGTGGCTTTTAGATAAGCTTTAACTGCTCTTACTACATCCAAAGAATGTAATAACTTTTCCTCTACCGAGCTAGGTTTGGGGAAAAAAGAAGGAAGAACCACATCTTGGTTCAAATGAAACCTCGATACCACCTTGGGAAGAAAGGCTGGATGAGGACGTAATACTACTCTGTCCTTATGGACAACCAGATATGGCTCCTTACAGGACAAGGCGGCTAATTCCGATACTCTTTTAGCCGAACAAACGGCTACTAAGAAAATCTATTTCCTGGTGAGAAGAACCAAGGAAATGTGTTGCAATGGTTCAAACGGTTGTTTCTGTAGAACTGACAGAACCAGGTTTAAGTCCCAAGGACATATGGGAACACTAACCGGAGGGCTAATACGCATCACTCCTTGTATGAAAGCTTTGACTAGTGAATGCGAAGCCAAGGGCCTTTGAAAAAATATTGACAAGGCCGAAATCTGACCCTTGATAGTACTCAAGGCAAGCTTCCTATCTACAGCCCATTGTAGGAAGTCCAGAATCCTACCTATTACGTATTTACGTGGATGCCATTTCTTGGCCTCACACCACGTAATGTACGCTTTCCAGATCCTATAATAGATCTGCCTGGATACCGGCTTCCTGGCATTGATCATGGTAGATACCACAGAATTAGAGAGCCCTCTCTTTTTCAGAATGTGGGCTTCAATAACCAGGCCGTCAAACCTAGGGCTGGTAAGGAAGGGTGGTATATCGGTCCCTGCGACAGCAGGTCCGGACGATGTGGGAGGGTCCAAGGACTCCTCACTGACATTTTTACAATCTCCGCGTACCATGCCCTTCGGGGCCACGCTGGAGCCACCAGAATCACTGGTTTCTTTTCTACCCTGATTCTGCGGAGTAATCGCGGTAACAATTGTGGCGGTGGGAATGCATATATCAGCTTGAACTGATCCCAAGGGAACACTAGGGCATCCGAGCCGCAAGCTAGAGGATCCCTTGTGCGAGACACAAATCTGTCCACCTTTGCGTTCAATCTGGATGCTAGCAGATCTACATCCGGTGTTCCCCACCGCTGGCATATTGCCTGGAAAACCTCGGGGTGAAGAGACCATTCCCCCGGGCATAATTGTTGGCGACTTAAAAAGTCCGCTCTCCAATTTTCCACTCCTGGGATGAAAACCGCGGATATGGCTGGGACATATTTTTCTGCCCACTCCAGGATGCAATTTGCTTCCCTCTGGGCTGCACGACTCCTGGTGCCACCCTGGTGATTGATATATGCCACTGCAGTGGCATTGTCTGATTGAATTCTGACAGGGGACCCTTGGAGTTTGGATGTCCATGCTACTAGGGCATACCGGGCTGCTCGTATCTCTAAGAGATTGATGGGCAGGGCCTTTTCTGCTTCTGACCACTTGCCCTGGAGAGACCATTGCTCCAGTACTGCCCCCCAGCCTATGAGGCTGGCATCTGTAGTGACTACCTTCCAAGAAACCGGACTGAAGGGTTTCCCTTTTTCCAGATTCTGGGGCACCAACCACCAATGGAGGCTCTTGCGAACGGAAGGGGACAGGGACATTGGTAAGTCTAAAGCCTGAACTTTTTTGTTCCAGGCTGACAGTATGGCCCTTTGCAAATTCCTTGAATGGAATTGACCGTAGGGTACCGCTTCGAATGAAGCCACCATTTTTCCCAGCAGCCTCATGCAGAGGCGTATGGATGGTTTTCTTTTTGTACCCACTAAGTGGGTCAAATCTTTTAAAGACGACACCTTCTCTGGAGGTAAGAAAATCTTTCTCTGATTTGAATCCAGCCTTAGCCCTAAGTATTCCAGACTTTTAACTGGTCTTAGAGCTGACTTGTCCCGGTTGATAATCCAACCGTGATATTCCAGATACTTGATTGTCTTGTGAATAGCTACTTCCAGCTTTTCCACTGAGTGGTCTATTAGTAGCAGGTCGTCTAGATATGCCATTATCGTTACACCCTGTGTTCTTAGATTGGCCAATAATGGGGCCAGAATTTTTGTGAACACTCGTGGTGCTGTGGCCAGACCGAAAGGTAAGGCTCTGAACTGAAAATGGCGCCCTTCTACTGCAAAGCGTAGAAATTTCTGGTGGGCCGGAAAGATGGGAATATGCAGATAAGCATCCTTTATGTCGATCGAGGCTAACCATTCCTGCCCTTGTAGGGCGGTGGCCACCGATCGGATCAACTCCATCCGAAAAGTCCTGATATTTAGGAACTTGTTTAGCCCTTTTAGATTTAATATGGGCCTCACGTCCCCATTTGGTTTGGGGACTGTGAAAAGGTTCGAGTAAAACCCGAATCCGCTTTCTTCCAGGGGAACCTTCATGATTACACCTTGGAGCAATAGTTGTTCTAGTGCCAGAAGGAGGGATCCTCTCTTTTGGGGATCTCTTGGCACGTTTGACCTCATAAATTGGGCAGGAGGAGTGCCTTTTAACTCCAGCTTGTATCCCAGACTTACTGCGGAGAGCACCCATCTGTCTCTGATGGTGTCCCGCCAGGTCTCTGTGAACAACTGAAGTCTTCCCCCCACCCGATTGAGTGGGGGCAACGCTTCATGCCTTGGGGGGAGGTTTTGTACCTCTCTTGATCCAGGGCTTCTTGTTACCCTGTGATTGTCCCTGATTTCTGCCCCCTGAATTTGACCGCGGAGGCCGTCGGAACTGCTTCACAGCCGATGTGCCCGGGACTGGAGAAGTAGGCCTCTTAAAAGAAGGACTTCTACCCTTGTTCTTAACCGGTAAGAGTGAACTTTTACCGGCAGAAATTTTCTGGATATATTTGTCCAGATCTTCTCCAAATAAGCGTTCTCCATGAAATGGGAAGCTAACCAGCAGTTTTTTACAGGGAGCTTCAGCAGACCAGTTTTTGAGCCACAGAAGCCTACGCATATGTACTATAGACAGCGTAAAGCGGGAGGCCTGTTGGATTGTATCCTTTATGGCGTCTACCGCAAAACACAAGGCTCTAGGCAGGTCAGCTAGGGCAAGAGCCTGCTGATCTGGTAAGTCCCTTAAGACCTGTTTCAACTGATCTTTCACTGCTTGGCAGACTCCAATCGCTGCTACCGCAGGTTGTGTCACCATGCTTGCTGTAGAGAAAGCAGATTTTAGTAAAGACTCCAATTTTTTATCTATTGGGTCTTTGAACATTGGAACATTATCTACTGGACATGTCAGTGATTTGTTAACAGAAGAGATGGCTGCGTCCACTGTAGGGACCCTCCATTTTTTTATGAACTTATCCTCCATGGGATAGATCACCGGAAATCTCTTGGGGGGAGCAAATATTTTATCAGGATGCTCCCAATCCTGGTAAATAAGCCCTTCTAATAAAGGGTGGATTGGGAAGGAACAGACAGCCTGGGGAGCTTTTAGCGACCCCAGCGAGGAAACCGTAGTGGATGGTGGTTCCGCTAGAGGCATTTTAAATGCTGATCGGACCATATTAGTCAGAGACTGAACCCATAATCTTTCAGCCTGAGATGCTGAGAAAGGTTCTTCCACTGTTGATTCCTCCATAACTGAATCAACCTCATCCTGATCCCCTTCAGGTAGGTCGATCTCTGTGTGGGGCTGTTCCTCCACTAACAGGCACTCTGAAGGAGGAGACGGAGATCGGACGCGCTTTTCCTGTGACAGGGAAGCAGCGATCAATGCTGTTAATCTCTCTTCCAATCCTCCCAGAGTTGAGGATAAAACCTCCTCTGTTATATATACAGGAGCAGGTGGACTGGGGACAACCGCAGCACCAGGCATTCCTGCGGGGTTTCTACGGCTACTGACCTCTGAATTCTCAGGGGAGATTGGTGCAGTACAAGCATGCCCAATATCCTCAGAGCCCGATGGAGACCCCTTTGGCTTCCTGGAAGATCTATTTCCGGAGCGTCTGGACGACATATCCTTTAAGCACAAAGCTGAGGTATTCCCGTCGTCATACACCAATTTTGCTGGTAATAGTCTAACAAAGTTGCTGCTATATACCAGCTGGTGTCCACTAAAGTGCCTTTCTATGGGGATGCCTGCATCAACCGCCTCTGTGTGCCACTGTTTGTTGCTAGCTCTGTTTGCATCCAGCTGACACTTGTACTGTGTCTTTTAACCATGCTGGGACGCCCGCACATGCGCAGAAGCGCCGCGGCGCGCATCGAGCGTCATCCACCCGCCCCGCCCCTTTTTTTCATAGGAGGCGCGTGCACGCGCCCGCGCGCGCGCCCGTGCGCCATTGGCGCCCTTTTCGAAATCAAACAGGGGACTAGGAGCCAGGGCCCTTTTTGCCGGAGGGCCTGTGCGGTGGATGAGCGCAGCAACAGGGCAGAGGAAGTGGATTCCCACAGAGAAACTTACCAGCTGCCTGGATCTTTTGACTTGAGAAAACCAAAGATCCACATGACAAGAAAAATGGACTACAGCGGCCTCTAGTGGTTTAACACAGGTACCGCGGCCCTTTTTTTTTCTTGACTACTATTAAAATTTTACATTTTCAGTAGTTACAGGCAAACACAGATATTTAGCGGGAATACCGTTAGGTAACAGACAGAAAGACAAATTAGGCTTGGGGGTCCCCCAATAGAACCAAGTTCCTGGGGGCCCCCACTTACCTGATCCCCGCCGCAGGACTTTGTTTGGTCCACAGAAGTCCAAACTTCACCTATCACGGCAGGCATTGTAATTAAACCTTCAGGGACCGGGTTCCCAAGGATTCCACTCCCCTGGACCTGTATAGCACCCTGCACAGACAACATCTTGGTCGTGGGTATGACCAGAGCTCTGGATCCCAGGGTCCAGCCCTCCTAAGAGAAGCATTACAGGCAAAACCTTGCTCTTCTGCTGCAAGGCCCGGGTACCGACCGTTTAGCTATGAAGCTTTTTTGGTGGGATCCGGAACAGCTTACTAAGGCCCAAAAGAACCTGTACGCAAGCCCAGTGAAAACACATGTTACTCTTTGGCCAACACCTTAGACACTGGCAAAAAACTGAGGTGCTCCCGGATGGGAGGGGCTTATATAGGGGAGGGTACTTCCGGTTTGGAATTGGCCAGTGCCAACACCTGAAGGTAATCTATATAACCCATTAGTAATGACTAAGTCGCTCTGTGTCCCGTGATGTACGAAAAAGAAATGAGGATAGTGTGCAGAGCAAAGCAATTTATTTTTTAGAAACTATATTTGTCTGCTTGACACCTTTGGACCAAGTCATATTCCTATTGAAGATTGGGTACTATAGAAAATGTATCTCCACGAACTACAGTTTACTGGCTACAGTAAAAAGTAGCTTTAGCAAATATAATTGTAGCACTACCCCCGTAGGAGCTGCTGGTTTAAAGTTTTGGGCCTATCGTTACCTTTTCCTGTTCACCGCACTCGTGTCAGGGATCCTTCTTGAAGAGTATTTATGAATGTCCACACCAACACTTGGTTACTTTTCTTCAAGAGCTTTATTTTACCAGTTCCAACAGAGGGGTAGATGTGTTAAATTTAGATAACTAAATTTAACACATAGCGCCTACCTAACAGGAGCAGGGCGCTACATAATATTTTAATGCCCTCTGAACCCCATAACAGGCACCTTGGTTTAGATTTTATAGTGCTCTGGGACCCTAAAACCAGGAGCTCTTTGTGCTTTTATGTAACCAGATATTGAATGCTTGTGCTAAGCTCCATCTTTTATTGGCTAGTGAGGCCTTCACATTTACTAAGTCTCCGTGCCATAGTTCCAGACTATGTTCTGTGTCTTTTGAGTTTTTGATAGTCAATGGTTCTACCAACCTTGGGGCATTCCCACATCTTTTGCTTTCTCCATAATATAAAACATTTGGGAACAGCAGGTACTGTATGCATACCTGGGAGCTCAGCATGGAGACTTCTTACTATTGGCGTCTTCAAGAGAAATAAGAAACTTTTATTTACGTTGTGAAGTTTTAAAAATTCCTCCATGCCTCCCTATAACCCCCAATATATTAAACTGTATCCCCTCCCTGCATGTCCTTATCTTTTCAGACAGCTGCGGCCTTCTGTGCTTTCTAAAATCTGTCTGGTAAAAACCTAGTGGTGCTAACATCCTGTAGACTTGAATGGGATGTACCCATGCTTCAGTTGCAATGTTCCATTCAAATTCAAATTATGTTTGTGTGCAGGTGCAAGCAGCCTGCCAATAAATACCAGCCAAGGGGCAGACAGCATGAGGTGGCTAGGGAGGGGGGGCTGGGAAGATTTTCTTTAAATTCAAAAACTTGTCTTTTAAATAAGAGCCCAGTGGTTTTACCTCTCCACCAACGTATAAAATAGCATTTTTTTTAATTGCTTACCTTTTAAACTATTTTATATAAGAGTTGATTAATTTTTTATTGTAACATTTACATGAAAACCAGTTTTTCATGCAACCGTTGCATTTGTGCTCAGCTATATATATATTTTTTTAATTGCTTACCTTTTAAACTGTTTTATATAAGAGTTTGATTATTTTTTTATTGTAACATTTACATGAAAACCAGTTTTTCATGCAATCGTTGCATTTGTGCTCAGCTATATATATATTTTTTTAATTGCTTACCTTTTAAACTGTTTTATATAGGAGTTTGATTAATTTTTTATTGTAACATTTACATGAAAAACAGTTTTTCATGCAACCGTTGCATTTGTGCTCAGCTATATTTTATTTTGTATTGTATATTTCATATACAGTTTTTGTAGATTCCCCCTATAGCAGTTACCTGTAAATAAGGCAGTACAACTAGTGGCTTTGCTGAAAAAAACGACCAAAATAAATATCAATAACAGAACGTATCAACTAATAGACTGGCAGTATAGACTCATTGACAGAGTGTATGGCCAACTTTGAGATTAAAAGGGAAATATGGCCCAGCATGAACCACTGTCAGCTGACATCACAGAGCTGCTACAAGCTACAGACCGAGGACTGAGCGATCAGCGGTGGGACAGTTGCATCAACACACTAATGCTGCAGCATAGAGGTGAGTATGTGTGTTAATTTATTTTGAACGCTTCTCCTTTAAAAATACACTGGGGTCACCTCTCCACCCTCAGCCTGCTGATTGGACAATGAAGGAGCAGCAACACACTAATAAGTCACTGACTCTATTCACTCTGCTTCCTCTTTCTGTTGGCATATTCCAGATTACCGCATGTACACCGCAATAGAGCTCCTCCCTCTCCCAATCTGAGTGCTGCTGTACAGGGGATTACAGCAGGACAGATTCAGGTACTTTGTAGGTATAAATATATTTAATAATTTCAAAGGAATACACAAACACCTTAAATGGCATTTTTACATCTACCTGGAGGTCAGCTTTAACATGTCTAAACAATACATTTAACATTTCAGACAATAAAAGAGAAAGAAAAAGATATTCCTGCTGTCCATATTACTGCCCCATAAATACTAACTGGGAAATTAGCCAACTGAAGATGGTCTAAGATCATGAACATTTATATTTAAACAATGACCCGACCACCCTTCAAGTATTAAAAAAGATAAAAACATGCTCATCTGAATAGATGCAATCTCCTTTCTGTCCCGCAAATATAACCAAATAGAGACACAATGTCTGCCTGTCACTTGCTCTGTCCTCCTACCCCTCCGATGATGTAATTTCCGCCCTTTAAGGCTCGGTTCACACCTATGCGAATTGAATGCGGTGAAATGCGGTGTAGCTTGTAGCAGCTCTGTGATGTCAGCTGACAGTGGTTCATGCTGGGCCATATTTCCCTTTTAATCTCAAAGTTGGCCATACACTCTGTCAATGAGTCTATACTGCGCATTTCACCGCATTCAATTCGCATAGCAGGAGAATGAGACTGGCTCTCGATGGAGCCGTTTCACACATCTCCGCAGCAGGTCCGGTGTGCAGGAAAAACGTGTGCCTTTTTTGTTGCGCTTCAGGTTCGAATTCAGCCCAAAATTCAGGCTGAAATCGGACCTGAAACGGTGAACCAGCATGCTCCGAACCCCTGCTGTGCAACGGATGCGGCGATAGTGTGAACCGAGCCTTAAGCCACGCTGGTTGGTGTGGACATCCAGGGATTCTCCAGGCTCCCTAGCCCAGCCAATACCATCTGCAGCGGTCGGGACTCCCACTGGCGGTACCAGGAGAAATTTGCATTGCATCTATTCAGATGAGCATGTTTTTAATCCAGTATTTTGTGAGTGTTTTTAATCCATTGATATTAAACCAGCCTTTTGGCAATACTACACTTAATTGCCCCCCCCCCCCCATCTCCCTTCTTTGGTTTATTACACAGAGCTGGCCAAACTCAGAGGATAGCAGCTGTTGGTGCATATTGCCATTCTCTTTCCAGCATATATGGACCAATGAACTTCATGGACTTCTTTTTTTACCCCAAGTGCCCTTACTATGGTTTTGTATGCTTGCTGGGCATTAAGCCTCTGTGTCAGACTTTTTCTATTCATAATTTTAATACAAATTTGCAGTCCAGGCCTGCCACCTACTTGTCTTGTTGTGGCCTTTTACATGAGTTTGTATTAGTATAGAGTAGACATGCGCAAACTGAAATATTTTGTTTCGGAATTTTTTTTAGTCCGAATTTTTTTTTTATTTAGTTACTCCCGAAATTTGTTTTTATTTAATTTGTTTTTCGTTAGAAATTGCATTCGTCCGAAAATCTGAATTAATTAAGGTCAAATCTTTTATTGAAAGCTTATGGCAGTGATGGCGAACCTTGGTACCCCAGATGTTTTGGAACTACATTTCCCATGATGCTCCTCTACAATGCAGAGTGCATGAGCATCATGGGAAATGTAGTTCCAAAACATCTGGGGTGCCAAGGTTCGCCATCACTGGCTTATGGTGTCTGTCAAATGTTCAAAGAAGATTCGACGGAGCAGCGAAACTGTACGACGCCGCAATCGTACATTTCTGGTCGAATGTTCCACCTACAAGCTAGCTATAGTAGAATTCTAATGTTTTATGACTAGTAATAATTATATTTATTTATTATTATTACTAGTCAACAACATTAGAATTTTTCTATAGCCTATGGGCGGAGCATTTGAAAAGTACAATTGTAGCGTCGTACAGTTTATCTGCTCCGTCGAATCTTCTTAGAACTTTCGACAGACACCATAAGCCTTCAATGACAGATTCAACGTTTGTATGTTTTTCGATGCTTTGTCGAATCTTCGTCGTTCATGTTGAATTGTCGAGTTAGTTCTAGCTATTTTACTGCTCCTCCTCTTTGGTTACAATCAGCCAATAACATTCATCATCATCATTATTTTTATTTTACTTCCCCCACCCAATTCCAGCAGTGATCTTTTCTCTCTGTCGAATCTTTTCTCTCTATAATGTTGAATCTTTTCTCTCTATGTCGAATCTTTTCTCTCTATGTAGAATAATCTTGGACTAATAAAGTTAAAGTGGTGTTCCAGGCAACCCCGGGCAAAAAAATAAATAATTAAAAGCCAGCAGCTACACATACTGCAGCTGCTGGCTTTTAATAAATGGAGACTTACCTGTCCTGGTGTCCCTCGATGTCGGCACCGCAGCTGATGTTTCACATCAGCTGTCGGTGCTTCCGTCGCCATTGCGGGTAAGGGAACCCGGCAGTGAAGACTTTCGGCTTCACGCCGGGAACCCTACTGCGCATGCGCAAGGCCCCGCTCCTCTCTCCTATTAGCCCAGCGGCCAGGGGAGGAGGAGGAGGGAGCCTCGCGCGACTTCACCGCCGCGGCCGGACTCCAGTAAGTGGGTAAGGATACCTGTCTTTGACACCTGTCTTTGACAGGTATCCTGTCCCCCCTCCCCCCCGAAAGGTGCCAATTGTGGCACCGGAGGGGGGGAGGAATCCTTACCCACCGGACTCCAGTAAGTGGGTAAGGATACCTGTCTTTGATACCTGTCTTTGACAGGTATCCTGTCCCCCCTCCCCCCCGAAAGGTGCCAATTGTGGCACCGGAGGGGGGGAGGAATCCGATGAGCGGAAGTTCCACTTTAGGGTGGAGCTCCGCTTTAAGGTTAGGCACATAAGCGATAGACACAGATTGTTATTGTCAGCGTCATGTTGAATCTCCTATCTATATCAAACTGTTGAAAAATAAAATAATGAAAAAATGGACTGCCGCACTCCAAAAACCTTTCGGTGGCTTTTATTTAAAATGGCATCAAACAAATGGCACTACAAGATTAATTACCTATTATACACGCCTTCTATCATGTTTAACAGCACAAACATATGTATATATCCATATAATTTTTCTGCACCTATATATTACCAAAAGAGAGTCTCTTTACTTCATTTTATTTCACTTTTTATTTTATCATACTTCTCCCTCTTTTTCCTTCACATATTCAATATTCACACACACACAAACAAAAGAGGTTTTTGTGTTTTCACCAAACATCCACCAATTACTTTGACCAATTTCCTCACATATGCGTCCACAATCTATTTGTACACATATAAATAACAACAATTGTCAATAATTGCTAACATTAATAACATTCATATAGCCTGATTTTTATTCCCAACACATTATTATTTAACTGCACATACATGGTATTACATCATTTACTCATCTGTTTTGAAGACATAGTTATGCGACTATCACCTTTGTGTCCGTTGTATGGACACAAATTATGTAATCTTTATTATATAAACATCACTTAATGTCACACACATATATGCACATGACACATTGTAATTTCTTTCCTCACTTGTTTCACACATACACCAGTACACGTATTTG
This sequence comes from Rana muscosa, assembly GCA_029206835.1. Lineage (NCBI taxonomy): Eukaryota > Metazoa > Chordata > Amphibia > Anura > Ranidae > Rana > Rana muscosa. The sequence goes on along the minus strand of CM055122.1, from coordinate 794,314,959 downwards.
GGTTATGAATTGGTTAATTCATTTGTACTCATCCCGGGTTGGTATGCTCTTTTCTGCTCCCAATCCAGCTAATTGTGAAGCAGCAGTCATTGGTTACACAGACCACATGACAGCTTTTGGTTTTAATATAAATTTGAAGTGTTTTTAAACGTTTATCCAGCTATGAGTAAGCACTATTTAAAAGTGTGAAACGCGTCAGCTGTTCCTTTGCTTTGCTGTGACTTGTAGTGCCATTTGTTTGATGCCATTTTAAATAAAAGCCACCGAAAGGTTTTTGGAGTGCGGCAGTCCATTTTTTCATTATTTTATTTTTCAACTGCCTAGTGCATCGCCAGCACCCTCGATTTCTTGACTACTGAGTGATCAGCGGAATCCACCCACCTGGAGCGGCAATCTTTCTTTATATCAAACTGTTGTTGCAACGAAAACGAAAATAAAGCATTTGTTTATGTCGGATCTTTTGGTTCTCGGATTCTGCGCTTTCGTTTTCGTTTGTTAAAACGATAACGAAAATACCTGAAATTCGGACGAAAATGCATTCGGACGAAAACGAATGCACATGTCTAGTATAGAGCTTTGTTTTTCTAATCATGATAAATTCAGACAGCTACCTATAGTGAAACACCAGTATAAATAGCCAACAGAGAACATAATCTGACAAAAAGGACCTTCAGCAAAACATGGAGATTCACTCATACGAATACATTCCTGGAATTAAAAGGTCGCTTTGGTTGTTTGTCTTAAGATGTCAGCCTCCTGCAAAGTTTTTCATTTTCTGTGCTGTTGTCTCTAAACTTATTCAAATTCACCTGTCCCATTTGTCTTGGTAGAACAGAGTCTTCACTTCTAAAGACATGTGGAAAGTGTCCACATCAATCTTTCTGCTTCTCTAAAGCTGGTCATACACAACTTGACAAAGCAAGTGATGAGACTGATTCAACTATCACTTGTCACAGTTAGGATGTGTAGACATAATATTAAACATTTTTATAAAACACTTTTTTTTGTGTAGAAGATTGTCTTGGAAAAATAGATATTCTATAATGTTTTAAAAATCACTTTTTGTGACCAACAGTTAATGGGTTTCTATAGAAAAAAAAAGATCACTTAAGGTTGGGGCAGCGTGACAGTTGTTTGAGAGGTCACAGATGTCTTCATAGTACTTCATGAAAAAACTATCCATCTATGTCCACCCTATTGAAAATGACTTCACTACAAGTGAGTGGGAGCCTTAGAGATGTCATCCTAAGGAAAGATTTTAGCATTAAATTTGTCAATACACATCTTAAATTATTATTTTAACCACTTAAGGACCGGAAGGATTTGCCCTCTTAATGACCAGGCCATTTTTTGCGATACGGCACTGCATCGCTTTAACCGACAATTGCACGGTCGTGCAACGCTGTACCCAAACAAATAGAGCTTTCTTTTGGTGGTATTTGATCACCTCTGCGGTTTTTATTTTCTGTGTTATAAACAAACAAAGAGCAATAATTTTGAAAATTAAATTTTTCTTTTACTTTTTGCTATAATACATAGCAAAAAGCGTGCAGAACAAGTCAGAGAAAAGTCCTTATCTGCAAAAATTGCAGCAAAAGGGTTAGCAGGACAGCTAGACAACTAACTTTTTCATCCAGAGAGGTCAGCAATGGCAGACTCCTTGTTTCTCCCAACACAGGTTTACTTTAATCTTATCTTGTGAGTGCTAGTTTAAAAAGTTTAGCATTTGAAACCATTTATCAAGCTCCCAGCAGTTTTGTTAAAGCTTTTGAAGTAAACCTATGGATAATGTATCCACTTATGCCAAACAGCAGACATCTCAAGTCCCAGCATATCCCACTGGTCTCTTTGCTGGATCTATAGAAGCAAAAAGACACAGCATGTCCTGCACTTGCTTCTCTCCTGTATCCATGTTGTCACTTTTCCTAGGAAAAAAAGTGGTTGTGATGGGGTTGGTTTGTTGTGAGTATGGTATAAAAGGGATGTGGTCAAGATGATACAAACAAACGATGGCCGCGTACACACGATCGGATATTCCGCCGACAAAACCGTGTTTTTTTTTTTTGCCGACGGATGTTGGCTCAAACTTGTCTTGCATACACACGGCCGCACAAATGTTTTCTGAAATTCTGAACATCAAGAACGCAGTGACGTACAACAGTATGACGATCCGAGAAAAATTAAGTTCAATGATTCCGAGCATGCGTTGAATTGATTCCTAGCATGCGTTGCATTTTGTGCGTCGGCATTGGATACACACGATCGGTATTTCCGACAAGACATTTTGCCGTCGGAAAAATAGAGAAGCAGCTCTCCAACATTTGTTGTCGGAAATTCCGACAGCAAATGTTGGATCGAGCATACACACGGTCGGAATATCCGACCAAAAGCTCCCATCGAACATTTGTTGGCGGAAATTCCGATCGTGTGTACGCGGAATCACAGTAAGTTATGAACAACTGATTTTAGATCCTATCAAATACTAAACAGTACACAGAGAACTTAAAGCATTTATTAACCCCCAAAAATATAATATGTTGTAAATACCTAATTTAAGAGCTGAGATTGCGATCACATGACCAGCCAATTTGATCACATGGTACAAACAGGGACAATCACAGCCCATCCTTACCATGTGATTATCTTTGACCAATCACACATAATCACATCAAAACAAACTGAATGAATCAGTTTCATTCAGTAAAATGCTTGCTTATAGCAATGTAATTCACTGCTATAAGCAAACATAATCTGTAAAAAAAAGCAAAACTAAATCCTGATCACTTCCCCAGAGTAGTACAATGTTACTATGGTAAGGTCACAGTGTGTTAAAAAAAATTGTAAAACAAAAAAAAAAAATTTGTTTTATAATTTTTTGTTCTTCTTTTTGTACTTTCACCAGTCAGTGTCCCTTGATTACTGCCACATCTGTTATATGATGATGCTGTACTGCACTAGTGACAGTATTGTGAACTGTTTTTTTTTTTGTTTTGTTTTCTTAATTTTTTTAAAAATTATGAGAAAAAGTTACAACTTCAAAAAACCTGCCATGCTTCTTACTACATTTGGGGGGTATTTGTACTGTCCTGGTGTTTTCGGGCCCAGGAAAATAGATAGGCCGTCAGTAAAAAACGGATACATTTTCATATATATATATATCATAGTTTGTGGACTCTATAACTTTCCTATAGACTAAATAAAATACACAGATTTGGGTTATTTTCACCAAAGAAATGTAGCAGAATACATTTTGGGATAAATTTAAGAAGAACAATTATTTCATTGCAAAATTTTATAAAAGAAGCAAAGAAAAACATATTTTTTTAAAATTTTCAGTCTTATTTTAGCTTATTTAGCAAAAAATAAAAAACCCATTGGTGATTAAATACCACCAAAAGAAATCTCTAGTTGTGTGAACAAAATGTTAAAAATTTCGTTTGGGTACAGTGCTGCATGTCCGCGCAATTGCATACCTCCCAACAGGCACAGATTCCGCGGGTTTCTCCCGCACAGGGCCCTTCTTCCCGCATACCCGCGAGAGCTGTGTTTTTCCCGCACAGCTGTCACAGCAGTAAAATGTCATTTCCCCCGCCCCTCCCTCAGCTGCTTTCCTATGGTCGGAAAATTAGAAAAAAAAATTCGATGTCCCGCACCCCCCCCCCCCTCAACAATTTTCGTTCTGTGGACGAATGATAAAAATTCGATGCCTAGCCCCCCCCCCCTTCAACGTTCTGAAGAAGAAAAAAACTTTCAATGATGTCCCGCGCCCCCCCCCCCCCCCCGCTCAACAACTTTCGATTGCAGGGGAGAGGGGAGATCAACAATGTCCCGCAGTTGGGAGGTATGCAATTGTCATTCAAAATGCGACAGCACTGAAAGCTGAAAATTGGCCTGGGCAGGAAGGGGGTGAAAGTGCTCAGTATTGAAGTGGTTAAGCAGTATTAATGTATCACAGGTTTATGTATGTTTACAGTGACTTCCTCTGCTTTGAGTACTATCATATATTTGTGTCATCATTAGAAGTACGGCTAAATATCTAAGCCTTGAAATGAGATTTTACAGTAATCCTATTCTGTCAAGCCAGGTTAGGCATTCCGTTACTCGAGAGATTTCCAATAATACCATAATCTGAGCCTAAAGAAGTATGTGTCTCTTCCTCACACGAGGTGCTAATTGGTGTTCTATTTGAATCTGTTAGTTAGTATTAACACTCCTTCTTTCAATAGCCGTCAGAAAGGGTTAGATAGTTTTATGAGTGTTCTGGCTTCCTGCTTCTCCTTCCACACATCTTTTAAGAGGCAGGTGCATAGGTTTAGCATATTCTTGCTTCATTTACTGATGCCTAGCTGTGAAATGTAGGTCTGTCTTGCCTCTAGAGAAGTAATCCCCGGAGGTTGTACCTCACATGTTCCATCTAACTGGCTCATGCAGTTACTGTTTGATGTGAGGTTTCGCTGGCTTTATTCTGCTGTTTACCACTCATACCAGGTTAACAAGGTTTTTTTTTTGTTTTTGTTTTTGACACCCTACATCTATATGTGCTAGAATCTGAGAAATCTGAAGTATGAAAACTATGCTGTAATTAGATTGTTTACATATTAATATTTAAAGCTGGAGTTTATTTTTTTTGGGACACAGCACCAAACACATTAGTTAGGTGTAGCTGTGTGTCATTTACCTTATAGGAGCCTGAACTGACGAGATCGGCCTCTCTTGTCTTTCCAGTCCAGGCCCCACTGAGAGTGGAACAGATGGTGCCAAGGGACAGGAGGACTATGAGTGCCTGTAGGTGTTGATTGCAGAGCTTGTGGCTGAAGTTGTAGACTCGGTGGGTCAGGCAGAACATCAGGTCCGGAACCTAGAGGATGCCAGATAGATCAGCCAAGGCTTAAGGGGCACTCCACCGGGACTGCAGGTTTAGGATGTGTGGCTTGCCAGAGCTCCCAGGAGGCTTGAGACAGGAGCACACCATGTCCACTGGAGCTGGGAAGAGGGGCAACCAGCGTAGGCACTCAGAGGTAATGTGAAGCCAAAACAGGAGACAGAAGCGTAGTCAGAAGGATAGATGGAGTCAGCAACCAGCGGGCAATGAGGTACCAAAGCATCAGACAGGAGTGAGATCAGGAGCAAGCCGAGGTCAGGAACAGATGATCAGAAGCATAAACACGATCCAAGATCAGGTCAATAACAAGCCAGGTTAGCAATGGATATCATACAGGATTCAAGCAGGGTACAAGGAAACAGCTGAAAACCAGTCAGAACTTAGCAGGAGTTTAAGCATTCTATAAATAGGCCATCTGGTTCCATTCCTGCGCACATGTGCATGCACATTCTTGTGAATATGTGTACGCCTGTGTTCAATTCTATGGGCAATAGTATGCGCATGTGCACGTGTCACAGCAGCTTCCTGACACTGTGTGTGCTATACAGCATGGATGAATGCAATTATTGTATTTGAAAAGTTGGCCCTAATGGCTGTCAAAATACCCAATTTTTGTGAAGCAGAGCCGGGTGAGCAGGACTAAATTTGCACAGTGTATGGCCAGCTTAATGATGTGTATCTCATTACCTGCAGGTGGCTACTTCTGGAAAAATCATCCCTGCTGTGTTTCCTTCCCAGCCCTGGGATGCTGCCCCGAGTGGCTGTCTTGCGGCACAGTGAAGGTCAACAGCAGCTGCTGCTACCGCAAAAAGTTGCGCTGCCTGCCCTCTTTTGCCCTCTCCACCATTCAGAAAACTCCTATTATTATTGTTCCATAATGCATCATGCTCTGTGAATGGGAAAGGACCAATTGAAGGGCAGGATTTCTTCTGCCCTAAAACTATACTTCAGCTTTAAATATTAATAAGGATACAATCTAATTCATTTTCATACTTCAGATTTCTCTAATGTCATATGAATGGCAGAAAGGGCAAAAGGCGGCGGGCGAGGGGCTGAACTTTTGTCAGTAGCAGTGGTTGGTGTACACTTTCATAGAGCCAGAAGATAGCTGCTCCAGGCAGCATCCAGCAGCTGTAAGGTCTCTTGCACATTGGACATTTTGCGAACTATCCTAGACTCCTTTCCTCCTGGCAGCAGAGTTTTGGTAGAAAAAACACTTGACGCTTGTAAACTCATGTAACACATTTAGGCACATCAAGTGCTTGGGCATTAATTCATTTCATTGGCCAGAATAATTAATTCTGGCCATTTTAATTAATTGACACTCAAGCTCTAAACTCACCTAGCGCTAAAGTGCCTTTAGGCACGTTTACACTAGTTTTTTTCTGGCAAAACTCTGCTGCTCCTGGACGCCCTGGCTGAGGGTTTTCTTCTGCCTCTAAACACCCCTGCCACTAAACTCCTCTAAACACCTATGTGTGCATGGACACATAGGCTAACATGAAGGGGTGTTTAGTGTCAGAAACAAATAAAAGGAGCCAAACACCCCTAGAGGCAGCAGAAAAAAAATTCTGAAGAGCATGAGGCTTATATTTGTAGCGGGTGTTTGTTTTAAAGCCCAGAGACTACCATAACCATGATGCATTTCCCCGTGCAAGGACTGCTGGGGTGGGGTATTTAACCAGGGGACGGACCGGAGTACGGTCTCTTTTGGACACCGCCCGCCCAGCAAGTGGACCTCTGTGCTGAGTCTGCTGAGAATACAGGGCCTGAAGCCTAGGCCTGTATTCTTCCAAAGAGCCTTCCGTACCCACTGAGGAGCCTGAGGGACTTCTCATCCTGCTGCTGTTCTGCTACTACAAGGAGGACCGAAGGCCCGGGTGTCCTGGAAGCTGTGTACCAAGACACAGCAACGGAAGATACGGACACGGACTGGTCCGGTTGGGTGATAGGATCCCTAAACCCAGTAACTGTTGTTCGGACTATCGTTAGTGTTTGCAGTTGCACCCCGGAGGGACAGTGCATTGAATAACGCTAGTAGACTTATTCTGTGTTCACCAAGTTATCAAACCCTCTTTATTCTTGTGGATTACAAATTGTTCCAGAAGTGCACCACCGTTTGCTAGCGAAGATCTTTCTCTGCAGAACTTTTACATAGTACAGTCAGGCCTGACTTAGCAGTGTAGACATTGCTGGGCGCCATTTTGCCCACGAGGGAGAAGAGCTGCAGCGGGGTCCGTTAGTTTCTTATCACAGGAGTGTATATCTGTCTGTTTGCTAAAATACTCTTTCATTGCAGGGCTCTGCATATGTTTATGTATACTGTTTTACCTGCTTAACCATTATTCTCAGTAAAGTGCCAGGGTTAAGTATACCAGTTGTTTGTGTCATTTACTGTGCAGAAGAAATGGTTAGTGATAGCTAGAGATGGCCTTGCGGTTCGCCCCGCGGTCGGTTCGCGGCAAATTTTGCGCATTCGCGGTTCGCGAAACCGGCGGACATATGGCGCTATTCGCGGCCGGTTCGCGGCCACCATATTCTGAATCTTTTACATTGTGGAACTTTGACCTATGACACATCCATCATGTGGTACAGGACAGCCAATGAGACATTTCAGCAGATGGACATACCCCCTACCTTATAAATAGACCTGATCTGGCTGCCATTTTACATTCTGTTATTTGTCAGCATAGGGACAGGTTGCTGTGTGGAGCAGGGACAGACTGTAATCCTAGCTATTAGGTCCACAAAAGTCCTTTTAAGGACTGGTATAGGTGTACAATTGTTTTGTGTGCAGTGTATAGGGGTGTAATACACTTTTAGTTCATTTCAATTGTGCAGCATTGGGACTGCAGTGCTGAGCGGTTCTGCAGCTGTCTTTAGTCAGTGTAGGAAGGTTGCTGTGTGTGTACTAGCAGGGACAGACTCTACTAAAACAAAAGGACTGGTATAGGTGTACAGTCCACAAAAGTCCTTTTACGGACTGGTATAGGTGTACTATTTTGTGTGCAGTAAATAGGGGTGTACTACACGCATAAAATACTCTAGGAAGAATAGTATAGTGCATTTCTACTGTGCAGCTTCTGAGCAGTTCTGCTGCAGCTCTTTTCTCGGTTTAGGTAGAAATTGCCGCTGTGTGTCGCAGGCACAGACTAGCGACTAAAATCGCTAACCAATAAAGCTCCCCAAAAGTTCATTTTAAGGACTGGTATAGGTGTGTACTATTTGGTGTGCAGTATATAGGGGTCTAATACACGCATAAAAAACTTTCACATATAGGAAGAATAGTATAGTGCATTTCTACTGTGCAGCATTGTGACTGCTGAGAGGTTCTGCAGCGATACTACAAAGAGTGACAAACGCAATTAGAAAAAAGTATTATAACTGCTGTGATAGACCAGTGGCCCCCGAAAACGACAGTTTGAAGCGGGGTGTTATATACCTTCTTCCACATATACTGCCCTTCTCTACAGCCTTTTGTCACAGGGTCATTTAAAAAGATGACAGACAGAGGAAGAGGCAGGCCCTTCCGCAGGGGTGGTAGGGGTAGGGCAGGAGCACCAGGCCGGAGCCAAAGTGGGAAGTTGCAGAAGGTGCGTTCGATTGGCAACCAGACTTGGTTGACTGGCTCACTCAGCCTTACTCTTCTGCACCCTCCTCATCCTCTCTATCTGCACCCTCTTCACTCTCTGCTGTGTGCACCCCCAAAGACACTACCACCAACACCACCGCCACCATATACCCTCCGCTTGAGTCACAGGAATTATTTTCCGATCCATCACAAGACTTCTCTGATGCGCAGGCATTCTTGACATTGGATCAGGAAGAGGAGGTAGCAACAACCGCCACTCAGCAGTCTGACGACAGTACCCAGATCAGCCCAGGATGTTGGTCCCCGCTGTTGCTGCCTACTCCGAGATCTCTAATGTTAGTGGTGGGGAAGGTGACGTAGATGATGATGTGTCTATGGACGTCACGTGGGTGCCCAGAAGAGAGGACCAGGAGGGGAGTTCAGAGGGAGAGATGGACCAGCAGATAGGGAGGAAAGGCAGGCGGAACTTACATTGCACAGGAGTGACAAACAAGACTGCTAATGTATCAGGACTCAGAGCGAGCCATCAACCATGTACGGTCACATCTGGCGCTCCCAGGACTCCGGCACATGGCTCCGCAGTGTGGGCTTTTTTTAACGTGTCCGCTGCTGACAATAGTGTTGCCATCTGCAGCCTTTGCAGTCAACGCATAAGTCGCGGTAAACCCAACACTCACCTAGGGACGACCGCCTTAAGAAGGCATATGAACTCCCATCACCGAGCCCAGTGGGAACAACGCCGTCAGAACCCACAAAGCCAAACTCCAGGCTCTCACCGTCCAGCCTCTTCTACTACTTCTCCTCTCTCTTCACAGTTGTCCTCCACTCCACCTTCCATCATCACGTCCCCAAGTTTATCTGGAAAAAGGCAGGCTTCCGTGGGACAAATGTTCGAGCGTAAAAGAATGATGACGCCGGATAACCCTCTTGCCCAACGGTTGACCGCTGGCTTGTCAGAACTCCTAGCCCGCCAACTACTGCCATATAAACTGGTGGACTCGGAGGCCTTTCGAAAATTTGTGGCCATTGGAACACCACAATGGAAGGTCCCAGGAAGGAAATATTTCTCTCAGAAGGGCATCCCAGAGCTATATGGCCATGTTCAGCGGCAAGTGAATGTGTCTCTGGCACACAGTGTCGGTGCCAAGATACATCTGACCACAGACACGTGGTCTAGCAAACACGGGCAGGGAAGGTATATTACTTTTACTGCCCACTGGGTGAACCTTCTGACGGCCGTCAAGCATGTAACCCGTGGCACCCGTGTAGATTTGGTTTTACCACCACGGATTGCATGCAGGCCTGCCTCTTCTTCTCCTCCTCCTCCTACTCCATCCTCCCTGTCCTCCTCGGCTGACTCCTCCTCTTCCACTGATACCGTCTCTTCCGCTGCGCCGCCCAAGATCCCCAGAACCTATTCGACATGCCAGGTGAGACGTTGCCATGTTGTGCTGCGTCTGTTGTGCCTGGAAGCCAAGAGCCACACTGGCCCTGCACTCCTTTCAACTTTGCGTTCACAGGCAGATCAGTGGCTAACACCGCTCAATTTGACAGTTGGTAAAGTGGTGTGCGACAACGGTGCCAATCTGCTGAGCGCGTTGAAACAGGGCAAAATTACACACGTGCCATGCATGGCACACGTCTTGAACTTGGTCGTGCAGCGATTCGTTGTCAAATACCCTGGGGTCCAGGACGTCTTGTGGCAGGCAAGGAAAATCTCGGCCCATTTCAGAAGATCTTACACGGCCATGGCTCGCCTTGCTGACATTCAGCGGTGACACAATCTGCCGGTCAGACGTCTTATTTGTGACTGCCCGACGCGATGGAACTCAACCTTGTATATGCTTGATAGGCTGCTCCAGCATAAACGTGCAGTTAACGACTACCTGTACGAACTCTGCGCCAGAACAGGTTCTGGGGATCTTGTTTTTTTTTCACCGCGTCAGTGGCTGCTCATGCGCGACGCATGCAGACTTTTGCGGCCATTTGATGAGATCACCAAACTGGTCAGTCGCAGCCATGGTGCCATCAGTGACATCGTACCTTATGCCTTCTTTATGGAGCGTGCATTGCGTCGTGTCATTGATCAAGCCGTCGAGGAGCAGGAGCAGGAAGATGAGGAAGTCGCAATGCTGGATGAATTCCCAGGGGGGGCTACTCTATCTGAGACAAGTCAACAACAGGAGTCTGAAGAGGAGTCAGAGGAGGATGGTGCCGGGGCAGATGAGGAGGAGCAAGAAGAGCATGCTTTAAACCTTTCTGGGATCCCTGCTGTTGTTGTTCGTGGATGGGGGGAGGAGATCGAGGACGACATTATCCTGGATGATGACGAGCAGGAGCCAGGCCACCACACTGCTTCCAGTTTAGTGCAAATGGGGGCCTTCATGCTCCAGTGTTTTAAGAGGGACCCCCGTATAAAAAGCATAAAGGGCAAGGACCATTACTGGGTGGCAACGTACTTGGACCCCCGGTACAAACAAAAAATGGCAGAAATGTTACCACTATCACAGAGGGCTGTCAGAATGGAGCACTTCCAGGTCTTGCTTCGAGAAATGCTGCATTCTGCTTTTGCGTGCGCTGGCAGAGGAATTTCCACTCCCAGAGGAACAGTTGTGGATACCAATCCAACAGCGCCTGCAAGAAGAGGGCGGTTTGAAGATGTCTTGGTCACTTCTGATATGAGATCATTCTTTCAGCCGACCCATCGACAGGTCTCATCCGGATCCAGCATCAGGGAACGCCTAGACCGACAGGTGTCCGACTACATCGGATTAACGGCCGATGTGGACGCTCTGAGAAGTGATGAACCCCTGGACTACTGGGTGGGCAGGCTTAACCTCTGGCCAGAGCTTGCACAATTTGCAATGGAACTGTTGGCTTGCCCCTCGTCCAGTGTCCTGTCCGAAAGGACGTTCAGCGCAGCAGGGGGGATCGTGACCGATAAGCGCACTCGCTTAGCTCACGACAGTGTTGACTACCTCACATTTATAAAAAAGAATGAGGCATGGATCTCTGAGGAATTCAACACATGTGACCAGTAGACCATGTTTCATTCAAATTCCTCATGACAGGCCACAAATATCCACCACCATCTATAACAATTATTCATGGTCTTTGTCTTCTTGGGTAAATACAGCGGCATAAAAGGCCTTTTATGTCCGTTGAATGCCTAATTTTTGGGGCCTGTAGTGCCCGAAACGTATTTATCCTGTGAATGCCTAATGTACCTCCAGCCACAGAATACAAAGTTCTTTGCTGTCAGATGAATGCCTGTTGGCTAATTTTTGGGGCCTGTACTGGCCAACACTTACTTCTTTATCCAGGCTGTGAATGCCTAATTTTTCAGACTGGAATTGAAAATCAATTCCGCTAAATTGTGGAACGGATGCGGACCCATTTTACAGACGTGTGAATGGACCCTATATGTATTTGACATGTATTTACCGGCTGCTGTCAGTTCCGGCTGATTTAGGCCGAGCTATTACAATAAAACTGAGCAATATTACAAAAAACGAAATAAAAGTTATAACTGTATAAACGATTTATACAACTTATAAAAAAAAAAAAACATTTATGGCAACTTTTCCAATAGCAGGATCATCTCATGCACCCCCTTCATAGCCTGGCCTTGCGTCTCTTCCATGGCCTTCATGCGATCCTGAATTGACAAAAAATTTCAGATAAAAAAAGAATGCTTGTCGTTGTCGATCTCAAATTTGCTTAATACTTCTGTTATGTCATTGTCCATGTTGTGGGACTATGTGTGCACAGCTAGTACTTATTTTGTGGCTGCAAATATGACCTGGAGGTTTTTAATGTTCGCCTCCCATTGAAATGAATGGGGCCCGCCGCGAACCCGCGGTTCGCGAATATTTACCCGCGTTCACGCGATCGCGTTCGTGAACCGTCCCGGGAGATGTTCGTCCATCCCTAGTGATAGCCATACCATACTGCTGTGTGACTTTCTTGTGGGATTGTGCTGCCAAGAGTTACAGGTTACACAATCCTATCATCCCCTACTAATTGCTGGGGGTTGACAGTGAGTGTTACAGGGCCCGAAACAAATCATACCAGCGGCCCTCTTAGCTGGGGGTATCGCTACATATTATTTTAGCAGAAGCATCTGTCTGTAGGCAATGGGATACACATAATTATACAGTATATACCTAATGTGTTTGGTGCTGTACCCCAAAAATTATTCTACACTTTAGATTTAAGTTTAACACCTGAAAATGAATACATCTAGTACTGTTTTCACCTCTGCAGAATAAATTCTGATAGGCTGTTATGTGGGTTGCCATGGGTTACTTTACATGAGCACCTAACGTAGTAGGTTTTCCCCCATACATGTGTTCTTCCAGCACTCTGTGTATTCTGTAGACCCTTTGTATAAAGTCCCTATGGGCATGTGTGTACCCCAGGGATGGCTGAAAGTCAGATGATTGCAGCACAGATGTGTCAGTATACTGGACATACTATATAAGTGAATATTGTTATTATAAAGCATAGAAAAATGTACAGTATCTATACACCGTGAACATGATAATCAATGGGGTTGATTTACTAAAGGCAAATAGGCAGGGCACTTTTCAAGGAAATTTGCTCCAAAGCTTAGTATATGAGGGGAAGCTCTGCTGACTTCCATCATCCAATCGTGTGCATGCAAAAATGTTGTCTTTTTTTTTATTTTTCCTTGCATTTGATTGGGTATTCTTTGCAAAGTGAAGCTTCACTTCATTTACTAAGTCCTGGAGCAAATTCACTTGCAAAGTGCACACTCTATTTTCTTTTAGTAAATCAACCCCTATGTCACCCTTGGCAATTACCTAATTACTTAATTTTACAGTCTGTAATAAAGCAGCAGTATAATAAAGGTACCAGTAAACATTAGATAATGGTTGTTCTTAGAAAATATATTATCTCTTTGTAATCGTTTTAAGCTGGCCATGGATCAAAATTTGTCTGGTTCAGTCCATCGACTTGTGTACAACCAGCCTGTTGGATTTTTCCCGAACAATTAGTGTTGCCAGTTATAGCAACACTAATCACTGTGTTCTGCCAGCAAGGAAGGCTCCCTGCTGGCAGAATACAAAAGCAGTGCAGGAGGGATCGAGCAATTTTCTTTCCTTCCAGCTGTGGTGGAAGGAAAAAAAAATTGCATAATCTATGGCCTGCCTTACACGGTTTGAATCGTTAAGGGCAGGCTGAATCTACCAAGTAGATCGATCAATTTGGGTACAACCAGCCTGCCGGATTCTCTTACCTGTGGCTGCAGGAAAGTAATTTGCACCATGTATGGTCTGCCTTAGTCACATCTATGTGGTGTATGCTAAATAACAACTAGCCAAGTTGCATATCTTACTAAGAAAGTTTGCTTTGTTCATCTTTAATACACTTGTCACCATTGTGCCACTGGGAATACAATACAGAATACAATAGATTAGGCATATTAATGCCAGGAGCTATTTAGCATACCTCTTCTGTTTTTTACTAGTTTGTTTATTAGTGCCCCCCTGGTGTAGAGCTGCTAGTTCTAATCATCCAAGATTTCACTGATAATGGAGGTTTAAAGTACAGCCTTTACCTGGGCAAAAAAAAAAGTACATCAATGCAACACATGCAAATTCCCCTATGTTTTAGGCTGATCATACATTATACAATGGTCTTCAGTGGCGTCACTAGGGTTGGTGTCACCTGGTGCGGCAAAACATGGTGTCACCCCCTCCTGTCTATCCTGCCCAGCGCCCTGCAGGCAGCGCACAGTCACGAGGCGCACCCCCAAATGACCCCTGTAAATTAAAGTATAGGGTGGTATTGGGCCGGCTGGAGCGAAATAGGGCAGGTTGGGGTAATATAGGGCAGGTTGCGGTGGTATAGTGCAGTCTGGGGTGGCATAGGGCAGTTGGGGTTGTATAGGGAAGGCTGGGGTGGTATAGAGCAGGTTGGGGTGGTATAGAGCAGGTTGGGGTGGTATATGGCAGGCTGGGTGGCATTGGGCAGGTTGGGGTTATATAGGGCAGGGTGTGATGGCATAGAGCAGGTTGCGGTGGCATAGGGCAGGTTGGGGTGGTATAGGGAAGGCTGGGGTGGCATAGAGCAGGGTGCGTGGTATAGGGAAGGCTGGGGTGGCATAGGGCAGGGTGCGGTGGCATAGGGTAGGTTGGGGTGGTATAGAGCAATTTGCGTGGCATACGGCAGGTTGCGGTGGCATAGGGCAGGCTGGGGTGACATAGGGCAGGTTGCGGTGGTATAGGGAAGGCTGGGGTGGCATAGAGCAGGGTGCGGTGGTATAGGGCAGGCTGGGGTGGCATAGGGCAGGGTGCGGTGGTATAGGGCAGGCTGGGGTGGCATAGGGCAGGTTGCAGTGGTATAGGGAAGGCTGGGGTGGCATAGGGCAGGGTGCAGTGGCATAGGGCAGGTTGCGGTGGTATAGGGCAGGTTGCGGTGGTATAGGGCAGGCTGGGGTGGCATAGGGCAGGGTGCGGTGGTATAGGGCAGGGTGCGGTGGTATAGGGCAGGCTGGGGTGGCATAGGGCAGGGTGCGGTGGTATAGGGCAGGTTGGGGTGGCATAGGGCAGGTTGCAGTGGCATAGGGCAGGTTTCGGTGGCATAGGGGAGGTTGCGGTGGCATAAGGCAGGTTGCGGTGGCATAGGCAGGCTGGGGTGGTATGGTGCCAGGTTAGGACTCCATCATGGGTTGCAAGGTGGTCTGCTGCTGCTAGACACAGCTATAGATTATATATATACATAGATATTATGTAATATAGCTGGTCCATCCGCCCCTCCCCTCCACCAGACCAGCTAACTCAACTACTGTGCCTATTATATGTAATATAATATATCTGTGTCCAGCATCACCCCCCCCCCCCATCATCAGACCAGCTCAGGGTGGGGTGTCTCAGTCAGCTAATATAAATTATATAGTCAGTGTTGTCTGTCTGATAATGGGGGGAGGGTGGGGGGTGATGCTGGACACAGATATATTATATTACATATAATAGGCACAGTAGTTGAGTTAGCTGGTCTGGTGGGGGGAGGGGCGGATGGACCAGCTATATTACATAATATCTATATATAATCTATAGCTGTGTCTAGCAGCAGCAGACCACCTTGCACCTCCCTCTCTCCCTTCATTATCATATAATACAGGTCAGGGCGCCAGACAGACTGAGTCCTCCTCCCACACTAGCTCTGCTTCTTACAATGGCAACCGCCCCCCCTCCCCACACACACACCTACCTCATCTTGTGCTCGGGAGTCGGGCCGGCGGTGGAGCCCCCCCGCACCTGTTCTTCTGGAGTCTTGACTGGAGAGGAGGAGGGCTGGGCAGCGACCCTCACAGCGTGCAGCCGGAGAAAGTTGTATGTGACGTCACATCATCACAGTGCAGTGTGATGATGTGACAGGCTGACGCTCTGTAGGGTAGGGAGGGAGGAGGAAGAAGAATAATGAACCGGAGGACACACACACCAGGTGCGGCCGCGGCGCTGGAAGTGTTGTACCAGCCCAGCGGGGTGAAGTTGCTGAATAAAAGTGTCAGCTGTAAAAAAAAAAAAAAAAGTAAAAAAAAAAAGTAAAAAAAAACTTTTCTCACCGTCGGGAGGGTGTCACCCCTCTAGCAGGTGTCACCCGGGTGCGGACCGCACCCCCCGCACCCCCTAGCAACGCCTCTGATGGTCTTGTACAATTTTCCTTTAGATTTACCAAAACTATATAATATGAGGTCAAACCTAAACCTTTTTAATTTGTATGCAGTCAGGCAGGCCCTTACACTACATACAGTAGTTAAAGGTAAATCTAAAGGAAATTGAATAAGAAAATTGTATAATGTATTGGCAGCTTTAGACCTTTTAAAAATGTTGCAAGCACACAAAATACCATACAGTATGATTACCATATGATTTTCCTGACAGAAATCCAATGAACTCTTAAAGCCCTGTACACACGATCGGATTTCCTATGGATTCTAGTCTGATGGATTTGTCCATCAGATATCCGATGAAACTGTTTTCCATCAGTCTTGCCCACACACCATCAGTCAAAAAACCGACCGTTCCAAGCAAGGTGACGTAAAACACTCAGATGAGCCAAGAAAAATTAAGTTTAATGCTTTTGAGCATGCGTCGACTTGATTCTGAGCATGCGTGGGTTTTTTATCCGATAGACTTACACACAGAGATCCACATCCTTGTCTGTGTACCGGCTGATCGCGGGTGTCTGGCGGACATCACGGCCGCCAGGCACGCTCACCGTCATGTCAGTGACACGCCGGGCGCGCGCCACCGGTGGCGCTCGCGCGCCCCCCAGTGGCCGGAGGAGCCGAGGACGTCTATTGACGGCCTCCCGGATATCTAGAGCCACCTTGAGGCCGTCAATAGTCTATGGCCCGGGCTCCATGTAGTTAAGAGCCTTCCCACAAACTGTGTGTTGGAAAAGAGCTTTTGGGAGATGTAGCTCTGCAGGGTACCTATATCAACTGACCTGAAGCATTACTGCTCTTTCCTTCTTCCAACAGCTGCCCCTAAAAGAATTTTACAAACCTTGTGATGACATCACA
This sequence comes from Rana muscosa, assembly GCA_029206835.1. Classification (NCBI taxonomy): domain Eukaryota; kingdom Metazoa; phylum Chordata; class Amphibia; order Anura; family Ranidae; genus Rana; species Rana muscosa. The sequence goes on along the minus strand of CM055122.1, from coordinate 794,297,928 downwards.
GGGAGTAATAAAGTTTTTTTTTTCTTTTTACTTTTTTAACTTGATGAACATGTTTCTTTTTTCAGCTTGACTAATTCTGTAACCATCTTTCCGCCTCAAGTGAATAGGCTGTCTTAAACCAGCACATCATTAACAAGGGTACATAAAATGCACCATAATGGACCCGACTGGTGTAAAGTGGCCCTAACTGTAAACCTGTGCTTTGAACATATGGATTTAGTTGATAGCAGGGACATGCAGTGAGGTCACTTGCTGGTGATTAGTGATGAGCCGAACACCCCAGGGTTTGGTTCGCACCAGAACCCGCGAACGGACCGAAAGTTCTCACGAACGTTAGAACCCTATTAAATACAATGGATGCGAACGTTCGAAATCTAAAGTGCTAATTATAACGACTATTATGCATGTTATTGTCCTAAAAAGGGTTTGGGAACCCGGGTTCTGCACCAGGGGACATGTATCAATGCAAAAAGAAGTTTTAAAAACGGCCGTTTTTCGGGAGCAGTCATTTTAATGATGCATAAAGTGAAAAAAAAAAAAGAGTCAAATATTCCTTTAAATATCGTACCTGGGGGGTGTCTAAAGTATGCCTGTGAAGTGGCACGTGTTTCCCGTGTTTAGAACTGTCCCTGCACAAAATGACATTTCTAAAGGAAAAAAAGCTATTTAAAACTGCTTGCGGCTTTAATGTAATGTCTGGTCCCGGTGACCTGCCAAGCTTGTTCCGCCTAACGGTATGGTTCCAAGCTTGACTGCGCAGGCGCAATCCGAGGCGATGGAAATCTCCGAGCTTAAACAGCTGTTCGGCAGCGCCTGCGCAGTCAAAGGGGGGAAGCATATCGATAGGACGCACTCGCTCCCGATGCTTCATTACACACGCCGCTTTCCTCTTCATACAGCAAGGGGTGGCTCAGATGTGATAATGAGCAGTGCGATTTGTTTGTTTATCCACAACGCTCTATCCAGCAAGGGGCTGTATAGAGTGTCGTGTATAAACAAACAAATCGCACTGCAGAATATGACATCTGAGCCGCCCCTTGCTGTATGAAGAGGAAAGCGGCGTGTGTAATGAAGCATCGGGAGCGAGCGCGTCCACAGTTGCCGAGACTATGGTTCCTCCTATCGCTCTGGTTCCCTCTTTACTGCGCAGGCGCAAGCCAAGCCGACGGAAATCTCCGAGCTTCAACAGCTGTTCGGCTGCGCCTGCGCAGTTGAGCTTGGAACCATACAGATAGGGGAACCAGAACGACAAGTCACCGGTAATATGGATGAAAATCTTTAAGAAAACTGGCATAGCTTTTTATTTAAACAAGGATTGGTGATAAAGCATCAGTAGAGAGGAGACACCTTTTTCCCATATTAACTCTTACAGGAGAGAATTTCCCTTCCTAGGGGTAGATTTCCTCTCACTTCCTGTTGTCTCCTTTCGTTTGCAAGTAGGAGTCGTTTGTAAGTTGGATGTTTGAAAGTAGGGGCCTGCCGTATATACTCTGCTGAAATTTGCCCCTTACATGTTGGTGTTGCCACAACACTGAAAAATTGGGCTTTTGGTGTTGGTGGTGGTGGTGTTGACACAACACTGTAAGCCCTCACAGTTACCTTTGGTGGGCGCAGGAATGGGCCCTGCTGTGAATTATTAGATCAAGAATTGTAATTACATGCCCCTGTTAAACAGGGCTGAAAAATTGGGCCTTAGGCACTGGTGCCACAACCCCTCACAGATACTGTACTTGGAGCACAGCAATGAGCCCTGTTGCAAAGTATTGCATCAAAAATTGTAATTACACCCCCCTGTTAAACAGGGGCTGAAAAACTGGGCCTTAGGCACTGGTGCTGGTGCCACGACACTTCAACCTCTCCCAGATACTCTAGTCGGAGTGCAGGAATGAGCCCTGCTGCAAAGCATTGCATAAAAAATTGTAATTACATGCCCCTGTTAAACAGGGGCTGAAAAATTGGGCCTTAGCCACTGGTGGCGGCACCCAGAAACAAAAATGTTCTTCCAAGCTATTATCATCAATCGGATCATTGAGGAGGAGGAGGATAGTCAGTCAACATAACAGGACAGTCTCTCAACATCAGCATCAGTCTTGAAGGGATGTGACATTTGAACATAAATTAGTCTGTTATATCAGCTTCAGGTGTTTGGTAGCTGGTGGTGATCCAAGACTGGTTCATTTTTATGAAGGTCAGTCGATCAACCGAGTCGGTGGACAGGCGCACCCTGTGATCCGTGAGAAATCCTCCAGCAGCACTGAATGTGCGTTCTGAAAGAACGCTGGATGCAGGACAGGCCAGTAGCTCAATTGCATACTGTGCAAGCTCTGGCCAGTGATCCATCCTCAAGACCCAGTAAGCCAGAGGATTTTCGGTGGGGAAGGTGTCCATGTCTGACCTTGCCCCTAGGTATTCCTGCACCATGTATACAAGACGCTGGTGATGGTTGCTGGAACCGATCATACCTTGGGGCTGCGGACTAAAGAATTGTCTGAACGCATCGGTCAGACGGCCACCTTCCCCACCCCTCCTTCTTTGACCGAAGCCTCAGCAACTCGTTGTCCAGGACCAGGAGTTTGTAACCTCCCAGTCTCTGGGAACGCGTTTCACAGACCTTTCTGCAAGGCCTCCCAGAGTTGTCTCATCCTCTGCTCCCTCTGCGACGGTAAGATAAGGTCCACAACCTTACTCTTGTACCGTGGATCAAGGAGAGTGGCCAGCCAGTAATGGTCCCTCTCCTTGATCTGAAGAATACGAGGATCCTTCCGCAGACTTTGCAGGATCAGGGAGGCCATGCAGCGTAGGTTAGCTGAGGCATTCGGTCCGGAGTCCTCTGGGTCACTAAGGACGACATGATCTGCAGCCACCTCCTCCCAGTCACGTACAAGTCCACGGTTTCTTGGGACTGTAAATCTTCCCTAAAAGACTGCTGCTGATGATGCTGAGTGCCAGGCTCCACCTCCATGCTGACACAATCCTCCTCCTCCTCCTCTTCCTGTGCGATGGGTGGGACAGAAGGAACACTGTCTGGGTAAAGGGGGCCTTGAGAGGCAAGGAAGTCCTCCTCTTCCTGTCTCTGTTCTGCCTCAAGTGCCCTGTCCATTATTCCATGCAGCGTATGTTCCAACAGGTGGACAAGAGGTACAGTGTCACTGATGCATGCACTGTCACTGCTCACCATCCTCGTGGCCTCCTCAAATGGTGCCAGAACAGTGCATGCATCCCTGATCATGCCCCACTGGCGTGGTGAAAAAAACCTGAGCTCCTCTGACCCTATCCTGGTGCCGTAGTCGCACAGGTACTCATTGATGGCCCTCTGCTGCGTGTGCAGCCGCTGCAGCATGGCCAACGTTGAGTTCCACCTGGTGGGCATGTCACATATAAGGCGGTTCTTGGGCAGGTTCAACTCCTTTTGCAGCTCAGCCAGGCGAGCACTGGCATTATAAGATCTGCGGAAATGCACAGACTTTCCTGGCCTGCCTCAGGACATCCTGTAAGCCCGGGTACCTGCCCAAGAACCACTGCACCACCAGGTTAAGGACGTGAGCCACACAGGGCACATGGGTCAGTTGTCCCCGTCGGAGGGCGGAGAGGAGGTTGGTGCCATTGTCGCAAACCACCATTCCTGGCTTAAGCTGACGTGGCGTCAACCACCTCTCGGCCTGCCCCTGCAGAGCAGACAGAACCTCTGACCCAGTGTGGCTCCTGTCCCCCAAACACACCAGCGCAAGCACGGCATGGCATATTTTTGCCTGCGTACTTGCGTAGCCCCTTGAACGCCTACGGAGCACCGCTGGTTCCGAGGACAAAGCACAGGAAGAGGCCATGGAGGAAGAAGAAGAGGAGGGGGTGGAGGAGAGATGTGTCACAACCAGTAGTAGCATTTTGGAGGCGTGGCGGCGGAACAACCTCCAACACTACTGCACCTTGTCCTGCATCCTTCCCAGCTGCCAAAAGAGTGACCCAATGGACCGTGAAAGAAAGGTAACGTCCCTGTCCATGCCTGCTGGACCATGAGTCAGCGGTAATATGCACCTTACCGCTGACCGCCCTGTCCAGCGAGGCCAAGACATTGCCTTCCACATGCCGGTAGAGAGCCGGAATCGCCTTCCGTGAGAAAAAGTGGCGTTTGGGAACCTGCCACTGAGGAACCGCACATTGCACAAACTCACGGAAGGGGGCCGAGTCTACCAACTGAAAAGGCAGCAGTTAAAGCGCTAGCAATTTAGCCAAGCTAGCATTCAACCACTGGGCATGTGGATGGCTGGGAGTGAACTTCTTTTGACGGTCCAGCAGCTGGGGCAGGGAAATTTGCCTGCTAGAATCGGACGTCGGTGTACTGCTAGCAGAGTGCCCGAAAGTACTTGGCTGTGACACACCTAATTCTACACCTTCATTCCTCTCAGTGCAGGCTTCAGAGAGGACTGAAGGTATAGTGGGGTTGGAGATCCCAGCTGATGCGGTGCAAGGAGAGGTCCGCTTTGTTCTTTGGTGTGGGTCTTTAAGGTAGGCTTGCCAACGAGCTGCATGGCAGGTCAACATATGTCTGTTCAAGCATGTGGTGCCCAAGCGGGTGATGTTTTGGCCACGCGATATACGCTTGAGACATATGTTGCAAACAGCAGCTGTGCGATCTGATGCACTCGACTCAAAAAAGGCCCACACCAAAGAACTTTTTGAATAACGGGCAGAGGCAGCGCCCTGCACAGGCGGAGCTCTGCGGTGTGATTCCGTCGGTGTGCTGCCCTTACGCTGGCCCCCCGAGGGCATCCTGCCTCGCTGGAGATGTGCCTCCTCCTCATCCTCCTCCTCTCTCCTATTAGGCACCCACGTGGAGTCAGTGACCTCATCATCCCCTCCCTCCTCATCACTGGAGCCAAGCTCGCAGTATGCTGCAGCTGCCGGAACATGACTGCCAGATTGGTGTCCTTCTTGAGCATCCCCTCTCTCTGCTCTCACGCTACTGCCTTCCTCTAGCTGGGTATCATCATCAGACCCTTCGAAACGCTGGGCATCCTCCTGGAACATGTACCCAACACTGTGCTCAAACAGTTCGGGGGACTCCTCAGGAGGACATGGTTGGTCTAGGGAAGGAGTGACTGATGATGACATTGATACCAGGGAAGAGGACGCTTTGGCAGCTGCTTTGCCAGTACCCTGAGCCTGGGTGAGAGAGGATGAGGAGGATGAGGAGGGCTTGGTCATCCACTCTACCAAGTCTTCGGCATGATGCAGCTCAACACGTCCAGCTGCCGAAAAGAAGGACAAGCGTGTCCCATGGCCACGTGTTGATGGCGATGCACCGCGTCCATGACCAGCACTGTTGTCTCTAGACACAGAGCCTGCTTGCCCTCTTTTATTGGCTCCTGACTGTCTGCCTCTCCTTGTTTGCCTTCCAGACATTCTAATGGCTTGCAGGGAGATGGGAAAACCAGCAATAAGGCCTAGCTTCAGGAGTATATTTTGCAGGAATCACACTACGCCTGCTGTAAGTGCTGCAAATGCCTGTTGGTGTAACACACCAGGAAAACACAGCAATACCGGCTAACTTCAGATGTATAATGTGCAGGAGGCACACTCCGCCCGCTGTAAGTGCTGCAAATGCCTGTTAGTGTAACACACTAGGAAAACACAGCAATAAGGCCTAGCTTCAGGAGTATATTTTGCAGGAATCACACTACGCCTGCTGTAAGTGCTGCAAATGCCTGTTGGTGTAACACACCAGGAAAACACAGCAATACGGGCTAACTTGAGGTGTATAATGTGCAGGAGGCACACTCCGCCCGCTGTAAGTGCTGCAAATGCCTGTTAGTGTAACACGCTAGGAAAACACAGCAATAAGGCCTAGCTTCAGGAGTATATTTTGCAGGAATCACACTACGCCTGCTGTAAGTGCTGCAAATGCCTGTTGGTGTAACACACCAGGAAAACACAGCAATACGGGCTAACTTCAGGTGTATAATGTGCAGGAGGCACACTCCGCCCGCTGTAAGTGCTGCAAATGCCTGTTAGTGTAACACACCAGGAAAACACAGCAATACGGGCTAGCTTCAGGTGTATACTGTGCAGGAGGCTTAGCAACAATGACACTGACACTGTCCCCTGCCTATCCTTCTCTCTCCCTGCACACAAGGTTTATCAAAGAATATGACACTGACACTCTCCCTGCCTATCCTTCTCTCTCCCTGCACACAAGGTTTAGTAAAGAATATGACACTGACACTGTCCCCTGCCTATCCTTCTCTCTCCCTGCACACAAGGTTTATCAAAGAATATGACACTGACACTCTCCCTGCCTATCCTTCTCTCTCCCTGCACACAAGGTTTAGTAAAGAATATGACACTGACACTGTCCCCTGCCTATCCTTCTCTCTCCCTGCACACAAGGTTTATCAAAGAATATGACACTGACACTCTCCCTGCCTATCCTTCTCTCTCCCTGCACACAAGGTTTAGCAAAGAATATGACACTGACACTGTCCCCTGCCTATCCTTCTCTCTCCCTGCACACAAGGTTTAGCAAAGAATATGACACTGACACTCTCCCTGCCTATCCTTCTCTCTCCCTGCACACAAGAATAGCACAAAGAATATCAACACTGTCCCTGCCTATCCTTCTCTTTCCCTGCGCCGGAACACACTACACAAGGCCGCCACGCTGGCGGCCTTTTATAGTGTGGGGCGTGTGCTAAACCCCCTGAGCTATAATTGGCCACAGGCAACCTGCCTGTGGCCAATTATGGCTCTCCTAGCTGCCGGCGCTGTGATTGGCCAAGCATGCGGGGTCACAGTGCCTACTTGGCCAATCACAGCGCCGGGATTGCACTGCGATGGCGCAGTGTATTGTGGGCCGTTCGCGTCACTCGAATTTGGCGCGCACGGCCCAAATCGTTCGATGTTCGCCGAACGGTCGAACAGCCGATGTTCGAGTCGAACGTATGTTCGACTCGAACACCGAGCTCATCCCTACTGGTGATGTACTGGATAGTATCGGAGCCAGATACACACAGGTTACATAGTCACAAGTTACGTATTCAATTCTCATTATGTAGGTGATTTAAAAAAAAAATTTAAGCGTCGCCTATGGAGATTTTGAAGTACTGAAGTTTGGAGCCATTCCACAAGTGTGCGCAATTGTAAAGCATGACATGTTAGGTATCTATTTACTCAGAGTACCATCATCTTTCACATTATACAAAAAAATCGGGCTAACTTTAGTGGGGTTTTTTTTTCTGACAGGCTGTGCAAGGAGCCCTGCATCAACGTAACCATAGATGCCCAGAGCCCCAAATTTTGACCAGTGGTGGGGTAGGACTTCTCTGTGACCCAAGGTCACCAAGCTATGACCCTCAAAGCCCAATCATTTTTTTTTTTTATGTTCATGGCAGGTGAGACTCTGCCTCACATGCCTTGCCTGACTGCATGTCCCTGGTTGATAGCCTGCTCCTTGCTACCAGTATGGACTAGGGTTGCCACCTCATCCCTTTAAACCCGAACACATATAAATTACACAGGTTCTGAGGCTAATTAAATGCAGATACGACACCAAGTGAGTTTAATTACTACCTTAATCATCCACAGAACCTGTGTAATTCATATGTGTTCGGGTTTAAAGGGATGAGGTGGCAACTCTAGTATGGACCCTTGCCTTCTCTCCCTTCATTTGCTAGCTGGATTAAAGAAATAAAGCCCTGTGTAAGGTTTAGTTCATTTTGTTAGGAGATTACATTAGTGCTGCGTAATCTAACCTTGCTGTTATCTAAAAAAGCACTTAGGCCTGGCAATTGTTGGCTCATGTAGCCAGAGATACACAATGGAAGGAAGGAAAAGGATCATTTGCTCCACCCCATTGTGAAGTACCACATATGACACTTTTGGTAGGTGACCAGAGTGACAGGGAAGTGAAGAGCTGGAGAGTATAAGTTGTGGGTTGGTGATCAAACCTACTGTATGGGCAAAGCATAAGTTCTTTGCTGGTAACTGGCCTACATAAGGACCCTAAAGTCTGTTTTCATTATGCCCCCATTGTCAGTTGAGAGTAGCTCCAACCCATGCAAAAACAAGTGTGCATAAGCTAAATTTTCCATCACATAAAAAAATCTTCCATACTAGTCTAATAACTGTTGCATTTCTATTAATCTTTACAGCTCCTGAACTATACGGCTATAGGCACATGTTATAACTTGCCTGCATTAAAAACACATTCTTGCCTAAGTGACCCCTTCTATCAAAGCTAGTCAGTTTTATTTGCAATATCATTTCTATTTTCTTTATTGTGGGAAAAGTATATTTAAGCTTGGTTCAAAGAAAATAGAAGACAAATTGTAATCCTGTCACCAGTAGTAATTATGTTAAATTAATTTGTGACATTGTATTACATTTGAAGGGACAGAACAAAATGACTTACTGATTTTATTTAATGTTTCCATGCCAACCGAATGTGTTGCAGGCACTTAATTACCATTCCAATTTGACAATACTGTTTCAGTGTGGGATGTAAAATGTTAGAAGAGTAAGCAGGCTGCACAAAGCGGATACAATAGCATTAGACATATATGTGAAAGACCTGGAGTAAATTCTACAGTTGAATGAGATACATATGTATTGGCTTTACATAAAACAAACAAACCGATCATAGTCATACATTGCACTGGAGCTATGATGTGTTATTAGGAGAAAAAAAAACTGATGGCATAACTAACAGTTCAAATACAGTAGACCATAAAGTATACGGTGAGAGAGACGTTCAGTGGTACTGTCCATCCACAGTCAAGTAGAAGGATGTCACTAGAAATTATTGACAAAAGTAATAACTGCCTCATGTCCCCATCAAATTACATGCAAAGAAAAAAAGAAATACAGAATCCAGACACTTCCTTGCGCACATCAATCACTCGAAACTCTTGAAGCAAGTGTTTCAAGTGATTAATGTGTATAAAGTTGTGTCTGGATTTTGTAAATTTTTTTGCATGTAATTGGATGGAGACGTGAGACAAGTAATACATTCGTCAACAACTTCTAGTGACATCCTCCTAACTGTGGATGAATATTTGACTAGAGTCTCAACAGTGGGCAAGTATTTTACCAATGTCTAAAGCGTATATACTGCTAGTCAGCGACGGCTAGTGCTCAAAAAAATTTTTTTTTTTGGGGGGGCGCAAACGAACTGAAAAATTCTGACAAATACTAATGTAGCGGCCTTACCCCTCTCTCCCCTTCTCATACTCGACTTGTCTTTCTTCGTCTAGGGGTTTCAGTGCTGGGGAGAGGGATGAGATACACCACAGCCCATGTCCTCCATAGCTGAGAGGTGAAGGCCAGAAGATTGGGTTTTGTGTAGGTGTCCTAGAGTAAAGTCCAGTACTTCGTCCCTGACTCCTTTGCTCCTAGTAACCACACAGTGAATAGGTCCAACTCAGTTTTATTCTTCTTGGCGTACAAACATACAGTTTCTTTACTGAGTAATAATGGGGATAGATCGAGGCACAATCCTTTCCCTTCTGTTGCTAACCACTGTGGTATCACCAGTGGTAAATAGTCACTGCCACTGACTATGTGAGGTAGAACATGAATTACCTTCGCTAGCACTGCCCCTGTCAGGGGAAGGAAATCCGTCCAAGGGAGAAACCGGAGGCCTCTCTGTCACCAGCGATGCTGCGCGGGACTCTCCAGAGAAGTTACGCACACCAGATCTCACAAACTCAGACACGGGCACCCAAGGAGTTAGGGCCCCCTCAGGATTCCTCCACCCTCGCGGAACTCAGTCGAAGGTACTGAGCCCCAGGCATCCGCCATAGTACCTCACCCCAGGCTAAAGGTGCCTGAGATGGACTCCATCTCTGCTCCGGCTAGGTCAAGGGTACCTAGGCCTGGAACACTGGAACGCCAGCACTCAAGCTGAAGGTGCCTGGGTGCGGCCAAGTCCTCCGACTCCCACTCCGGACTCCGAGCTCTGAACTCTGAACCCCGTGGTAAGGGCGTCCGCCCCTTTTATCACCTCTCCCTTTGCGTCACAGCGGGTTCCCCACCCCGCTGTACCAGCTCCAGGGGAGGACAAAAAGGCACAGTCCTGTGGTGTGAGTTCAGCCTTGGCCAAGGGCAACAGCAACACCTGTGGACCACAAGGAACCTCACACCACCAGAGTCCTCCAAGAACCAGAAAAGGGTCTCGGATCCCCTAGAAATTTGTGCATCTGGGTTACACTACCACCCAGATGCCCCCATTAAATTCAAATACCCGCTACACTAAAACAAAAACATAAATTGCAGCCACTCTGCCCATCATATGCAGCCACTCTGCCCATCATATGCAGCCACTGTGACCATCATATGCAGCCCCTGTGCCCATCATATGCAGCCACTCTGCCCATCATATGCAGCCACTCTGCCCATCATATGCAGACTCTGTGCCCAGCAAAAGCAGCCACCTGTGCCCATTATATGCAGCCAACTGTGCCCATAATATGCAGCCAACTGTGCTCATAATATGTAGCCAACTGTGCCCATCATTTGCAGCCACTGTGCCCAGCAAATGCAGCCAGCTGTGCCCATCATATTCAGCCTCTGTGCCCATCATATGCAGCCCCTGTGCTCATCAAATGCAGCCGACTTTGCTCCATCAATTTCAGCCTTTGTGCCCATAATATGCAGCCACTGTGCCCCCCACGCCCGCCCGCTGTCTGTCCGGCACTTACCCCATCGTGGTGGTGGGTCAGGCAGCGGGACAGGCGGCGAGCTGTGGGACGTGTAGCGCGGAGATGGATGCAGAACTCTTCCGTGCGTTTCTTCTTCCTGTTTTGCATGGCGGCCAATGGGATCGCCCCTACCTTCAGCCAATCAGGTGCCGGTATTACATCCGGGCCTCCTGATTGGCTGAGAAGCGGTTCTGTGTTAGCAGAGCAAATAATTTTTTGCTTTGCTAACACACCAGGGTACACTGCGAGCGCAATGGTTTGCGCTCGCAGTGCACCTTTTTTAAAGCCTATTAGAGCCTATGGCTCTAATCAGGTGCTTCAAAAACACCCCCCCACCGCTGTAATTCTGATGCCTGGCGCCCGAAAATGGGGCGGACGCCTGACTGGGGGTCAACTACAGCGGCCATGGATAGATTCATGCAATGCATGAATTTATCCATAGTACACAGAGGAGGGTGGCTGGAGAGAGGGGGTGGTAACCAAGCGCCCCTAATGGACGCGCCACCACTGTTGCTAGTTTTATTTTGTTCAACCCAGCAGGGCTAAACAAAAGAAAACTGACAGCTCAGGTTGGGGCCGTTGTACTAACAATCCGATGCTAGTACAGTGATCTCCCCTGCTGTTCTATTGTGTTCTGACAGGGCAGGGGGAAGGCCCCCTTTATTAGAACACTCCGGCGCCGACTGGGAGCCGGTGGGCAGACCTTTTTCGGTCAGGCCCCTCCGACAAAAGGCTTCTGTTGGACTGGCTGCAGTATACACAGGCTGAATGTCAGCCGGTTTCTATTGACTCAGCCAATGCCACCCAACATTCGACCCATGTGTACAGGGCTTAAGCCAGCCAGAACTTCTTATTTTGACCATGAAATAGGAATGAAAAGACCCTAATATACATATACACTAATGAGTGTATATTGATCATGAGAGCAAGCCTTCCCATCTCTCTCTCTCATGTCATAGCATTTAAAATAGGGGAAACTTGGAAATTTGTAAAGCATGGGTGCTCAACCTGTGGCCCTCCACCTGTTGCATAACTAATGATTCCATGAGGCATTGCAGTCACTGACAGTCACAAGCATAACTCCCAAAGGCAGAGGCATGATGGGACATGTAGTTCTGCAACAGTTGGAGGGCCACAAGTTAAGCACACATGTTGTGAAAGATATGACCCCAACAGCATGTATTAATGGTGCAGAACTCAGCAGTCATAGTTCATTGCAAAAAGGAAAAGGTCATTAGGTGGAAAATATGTTCCAGTTTCAGTGGCCAGTAGGAGGAAGAAATTCCCATGCCAGAGTTCTGTAGGAGAGAAAAAGGCCTGTCAGTTAGATGGAGGAAATAAAGACTGCCCCCACATTGGCGATCAGTAGGGGAAGAAAAAGACCATGTTGTTATTGATCAAAGAGAGGAAAATATACCCTGGTGGCAGTGGTCAGGGGGAGGAAAAATTCCATGATGTTAGTATCCATTAAGAGGAAAAATGTGGTCAGTGGGGGAAAAATGCCTTAGCAGTGGTCAGTAGGAGCGAAAATAAGGCTCTGGCATTAGTCGTTAGTGTGACGGACCTGGCCGGGACAGGGGCTTTTGGAGGGGACTGAATGCAAGCCTCTTGCCCTGCGACCATGGGCCCTGGCATTTGGGGGAACGGTGCTCTTTGTGAGCTGTATGCCTGGGGACCCTTAGGGGGGTGTTACTTTGGATTCAGGTCCATGTCCCCCCAAGACACACAGACTCTGGGGACCCTGTATATGCCATATTAGAGTGACTAATTCATACTGTTGGGATTTTCACACCTTCACTCTAAGGATATGCGAATGCAATCACCTCCAGCCATCTGTCTGTCCTCTGTGCTAATTTGACCCTGCTAAATGTGTGATGTTTACACTTAGGATAATGTGTATTGTATAGCAGGTGCCGGGATGTCTACCCTGAAAGGTCGTATCTAGGAGTCACCTTGGCTGTCTACAGGATTTAGTTAATTAGCTCATGTTAATTATGTTCTGGTTACTCCCTCTGTTTCTGTATATAAGACTTGTTTTTGGTTCTAATAAAGTCTGTCTCTCTTGGTTGAACTTACATACAGCCTGCCTGGTGTTTGTTCTAAACCGATCACAAATGGATTCGAATGGCACATAGCTGTAGATTGAATCCTGGAGCACCGGATGATCCAATAGAGCAGAGGAGTGTCGGGAGAGTGGAGCCGAGCGAGCAAAGGGGCTCGTTACAGTTAGTAAGAGGAAAAATGGGCAAGCATCCATGATCGGGCCTTCAGGAAAAAATGTAAGACCCACCTCTTCTGAAGGATTAGGATGTCACTGGATGCAAAGCGCCTTGAGGCGATTTAGTTCGCATTTGTAGCGCTATACAAGTTATTCACTCACTCACTCAATGGGAGGAAAAAATACCCCAGTGTCAGCGGACAGGAGCAGGATAAAAATTGCCCGACATTGGTGTAAGTGGGAAGACAAAATATTTAGGAGGGGGCGGGAGAGCCCTGCAGGGATCTGGGGGCATTGTGGGGGACTCTGCAGGGCTCACGGACTGTGCAAGTGGCTGTGGGGACACTGTGGGGGACTGGAGGCTCTGGCACAGGCTGGGTAGCACTCTGGGGGGATTGGGGACACTACAGGCAACATTGTGGTGGTCTCTGCAGGGACTATGGGACTCTACAAGTGGCTGGAGAGGCTGTGGGCTTTGCAGCAGTCTGGGGGGCATTCTAGGGAAATCGGGGCTTTCTGGGGACTTGTGCTTTACAGAAGGCTAAAGAGCACTGTGGGGGCTGTAGGGCTCTGTGGGTGGAGAGAAACTTTGGGGCAAGCTTGAGGGGCACTGCATGGTAGAGAGTGGGGATGAGCTCGGTGTTCGAGTCGAACATACGTTCGACTTGAACATCGACTGTTCGATCGTTCGACGAAGATCGAACGATTTGGGCCGTTCGCGCCTAATTCGAGTGACGCGAACGGCCCACAATGCACTACGCCATCGCAGTGTCATCCAGGCGCTGTGATTGGCCAAGCATGCACTGTGACCCCGCATGCTTGGCCAATCACAGCGCTGGCAGCGAGGAGAGCAATGATTGACCACAGGCAGGATGCCTGTGGCCAATTATTGCTGAGGGTGTTTAGTACACGCCCCACACTATAAAAGGCCGCCAGCACGGCGGCCTAGTGTAGTGTGTTCCGGAGCAGGGAAAGAGAAGCATAGGCAGGGACAGTGAATTTTTTTTTTCTTGCTTAACCTGGATTCCTTTAGTTTAGGGAAAGAGAAGGATAGGTAGGGAGAGTGTCAGTGTGTTTTACTGTGCTAATCCTTGTTTGTAGGGACAGGGAAGGACAGTGAGGGAAATTCTCCTTGTGCTATACTGTGCTAAAGCATTGATCATCAACCATCTTTAAAAAAACATTTTTTATAGGGACAGAAAACTATAGGTAGGGAGAGTGTCAGTGTGTTTTACTGTGCTAATCCTTGTTTGTAGGGACAGGGAAGGACAGTGAGGGAAATTCTCCTTGTGCTATAGTGTGCTAAAGCATTGATCATCAACCATCTTTAAAAAAACATTTTTTATAGGGACAGAAAACTATAGGTAGGGAGAGTGTCAGTGTGTTTTACTGTGCTAATCCTTGTTTGTAGGGACAGGGAAGGACAGTGAGGGAAATTCTCCTTGTGCTATAGTGTGCTAAAGCATTGATCATCAACCATCTTTAAAAAAAATTTTTTATAGGGACAGAAAACTATAGGTAGGGAGAGTGTCAGTGTGTTTTACTGTGCTAATCCTTGTTTGTAGGGACAGGGAAGGACAGTGAGGGAAATTCTCCTTGTGCTATAGTGTGCTAAAGCATTGATCATCAACCATCTTTAAAAAAACATTTTTTATAGGGACAGAAAACTATAGGTAGGGAGAGTGTCAGTGTGTTTTACTGTGCTAATCCTTGTTTGTAGGGACAGGGAAGGACAGTGAGGGAAATTCTCCTTGTGCTATAGTGTGCTAAAGCATTGATCATCAACCATCTTTAAAAAAAAATTTTTTATAGGGACAGAAAACTATAGGTAGGGAGAGTGTCAGTGTGTTTTACTGTGCTAATCCTTGTTTGTAGGGACAGGGAAGGACAGTGAGGGAAATTCTCCTTGTGCTATACTGTGCTAAAGCATTGATCATCAACCATCTTTAAAAAAACATTTTTTATAGGGACAGAAAACTATAGGTAGGGAGAGTGTCAGTGTGTTTTACTGTGCTAATCCTTGTTTGTAGGGACAGGGAAGGACAGTGAGGGAAATTCTCCTTGTGCTATAGTGTGCTAAAGCATTGATCATCAACCATCTTTAAAAAAACATTTTTTATAGGGACAGAAAACTCTAGGTAGGAAGAGTGTCAGTTTCTTTCACTGTGCTAATCCTTGTTTGTAGGGACAGGGAAGGACAGTGAGGGAAATTCTCCTTGTGCTATACTGTGCTAAAGCATTCCTCATCAACCATCTTTGAAATCCTTGTTTTTTGGACAGTCAGGGAAATTGTCGTTGTGCTATTCTGTGCGAAAGCAATCATCCTCAACCATATTTAGAAATCCTTAAGTAAAGGGACAGAGAAGGACACCTGAAGGTAGCCCTTATTGCTTTTTTCCCATCTCCCTGCAGGCCATCCATTAGAATGTCTGGAAGGCAAACAAGGAGAGGCAGACAGTCAGGAGGCAATAAAAGAGGGCAAGCAGGCTCTGTGTCTGGGGGCAACAGTGCTGGTCGTGGACGCGGTGCATTGTCATCAGCACATGGCCATGGGACACGCTTGTCCTTCTTTTCGGCAGCTGGACATGTTGAGCCACATCATGCCGAAGACTTGGTAGAGTGGATGACCAAGCCCTCCTCCTCCTCCTCATCCTCTCTCACCCAGGCTCAGGGTACTGGAAAAGCAGCTGCCAAAGCGTCCTCTTCCCTGGTATCAATGTCAGACTCATCATCAGTCACTCCTTCCCTAGACCCACCATGTCCTCCTCCTGAGGAGTCCCCCGAACTGTTTGAGCACAGTGTTGGGTACATGCTCCAGGAGGATGCCCAGCGTTTCGAAGGGTCTGATGATGAAACCCAGCTACAGGAAGGCAGTAGCGTGAGAGCAGACAGAGGGGATGCTCAAGAAGGACACCAATCTGGCAGTCATGTTCCAGCAGCTGCAGCATACTGCCAGATTGGCTCCAGTGATGAGGAGGGAGGGGATGATGAGGTCACTGACTCCACGTGGGTGCCTAATAGGAGAGAGGAGGAGGAGGAGGATGAGGAGGAGGCACATCTCCAACGAGGCAGGATGCCCTTTGGTGGCCAGCGTAAGGGCAGTACACCGACGGAATCACACCGCAGAGCTCCGCCTGTGCAGGGCGCTGCCTCTGCCCGTCATTCAAAAAGTTCTTTGGTGTGGGCCTTTTTTGAGGCTAGTGCATCAGATCGCACAGCTGCTGTTTGCAACATATGTCTCAAGCGTATATCGCGTGGCCAAGACATCAGCCGCTTGGGTACCACATGCCTGACCAGACATATGTTGACCTGCCATGCAGCTCGTTGGCAAGCCTACCTCAAAGACCCACACCAAAGAACAAAGCGGACCTCTCCTTGCACCGCATCAGCTGGGATCTCCAACCCCACTATAACTTCAGTCCTCTCTGAAACATGCACTGAGAGGAATGAAGGTGAAGAATTAGGTGTGTCACAGCCAAGTACTTGCGGCCACTCTGCTAGCAGTACACCGACGTCCGATTCTAGCAGGCAAATTTCCCTGCCCCAGCTGCTGGACCGTCGAAAGAAGTTCACTCCCAGCCATCCACATGCCCAGCGGTTGAATGCTAGCTTGGCTAAATTGCTAGCGCTTCAACTGCTGCCTTTTCAGTTGGTAGACTCGGCCCCCTTCCGTGAGTTTGTGCAATGTGCGGTTCCTCAGTGGCAGGTTCCCAAACGCCACTTTTTCTCACGGAAGGCTATTCCGGCTCTCTACCGGCATGTGGAAGGCAATGTCTTGGCCTCGCTGGACAGGGCGGTCAGCGGTAAGGTGCATATTACCGCTGACTCATGGTCCAGCAGGCATGGACAGGGACGTTACCTTTCTTTCACGGCCCATTGGGTCACTCTTTTGGTAGCTGGGAAGGATGCAGGACAAGGTGCAGTAGTGTTGGAGGTTGTTCCACCGCCACGCCTCCAAAATGCTACTACTGGTTGTGACACACCTCTCTCCTCCACCCCCTCCTCTTCTTCTTCCTCCATGGCCTCTTCCTGTGCTTTGTCCTCTGAACCAGCGGTGCTCCGTAGCCGTTCAAGGGGCTACGCAAGTACGCAGGCAAAAATATGCCATGCCGTGCTTGCGCTGGTGTGTTTGGGGGACAGAAGCCACACTGGGGCAGAGGTCCTGTCTGCTCTGCAGGGCCAGGCCGAGAGGTGGTTGACGCCACGCCAGCTTAAGCCAGGAATGGTGGTTTGCGACAATGGCACCAACCTCCTCTCCGCCCTCCGACAGGGACAACTGACCCATGTGCCCTGTGTGGCTCACGTCCTTAACCTGGTGGTGCAGCGGTTCTTGGGCAGGTACCCGGGCTTACAGGATGTCCTGAGGCAGGCCAGGAAAGTCTGTGTGCATTTCCGCAGATCTTATAATGCCAGTGCTCGCCTGGCTGAGCTGCAAAAGGAGTTGAACCTGCCCAAGAACCGCCTTATATGTGACATGCCCACCAGGTGGAACTCAACGTTGGCCATGCTGCAGCGGCTGCACACGCAGCAGAGGGCCATCAATGAGTACCTGTGCGACTACGGCACCAGGACAGGGTCAGGGGAGCTTGGTTTTTTTTCTCCACGCCAGTGGGGCATGATCAGGGATGCATGCACTGTCCTGGCACCATTTGAGGAGGCCACGAGGATGGTGAGCAGTGACAGTGCATGCATCAGTGACACTGTACCTCTTGTCCACCTGTTGGAGCACACGCTGCGTGGAATAATGGACAGGGCACTTGAGGCAGAACAGAGGCAGGAAGAGGAGGACTTCCTTGCCTCTCAAGGCCCCCTTTACCCAGACAGTGTTCCTTCTGTCCCACCCATCGCACAGGAAGAGGAGGAGGAGGAGGAGGATTGTGTCAGCATGGAGGTGGAGGCTGGCACTCAGCATCATCAGCAGCAGTCTTTTAGGGATGATTTACAGTCCCAAGAAACCAGTGGACTTGTACGTGGCTGGGAGGAGGTGGCTGCGGATCATGTCGTCCTTAGTGACCCAGAGGACTCCGGACCGAATGCCTCAGCTAACCTACGCTGCATGGCCTCCCTGATCCTGCAAAGTCTGCGGAAGGATCCTTGTATTCTTCGGATCAAGGAGAGGGACCATTACTGGCTGGCCACTCTCCTTGATCCACGGTACAAGGGTAAGGTTGCGGACCTTATGTTACCGTCGCAGAGGGAGCAGAGGATGAGACAACTCCGGGAGGCCTTGCAGAAAGGTCTGTGCAACGCGTTCCCAGAGACTGGGAGGTTACAAACTCCTGGTCCTGGACAACGAGTTGCTGAGGCTTCGGCCAGTCAAAGAAGGAGCGGTGGGGAAGGTGGCCGTCTGACCGATGCGTTCAGACAATTCTTTAGTCCGCAGCCCCAAAGTATGATCGGTTCCAGCAACCATCGCCAGCGTCTGATAAACATGGTGCAGGAATATCTAGGGGCAAGGTCAGACTTGGACACCTTCCCCACCGAAAATCCTCTGGCTTACTGGGTCTTGAGGATGGATCACTGGCCAGAGCTTGCACAGTATGCAATTGAGCTACTGGCCTGTCCTGCATCCAGCGTTCTTTCGGAACGCACATTCAGTGCTGCTGGAGGATTTGTCACGGATCACAGGGTGCGCCTGTCCACCGACTCGGTTGATCGACTGACTTTCATCAAGATGAACCAGTCTTGGATCACCACCAGCTACCACACACCTGATGCTGATATAACAGACTAATTGATTTTAACATGTCACATCCCTTCAAGACTGATGCTGATGCTGAGTGCCTGTGCTGTTATGTTGACTGGCTATCCTCCTCCTCCGAGTCCTCAATGATACGATTGATGATGATAGCTTGGAAGATCATTTTTGTTTATGGGTGCCGCCACCAGTGGCTAAGGCCCAATTTTTCAGCCCCTGTTTAACAGGGGCATGTAATTACAATTTTTGAAGCAATACTTTGCAACAGGGCTCATTGCTGTGCTCCAAGTACAGTATCTGTGAGGGGTTGGAGTGTTGTGCCACCAGTGCCTAAGGCCCAATTTTTCAGCCCCTGTTTAACAGGGGCGTGTCATTACAATTTTTGAAGCAATACTTTGCAACAGGGCTCATTGCTGTGCTCCAAATACAGTATCTGTGAGGGGTTGCAGTGTTGTGCCACCAGTGCCTAAGGCCCAATTTTTCAGCCCCTGTTCAACAGGGGCATGTAATTACAATTCTTGATCTAATAATTCACAGCAGGGCCCATTGCTGCACCCACCAAGAGTAACTCTGAGGGCTTACAGTGTTGTGGCAACGCCACCACCACCACCACCACGAAAGGCCCAATTTTTCAGCCCCTGTTCAAAAGGGGCATGTAATTACAATTCTTGATCTAATAATTCACAGCAGGGCCCATTCCTGCACCCACCAAGAGTAACTCTGAGGGCTTACAGTGTTGTGGCAACACCACCACCACCACGAAAGGCCCAATTTTTCAGCCCCTGTTCAACAGAGGCATGCAATTGCAATTCTTGATCTAATAATTCACAGCAGGGCCCATTGCTGCACCCACCAAGAGTAACTGTCAGGGCTTACAGTGTTGTGGCACCAGCACCACCATCAAAGGCCCAATTTTTACTACCACTGTTCAACAATTATATGTAATTACAATTCCTGATATAATAGTTGACAGCAGGGCGTTCCAGCACCAACCAAGAGTAATTGTGAGGGCTTACAGTGTTGTGCCAACACCAACAACTAAGGGGCCTATTTCTGCAGAGTATATACGGCAGGTCCCTACTTTCAAACATCCAACTTACAAACGACTCCTACTTGCAAACGCAAGAAGACAACAGGAAGTGAGAGGAAATCTACCCCTAGGAAGGAAAATTCTCTCCTGTAAGAATTAATATGGGAGAAAGGTGTCTCCTCTGTACTGATGCTTTATCACCAATCCTTGTTTCAAGAAAAACACCACATTTCAAAAACAGTTGTCATTGGGACGGAAAGTGAGGTGAAATGTTCTGAACAGGGGCACAGACAGCAAAACAAATGTTACAGGGGTGATAACCCTTACCTATGTTTTCCAAAAAGTTTAAAAATAGATTTTTGGGCTGGAGCTACACTTAAACAATGTACCTGTTCAAAATTACAAACACATTCTACATAAGAACAAACCTACAGTCCCTGTCTTGTATGCACCGCCTGTATACGGCTGTTCAGAGTATATAGGGCCTTTTTTATTTTGTGTGCGGTGTTCCCCTTAATATCCATACAAGACCCAAAGGGGCTGGTAATGGGCTGGGGTAGGGGGGGGGGTCATGGGGTAGCTATGCCATTTTTCTTAAAGATTTTCATCCATATTACCGGGACCAGACATTACATTAAAGCCGCAAGCAGTTTTAAATGTTTTTTTTTTCCTTTAGAAGTGTCATTTTGTGCAGGGACAGTTCTAAACACGGGAAACACGTGGCACTTCACAGGCATACTTTAGACACCCCCCAGGTACGATATTTAAAGGAATATTTGACTTTTTTTTTCACTTTATGCATCATTAAAATGACTGCTCCCGAAAAACGACCGTTTTTAAAACTTCTTTTTGCATTGATACATGTCCCCTGGTGCAGAACCCGGGTTCCCAAACCCTTTTTAGGACAATAACATGCATAATAGTCGTTATAATTAGCACTTTAGAATTCGAACGTTCGCATCCATTGTATTTAATAGGGTTCTAATGTTCGTACGAACGTTCGGTCCGTTCGCGGGTTCTGGTGCGAACCGAACCCGGGGGTGTTCGGCTCATTACTAGTAGAGAGCTGAAGAAAAGTAGGGAAACTCTGCATTGTAAAAGGCTGGAGAGGGGGTACACTTGCAGAGGACAGTGTGCAACAGAGTTTTCTGCTTCCCCCAACACTTATTGTTCAGACCAGCTATCAGCACAGGTGACCCATGGGAAGTGAAACTTTCCCTTCATCTCCTCTCTGTTCATGTGACAGAGGCCTGTATAGGCTCTGCATCGGTGAAAGCACTGATCTACAATGCCTCCCCATAGGGCCCTCTGGGCCAGTGCCTGGTGTTGGAACAATCAGCATTCCAGTATCAGGCACCCTCTGCTGTTCTGAATGAGTGCCTTTACTCCTTATTTCCAGGACCCCAACCAGGTATCCCCTCTTGACCCAGGTCCCATAGCTACTACGTGGACTGCTATGGCAGTAGTGAGTGTTCTGTAGACTGTAATTTACAAAATTACGAGTTTCAAATTGCAAACATTTGAAAATAAATGTAGAAGTAAAATGCCATATCTCTAGAAGCGAAAATGTTAGGACTATAGTGAAAAACACTGTCAACAGGGCTGCTATAGGTGTCAGTTCTGAGTGCTCCAGTCTGTTGGAAGAGCTCTTTTTTGACCATAACCTATGCTTCCTCCTATTTACTGAGAGGAGTAAAGTATGGTGTTACCTGTGCATTTGCTCCTTTAAAAGAAAGCTGTCATCATAAAAATGTAATAATAATATAGGACTTGAAGCAACCGTGTGTTAAAATAAAAAGGGGGAACAGATGTGTTTGTAAACACAGGACATTTTCCTGTATACAGTATATATACATTATAATGCTTCCAAAGGCCTCCTATGGAAACAGCAGTCTTCCCCAAATTGACATGCATATTACAATTTCATGGCAGTGGGAGAACAGGCACCCTGATCCCCTTGTGCCTTACAATGCAATGTCCCTGAGTATGATATCCAGAGGCCAGGGTCTTGGCACGCCAGGGTTTTTTGGATAGACTAATAGACTAAAATTCATATTAAGGAGAATTAAGAAGTCAAAATATTGAAAATACATTTTCTTTTAGAATCAATCTACAACTCGCCCACTCAAGGCCTTTAGAAATGTAAAGGTTAGTGCTTGTACTGGATTCTAAACTAATCTGTCCAATTTACAATTACTAGAAATGTAGCAACTCTTAGCTGGAATAATAGATGGTTCAAGAATAAAGTGTAATTAATTGATATATACCACCATCACATCACACCAACCTGATCCTTTAAAAAACAAACAAAAAAAACACATAACAATCTTTATTTAACCACTTAACGACCGCTCACTGTATTTATACGTCGGCAGAATGGCACCGACAGGCACAATCACGTAGAGCATACGTGATCGCCTTTGTACAGTTGGGGGGTCCGATCGGACCCCCCTCCTATACAGTGAGCGGCCGTTTATCGTTGGGGAGCGATCAGAGATGAGGGGGTGACCATTCGATTTCGGCCACCCCCTCGCGATCGCTCCCGGCGAATGAAAATGCTTCCTCCGCCATGTGATGTAAACACAGGCAGGAGGAAGTGATGTCATCTCCCTCGCGGCGGTCTTTTCGATTCCGGCGCCGAGGAGAGAGGAAGCAGGTTAGTGCACCAACAGTCCACTGACACTTAGGTACACATAGGCACACATTTCACCGCCCAGTCACCCCCAGATCACCCCCCAGGTCCCAATCACAGTGTCACTGATTGCAGTGATCATTTATTTTACTGATCACTGCATTTAGTGTCATCTGTGATAGTAAAAAGTTGCAGGGCAGTTAGGATTAGGCCCCTTTAGGTCCAGGGTAGCCCCCTAACCACCCCTAATAAAGGTTTAACCCCTTGATCGCCCCCAGGTAACCCTTTCACCCCCTAACGCCAGCGTCACTAAGCGATCGTATTTTCGATCGCTGTATTTAGTGCCGGTGGTGCCCTAGATAGGCAGTTATTTATTTTTAGTTTCGCCGCAGGTTTTTAGAGCGTCAGGTACCCCCATATATTATTTTAACCCCCTGATTGCCCCTAGAGTTAACCCTTTCACCAGTGATCACTGTATAAGCGTCACTGGTGACACTGGTTACCCAGTTAGTTATTTAGTTATTTAGGTAACCCGTCAGGTTTTTATATAGCGTCGGGTACCCCCATATTTAACCTAATAAAGGTTTTAACCCCCTGATTGCCCCTAGTTAACCCTTTCACCAGTGATCACCATATAAAGGTTACGCTGGTTGGTTAGTTTGCTTTTTATAGCATCAGGGCACCCGCCGTATATAACCCAATAAAGGTTTAACCCCCTGATCGCCCGGCGGGTGAGATCAATTAGGTTTTAGCGCCAGAGAGGGTCTGCGTCGCCCCAGGCAGCGTTAGGTTAGTGCCAGTAACGCTAACACCCACGCGCAAAGCATACACCTCCCTTATTGGTATAGTATCTGATCAGATCTATACTAGCGTCCCCAGCGGTTTAGGGTTCCCAAAAACGCAGTGTTAGAGGGATCAGCCCAGATACCTGCTAGCACCTGCGTTTAGCCCCTCCGCCCAGCCCAGCCCAGCCCAGCCCAGCCCACCCAAGTGCAGTATCGATCGATCACTGTCACTTACCAAACACAAAACACATAACTGCAGCGTTCGCAGAGACAGTCCTGATCCCTGCGACCGCTAACAGGTTTTTTTGTAGCGTTTGATATATTTGCTGACGACAGTCAGGTGCTTTTTTTCCTGTGAATCTTACTAGTGTACCCCTAAATTTAGAGCCCAAAATGGCAAGTCGAAGGTACACTAGTAAAGAGGCCTACGAGATTCTGAGCATGACAGATAGTGAAGAGGAGGTCACGTATCTGTCAGATTCAGGCTCAGAATATCTTCCCGTAGAAGACAGTGACGTCAGCGGCCCCACGTCAGATAGCTCTGACGATGAAGTTGAGGTCCCTGCTAAGGTCAGGCGTACCCGATCCCGATCTTCTGAGGTTGTTGAGGAGCAAGAACCGCAGGGCTCTCGTATCATGGAGCAGAGTAGTACTAGCGCCGCTATTCCTTCTGGTGAATTGGCAAGCACCAGCGGCCTAGTACAGCCTGGGCGTACATCCAGCACTTCAGTATCACGTGGTGACGTGGCGAGTCCCATAAGTGCAGTTCAAGCTGGCCAGGTGGCAAGCACAAGTAGTGTCCCGCTGCCACCAAGAAGACAAAGGCAGGCCCGTCTTGCCCATAGTGCCCTTCCTGCAGAATTCGCCTATCCTGATTGGGTCCCCACCACTTCTGCAGAACCCGTACTTCCCCCATTCACTGCCCAACCTGGTATTCAGGTGGAAACAGCTGATTTTATGCCAATCGATTTTTATTCGCTGTTTTTCACGGAAGATCTCTATAGATCTATTGTGAACAAGAGTAATTTATATGCTGGTCAATTCATCGCCGCTAATCCCCAGTTGCCTTCCATTGCCAAAGATTGGAAACCAATTACGGTTTCCGAATTTAAGACCTTTCTGGGTCTTTCCCTCAACATGGGCACACATAAATTCCCGTCATTGTGTGCTTATTGGTCCACGCACCCAATTGACCACATGTCCGTGTTCTCTGCCTCCATGCCCAGGAAACGATACGAGCAGATTTTGCGGTTCATGCATTTCAACGACGATGAACTTTGTCGTCCACGTGGGGACCCTGAATACGACCGGCTCTATAAAATTCGGCCCCTCATAAACCACTTCAACGAATGTTTTGCAGCCTTGTTTATTCCCAAACAAGCTGTCTGCGTTGATGAGTCCCTGATTAAATTTTCTGGCCGCTTGGCTTTCAAGCAGTACCTTCCCAGCAAGCGTGCCAGATACGGGGTCAAGCTCTATAAGTGCTGTGACAGGGCAACAGGCTATGTATGGAGCTTTATGGTTTATGAGGGAAAAGATAGTCAGGTTGAGCCAGTCAACTGCCCGGATTACATAGGGAGCGCTGGCAAGATAGTGTGGAACTTGGTGTCACCCTTATTCAGAAAGGGGTACCACTTGTATGTGGACAATTATTACACGAGCGTGCCACTGTTTAGTCACTTGTTTGATCATCAGATTGGAGCATGTGGCACCGTGCGACCTAATCGCCGGGGCTTTCCCCAGCAGCTTGTAGATGCCCGTCTTAGGCTGGGGGAGAGAGCCTGCGTAAAGTGTAATAACTTGCTCGCTATGAAGTGGAGGGACAATAAGAATGTTTTCCTTCTTACCTCCTTTCATGCAGACACGACAGTCCAAATTCGTACAGCGACTGGTGTTGTGGAGAAACCCCTCTGTGTCCATGAATATAACAAAAATATGGGAGGGGTGGACCTCAACGACCAGTTGATGGCGCCGTATCTAATTGACCGTAAGGCGAGACGCTGGTACAAAAAAGTGTCTCTATCCTTATTCCAATTGGCTTTGCTGAACGCTCATGTGCTATACAGAGCTTCAGGCGGGACTTTATCTCTTCTAAAATTCCAGAATGAGATAGTCACAGAACTCCTGTATCCAGGCGGTTCTGCACCTCACCATCCCCTACCAAATGCAGTAAGCCGGCTGCGTGAGAGGCATTATACGCATCTCCTCCCGAGTACCCCTACCCAACGAACCCCCCCAAAAAAGATGTCGTGTCTGTAGCAAGCGCGGATTTAGGCGTGACACCCGTTATTATTGTCCACTCTGTCCTGACAAACCTGGTCTTTGCCTTGGTGAATGTTTTGAACGCTACCACTCAAAAGTGAAGTTTTAGCGTAGGGTACAGCATTTCACAGACTAGGACACACTTACACAGGGTCTCCCAAGATGCCATTACATTTTGAGAGACCCGAACCATTACAGTTGTTAAAGTTTAAAAAAAAAAGTGTACAAAAGAAAAAAAAAACGTAAAAAAGAAAAACACAAAAAAAATATAAAATAAAAAAACCAAAAATAGTTGTCGTTTTATTGTTCTCTCTCTCTCTCCCTATTTTCTCTCTATTGTTCTGCTCTTTTTTACTGTATTCTATTCTGCAATGTTTTATCATGCTTGCTTTTCAGGTATGTAATTTTTTGTTTTCAGGTGCGCCATTCAACTGCAGCGCGGAATTATTTAGCAACAGCGTTTGCTCCCACGATACATAAAGCCGTGACTCCAGTGCTGTAGGAGGTGATTTCACCACCACAGTTAAAAAAAAAGAGCATATATGCCGAAGCATGGGGGCAGCAGGGGCGGAGGAGCGATTTTGCTCCTAATGCCGCGTATATACGGTCGAAATTCCGACGGAGGCTTGCCCGTGGAAAAGTTCGACCGTGTGTACGCGGCATAACCTTTTATGCCGCGTACATACGGTCGAAATTTCGACAAAGGCTTGCCCGTGGAAAAGTCCGACCGTGTGTACGCGGCATAACTTTTTTGCGGGAGGATGCCCCCATGCTTCGGCATATATATATTTTAGGCACAGGTTGCGTTAAAAAAATGTTTTATTTTTTACTAGGTTTTGTTTTGGTATTTGCTTTGCAGGTATGGTATGGTAAGGTCTTACTGTTGTACTGTAATGTTACTTTGTTTTAATGTTAACCATCATTTGCTTAGCAGGTACGCCATTCAGTTGCATCGCGGATTTATTTATCTTGACAGCAACAGCGTTTGCTCCCACGATACATAAAGTCATGACTCCAACGCTGTAGGAGGTGATTTCACCACCACAGTTAAAAAAAGAGCATATATGCCAAAGCATGGGGGCAGCAGGGGCGGAGGAGCGATTTTGCTCCTAATGCCGCGTATATACGGTCGAAATTCCGACGGAGGCTTGCCCGTGGAAAAGTTTGACCGTGTGTACGCGGCATAACCTTTTATGGCGCGTACATACGGTCGAAATTCCGACGAAGGCTTGCCCGTGGAAAAGTCTGACCGTGTGTATGCGGCATAACTTTTTTGCGGGAGGATGCCCCCATGCTTCGGCATATATGCCCATCATTAGAAGTGGGTGGATGAAGGGAGGTATTCTAATGGTGGGCATACCCACCGATCAATCTCTTTTTTTCGTTCAGCCAACAGGCTGCATGAAAAAAAAGATTACAATACATGTCCAACAAGGACCAGCAACGTACTGGTATGTTGCTGGACTTTGAATGTTTATACCAGAATGATGCCTGCAGGTTTAGGTATCATCTTGGTATCATTCTTTTCAGCCAGTGGCCGGCTTTCATGTAAAAGCAATTCTAGCAGATAATTAGCCTCTAGACTGCTTTTGCAAGCAGTGGGAGGGAATGCCCCCCCCGGATATAAACAGCGCCATTGGGAAATTGGAAAAGCATTTTATCACACCGATCTTGGTGTGGTCATATGCTTTGAGGGCAGAGGAAAGATCTAGGGTCTAACCCCCCATTTTTTTTCAAAAAAAGAGTACCTGTCACTACTTATTGCTATCATAGGGCATATTTACATTCCCTGAGATAACAATAAAAATGATAAAAAAAAAAAAATATGGAAGGAACAGTTTAAAAATAAAATAAAAAAGCAAAATAAATAATAAAAAAAAAAAAGCACCGCTGTCCCCCTCTGCTCTTGCGCAAAGGCGAACGCAAGCATCGGTCTAGCGTCATATGTAAACAGCAATTGCATCATGCATGTGAGGTATCACCGCAAAGGTCAGATCGAGAGCAGTAATTTTAGCAGTAGACCTCCTCTGTAAATCTAACGTGGTAACCTGTAAAGGCTTTTAAATGCTTTTAAAAATGAATGTAGTTTCTCGCCGCTGCGCGTTTGTGCGCAATTTTAAAGCATGTCGTGTTTGGTATCCATGTACTCAGCCTAAGATTATCTTTTTTATTTCATCAAACATTTGGGCAATATAGTGTTTTTTAGTGCATTAAAAATAAAAAAAGTGTGTTTTCCCCCAAAAAATGCGTTTGAAAAATCGCTGCGCAAATACTGTGTGGAAAAAAAAATGCAACACCCACTATTTTAATCTGTAGGGCCTTTGCTTTAAAAATATATATAATGTTTGGGGGTTCAACATAATTTTCTTGCAAAAAAAAAATGTTTTCATGTAAACAAAAAGTGTCAGAAAGGGCTTTGTCTTCAAGTGGTTAGAAGAGTGGATGATGTGTGACATAAGCTTCCTAATGTTGTGCATAAAATGCCAGGACAGTTCAAAACCCCCCCAAATGACCCCATTTTGGAAAGTAGACACCTCAAGCTATTTGCTGAGAGGCATGTTGAGCCCATTGAATATTTTTTTTTTTTGTCCCAAGTGATTGAATAATGACAAAAAGAAAAAAAAAATGTACAAAAAGTTGTCACTAAATTATATATTGCTCAAACATGCCATGGTTATATGTGGAATTGCACCCCAAAATACATTCTGTTGCTTCTCCTGAGTACGGGGATACCACATGTTTGAGACATTTTGGGAGCCTAGCCGCGTACAGGACCCCGAAAACCAAGCACCGCCTTCAGGATTTCTATGGGTGTAAATTTTTGATTTCACTCCTCACTGCCTATCACAGTTTCGGAGGCCATGGAATGCCCAGATGGCACAAAACCCCCCCAAATGACCCCATTTTGGAAAGTAGACACCCCAAGCTATTTGCTGAGAGGTATGTTGAGTATTTTGCAGATCTCGCTTTTTGTCACAAAGTTTTAAAAATTGAAAAAAGAAAAAAAAAAATATGTCTTTCTTCATTTTCAAAAACAAATGAGAGCTGTAAAATACTCACCATGCCTCTCGGCAAATAGCTTGGGGTGTCTACTTTCCAAAATAGGGTCATTTGTGGGGGTTTTGGGCTATCTTGGCATTTTATGGCCTTCAAAACTGTGATAGGTAGTGAGGAGTGAAATCAAAAATTTGTGCCCTTAGAAATCCTGAAGGCGGTGCTTGGTTTTCGGGGGCCCGTACGCGGCTAGGCTCTCAAAAAGTCCCACACATGTGGTATCCCCGTACTCAGGATAAGCAGCCAAATGTATTTTGGGGTGCAATTCCGCATATAACCATGGCATGTTTGAACAATATATCATTTAGTGACAACTTTTTGTACATTTTTTTTTCTTTTTGTCATTATTCAATGACTTGGGACAAAAAAAAAATATTCAATGGGCTCAACATGCCTCTCAGCAATTTCCGTGGGGTGTCTACTTTCCAAAATGGGGTCATTTTGGGGGGTTTTGTGCTATCTTGGCATTTTATGGCCTTCAAAACTGTGATAGGTAGTGAGGAGTGAAATCAAAAATTTATGCCCTTAGAAACCTTGAAGGCGGTGCTTGGTTTTTGGGGTCCCGTACACGGCTAGGCTCCCAAAAAGTCCCACACATGTGGTATCCCCGTACTCAGGAGAAGCAGCAGAATGTATTTTGGGGTGTAATTTCAAATATGCCCATGGCATGTGTGAGCAATATATCATTTAGTGACAACTTTGTGCAAAAAAAACAAAGTTTGTCATATTTCCGCAACTTGTGGCAAAATATAAAATATTCCATGGACTGAAAATGCCTCTCAGTAAATAGCTTGGGGTGTCTACTTTCCAAAATGAGGTCATTTGGGGGGGGGGTTTTGTGCTATTTTGGCATTTTATGGCCTTCGAAACTGTGATAGGTAGTGAGGAGTGAAATCAAAAATTTACGCCCTTAGAAATCCTGAAGGCGGTGCTTGGTTTTTGGGGCCCCGTACCCGGCTAGGCTCCCAAAAAGTCCCACACATGTGGTATCCCCGTACTCAGGAGAAGCAGCAGAATGTATTTTGGGGTGCAATTCCACATATAACCATGGCATGTGTGAGCAATATATCATTTAGTGACAACTTTTTGTACATTTTTTCTTTTTTTTTCTTTTTGTCATTATTCAATCATTTGGGACAAAAAACAAATATTCAATGGGCTCAACATGCCTCTCAGCAAATAGCTTGGGGTGTCTACTTTCCAAAATGGGGTCATTTGGGGGGGTTTGTGCCATCTTGGCATTTTATGGCCTTCAAAACAGTGATAGGTAGTAAGGAGTGAAATCAAAAATTCATGCCCTTAGAAACCTTGAAGGCGGTGCTTGGTTTTTGGGGTCCCGTACGCGACTAGGCTCCCAAAAAGTCCCACACATGTGGTATCCCCGTACTCAGGAGAAGCAGCAGAATGTATTTTGGGGTGTAATTTCACATATGCCCATGGCATGTGTGAGCAATATATCATTTAGTGACAACTTTGTGCAAAAAAAATAAAGTTTGTCATATTCCCGCAACTTGTGGCAAAATATAAAATATTCCATGGACTAATCATGCCTCTCAGTAAATATCTTGGGGTGTCTACTTTCCAAAATGGGGTCATTTGGGGGGGTTTTGTGCTATTTTGGCATTTTATGGCCTTCGAAACTGTGATAGGTAGTGAGGAGTGAAATCAAAAATTTGCGCCCTTAGAAATCCTGAAGGCGGTGCTTGGTTTCCGGGGTCCCGTACGTGGCTAGGCTCCTAAAAAGTCCCACACATGTGGTATCCCCGTACTCAGGAGAAGCAGCAGAATGTATTTTGGGGTGCAATTCCACATATAACCATGGCATGTGTGAGCAATATATCATTTAGTGACAACTTTTTGTAATTTTTTATTTTTTTTGTCATTATTCAATCACTTGGGACAAAAAAAAAATATTCAATGG
The DNA here is from genome assembly GCA_029206835.1 of Rana muscosa. NCBI lineage: Eukaryota > Metazoa > Chordata > Amphibia > Anura > Ranidae > Rana > Rana muscosa. The sequence goes on along the minus strand of CM055122.1, from coordinate 794,267,637 downwards.
GCTCAACATGCCTCTCAGCAATTTCCTTGGGGTGTCTACTTTCCAAAATGGGGTCATTTGGGGGGGTTTGTACTGCCCTGCCATTTTAGCACCTCAAGAAATGGGATAGGCAGTCATAAATTAAAAGCTGTGTAAATTCCAGAAAATGTACCCTAGTTTGTAGACGCTATAACTTTTGCGCAAACCAATAAATATACGCTTATTGACATTTTTTTTACTAAAGACATGTGGCTGAATACATTTTGGCCTAAATGTATGACTACAATTGAGTTTATTCGATTTTTCTTATAACAAAAAGTAGAAAATATCATTTTTTTTCAAAATTTTCGGTCTTTTTCCGTTTATATCACAAAAAATAAAAATCGCAGAGGCAATCAAATACCAGTAAAAGAAAGCTCTATTTGTGGGAAGAAAAGGACGCAAATTTCGTTTGGGTACAACATTGCATGTCCGCACAATTTACAGTTAAAGCAGCGCAGTGCAAAATTCTGAATTCACCTCTGGTCCTTTAGCTACCAAATGGTCCGGGGCTTAAGTGGTTAAATTGTATCAACATTTACCTCAAATTAAGGCTTAAAGGGGCTGATTTACTAAAACTGGAGAGTGCAAAATCTGGTGCAGCTGTGCACAGTAGCCAATCAGCAGAGCTGCACCCTATTTTGCACTCTCCAGTTTTAGTAAATCAACCCCATAATCTTGGATATATTCAATGCAATGCTTTCAGTCTTTAATTTCTGTTGACCCCATTGAGAAGATTGTCCATTAACTCCTGTCCCTGTGCCACTTTTAGAAGAAATGAAAGGAGTCATTGTCATCAGGACAGAAAGGTCTGGACGTAAAAACATTTTCAAAAGTTCTAGCCCTTCCCCATGATACTTAAAATATATTTTTGTATCCATGTACAGTATATACACAATACAGTATATCCCCCACCGTATAAAATTCAAAATACTAACCACAACATACAAGGCCATCCACAACATCGCCCCCAGTTACATCACCAACCTCATCTGCAGATATTGGCCAAATCATCCCCTCTGCTCCTCCCAGGACCTCCTGCTCTCTAGCTCCCTTGCTACCTCCTCCCATGCTCGCCTACAGGACTTCACTAGAGCCTCTCCCATCCTCTGGAACTCCCTGCCCCGGTATGTTCAATCACCCCCTACTCTGTCCACCTTTAGGAGATCCCTGAAAACTCATCTATTCAGGGAAGCCTATCCCACACCCACCTAAGAACTGTACCCAAGCCCACCCCCATTAAATCATCCCCCGTAGCTATTACCTTTTGTACCACCCCCCCTCCCTTTAGAATGCAAGCACCATGAGCAGGGCCCTCCTGTCCCTTCTGTATTGAACTGTATTGTAATTGTGCTGTCCCCCCTCTACATTGTAAAGCGCTGCGCAAACTGTTGGCGCTATATAAATTGTGTATAATAATAATAATAATAATATCCCTGTTGGAGAGAATATATAAGTTTCTACTTTACCAATCAAGTAAAAAGTTTGGTTAAAGTAAATATTCCATAACAAATGTAGCGGCTCTTTACTTTTTAGGGGTGTTATGTGCCTAAATTTAGGGGTTGGTCTAAGCTGGTAGCCAGGCTCGGATCACTTTGATTGCTAGGTATTTGCTTCTGCCTATGTGATGCTGCCTGGTGTGTGGTTCCCTGTGGCCTGTAGGTTGCGCTGCCATATCAGGTCAGGGTTGAGCCATGGGTGGCATTGCTACGTCTTAGGGTGTCCTCTCTCGGCAGCGGTACAGTGGGCATGGTTGGCCTGCTGTGCATGCTGGAGGGGGTATATAAGGGGCAGACGCCATATTATTAGGGTTTTTTGGAGTCGGGGAGTCGAGAAGGAGAGTTGGAGTGGAGGAGCCGAGGGGTGTGCCCCTCGGGGTGCGATGACTGGCCGAAAGGTCTCGGGCACCTTTGGCCTGAGGCTGCAATGTTCCAGGTAGGCCCAGTACCTTTAACTGGGTCTACAGTTGGCCCATTGGAGTCCCAGGGTGCCCGGGTGAGGGTACCCGCTCTGACCGTGAGGAAGCCAGGGGAGGATCGGTCCCACTGAGGAGATGAGTAACGGAAGATCGCTGTCTCGGGAGAGGCCTGGTGACCTGTCAGAGGGAAGGATTCTTTATTCAGTAAAGTTAACCTGTAGAGTGACCATTGGCATTATCCTGTTCTTAAAGTCTACAGAGGTTAGAGGATCTCCTGCACCCGTCCCTGGAGGGGATAGGGTGACAGAACAGTTCGAGCTCCACACCGGCTGCTAGGACTGTGAGAGAGGACTATCCAGGTGAGCTAAACCCACTCGGGATCAAGTGGCGAAGAGGTTACTAGTTGTGCCTGGATCTAATCCCTCACACTTATTCCTTCTTTCATCCATCTGTCTCTGTCTACTATGCAGCAAATAGAAAATAAACTCTCTGTTGGAGTTAAAGTGTTTCTGGACATTGGCTTCTTTGGAGAAAGAAATAAAGACTTGACCCCATAATCTGGGGAAGAGAACCAGTAGAAGGTAACTCGCTGCAGGACCCAAAATTAGTGAACACGATTAACCTCTTCAAACAGGAGGGTACGGGCATATAGCACGGTGTGCCTTGACTTGCAAGTGAGCCAGGCGAGAAAAAGGTCCGTGTGCTACACAAATAAAAGCAATATCAACCAATATCCCATGTATGTTTCTGAAAGTTTGGGTTGCGCATAAGAACAAGCTCTGTATTCCACAAATGCAAAAAACAGTTGAGGGGCACCAGCATTGTGGAATGTGGGGGTAACCTAAGTCCTTACATGTAGATACTGATTTATACAGCGCTTTTTTTTTTTATTATGACAGGTAAAAAAGTTTAAGGTAGGTGTGAAAAACTGCTGTAAATTAAGAATGCTTTCAGAAATAGAAGTGATAATAGTTTATTTTTTATCAATTAACAAAATTGAAAGTAAATGAACAGATGAGAAATACAAATCAAATCAATATTTGGTGTGACCACCCTTTGCCTTCAAAACAGCATCAATTCTTCTAGGTACACTTGCACACAGTTTTTGAAGAACCTCAGCAGGTAGGTACTTCCAAACATTTCGGAAAACGAACTACAGATCTTCCGCCTCAAATCCTTTATCTAATTCTAGACAGACTTGATGATGTAAAGTTCAGGCCTCTGTGGGGGGCAAACCATCACTTCCAGGACTCCTTGTTCTTTTTTACGCTGAAGATAGTTCTAAATGACATTGACTGCATGTTTGTTGTCCTGCTACAGAATAAATTAATTTGGGGCTAATCACACACCTCCCTGATGGTATGGCATGAAGGATAAGTATCTGCCTGTATTTCTTAACATTGAGGACACCATTGATCCTGAGCAATTCTCCATCTCCATTTGCAGAAATGCAGCCCGAACTTCAAGGAACCTTCACCATGCTACACTTTTGCCTGCAGACACTCATGATCGTACTGCTCTCCAGCTCTTCAGCAAACAAACTGCCTTCTGCTACAGCCAAACATTTCTAATTTTGACTCATCAGTCCAGAGCACCTGCTGCTATTTTTCTGCACCCAAGTTCCTATGTTTTTGTGCATTGTTGAGTTACTTAGCCTTGTTTCCACGTTCGAGATATGGCTTTTTGGCCGGTATTCTTCCCTGAAGACAACTTCTGGCCAGACTTCTCTGGACAGTATATGGGTGTGCCTGGGTCCCACTGGTTTCCACCTGTTCTGTGCTGATGGCACTGCTAGACATCTTCCGATGTCGAAGGCAAGTAAGCATGATGTGTCTTTCATCTGCTGCATTAAGTTTCCCTGGCAGGCCACTGCGTCTACACTCCTCAATGTTACCCATTTCTTTGTGCTTCTTCAAAGTGGAGCTCCACCCAAAAGGGGAAGCTCCGCTTGTTTGCCTCCTCCCCCCTCCACTGCAACATTTGGCACATTTTGGGGGGGGGGGGCGGATACCTAGTTTGACAGGTACCTGCTCCCACTTCCGGCTGACTTTGCCGCAATGAACTTATCGGAAGTTCAGCCCCCCTCCTACTTTCCCCGCGACTGGGTCATTTACAAAGCGCAGCGCACTTTGTAGGGAACCAGCTGTGAAGGCCTTCACTACCAGTTTCCCACTGGATTTGTGGACAGGTAAGTGTCCTAAAATTAAAAGTCAGCAGCTACAGTATCGTATATATATTTTTTTCTGAAGGAGTCTAGAGCTCCGCTTTCAACAATACATCTTGAAACCCCAGTCTGCTTTGAAATACTTGCCTGGGAGAGACCTTGCTGATGCAGTATAACTACCTTGTGTCTTGTTGATGTGCTCAGTCTTGCCATGGTGTATGACCTGTGACAGGACTTCTACAACCTCGCCTTAGTAGTAGAGTTTGGCTGTTCCCCAGCCAGTTTTAAGCCTCCTACATAGCTGTTTCTGTTTAATTTAATGACCTTGATTCAACCTACATGAAATTGATGACCTGCTTGGTATAATTGGTTAATCATGCGCCTGACTTTATTGCTACAAAATCCCTGACTTTGTACAAGTGTAAGAATAGATGCTGGTTTGGAGCCTGAATAGGGGGTGGCAGCGGCGGCCATGGATAGATTCATGCAATGCATGAATCTATCCATTGGGCATAGAGGGGGTGGCTAGAGAGGGGGCGGCTCCCGTGCGCACCGCCACTGGATCTGACTCAGAAAAGTAAACAGAATGTAACCTTTATTTTATAGTTTTTGGCAACCCTGAATTAAATAGCATGCCATGGAAACAAAATGGTTGCACCAAGGGTGAGGGTAAAATTAAAGTGACAGAGTATGTAAACCCTAACAATGAAAGTCTCTTATTTGGTCTAGTTATTCTTTAAAATATAGTATTTTTTTATATCTGTTTGACAAAGCAAGAGAATAGGCTGATCTTGTCAGAAATCTGGTGAGCTGGTAACTGCCAATTCTTTCTGCCTGTGCTGACTATTATCAGTGACATTATTTCCAGCCCTCTCTGTCATAGCTCCCAACTGTCCCTGATTTTGAGGGACTGTCCCTGATTTGGAACAAAGTCCCTCTGTCATAGACATGTGCGATTAGTTTCGTACGAATCGGAAATTCGTACGAATTTTTCGAAATTCGTACATTCGTACGAATCCGAATTACAAATTTTTATGAATACGAATTCTGTACGAAATACGAAATTTTGTTTACGAATTTCGGCTCCAAATTATCCGAATCCAAACTACCAAATAACGAATTTCAACTACATCCATTCTCACTCCCAGACATTCTAATTTCACCAAAAGCACCAAACCACACAAAAATAACCACAAATCCAACAATACCACTCTCTGCTCTGCTCTCTGCTCTGCTCTCTGCTCCTCCCTCACCACACCACACTATACGGCCTCTCAAAATGACATACAGGGGCGGAGACTATAGCCAGTGCCACATGTCAAAAACAAAAGTAAAAAAATAGAGATTTCGAATAGTTACGAATAACCGCGATGTATTAGAAAAGTACGATTCGTACGAAATTCGTATTCGTACGAAATTCGAATCCGAATGAAATTCCGTACACGAATTACGAATTACGAATTTTTTAAAATACGAAACGGAACGGAACGAAACGAAACAAATTTTTTGACGGCTCCCATGTCTACTCTGTCACTCTTTGCTCCTCATTTGTCCCTCAGTTTGGTCTGATCTATATAGTTGTATATAAAATGCACTACTTATCGTTCAAAAAGTGTTTCCCGCTGCATTTATAAATTTCAAAAGCCAATATAAAGGAATACTAGTGGTAAAAAAAAGACCTTGTGGGTTTAACTAATATTTTATGTATTTATTTATTTTTATGTATAATTCTTCTTTAAAGGGGACGTGGCAGGGGGTGTGCCCTATGCCTACATACTTTTTCTGATAGGTATCCCTCATTCCCATTTCAAAAAGTTGGGAGGTATGCTCTCTGTGGATTACAGAATCCCGCCATATTATGTTATAGAGAAGAGGAAAGGAGCAGGGTTCTGTATTCATCTCCTGTTTTGCTGTCCTGATACAATATGGTGAGTGTTCGTTAAAAAGTGAGAAACTTAAGGCCATACACGGAGCAAATTTATTTTCTCAACCACAGGTTGCAAGAAGGAAATTTGCATGAATCCCCCATCAACACAGATAGTGTTGACAGGGGAATCAGCAATTGTCTTCTCCCAGCGAGGGTGGGGGTGGAAAGCCGTCCCCGCCGGGAGAAGAAATTGATTATTGCTAGCCGTTAAGCAGCCGATAGCGATAATCGTTACAGAATCTGGCAGGTTGGTTGTACCCAAGTTGATCGATCGATTAACTTGGTACATTCAGCCTGCCCATTAATGGTTCAGCAGGAAACAGCCAAGATTTGAACCGTGTATGGCCAGCTTTAAAGACAAAAAACTACAACGTGTAATATAAGGACCGATACGCAGCAATATAATACATTTTTATTTTTGGGCTTGGAAATGCTTTACGTATGCATCAGAGATGGTGACCTAGCTGTATGGCTTTACTACATTAGAGGAAAGTGAGGTAACAGACCTGGCTATGCTGTCAGACAGATATGCTTGGATCACAAGACTGGCTGTACAAAATCACAATCCTCTGGCCGGTAAAACAGTACCCATATACCCATTTGTATATTTGTATTTCAACTGTGCAATTAGTTGATTACCTCGTAAAAGTAGAGGTGACATCATCATCATGGACTTCATATAGCCTGTGCAGAAAACAGAGCTGTAGGAGGCACCCAACAGACTCCACCCACTACAGACTGTCTGCAGAAAACTATAGAAGGGGTGGATACAAGACCAGTCACCCTGCACAAGAACAACAGTGACTGTTCTTTTACAGGATACTCCTGCACAGAAGCAAAGTGTAGGATTGGTTTAAAAAAAACAAAGTTATTGACCACACTGACCAAGCTGTCACTGGCAGCTCTCAGGTTCCAGGTGGACATGCTATCGATTATGTGAACGGTGTACCGTAGGAGCCTGTCACAATGGTTATGCAATCAAACAACCACTCTTCAATAAAGTCCATTAAAAGAGTTGCAGGAAGGTGGTAAGAAGGGGTTAAATACACAACGTGCCTCAATATTCAAGTAACAATAAACATTTATAGAATATCTAAAGCTAACTTATATATTTATTTATTTTTGCGGTCTATGGCCTTTGGCAGAAAATCCCTTAACCTTTGCTCTGAAGACAGCAGGAAGTAAAATGAGATTTCTCCAAAATCAGGGGAACATCTCTTAGGCAGTTGTCCCCAGAACCAATGTCTCTATTTGAAGATTTTCCGTCTATTCCTGTTCTATTGCCAACAGTAAAATAAGGGATCCCAGCGATTGGTCATCAGAACAAATATAGAAGTTTAATCTTCCCAGTAGGGGCACAGACAGCAATAAAAACTAGACATGAGTTCTAACCCTTCCCCACTCTAGCTAAAAAAGTTTTGGTTTTGATACAGTTTAAATTTCCTCTACTTTTATTTGTTGGATATTCATTCCCCTTTCAAGCATTCCAGGCAGCCACCTGGGCTCTGGCGATAATCGTACTTTGGAGAAGACATTCGTTCCACTGGGAAAACATCCCTTGAGCAGCTTCTACAAAAGTATCACTTCTATTGGTTTAGTTCTGGCCTATTTTCTTTTGTTTGCATTGAGACACAAATCACAAGCCTTTATGTTAAATAGAACACGCCATGAATGTAAACTACATTTCACAGTGCTAGGTCAGAGAAAAATATTGTGCAAAATGGTTTCCACATCCAGTGGATAAAAAAAATTCTATTCTGTTTTATATAGGAACAAGGAGCTAGTGTCAGGCAGAAAAATGAGGCCTCTTCAGAGATTTTTGTTACCAGAGAAGGACTACTAAGCTGTTCCACCATTAAACAATGTGTGCTATTTGGCACTTCATTATTCCTGCTTTTCTTTACATCAATTATGGACCTCTGTAGCTAAGGAAGATGAATGTTATATAAGTGCTGTCAGATGCAGCGCTGTGCTCTAAAAGCTGATTTACACCTTGTGCCGCCGTGTTTTACAGTGCAGAGCACCCTTTCAATTGCAGGCATGGCAATTTAAAAAAAACTCTATTTTCCTCCCTGCCTGTATCGGTTAAGGCCTTGTAATTACAATTCAGATTTAGTGTCCTGAAGACAATACCCTTCCTCTGGATATGAGGGCTGAGGTATGAGGTCTAGCTTTGTATACACACAGATAGAGAACAATAGTGTTAGCATACATATATAGATAACTGACAGCCATGTGTTGATACAAAGGCTAAGCATGACCCCCGGGAGAAAAAAAAACAATTATAGTCATGAGAAAATGAAAATGGATTCTCAGGTAATAGAGGGTCACGCATACAGGTCACTTGAATTGTTTTCTCTCATTATCTGATGAGTGCAAAATAAAGAAAACTCCAGATCATGAGGCCCCATAGCAAATCTTTGATGTGGTCCCAGCTCTTGGCAAATGGTTAAAATGGGCCCGTATTCCTCTTTTCTGCAAAGTTAAAGTAGTTGTAAAGGCAGAAGGTTTTTTTATCTTAATGCATTCTATGCATTAAGATAAAAAAAAAAAACTTCTGTGTGCAGCAGCCCCCCTCGACCCCCCTAATACTCACCTGAGGTCCATCTAGGTCCAGCAATGTTGCATGACAGACTTAGCTGTCCGGGACTCCCCTCCTCGTTGGCTGAGACAGTAGCGCAGCACCATTGGCTCCGGCTGCTGTCAATCAAAGTCAGTAAGCCAATAAGGAGAGAAAGGGGCAGGGCCAGGTAGTGGCTCTAAATCTGAATGAACACTGGGAGCTGCGGCTTGTGGGGGGCACTCAACAGGAGGGAGGGGCCGGGAGCACCGATAAGGGACCCGAAAAGAGGAGGATCAGGGCTGCTCTGTGCAGGTCCACTGCAACAGAGCAGGTAAGTATACCATGTTTGTTTTTTTGTTTGTTTTTTAGTTAAAAATAAATAAGCGACATTACAATCACTTTAAATTTGTCACAATACTACCATAGTAGGTTTTACTAAGGGAGTAGATGAGCAGCCTAAAGCTGCCTTTACACTGGCAGATTTTCAAAAGAATGTTTGTACATACATTCTTATGGAAATTCTCATCAGTACATTTGATGACATGGCCAATGGCATTCAAAAATACTTCACAAACATTTGCTTTTAAAGCGGAGGTCCACACAAATTTTTTTTTTAAAAGCCAGCAGCTACAAATACTGCAGCTGCTGACTTTTAATAAATGGACACTTACCTGTCCAGCGCGCCCACGATATCGGCAGCCAAGGCCGAGCATCCTCGGTGAGGGAATCAGGAAGTGAAGCGTTGCGGCTTCACTTCCGCGGCATGCCCTCAGTGATCCCTGCTGTCTCCTGGACAGTGTGTGGACCTTCACTTTAACATTTGATTTTGGAGTGAATGGACTTTCCCAAGCAAAGAAATTTCCATCCTGCTCCATCAAATTTTCTCATAAATGTGGTCAAAAGCAAATGTCGATTTGATCCCACTAACTATTAGAAACTCAGTTCTGAAAATTATATTTTTTTCTTTTTTTTATGAAATTCAAAAATGAAATGAAAAGCTTTATAGAGATATCCGACTTTATACATTGGTGACTCTGTGGAGAGGGTATCCACATTTTTAGGCATTCATATTTCTGAAAATCTAACTTGGTCAATTAATACGACTGCAGAAAATGATTAGCCAATGTTGTTATACTTGTGGGAGTGGCATCTACATTTCCTTCTATGGTTTTGCAATGACTATAAAGGCTTTCTAGTTCTAGTTCTGTCTTGCTATGTGACACCCGGCAGTGTCAACTAGCACAATAGAGAAATTGAACCGATGATAGATTAGGAAAAACTACGTGCTTGTGTTTATCCACCTGACGCGATGCTAGGGGATGGATGAGCTCCCGCTGAGACACATTTGCCTGGAGGCGGGGACTCGTTCTGTGCCCTACACGGTCATCGCGTCAATGCATGACGCTGGCGGGACCCCTCCCCCAGCCGTGGGTATTTGTGGCCAGGGCGAGCTGGCGGCTCACTCCACACCTTTTCATCTCAGGAAGAGGTTTCGTTGACCAATTATCCACATCTCAGGTAACCAGGGGGTCTCCCTTAATCATACTCACCAGCACACACATTCTCACCCACACATATACACACACAGGCACTCATCCACACGCACATTTACACACATACATCTACCTCTACCTCCACTTACACTTATAACATTGTAATGCTATGGTATTTTACTTTTGATAAACCTAGTGTTCACATTCATTCATTATATTGTCTGTGACAACATTCATTATAAACATAAGTGTAACTATTCTATGGAAGCACTGACATCACTTTATTGCACATATATCACTGATGATACACTAAGCTCCTTGTTGTAACATTCTTCATCCTTTGTTCCTCACCCTTTCTTATACACTTGACATCACATCTTCCTTCATCCTTATATGCTTCATACCATCATCATTCCTTTTATGTACTGTTTCCCCCTAGAGTCTGACATGTGTCTGATGGGTCTGCCTTTCCTTGACGGTGTGTCGTGGCTGTCCGGTCCGCTCCCTGGCTGCTTTCGTCCATGGCTCCTTTTCTGGTTCCGTTTGAGTTTTATTATTTGGGGGGATGGTTTTCCCCCGCCTCAACCCCGGGCGAGACGGCTTTTTCAGAGCCACCGTCCCAATCCATCTCGGGCAACTGCTGGGCCAATTATACATATATGGGCTTCACCATAGGTAACGCACAAGTTCTCAGTTCCCTCTTATAGAGCATATGGTACACCCTTCAAGATCTCATTTATTTATTTTTTCTATCTTACCTTCTAGCCAAAATGTATGCATTCCCACTCCTGATGATTGGCTGTTAACGCCTTGAAACCCATCAAGTTTTAATTCTAGGATGCCAGGCCAAGCTTGTCTTTAAATTTTGAATTCTGCCAATTTTACTGAATGTTTACATTTATTATGATTACAATTATTGGATCTGTATATATATCAAATTAATTTATTAATTGCTTTTGCTTGTACCAATCATGTGTATCAATAACATTAAATATGTTATGATTATTATTACTGATTATGGCTATCTCTGTGGAAACCATGTATTCTATATCAATTATATGATACATCATATAGCATATTGTGTTTTTATCAGTTGCATTTAATTGATCGGAGTCATTAATTTCAAATAATAACCACATGGCTACATGCCTGCTCCCAATGGAAACCATGACATGTAGCCTGTGTACAACTAGATACCCGTTATTTTCATATGTACATACACATGCCTCAATTAAAGTCCCAAAACCCTTCCCTTTCTTTTTCCATATATATATACACAGGGATGGAGGCATGTCTATGACACATTTTGGTTGGATTTAATGGGGTCACTCCTTGTTCTTTATTTCAATGATAGATTAGTGTATGCCTAAAGCTGGCAGAACCCTGGTAGAATCTCATTTAAAAAAAAAATGTTTGTGGAGCATTCTATTGATTTTCTAATGGCCAGCTTAATTTAAGGAAAGGTAGCAGGAGAGCTGACAGCATAGTCAGTATACTACTAGAGAGAAGTGCTGTGGATATAGGTTCACAGAAAAGAGCAGCAGTGCAGAGAATTAGCCTTTAAAGTGATATTAAAGTCTTGTATTTTTTTTTTGTTTAAGAATAACAAACATGTTATACTCACCTGCACTGTGCAGTGGTTTTGCACAGAGCAGCCTTGGTCCTCCTCTTCTCAGGTCCCCCTCTGGTGCTCCTGGTTCTCGTGCAACATTGCTGGATTGAGATGGGGCTTAGGTAAGTATTAGGGGGGCTGCTGCACACAGAAGGTTATTTATCTTAATGCATAGAATCAAGGCATTAAGATCAAAAACCTTCTGTCTTTATAACCACATTAACCTTATTTTTTTTTTAACTAACTACTCACTAGTCAATAGCTCCCCAGTCTTTTTTCTGCATCAACTGATCTTTTAGGGGGTTTAAGATTTCAGGGCCTTGTATTAAAGTGATTGTAAACCCTAAACATTTTTTACCTTAATGCATTCCTTGCATTAAGGTAAAAAATGTTTAGGTGTCAGCATTCCCCTTCACCCTCCGCTTTTTACTTACCTGAGCTCTCATTCGATCCAGCGCTGTGCACATCTGCATCTCTCCTTTCCCCTAACTTCTGGGTTTTGCTGGCTTTGCTCGGGCACCTGGAGCATGGAAAGTATAGACATGTTTGTTATGTAAAAAATAAAATAAAATGACCTTTTACAATCACTTTAATTTCTAAACCCACCCACCCTTCCTTCTTCCACCACCACAGAAAGCGATGACTATTGTGGTTTAGTAATCAATAAAAAAAAAGTTGTAATAGAAATAATAAAAATTATCATAATTTCATATTATGACACAATTTTTGGAGCTCCTATACATACTTACTTTATAGCTCCAACGCAAACGCCTCTAAGATGTTTTTTTTTTAGAATTGCAAACTTCAGCTTTCTTGCCATTTTTTTGCTGAGAAGACACTCTGGGGTTTCACCCTCAGGAAGACTGTGCTAGGTGTACAGGGTAGATATCCTTGCTGGCAGAATCACCAGACACTTTGAAGGCAATAAATCTACTCCCAGGTTGGGGAAGCAAAGTAAAGCTGTGCTTAGGAATACACACACATCCCAAAGACTACTCCTGTGCATCTGATTTCTGCTGTTCTAGAAAAGAGACTTTATAGGGTTCTCATCAACTGCAACCACTCCAACCCTTAATCATACAGTACTGGGTCTGTGTTTATTTATATGTTATGTTTAATTTGCTTCCTAATGAGGCCCCCTTCTATACCCATGCCCCATTTCAGATTTCACCTCTAGTGGTAAACAATTACATTACAACCTATAAAATACGTTTCTTTACAGAAGTCACTGTATTTATAACTGAACTCCAGGCAAATATAAAAGTAATGAATTAATGCAGATCTGTGTTATTTAATAAATGTAATTCTAAATGAAAACAGTGTAAGCATATGAATTCAAACTGTTATTCACCTCTTTCAATCCCCTTAACAGTAAAGCTCAGACAGGGATAAAGAGAAACAGCACAGGTAGCAAATCAGTTGTGCTGCTCTAGTTCATGTGCTAATAATAATCATGCTAATATTATATATATAGGCCAAAATGTATTCTGCTACATGCCTTTGGTAAAATAAATCCCAATAAGTGTATATTAATTGGTTTGTGTGAAAGTTATAGCATCTACAAACTATGGTATATAACTTTGAAAACTGATTAATCCTGATGTACTGACGACCTATCTCAATTCTTGAGGCATTGCGAGTATTTTGAAGTTGTCATTTTTTGGGGCCAATTTTTTGGAAAATTAAGAAATTAAATAAAAAAAATTTTTTCCACAATTTTGTTTTACTTGCAGTCACCAGTGCAGTACAGCATTATTATTTTTTAACCACTTAAGCCCCGGACCATTTGGTAGCTAAAGGACCAGAGGTGAATTCAGAATTTTGCACTGCGCTGCTTTAACTGGAAATTGTGCGGACATGCAATGTTGTACCCAAACGAAATTTGCGTCCTTTTCTTCCCACAAATAGAGCTTTCTTTTAATGGTATTTGATTGCCTCTGTGATATTTATTTTTTGCGATATAAACGGAAAAAGACCGAAAATTTTGAAAAAAAATGATATTTTCTACTTTTTGTTATAAGAAAAATCGAATAAACTCAATTTTAGTCATACATTTAGGCCAAAATGTATTCAGCCACATGTCTTTAGTAAAAAAAATGTCAATAAGTGTATATTTATTGGTTTGCGCAAAAGTTATAGCGTTTACAAACTAGGGTACATTTTCTGGAATTTACACAGCTTTAAATTTATGACTGCCTATTTCATTTCTTGAGGTGCTAAAATGGCAGGGCAGTACAAACCCCCCCCCCCAAATGACCCCATTTTGTAAAGTAGACACCCCAAGGAAATTGCTGAAAGGCATGTTGAGCCCATTGAATATTTATTTTTTTGTCCCAAGTGATTGAATAATGACAAAAAAAAATAAAAAATACAAAAAGTTGTCACTAAGTGATATATTGCTCACACATGCCATGGTTATATGTGGAATTGCACCCCAAAATACATTCTGCTGCTTCTCCTGAGTACGGGGATACCACATGTGTGGGACTTTTTAGGAGCCTAGCCACGTACGGGACCCCGGAAACCAAGCACCGCCTTCAGGATTTCTAAGGGCGCAAATTTTTGATTTCACTCCTCACTACCTATCACAGTTTTGAAGGCCATAAAATGCCAAAATAGCACAAAACCCCCCCAAATGACCCCATTTTGGAAAGTAGACACCCCAAGCTGTTTGCTGAGAGGCATGGTAAGTATTTTACAGCTCTCATTTGTTTTTGAAAATGAAGAAAAAAAAATTTTTTTTTCTCTTTTTTTTTTCAATTTTCAAAACTTTGTGACAAAAAGCGAGATCTGCAAAATACTCACAATACCTCTCAGCAAATAGCTTGGGGTGTCTACTTTCCAAAATGGGGTCATTTGGGGGGATTTTGTGCCATCTGGGCATTCCATGGCCTTGGAAACTGTGATAGGCAGTGAGGAGTGAAATCAAAAATTTACACCCTTAGAAAGCCTGAAGGCGGTGATTGGTTTTTGGGGTCCCGTACGCGGCTAGGCTCCCAAAAAGTCCCACACATGTGGTATCCCCGTACTCAGGAGAAGCAACAGAATGTATTTTGGGGTGTAATTCCACATATGCCCATGGCATGTTTAAGCAATATATCATTTAGTGACAACTTTGTGCAAAAAAAATAAAAAATAATAAAAAATTGTCTTTTTTCCGCAACTTGTGTCAACATATAAAATATTCCATGGACTCGACATGCCTCTCAGTATATAGCTTGGGGTGTCTACTTTCCAAAATGGGGGGGTTTTGAACTGTTCTGGCATTTTATACACAACATTAGGAAGCTTACATCCACTCTTCTAACCACTTGAAGACAAAGCCCTTTTTGACACTTTTTGTTTACATGAAAACATATTTTTTTTTGCAAGAAAATTATGTTGAACCCCCAAACATTATATATATATTTAAAGCAAAGGCCCTACAGAATAAAATGGTGGGTGTTGCATTTTTTTTTCTACACAGTATTTGCGCAGCGATTTTTCAAACGCATTTTTTGGGGGAAAAATACACTTTTTTAAATTTTAATGCACTAAAACACACTATATTGCCCAAATGTTTGATGAAATAAAAAAGATGATCTTAGGCCGAGTACATAGATACCAAACACGACATGCTTTAAAATTTCGCACAAACGCGTATTGACGACAAACTACATACATTTTTAAAAGCTTTTAAAAGCCTTTACAGGTTACCCCGTTAGATTTACAGAGGAGGTCTACTGCTAAAATTACTGCCCTCGATCTGACCTTCGCGGTGATACCTCACATGCATGGTGCAATTGCTGTTTACATATGACGCCAGAACGATGCTTGCGTTCGCCATTGGGCAAGAGCAGGGCAGGACAGGGGTGCTTTTTTTTTATTTTTTTATTTTTTTATTATTAATTTTGCTTTTTTATTTTATTTTTAAATTGTTCCTTCCATATTTATTTTTTTAATCATTTTTATTGTTATCTCAGGGAATGTAAATATCCCCTATGATAGCAATAGGTAGTGACGGGTACTCTTTTTTTGAAAAAACTGGGGTCTAGACCCTAGATCTTTCCTCTGCCCTCAAAGCATCTGACCACACCAAGATCGGTGTGATAAAATGCTTTCCCAATTTCCCAATGGCGCTTTTTATATCCGGGGGGGGACATTCCCTCCCACTGCTTGTAAAAGCAGTCCAGAGGCTAATTAGCCACTAGGATTGCTTTTACATGAAAGCTGGCCGCTGGCTGAAAAGAATGATACCAAGATGATACCTAGACCCGCAGGCATCAATCTGGTATAACCATTCAAAGTCCAGCAACATACCAGTACGTTGCTGGTCCTTGTTGGACATATATTGTAATCTTTTTTTTTTATGCAGCCAGGTGGCTGAACGAAAAAAGAGATTGATCGGTGGGTATGCCCACCATTAGAATACTGCCCTTCATCCACCCACTTCTAATGATGGGCATACATGCACCATTTATATATGCCGAAGCATGGGGGCATCCTCCCGCAAAAAAGTTATGCCGCACACACATGGTCGGACTTTTCCACGGGCAAGCCTCCGTTGGAATTTCGACCGTATGTACGCGGCATTAGGAGCAAAATCACTCCTCCGCCCCTGCTGCCCCAATGCTTCGGCATATTTGCTTTTTTTTTTTAACTGTGGTGGTGAAATCACCTCCTACAGCACTGGAGTCGCAGGGATCAGGCCTGTCTCTGCGAACGCTGCAGTTATGTGTGTTGTGTTTTGTAAGTGACAGTGATCGATCGATACTGCACTTGGGTGGCCTGGGCTGGACGGAGGGGCAAAACGCAGGTGCTAGCAGGTATCTGGGCTGATCCCGCTAACACTGCGTTTTTGGAAACCCTAAACTGCTGGGGACGCTAGTATAGATCTGATCAGATCAGATATTGATCTGTTCAGATACTATACCACTAAGGGAGGTGTATGCTTCACGCGTGGGTGTTAGCGTTACTGGCACTAACCTGACGCTGCCTGGGGTGTGACGCAGACCCTCTCTGATGCTAAAACCTAATTGATATCACCCGCCGGGCGATCAGGGGGTTAAACCTTTATTGGGTTATATACGGCGGGTGCCCTGACACTATAAAAAGCAAACAAACTAACCAGCGTCACCCGTAACACTTATATGATGATCACTGGTGAAAGGGTTAACTAGGGGCAATTAGGGGGTTAAAACCTTTATTAGATAATATATGGGGGTACCTGACGCTATAAAAACCTGCGGCGAACCTAAAAAAAATTACTGGCTACCGATCTGCATCACCGACGCTAAGACAGCGATCAGAAAAATGATCGCTTAGCGACAGTGGTGATAGGGGGTGAAAGGGTTACCTGGGGGGCGATCAAGGGGTTTAAACCTTTATTAGATAATTTATGGGGGTACCTGACGCTATAAAAACCTGCGGCGAACCTAAAAAAAAATACTGGCTACCGATCTGCATCACCGACGCTAAGACATCGATCAGAAAAATGATCGCTTAGCGACAGTGGTGATAGGGGGTGAAAGGGTTACCTGGGGGGCGATCAAGGGGGTTAAACCTTTATTAGATAATTTATGGGGGTACCTGACGCTATAAAAACCTGCGGCGAACCTAAAAAAAATTACTGGCTACCGATCTGCATCACCGACGCTAAGACAGCAATCAGAAAAATGATCGCTTAGCGACGGCGGTGCTAGGGGGTGAAAGGGTTATCTGGGGGGTGATCAAGGGGTTAAACCTTTATTAGGGGGGTTAGGGGGCTACACTGGACCTAAAACTAAATGTAGTGACACTTTTACAGTCACAAATGTCACTGATTGCAGTGATCAGTAAATAAATGGTCACTGCAATCAGTGACACTGTGACTGGGGGCTGGGGGGTGATCTGGGGGGGCCTGGGGGGGCAATTTATGTGCCTATGTGTGCTGGTGTTAGTGTAGTGTTTGTGCACTAACCTTGATGTCTTCTCTTGTACGGCGCTCGGTATATGTGAGCGCCGCACAAGAGATGACATCACTTCCTCCTGCTTCCTCTGCCTGTGTAAACATTCCACAGACAGAGGGGGCATTTCCATTCGCCGGGAGCGATCGCGGGGGGTGGCCGGAATCGAACGGCTGTCCCCTCATGTCGGATCGCTCCCCAACGAATTCCGACCGCTCACTGTACAGAAGGGGGGTCCGATTGGACCCCCCAAGTACAAAGGCAATCACGTACACTGTACGTGATTGTGCCTGTCGGTGCCATTGTGCCGACGTATATATACAGTGAGCGGTCGTTAAGTGGTTAACATTATTTTTTTTTCTTTACAATTTTTTTTACATACTTTCATCAGAGTAGTTTAGTGTCACCATAGTGACACTGTACTATTCTGTCGGGGTAACATGGGATTTTTTTTTTTTTACTTTGAAGTGATGATCATTGTAACAGCAATGTTTTGAACTGTCATGAATGGGTTACATTCATAACAGTTGTGATTACTATTGTGTGCTGTGATTGGCACACAGCTATCACATGATACAGGGTGCTGCGATTGGCCCAGTTACCATGTGGTAGCTGTGGGTCAATCACATTGTAACAATACTAAGCACAGCTGTTATGAATTAAATCCATTTAAAACAGTTGTTTTTACATTGTGATCATGTGATTGCATAGCGATCACATGATACCCTGGTCAATCATGTGCATGCAGCGTGCCGTTCCCACGACTGTTGTAGACACAGCGGTCATGGGGGTGGCACGCTGCACTCCCATCAGCTGACGATATACATATATGTGATACAGCCTGCCTGTGCCACCCCCCCCCCCACATGCAGGTGGGAGGCACAGGCAGGCTGGATCATGTACATCGCCAGCTAACGGTAATGGGAGCAGTGCGGTGCACGCCCATGATTGGGCAATATTGCGGTGACCAGGTTATCACGTCATAGCTATGCGATCACATGATCACGATGTAAACACAACTTATGAATGGGTTTCATTCATAACAACTGTGCTTAGTATTGTTATGCTTACCCGTTTTTCCCTGCCTCTATGAGTGAGAGAGGAGTGGCAGATATAAGCAAATCAGTCTGCTGCTTCTTCTTTCACTGTCCTGTTATAGTAAGGTGACCAGATTTTTAAAATGAAATCCGGGGACATTTTTTTTTTTTCTAGTAATGGCGGCAATCAGCGTCTCTCTGCCCGTTGCCAGCCTGTTAAAGGGGGACCCCAGAAGTCGGTGTTCGGGGCCACTCTGTGCAAAACCAGCTGCACAATGGAGGTAAGTATGATATGTTTGTTATTTTCTTTTAAAAACGGTCCTTTACAATTACTTTAAGTCTTACTCTCCGGGCCCCGGCTACTACTGGGTGGGGAGCGGAGGAAGATCACTCCGCCAGGGAAGGTAAGGAGATAAGCAGGCAGACGGCTGGCCGGGACTTGAGCCAAGGCAGAAGAACATGCGAGCGGAGCTGAATGGGCATCACCCGAAACTGAAGAAATATTCCCTCCACTCCGACCAGCACATGATCATCAGAAAGGGGCACAGATAATGGAAAAAAATACACCCCCCTACGCTAGTAGGAGCGGCGGAGCGGGGGTGTGTAATTCAGATTTTTTTTTATTCTGCACTGACTGTCTTTGAAATTGCCCCAGGCCCTGTTCAAATCCAATCCGGGGACAAAACCGGGGACAGATTTGTTCTGGGGACAGTGTCCTCAATCTGGGGACTGTCCCCTGAAACTGGGGATGTCTGGTCACCCTATGTTATAGGCTAGTGATAAGGACTAAATCTGTAAAGCTGGCCATATATAAATTGAAATTCGTCTGCTTCAACAGGGACTGGCATCATTTCGATCCATGTGTGTGAAGACTGGTTGTACATAAGTCAGTCTACTGATGGACTTGTTTATAACCAGCCTATTGGAACATTTTCTCTTGATCAGCACTACTGGCCAGAGTATTCAGAATACAAGGGCTTAGCCAGGGGGATTCTCCCAGCCACATTGGATGTGTAGATAGGAGAATCGAGTCATTATTTTGTTCAACCTGATGTAGAGATTCTACCAGTAACAGCACTTCCTGTTGCAGACTGACAACACTTAGGATGGCTATACATTGCAAGCTGCTTGCTGTGGGGGCACTCAGCAGGAAGGAAGAGCCAGGAGCTCTGGTGGGAGAGCAGGGAAGAGGAGGGTTGGGGCTTCTCTGTAAAAAATCACTGCACAGACCAAGTATAACATGTTTGCTATTTATAAAAACAAAAATAATTGCCTTTAATATCACTTTAAAGGAGTTGTAAAGGAAGAAGGTTACCAATGTAGCACTACCCCCGTAGGAGCAGCTGGATTTGTTTTGGGTCTACGTTCTGCCTATCAACCCCTTGGAATTGGCTCAAACCCTCCCTTGGCACAACTGGTACATACAAATATTGTGGAACCCACTGGTTGCTGGGGAACACAATAAAACCCCACCACAGTAAAATTGCAATATACCGTATTTTCCACACCATAAGACAGATATATGGGGGAAAATGTCTCTGCGTCCTATGGTGCGAATATACGTCAGGCACCGCCCCCCGCCGCCGATGGCATCACCCCCCGCCCAGTGCACTTTGCGGGGGGCGGCATCTCCGCACAAAAAAAGCCTCCCCTCTGTCGAGTCCCGGTGTCTCGTCACATATGGCTCCCACACACAAACAGCCTCCAGCTACAGACCCCCAGGCAGGCCTGTAGTGACTTGGCCAGGGGCGGGAGGGTGGGGACTAGCGCCCCATAAGCGGCCAGTGATTGGCCGCACTCTAAACAACTGACGCAGGCTCCGCCTACCCTCCTCCGTGACATCTAGGCTCAGCGCGCTGTCTACTGTTACTAGTAAACACAGAAGCCTCAGTTATGTGCTTACTAGTGACAGCCCTGAGCGCATCTCTCCCGCTGGCTTCTACAGAATCTCCCAGCTGCTGCACCGAAACAATGGAGTGCCCGGCGCTGTGTGATCATGGGCAGGAGGTGGGGGCGGGGCATTACATGCTGAGCTTCAGACGTCCGGATTGCGACCCCCCGCGCCTGATGATCCCACGGCTGCCACTGGCAAGTGAAAAGAGTTGCAGCCACAGGTGCTGTACACAGCGTATGTAAAGGCAGAAAGAAGGGGGTTGGGGGGGGGCTTATGCAAAGCTGAGGAGATACAGAGGGAGCTGAGTTAAGGAGATGCAAAGCTTAGCTGTTGGGGGGTTGCAGAGATAAGCTTTAGAAAAAGGTGCAAAGGTGAGTTGTGGCCATGGGTGCGTAGGTGAATTGCAGAAGGATGGGGGGTGCAAAAGTGAGTAACAGACATGGGGTGAAGAGGTGAGTCGCAGAAAGAGGGCGCAGAGGTGAGTTGCAGAAAGAGGTCGCAGAAAGAGGGCGCAGGGGTGAGTCGCAAAAATAGGGCGCAGAGGTGAGTTGTAGACAGGGGATGCAGATGTAAGTTGCCAAAGAATGTGGGTGTGTAGATGTGAGTTGGAGAAGGGTGGGGGGTGCTGAGGTGGATTGTGCATGGGTGGGAATGAAAAGGTGGGTTATGGACAGGGGGGCAATGGTCAGTCTGCGTTTATGGCAATGGTCGGTCTGTGTTTATGGCAAAGGTCGGTCTGCGTTTATGGCAATGGTCGGTCTGCGTTTATGGCAATGGTCGGTCTGCGTTTATGGCAATGGTCGGTCTGCGTTTATGGCAATGGTCGGTCTGCGTTTATGGCAATGGTCGAACTGCGTTTATGGCAATGGTCAGTCTGCATTTATGGCAATGGTCAGTCTGCATTTATGGCAATGGTCAATCTGCATTTATGGCAATGGTCAGTCTGCGTTTATGGCAATGGTCAGGCTGCATTTCATGGGCTCTTGGAAAATATTTTATTACACCATTTGTTTCAGAATATTTTTTTTCTAGTTTCCCTCCTCTAAAACCTAGGTGCGTCTTATGGTCAGGTGCGTCTTATGGAGCGAAAAATACGGTAGATTGTTACCTTGAATTGGCCACTTCTCCTTCCACAAGATAATAGAGAAACTGCACACAGGTTTGCTCTTAACCAAGGGCGAACTTTACTTGGTAAGATATAAAGGTAAAACAAGGTTATACATACAGTTGACTCTGCAGGGCCCTGCGACAGTCAATAATAAAATAAATAATTGCTATCAGACAAACTATCTTAACTTGCAGTGTTAATGTCTATTATTTGACTGAACTGTATTGCTCGCGAGCTCCCCCTAGTGGGCAATACCACCCTGTGTCCCGTCACTATACGTTCCAGTCAGGCCTGACCAATATTAGTGTACAAGTTCCTCAATGGATGGAGTCTTCGCTAGCAAACGTTGGTGCACATGTAAATTGTAATCCAAAGGGTGTAGAAGAATAAACAAAACTCCTGCAATGCTTTTGAGAGTGTGAAAATGTCAGGCGGTGCAAACGCCAACTTTAAACTGCGCACTACCACACAAGGCACTATGTTCTGGCGTGTGTGTGTCGCACTATTCTAGTGATGGTGGGCTTTAACAGTCACAGGCCTATAAAGTAACTGATAAATCCTGGGCAGGTGCCCGCTCACCCAAATAGGCCTAGTCTGCCTGGCAGGTTCCGTTGCTGATGCTCCGTTACACGATCTCTCCGCTGTCCCGGTCTTCTGTTCCTCACTCCACCACACAAGACGTCGGTAGGGGGGAGATGTCTGGACACTTGGGGAGAGTCAGCTGGGCTTCTCAAAGGAGGATTCTTCTCCCTTCAGCAGGCAGGCCCCTCTGCAGACAGTAGGCCCAGATTATGCAGGCTACACACACACAGCAGGCCTCTCAGACGCTCCTCTTGCTAGCAGGGCGATGATCAGAGATAGTTTCCGTAGCTCCTCGCATCCTTTAAGTAAGAAGTCCCAGAAAGCCAAGCGACGAGGCAATGCACGTTGGGAGTACAGTTGCACTGTGGGTACTATAGTCTATCTACTATCCATGGCAAATGGAGTCTCTTTCTCCCTGTACTACGAGTTCCAGCATGCCTTGCTTTGATATCATTAGAACAATAAGTAGATGCAATATAAAGATTGAACACCGGAGGGAGCTAAGTTCCTTCTAGTTTGTCAACTGTAGTCTATATCTACATAGAAGAAACTGGAAGCCGCGCTACACCAACCTAAACAACTTCTCTCCCCAGCAATGTCCACAATCCCCTCAGCCATCCAGTACACTCCTCCTGATTGGCTGAGACAGAGCAGCGGCGCTATTGGCTCCCGTGGCTGTTAATCAAAGTCAGTCAGCCAATCAGGGGAGAGAATGGGCGGGGCCAGGTCGGGGCTCCATGTCTAAATAGATACACGAAGCTCTGACTCGGCTTGGGTGACAACCTGCAACAAGCTGCTGGCTGGGGGGCACTCAAAGGAGGGAGGGACTAGGAGCAGCAAAGAGGGACTTAAAAGAGGAGGATCTGGGCTGCTCTGTGCAAAACCAACTGCACAGAGGAGGTAAGTATAACATGTTTGTTATTTTTTTTTAAAAGCGAGCCTTTACAATCACTTTAAAGCGGAGGACCGGCGAGAAAAAAAATAAGTAAAAGTCAGCAGCTATAAACACTGTAGCTGCTGACTTTTAATAAGCACACTTACCTGTCCAGGTTGCCTGCGATGTCGGCCACCCGAGGCAGATCCATCCCTCAGACCGTGTCCCGGCGCCGCCATCCTCACTAAGGGAAACAGGCAGTGAAGCCTTATGGTTTCAATGCCCGGTTCCTACTGTGCATGCGCGAGTCGCGCGGCTATTTGTGAATGGGTGCACCATCCTGTGTGTCCCAGAAGGCAGCGCGCTTCCATTTCCCAGGAGGCAACGCGAGGAGGAGAACACAGAACCTCACCGCGGAAGAGAAAGAGTCAGATTAGGACGGTCTGCCTAGTAACAGCAATTTCTGGTAAGTATAAAAAAAAAAATTGGAGCCTTTTTGGCTATTTTTTTTTTTTTTTTTAGGGTGGACCTCCACTTTAAAGGGCTTGTAAACCCTCATGATTTTTCACCTTAATGCATTCTATGCATTAAGATGAAAAACCTTCTGTAGTGCTGCAGCCCCCCAGCCCCCCCCCCCCCGTTTTACTTACCTGCACGCTGTCATCTTCTGGCCGGGAACGAGCACACCATCTGTAGCTGATGTTTCATGTCCTGATTGGATAAATTGATAGCAGTGCAGCCATTGGCTCCCATTGCTGTCAATCAAATCCAATGACGCGGCGCCAGGGGGCAGGGCCGAGTCCTGCATTCTGTGTGAATGGACACAGATGCGGGACTTGGTAGCGCGCCTGCATGGGTGTCCACCAAGGAGAGCGCTTCTCCAATGTGGACACTCGATGCAGGGAGGAGCCACCAGCGCCGCTGAGGGACCCCAGAAGAGGAGGACCAGGGCCCTCTGTGCAAAACTATTTGCACAGTGGAGGTAAGTATGACATGTTTGGTGATACTAAAGTCTTGTTTTTTTTTCTCTTTAAAAACAACAAACATGTCATACTTACCTGCTGTGTGCAGTGGTTTTGTACAGAGCAGCCTTGGATCATCCTCTTCTTGGGTCCCTCGCGGGTGCTGCTGGCTCCTCCCTCCTGTCGAGTGCCCCCACAGCACGCAGCTTGCTATGGGGGGAACCGAGCCGAGACACAGCTCTGTGTGTCCATTCAGACACAAGGTTTGGCCACCCTCTCTCTTCTCATTGGCTAACTGACTTTGATTGACAGCAGCGAGAACAAATGGAGCTGCTGCTGTGTCTCAGCCAATACTAGATGGCCAAGGCACTCGTGCACATCGCTGGATTTAAACGGGGCTCAGGTTAGTATTAGGGGGGCTGAGGGGGGCTGAGGGGGGTTGCTGCACACAGAAGGTTTTTTATATCTTAGTGCATATAATGCATTAAGATAAAAATACTTCTGCCTTTACAACCACTTTAAGCCATTGCCTCACAATTAGTAGTAGCATTGTCCGCCTGCTGTGCACACTTTTTTAGTTGGTTGTTGGGCTGCCTATTTTAAAGACCTGGTAGGCAACCCAGCAGCCAATTTAAGCAGTGTACATGGCAGGCTGACAATGCTGCTACAAACTGCAAGGCAGTGGCTTTTCATTGTCAGCCTGCAACAGGAAGTGCTGTTACTGGCAAAATCTCTAGGTAAGGTGCTGGGCCCAGCGTTGAAGATGCAGCCTCAGGGCTAAAGGTGCCTGGGACTGATGCACACGTGGTCCCATGGCCTGGAGGGCCATGCGCCACGCACTTGGACTCCGACTCCTCTCCTCCGAAGACCTCCCCCCAGGCGGCGTCTGCCCCTTATGTATCCTCTCCCAGCATGCACAGCAGGCCAACCACGCCCACTGTACCACTGCCGAGAGAGGACACCCCAAGGCACAGCACTAGTACTGATGGTTCCACCCTGACCTGTCATGGCAGCGCCACCCACAGGCCACAGGGAACTGCACACCAGTATACCACCTGGAGAAATAAAGTAGCACAACCTATCAATGAGAATGGTCTAAGCCCAACTACGATCTCAGTCCAGCCCCTAAATTTGGGTATATAGCACCCCTAAATGGGGTGGGCGCTACACTTAAAAAAAACTGTATACAGCGAGACATGATGCCAAACATGCTGAAAATTGATTTAGGGATTAACATATACTCTGTGTTCATTATTTTATTGCACAATAATATTTTTACTAAACCATTTGTTGTATATAATATTCCATAGGGTGGTGGTGCAATGGTTATTCTTTGTATTAAATAGTTGTTTACCTATTGCAAGTCTTTATCATAAGGTATTAAAAAATATATTTCCATCCTAAATAGCTTTCCTTAGTGAATATCTTCTAGTATCCCAGGATTAATGCTAGTTGGAAGCTAGCAATATTTTATATATCATAAATATTATAGTGCACATGCAGTAAACTCAACTGATCCATGTAATAAAACTTTTAGTGATTTAAATAAAAACACAATTAAAGAGGCTTGGAAGGGTAGGACCAGGATTGACTTCTACAAGCAGAGTCAAGATTTGCATATAACTTCGGACGACTGTAACTTTTGATCAAGTAATTAAAGCATTTTTAAACCATAAGTTCAATTTGTCACGGGGACTGGTCATCAGTGTCATCAGTGACAGTGTCACTAGGCAGAATAGGGGAATGCCTTGTTTACAAAGGCATTCCCCTGTTCTGCTCTTGCCGACCGGAAACATTGAGTTCCCGGGACCTGCGGCCGCACTCGCGAGGCGCGCGCGTGCCCGCTGGGCGGCAGATTTAAAGGGATGTTCCTGTACGCCAAGCTGCCTGCCCGTGCCTCTCTGCCGACGTACATCGGCGTGCGCCGGTCGGCAAGTGGTTAATAGAGACATACCCAAATCAACAGCTCTGCTCAAGATTTACCTCTCCTGTACATGGACAGTTTGAGTGCTGGCCACTGTAGTCCATCTCCACTCCCTGTCGGAAATATGAAAACATTTATCATCCGCAGATAGGGGACTTCCCCTATCCTTGTGAGCAAGCCAGGAGTGGTGAAATGCATCAAGGAAGGTTGCTTCCCAGATGGAGACAATGTTGCATGCAGTCATTTTTTTTTTTACATGTATGGCAAGAGGAGCTAAGAGTGAAGTGTGGCTGATACATTTTTTCATATTTCATATTTCTGATAGGGCATATTTTGAGTTACATTTTGGTGATCTAAGCATGCTTGTTTATGGAAAGAACTTTCAGTATTTGGACAACACCTCATATCTGACTACAATTTGTTGTACATCTCTTTTATTGCTTTATTGTAGCATATGATAATGGTGGGTAGAGCTGCAACTAACGATTATTTTGTCTGTCGACTAATCTAGCGATTATTTTTTCGATTAGTCGACTACTTTAACGATTATTTTTATTTTATTTTTTTACTTAATCTAGTGTTCTTTTCATTGGTATGGTGTCCGCCATCACCATACCAATGATTGACGCTGTGCATCCTGGTCCTAGAACGTCTTTGGTTGTTATGGTTAGGGTTGTCCTGATACCACTTTTTTAAGACCGAGTACATTTATTATTATTTTTTACTGTTTTTTTTAAATTATTTATTGCAATTTTTTTTATCAGCCCTGTTGGGGGGCTATGGTGAGATATCAGGGGTCTTAACAGACCTCTGACATCTCCCATTTGAGACAGGGAAAGGAACTAGGGACACAGATTCCCCAGTCCCTTTCTCAGCAGCCTCCACTGCACTGATAATGAATGGAGAGAAGACAGCGGCTTCTCTTCATTCATTAACTGAGACATCGTAATCACAGGAGGTTACAATGTTTCAGTTATGTGAATGGACAGAGTCAGTAATCACTGACTCTGTCCATTCAGAAAACTAAGGAGCCGGGTTTACCGGCTCCTACCTCCGCTCTCCATCCTGAGATACCGAGGGGGACGGCAGCACAGAGGGGGAGGAGAGAGGGGGAAAGATGCACGGAGGGGGAGAAGAGAGGGGGAAAGATGCACGGAGGGGGACACGGAGGAGAGAGGGGGACAGATGAGAGAGGGGGACAGATGCACGGAGGGGGACACGGAGGAGAGAGGGAGACACGGAGCAGCATGGAGGGGGACAGCAGCATGGAGAAGGACGGATGGGGACTGGAGGAGGATAGGGGACAGTCAGCAGTGATCGTATGTGGGAGAGAAGCACCGATTGCCGCTGAAAGCCGCGGTGGGGGTGTTTGACCTGCCCTGGCCAAAGCAACTCGCAACGTGTGACGCGTCGATGCCTTTTCATGCATGCCGACGTATTTCCGTAGTCGACATAATCGATTACGTCGATTACGTCGACACGTCATTGCAGCTCTAATGGTGGGCATAACTTTGTACATTCATATGGAAAAAAAATAAAAAATTCAGAGCAATTTCTTATAAAAATTCTGAAATTTTTTGTCTGATTGCCATGTACATCTTTTGAATTCCCGAACGAAAACCACATTCACAGTTAGAATTTACTTTGAATAAAATTTTATTTTCTTCTTCAATTTTCCTCATCACCATGGCTGAAAAGGATTGTTGATCGGACCTCACTAACTATTAGAAAATTTAACAAACATTCTAATAATGAACTTTTTTGAACAAAATCTACTGGTCAGCTTTAGTTTTCTCCAACATCTGATATTTCTGCTTATCTGGTTGTACAGCTTTTTATTTATCACAGATAAAATATAATTAATGGCAACAAACCATGAATTGAAGTCAGTAGTTTTGTATTTGATTTATTTAATTTCACTAATGTCATACATTTGAAAAATAATGTAATAATCTAAACTATATTTGCACGAAAATGAAACTATTATGATAGTAATTATAATGGTAGTTTTAAGTGAATTTTATTTAGACACTTGATTTTCATGGTTCTGCTGCACCACACAGCTAGGATAATCACTCCAGCTTTAGTTTTACTGTCTTCTGGGTCACCCCTCCCCTGCTTAATGCTGATTCATTCTCCAATGAACAGGCTAGAGGCAGAGAGGTGACACCGAAAGCAGAATTGCTGAACCAGGAAAAAGGTGTGTCACTTGTTTGGCTGGTTATGGTGAAAAATGTAGGTAAATTTAAAAAAAATGTCTCTACAAAATTGCAAATGCACTGGCAGGAAAAACAATAAATATATGTATAATAAAATTATGTTCGCCTGGAGTTTATCTTTAAAAGTGCATGATGTATAAAAAAAAAAAAAGATCAAAAATATCTGGCGAATGCTTGAGTATAGTTGCAAACCATAATACTCAAACGTGCACAATACCTGCATTGTTTTCCAGGGCTGACCATAGGTGACCCTGAAGCTTTCTTTTCAGGTGTCCCTGCGGTGAAAGTCAGCTCTTCATGACATGATCCCCTGCTTGTGAGTGAAATACATTTTGGATGGATCCTTTCTTCTGGCTGAGTCACAGTGTGAAGAGCACTGATTACAAAGCTTGGGTAGGGTCTCAAATTCCTTCATTGTTAATCTACTCTTTCCTCTCCTTATCAGTTCACCTCATCCATCATGCAGCTTACATCCTATAAACATACTCCATCTGCTCCCTGTCCACAAGTTGCTTTATACGGTGTCCAAAGGTGAACTCTGTGATCAAACACACATTTGATGGAACTCATTGCCTGAAATGCCAAATCTATTGCACATTGGGGGCAACATCAATTGAACTTGTTATAAACACCTTGTACACATTATTAAAGCCATGAACACAGACATCCATGAAACATTTTATGAAATTCTTTTGCCTTGAAAAGGATGTAGACATGTAGGCTGGTGTAACTCACTCTATTGCTATCTCAGTCTACTATCGATGTGTGAATCTAGAGTACTGACAAACCACTGCCTCCTCCTAGGTTAAACTAGATCCAGAGCCTGTGGAAAACACAAGACATGTGTAGCAGCATACTAGACATTGTTGTAAACCTTGTTCATTTTCATAATAGGAAAAAAACTTTAGATATTTAGCAAACTAAGTGTACTCTACAGCAAATTATGCTTACGTAGGCAGGATTTTTAAACTTACTCCCCCTCAGGCCCCCCACACAAGGCAAGCTTTTTTAATTTTTATTTAGTTGTGAATAACTTCACAAATTAGAACCCCTGCCGGGTTTTTATTACTGCTTGTGTCCTCAGTAAAGAGTGTTATCCTCTTCTGTTCCTGGTAATAGGACATCACAGCCCACCTTTACTCTTGATCTGCCCCACCAAAACATTGGCCACCTGAATAAAAACTATATTAGTGCTAATGCTAGGGTAAAAACCATATTCCAATCATCTTCTATAGCAGTGATGGCGAACCTTGGCACTCCAGATGTTTTGGAACTACATTTCCTATGATGCTCAACTACACTGCAGCGTGCATGAGCATCATGGGAAATGTAGTTCCAAAACATCTGAGGTGCCAAGGTTCGCCATCACTGTTCTATAGGGATGAGGTTTGGGTTTGTAGCTACAATGGATCTGAATAAAATCCTGTCTGTTCAAGTTTCATGGTCCCGGTAAATTTTTGTGCAGACTCACGCAGAAGAATTCTTTTTAAAATTATAAGGGACTGCATGACCTTTTGGCCAGCAGGTTTGGAAGAGCCAATAGGGGGGCTTTTGAATAAGCCAATACCCTAATTTTATAAAGGAGGGTACGGAACACCCAAAGTGTTAGTGAATTGGAAATAGAAAAACTGGCAAACTGCATAGGAAGAGATTTGGGTCAGTTAAAAAACTGTACTTTAACCACCTCCTGCCCATGCTATAGCCGAAAGATGGCTACAGAGCGGGCTTAGTTTAAAAAGAAATAAGTGCAAGAACAGTGTACACCTAAACCACCTCACATTACATCACTAACATCCACTGCACCCCCTATCCTCTTAGATAAAACAAAAGTTAGGCATACATCAGTTAGGCCTGTCATCCCTATTTAAAACGGTGCTACTGCTTGCCAAGGTTACACTGTTGTGCCATTTGTGGTCTCTTAATTCTTGTAGTAAACCACTTGCTTGTATTTTGTTTCAAAAATTCATTTCGGCCAAACTCTGAATTTGCAAACCCATGGTGAACCAAACCTGGGCAGTTATTGTGCAATGTTATTCTTTGTGTCAGCTGATTATTTTCCAAGTCTTACTTTTTAGTACTGGCTTGTAAAAGACATGAGCTACTTTGGGTGACACCTATGATTTTTTAAATATTTTTTATCTCCTAGAAAAAGATCCTTGTAAATATACTGCCACTGATCAGTAGTCAATGTGAAACATTAAGATGTAAACTAGCGCTTTTAATGTAGTAAACAACGCAGCCTTGGAGAAAAGGCTGCTCAGTGCATTACATTGTGAACAAGGTCATGCGAATCACCAAAGGCATAAGAGATTACTTATTTTAGCATTCTAAGGTTGAGATCCCCGGATTCCCATATAACACTACTTTATTAATTTAGACAAATTTGTTAAATGGTAAATATCCGAATTTCTGAATTTTTCCGAATATTCAGAAATTCGAAAGTTCGTTAATTCGTTAATTCGTTAATTGGAAAATTCGAAAATTCGGAAATTTGGAAATCCAAAAATAAGAATGAAAATCTGAAAATAAGAACGACAATCCGAAAAGTCAAAAACCCGAAAATTAGAACATCTGAAATAATAACTAACTCATAATAACTTAACTAATACTAACTATTAAATTATAGAAACAATATACAAAAAAAAATCTGCGCTGCTTGTGAACGTGAGCAGCTACAAAACCAATAGACAAAAGGTGCATACAGAAAAACAGAAAAATGTAGCGCTAATGACAAAAAATCAAATAACAAAAGTCCATATGAAATTCTGATAATAAAAAAGTCTCTGATATGTGAAATCAAAAAAAATTTTGGACATATATGTGATAATCCCAAAATCTCGGAAAAAGTGAAGATGACCACCACCGATATAGAGGAGGCTTACCAGAATCTGTGGACCCAAACAGACATACGTCTGGAAGGTCGCATCAAGCTTTGAGTGTACAACACCCTCATGAATCGATCCTCTGCAGATGAACCCACCGGAACGTCACTCACAGCAGATATGATGGGATGGTAAATAAAAGCCTGGAAGATGGCAGCCCAATGATGGTAAACCAGGACATAAAATAAATGGCGGTATAGAAGGAAAGAAAAGGGCACATAGCATAATACTGTCTTAAAATGGAATTTAATGTAGGTAGATACACTTACATCAAAATGGTGAAACAAGCGCTTGTCAAATACAAATAGTGGCAGCAGTGGAGTCTCCCGACGCGTTTCGCAGCAAATTGCATCGTCTGGGGTATTAGACGATGCAATTTGTTGCGAAACGCGTCGGGAGACTCCACTGCTGCCACTATTTGTATTTGACATGTTAATTTGTCACACATACAGTGCATAAGACCCTTGTTAATAACGTGTCAAAAAATATAATAAACAAACCTAAAAATATATAATTAACATATAACAAAAATCAATATATTCCCTATATATGTGGTATAAATGTGAATAAACCTGTGATATACTACACATATGTCGTACTGAGCGTCAATCTGCGTATAAATCAGAAAATCTGTCCAAAGCAAATATAAACTGAAAACACCCGTGCATAAATCAAATCCAAAAATTCCACAGTGCTTGTCTGAAGAGTGACATCCACCACCGAATACAGGTCAGCAGCTTACCGGATTAAATTGGTCCCCTATGACGGAGGACCTATAATCGCATCAAAGCAATCCCAGTTAGATGGTAAGAATTCCTATATCCACCTCTTCAAACGAAACTCCCACAGCAAAAGGCAGGCAGTATGACCGCAATAGTACCATGTAAAAGAGGAAAGGAATGCCTCGCTGGTGTAAAATCCTTGGGTTTATTAATACAAATGAAGATAAAACACTTACAGAAATGTTGCAAGGAAACAGCCTTAAACCTGCGGCGCCGGACGCCGACAAGTAAACCCGTCCTAGGAGATCGAGCAGTAAGGGGATGACGTCACCACGTCGCTCGGTCCTCCCTACGCGTTTCGTGATAGGTCACTTCGTCTCGGGGCACGGGCGGCGTGGTGCGTCACCCCCTCTTATAGCAAACACAATAACAAACCAAACCTCGTTCTGGGGGAAGGCACACGCGCACATCAAGGACGGAAAACCAAGCCTCTATTCAGATGGAGTGACAGAGAATACACCATTAAACCAATGAGATGATGCTCCGGCACTCCGCGCATGCGTAATTCCCCCAAGAACCAGAGGGAAAGACATCTGCATGCCGCACTCCGCAGCCGCCTTCATCTACCGCGGGATGACCCGGCAAAGACAAAACACGGCAACCGGAAATGCGGCAGGGATTAACAAAAATAATATGTGAAAAAAAAATTTAGACAACAAATTATGCCTAAATTCCCAAAGGGTTGGTTCACCGGAACTTCCCCCAAGAGGGTAGATGGAAAAGCCAAAAATAAAAACCAAGATAAATTAAAACAGACAGGACTAAATCGTTATAAAGTGCATGTTATAGCATACACGCACAAATAACCATTTCCTATCAAACCCATTACAGGTTCATTTAAAAACCACAACTAAATTGACAAAATTTAATATTATTTAAATTCATAAACCCACGCAATCAATCAAGATTTCTACCATACATCCATACACACATACCTAAATGGCTGCGTGCAGGGAAAGGAATTAAACCATCAGGGGAGACCAACCTATGGGTGAACATGAGGCAAACTTAGAAATTCGCCACATGTGGACCCACAAAAGTCCCCCTGAGTGTTCACCAATGTATGTTCTAAATGACTATTGTATCATACGTAAAAAAATAAATAAAAAAATTAAAAATTGTAAAAGATACAATAAAAACAATTCATGTCTATTATTAAACATTGGCAGTATACACCAATGTCATGTTGCCCAAACGATTGACCTGCTTAGATGTGCATATTCCCAAAGGGACCACATCATTACCCATCAAACTCATAGGCCCCAACCCCAAAAAATAAAGGATCAGACTGGGCCCCAGAGTCTATAGACATCAACGCATGCACCAACTACGAATTGTTGATGAATGCGTTGATGTCAGTGTCAACATTCAGGCCAAAAGGCACATAAGACTTCAAGCGGTATATCCAAGCCATCTCCTGTTTGGATATCTCCCTCACTAGTGAGCTGCCCCTCCAGTGGGGTCTATATTTGTCTATAGCCACAAATAAAGTCTTAGAAGGGTCTCTCTTATGTACAAGATCGTAATGTCTTGATGCGGAATGCTTATCGAAGCCCTTTCTAATATTGGCTATATGCTCGTTTAGTCTAACCCTCAGTGCCCTCTTGGTCCTCAGGGGCACTGAATAAGGTAGACCATCCCCTCGGAGGAACAGGTTATAAATGGTTCCACCTCATAGGATCGTCCTGTACTAGTTGATGTAAACTGACAGATCTTCCTATCCTGACAAGCATTTAATGAGCAGACCTGACACTTTTTGCATCTATGATAGCCAGTCAAATTTTGCAAAAAAGTCCTTTGTTCCCTAGGGGGATCTTGTACACTCGGCGCAACCCGATTCGACAATGAATATGCTCCCCTAAAAACAACTGACGGTCTGTCAGGTAAAATGGGTGCTAGTAATTGATCACTCGCAAGCACATGCCAATGCTTGCAGATCAACCGTTTAATGCTCTGGTGCTGGGCAGAAAAAGTGGTAATGAATGGAAGTGAGTAATCTCCCCCATTCTCATCCATTTCCCGATCCCTCAAAAGTGAGGTTCTATCTATCTCTCTGGTTGTTTGCACCAGCTTAGACATGACAGTTGGATCATACCCCTTTTCCAGGAATCTTTTAGAGAGAATGGCTGCCTGGCTATCAAAAGCTTCCACCTCCGTACAGTTTCGTCGTAGTCTTGTGAACTGACCCTGGGGAACCGCCCTAAGCCAAGGCGCATAGTGGCAACTGTCCAGGGGGATATAGGAGTTTCTATCCGTCTGTTTAACCACTTGACCACTGGGCACTTAAACCCCCTTAATAACCAGACCAATTTTCAGCTTTCGGTGCTCTCACATTTTGAATGACAATTACTCAGTCATACAACACTGTACCCATATGAAATTTTTGTCCTTTTTTTCACACAAATAGAGCTTTCTTTTGGTGGTATTTAATCACTGTTGGGTTTTTTATTTTTTGCGCTATAAGAGAAAAAAGACTGAAAATTTTGTAAAAAAATGATTTTTTTTTCGTTTCTGTTATAAAATTTTGCAAATTACTATTTTTTCTTCATAAATTTTGGCCAAAATTTATACTGCTACATATCTTTGGTAAAAATAAGTACAAATTGGTGTATATTATTTGGTCTTTGTGAAAGTTATAGAGTCCACAAGCTATGGTGCCAATATCTGAAAATTGATCACACCTGAAGTACTGACGGCCTATCTCAATTCTTGAGACCCTAACATGCCAGAAAAGTACAAATACCCCCCAAATTACCCCTTTTTGGAAAGAAGACATTCCAAGGTATTCAGAAAGAGGCATTGTGAGTTTTTTTAAGTTGTCATTTTTTCCCACAATTCTTTGCAAAATCAAGATTTTTTTTTTCTCTTTTTTTTTTTTCACAAAATTGTCATATTAGCAGGTTATTTCTCACACCCAGTATATGCATACCACAAATTACACCCCAAAACACATTCTGCTATTCCTCCCGAGTATGGCGATACCACATGTGTGAGACTTTTACACAGCGTGGCCACATACAGAGGCCCAACATGCAGGGAGCACCTTCAGGCGTTCTGGAGCACCCAGGCCAATTCTGACATTTCTCTCCTACATGTAAAAATCATCATTTGTTTGCTAGAAAATTACATAGAACCCCAAAACATTATATATGTTTTTTTAGCAAAGACCTTAGAGAATATAATGGTGGTTGTTGCAACTTTTTATCTCGCACGATATTTGCGCAGCAATTTTTTTAACGCGTTTTTTACGGAAAAAAAATGTTTTGTGCTTAAAAAAAACAAAAAACAGTAAAGTTAGCCCAATGTTTTTGCATAATGTGAAAGATGAAGTTACGCCGAGTAAATAGATACCTAACATGTCGCCCTTAAAAATTGCACACACTCGTGGAATGGCGCCAAACTTCGCTACTTAAAAAATCCCCATAGGCGACGCTTTAAATATTTTTACTGGTTACATGTTTTGAGTTACAGAGGAGGTCTAGGGCCAAAATGATTGCTCTCGCTCTAACGTTCGCAGAGATACCTCACATGTGTGGTTTGAAAACCGTTTTCATATGTGGGCGGGACTTACGTATGCGTTCGCTTCTGTATGCGAGCTCACGGGGACAGGGGCGCTTTAAAAAAAAAAAAAAAAAATATTCTTCATTTTACTTTATTTATTTTAGTTTGACATGTTTTTCCGCCCTAAACATTTTTTTGATCACTTTTATACCTATTACAAGGAACGTAAACATCCCTTGTAATAGGAATATGGCATGACAGGTCCTCTTTACAGTGAGATATGGGGGGGGGGTGTCAATAAGACCCCACATCTCACCTCTAGGCTGGGAAGCCTGAAAAAAATACAAAAAAAAAAACAACAATCCTGGCTTTGATCGTAGCGGTGAGTCGGTAGAAGCACCGGAGGGCGGCGGGGGGGGGGGGGGACATCCCCTCTCGCCTCCCGTAAGAATGATCAAGCGGCGGAACAGCTGCTATGATTGTTCTTATGGTGTAGTGAATCGCCGGCTGAAAAAGCTAATATCTGAATAATGCCTGTAGCTGCTCCCATCATTCAGATATCCCCGCACAAAGTCAAGGACGTCATATGACGGCCGGAGGGCGGGAAGTGGTTATTGCAGAGTATTGCCGGGCATTGCGGAGTATTGCCGGGCATTGCGGAGTATTGCTGGGCATTGCGGAGTATTGCAGGGCATTGCGGAGTATTGCGGACTATGGCAGGGTATTGCGGTGTATGGCAGGGTATTGCACGGGTATTGCACAGGGTATTGTGGAGGGTATTGCAGAGTATTGTGGAGGGTATTGCAGAGTATTGTGGAGGGTATTGCAGAGTATTGTGCAGGGTATTGCAGAGTATTGTGCAGGGTATTGCAGAGTATTGTGCAGGGTATTGCAGAGTATTTTGCAGAATATTGCGCAGGGTATTGCAGAGTATTGCGCAGGGTATTGCAGAGTATTGCGCAGGGTATTGCAGAGTATTGCGCAGGGTATTGCAGAGTATTGCACCAGAGTATTGCAGAGTATTGCACCAGAGTATTGCAGAGTATTGCACCAGAGTATTGCAGAGTATTGCACCAGGGTATTGCAGAGTATTTTGCAGGGTATTGCGCAGGGTATTGCAGAGTATTGCAGAGTATTGCGCAGGGTATTGCAGAGTATTGCACAGGTTATTGCAGAGTATTTTGTAGGGTATTGCAGAGTATTTTGCAGGGTATTGCAGAGTATTTTGCAGGGTATTGCAGAGTATTTTGCAGGGTATTGCAGAGTATTGCACCAGGGTATTGCAGAGTATTGCACCAGGGTATTGCAGAGTATTGCACCAGGGTATTGGCAGGGTATTTTGCAGAGTATTGGCAGGGTATTTTGCAGAGTATTGGCAGGGTGTATTGCAGAGTATTGGCAGGGTATAGCACAGGGATGGCTGAGCAGGGATGGATGGATCTGTGACCGCAATTGTCACAGATCCATCCCACAGTGCTGCTGCTGCCATCCGCTCCCTCCCCCTCCCCTCTCACACTGTACCGATCGGTACAGAGAGGGGAGGGAGGAACAGGCGTCATCAAATGACGCCGGTCTGTTTACAAGTGATTGCTCCGTCATTTGACGGAGCGATCACGTGGTAAACGGCCGCTATCAGCGGCGATTTACCGCGATTCGTGATCCGCCGGGTCCTCTGGACCCGGCGGTCACGGAGTTTCCCGTGTGCGCGCCCCAGGGGGCGCGCGGGAGCGCGATTCTGGGAGGACGTTATATAACGTCCTCCCAGAGTTAAGCAACCACCTTGTCGACGTTATTTGTCGGCAGGTGGTTGTTAAGTGGTTAAAGAAAGTAGTAGTAATAAAACTATTCCCTGCAACAGAAATAGTCAGGTCCAAAAAATGTATTCTCTCTTGACTAGCCTCAAAAGAAAAAACTATGCCTCTATTATTATCATTGAGGGATCGCATGTACTCATATAGGTCAGATTCGGCTCCATCCCATAGGAGGAGGACGTTGTCAATGTACCTCGCCCAGAGCACCAACTCTGGTCTCCGGCAAGGATCCACGACGTCCTCCTCCCACTTAGCCATAAAGAGGTTTGCAAGGCTGGGGGCATACTTAGCCCCCATTGCCACACCCCTATCCTGTCGGTAAAATTGATTGTTGAACCAGAAATAATTGTGGCTAGCCGCATATTTCAAAAGGATCATAACAAATTCAATCTGGCGGGGATCTAGGCCAGAACTTCTATCCAAATATAATTTAACCGCCTCAAGGCCCAGGTCATGGGGAATGATGGTATAAAGGGAGGTCACGTCTGCCGTGACCAACCAAAGCCCATTTGTGGGTACCAGACTAGCCAAGATGTTAATGACCTGTCTGGTGTCCTTAATGTAAGAGGGTATCGCCCGGACCAAGGGCTGCAAGAAAAAATCAATATACTTGCCCACCCGGGACGTGACAGAATCGATGCCACTGACTATAGGCCGTCCCGGGGGGCAAGTCTGATTTTTGTGGATCTTCGGAAGATAGTAAATCACCGGGGTGTGAGGAGCACACGGCACCAAAAACAATCTCTCCTTATCATTTAAGATTCCACTCTGAAAGCCCTGGTCTACAATAGCCTCCAACTGGGTCCCTAATCAGGGGAGTGTAGGTTTCTGAATCGTCAGCGATTCGGTGCATCTCCTTTAGGTAATCACACCTATCGAGAACCACAATCCCACCCCCCTTGTCCGCAGGCCTGATTACCAATGCTTTGTTGGAGCAAAGAGACTCCAAACCACTTTCCAGGTCCTTTTGCATCTTAACCTTTTTAATTTTTAACCCTTCCAAATCCCTCAGTACTACATCACGAAACACTCTAATACTGGGTGCAAGAGACCCAGGTGGATTGAACAGTGATGCATTCGCCAGATTAGTATGACGAAATTCTGGCGGGGGACGCGTCCTATCCTTAATTGGATTGGACAAAAAATGTCTCTTGATATTCAATTTTCTTTGTTTTTATTGTATCTTTTACAATTTTAAATTTTTAATTTTTTTTTTTTTTACGTATGATACAATAGTCATTTAGAACATACATTGGTGAACACTCAGGGGGACTTTTGTGGGTCCACATGTGGCGAATTTCTAAGTTTGCCTCATGTTCACCCATAGGTTGGTCTCCCCTGATGGTTTAATTCCTTTCCCTGCACGCAGCCATTTAGGTATGTGTGTATGGATGTATGGTAGAAATCTTGATTGATTGCGTGGGTTTATGAATTTAAATAATATTAAATTTTGTCAATTTAGTTGTGGTTTTTAAATGAACCTGTAATGGGTTTGATAGGAAATGGTTATTTGTGCGTGTATGCTATAACATGCACTTTATAACGATTTAGTCCTGTCTGTTTTAATTTATCTTGGTTTTTATTTTTGGCTTTTCCATCTACCCTCTTGGGGGAAGTTCCGGTGAACCAACCCTTTGGGAATTTAGGCATAATTTGTTGTATACATTTTTTTTTTTCACATATTATTTTTGTTAATCCCTGCCGCATTTCCGGTTGCCGTGTTTTGTCTTTGCGGGGTCATCCCGCGGTAGATGAAGGCGGCTGCGGAGTGCGGCATGCAGATGTCTTTCCCTCTGGTTCTTGGGGAAATTACGCATGCGCGGAGTGCCGGAGCATCATCTCATTGGTTTAATGGTGTATTCTCTGTCACTCCATCTGAATAGAGGCTTGGTTGTCCGTCCTCGATGTGCGCGTGCGCCTTCCCCCAGAACGAGGTTTGGTTTGTTATTGTGTTTGCTATAAGAGGGGGTGACGCACCACGCCGCCCGTGCCCCGAGACGAAGTGACCTATCACGGAAACGCATAGGGCGGACCGAGCGACGTGGTGACGTCATCCCCCTACTGCTCGATCTCCTAGGACGGGTTTACTTGTCGGCGTCCGGCCGCCGCCGCAGGTTT
Source organism: Rana muscosa (assembly GCA_029206835.1). NCBI lineage: Eukaryota > Metazoa > Chordata > Amphibia > Anura > Ranidae > Rana > Rana muscosa. The sequence continues at coordinate 794,228,324 of CM055122.1, read as the reverse complement.
AAGGCTGTTTCCTTGCAACATTTCTGTAAGTGTTTTATCTTAATTTGTATTAATAAACCCAAGGATTTTACACCAGTGAGGCATTCCTTTCCTCTTTTACATGGTACTATTGCGGTCATACTGCCTGCCTTTTGCTGTGGGAGTTTTGTTTGAAGAGGTGGATATAGGAATTCTTACCATCTAACTGGGATTGCTTTGATGCGATTATAGGTCCTCCGTCATAGGGGACCAATTTAATCCGGTAAGCTGCTGACCTGTATTCGGTGGTGGATGTCACTCTTCAGACAAGCACTGTGGAATTTTTGGATTTGATTTATGCACGGGTGTTTTCAGTTTATATTTGCTTTGGACAGATTTTCTGATTTATACGCAGATTGACGCTCAGTGCGACATATGTGTAGTATATCACATGTTTATTCACATTTATACCACATATATAGGGAATATATTGATTTTTGTTATATGTTAATTATATATTTTTAGGTTTGTTTATTATATTTTTTGACACGTTATTAACAAGGGTCTTATGCACTGTATGTGTGACAAATTAGCATGTCAAATTGTTATTATTTGTTTTTTTAACCTTGGTTTAGCGCCACTATATATATTTTTTCTTTGGTTTCACTGAGTATGTTTATCAGGTTAGTGGCAGCTTGAGACCGTTACCCAGGCAATTTGGAGCCACCCAATAATTGCCACCCCTAATTCTGAGCACAATTTTTTCTCCTTCCTTTTACACTATTTGTATTTGACAAGCGCTTGTTTCACCATTTTGATGTAAGTGTATCTACCTACATTAAATTCCATTTTAAGACGCTATTATGCTATGTGCCCTTTTCTTTCCTTCTATACCGCCATTTGTTTTATGTCCTGGTTTACCATCATTGGGCTACCATCTTCCAAGCTTTTATTTACCCTTCCATCATATCTGCTGTGAGTGACGTTCCGGTGGATTCATCTGCAGAGGATCGATTCATCAGGGTGTTGTACACTCAAAGCTTGATGCGACCTTCCAGACGTATGTCTGTTTGGGTCCACAGATTCTGGTAAGCCTCCTCTATATCGGTGGTGGTCATCTTCACTTTTTCCGAGATTTTGGGATTATCACATATTTGTCCAGAATTTGTTTTGATTTCACATATCAGAGACTCTTTTATTATCAGAATTTCATATGGACTTTTGTTATTACATTTTTTGTCTCAGCACTATATATCACTGGGTGTTGTATTCATATATGTGTAGCGGCCTCACTCTCTCTCTCTCTCTTGTATCTGTTGTTTGTGGCTGTTGTCTAGGGGTACTCTGGAGGAGAGAGTGCAGGACACTACGCCAAGCTCTCACCCTCCGTGTATGTGAGGTTTGAGCAAAGTCTTTTTTAAATTACCTTCGGGTCTGCATCCTGCATATGGAGCCTCCGCTTCTTCCGTGGAGGTGTATCTGCCAGTAATAGAGCCCCACACCATTAAAAGTTCAACAATCCTTTATTTGTTCAATGCCAGAATGAACATAATCAGTTGAACTTCCATAACAGACAGACAGGGGTGTGGATACGAGTAGGCCCAGGCACAAATGAACTCTCCTATTCCTTTGCTAGCGAATAGGCTTGGCGCACGGTCTCTGCCACCGACCGTGAGATTGGTCGCTGCCACCGACCGGATGAACCGTTGAGGCCCCTGCCACAGGCCTAATAGCAGGTCTCTGCCACTGACCTGAGTTGACTAGTTGAACCGCTGCCACCGGTCATAGAACATTAACCACCTTCCGTGTGAATATGGCCCCTGTTTGGCGAGGACATCCATCCCGACGGTCTCCGGAGGCCCTGTCCCGGCACTGGCAATCTGCTGCACCAGATCTATGGGAAGGTCACCTGCGCGGTCCCTTACGTCTGGATTCAGACACCCGATCCTGTGGGTGCCTTAGGATGGTTCCTCCCGGGCGGATCCCAGTTGAAGAAGTTGGGCCCCAGGCCTGAACGATGCACCTCACCCCAGACTGAGGATGTCTGGGGTGACTCCCGAACTCCACGTGTCCAGGCCTAGGCCGCCTGGACACTGACCGCTGGACAGCAGCCCTCAGGCTAAAGGTGCTTGGGACTCGGACCTCGTGGCGAAGATGTCTGCCCCCTTTATAGCCTCTCCCAGCTAGCACAGCGGGTTCCCCGCCCCGCCGTACAACCGCTGCGAGAGACCAAAAAGGGTACGGCACTCCAGCGATGGTTCAACCCCGGCCCAAAGTGACACGCCACCTGCTGGGCCGCAGGGAACTGGACATCACTGATGTCTCCACCCGAATCAACATACTGAAAAGTACCTACCCGCTACATATGCATTAGCGCTACATTTTTCAGTTTTTTTATTAAATTATAGGTATTGGAATTTCCTTTAAAATGTGGCTGTTAGTGAAAGTAACGAATACAAATTTATCCAAAGTTACGAATTATGCATAATAATGAATGCTGTATCTAAACGAATGGAACATAACTAATAATAATAAATAACAATAATAATAATAATAATAATGTATTATTATTATTAGTATTTATTATTATTTCATTCCGTTCCATTTGTTTAGATGTGACATTAGTTATTTCGGATAATTCGTAACTCCAGATACATTTGTAATCATTACGGTCACTAACAGCTAAATTTGAAAGGAAATTCCAATACCTATAATTTAATAGTTAGTTATTATTAGTTAGTTCGTTATTATTTAGAATTTTTGGATTTTCGTTTCAAATTTTCAGATTTTCCTTTCTTTTTTTTCGAATTTACGAATCTTCAAATTTACAAATTTACGAATTTACGAATTTTAGAAATTTTGAATTCCAAATTTTCGAAATTTCGAATTTCCAACATATCGAATTTAAAATTTACGAATTTTAAAATTTACGTATTTTAGAATTTAAGCAAAAGACAAATGAAACGAAAATAAACACATTTTTTGGCAGTGCACATGTCTAATTTTTACTTCATTTCATTATGATCACATGAGTGCTGACAAGCCGCTTATTTGATAATATTAAGATAACATCCTATACGTATCTTCTACCTCCAGCCCATACCTAGATGTAGAGTCCTTGATCTGCAAGTTACTCAACAACACTGTGGAATCTGAAGACTTGAAATTGTTCATAGTTCAGCCGTTCTGTGTTCATTCAATGCCGTAATGATTAGTGAATTTCCCGTTAGCGGATCCCCCCCTACTCTCTATCCAAAATCTCTTCCATGGTCCAAGTCTCTCTACTAACAGTTCTCAATGAAAACATTCTGTTAGCCAGATTGGATTTTTTTTTTGGCTAGCAACTTAATTTTCTCTTATGTAATAGCAGCAACATGGGCCTCTGCTAAATTAAACAATATCCTCACTTATATACTTTCAAGAAAAAGATTTTGATGGTTGTATTGTGCATACTGTCAAACACAAGGCCTATGATCCGAATCTGGCCAACCAGTCCATTTCATGTGGCCCTCACACCTCTCCTGAAGCTCGGGCACCCCCCTCATCTCCACCCCCACCTTGACTCTGCAGTTGCCAGCTATAGAGTAGGACAAAACTCCTCCACCAGATCCTGTGCTTCTCCCCCTTGTCTCTGTCTACCCCCGGTCTCAGCATTCATCAGTCCCCACTTATAGGATATGAATTTAAATATGCATAATGCATAGAGGAAATAATTTTGGCAATCCATTTTCAAACATCTGACTGTAGCTTGACTGTAGACAGCTAAATTTAAAATAAAATGCACACTGACTAGTGCCTTTCAAGCATTTAGAGTAGAAAAGGTGGTTTGAGACAAATGTTATATTCCAACTCAATTTAGAAAGTGTGGAGTGAAGCATCTGTTTTGCTTAATGACATGCTATTATAAAAACAAGTTTAGATGGCACAGTCTCATTTGCTGCTGCAGCTCCATTCAGTCCTACTTCCCCCACAAAGTCAGTGAGCAAATTGCATATCATGTACCTGGCAGCAGAGACTGGTGAGATGAGAATGGGCTCTCTTACAGCTCCAGCCCTGGGCCCTGATACAGGGCAGGTAGCACAGGGACATGGAGTGGCATGAGTGCTTCACTGGTCTGTTGGTGCAGACAAATGAGAGCCATGGGTCAAGTTTGTGATGTGTGATTGCCACCTGGAGAATGAAACGCTGGAGACCAGTCAGCATTTTTAATGGCCAAACACAGGATCAGCAGAATGGTGAACAGACAGGTACATAGTAAGTGCAATTGCAGGTAGGTAAGTAGAAGTGATGCAGGATCTCAGGACTGGTTCAAGGTTGGGCAGACTGGGTCAGCAGCTAGCCAGCAGATCAAGTAATCAATAGCAGACGCAAGGTCAGATTCCAGGCTGAGGTCGGTATCAGATTAGCAGAGCTGCAGCAAGGGGAGCAGGCGGAAGTGTGGTCATGGTACAGCCAAAGTCAGTACAGGTCAATAATAGACACAAGTAAAGACAAGTTGGGTCAATATCATGAGTCAGTCAGGAGATACTGGGCAAAAGTTAACTAACAGGTACTGCTGAAAACAAGTCAGCACTGGCCATGTGAAACGGTTTAAAACTGTCCACTTAGCACCAACAAAAGCAGCATGTGGTCACACATGTATGCGCTAGACATGTGCATTAGTTTTCGTCCGAATGCATTTTCGTCCGAATTTCGGGGATTTTCACGTTCGTTTTAACAAACGATAACGAACGCCCAAAATCCGAAACCTGAAAGATCCGACATAAAAAATGCTTTATTTTCATTTAGTTGCGACAACAGTTCGATATAGATAGAAGATTCAATATGACGGTGACAATAGCGATCTGTGTCTATCGAACCTGCGGTCAAATGCGCCTAACCTAACTAGACATGTGCAATCCGTTTAGTTTCTAATTAGTTTTTTACGAATTTCTCTAAATTCGTTAATTCCGAAATTTTTCGAATTTCCCGAATTTCCGAATTTCCGAAAAAAGCAAAAAAACGAAAAAAAAAGATCTTTGGAATTTTCAGAATTTCAGAATTTCCGAAAAAAGAAAAAAAAAGAAAAAAACGAAAACGAAAAAAACGAATTTTTCGGCAGTGCACATGTCTAAACCTAACTCTATTAGTCCAAGATTATTCGACATAGAGAGAAAAGATTCGACATTATAGAGACATGAAGATTCGACGAAGCAGCTAAAAACATACGATTGCCACGAGCGGACATTTATGGTCAAATGCTCTGCCCATAGTCTATAGAAGAATTCTAATGTTGGTTGACTAGTAATAATAATTAATAAATATAATTATTACTAGTCATACAACATTAGAATTCTACTATAGCTTGTGGGCGGAGCATTCGACCGAATATGTACGATTGCGGCGTCGTACAGTTTAGCTGCTTCGTCGAATCTTCTTAAAACATTCGACAGACACCATAAGCCTTCAATTGACAGATTCGACCTTAATTCGGATTTTCGGACGAATGCATTTTTTAACCCCTTCCATACCGGGCCATTGTAAAATGACGCCGGCAGGAACCCTCTCTCCCTCCGGGTGGACGTCAAATGACGTCCTGGGTTTGAGGGGGGATATCTGAATGATGCCTGCAGCTAGAGACATCATTCAGATATCCTTTTTTTCAGCCGGCGATCCTGCGCACCATAAGAATAATCATAGCGGCGGTTCCGCCGCTTGATCGCTCTTATAGGCGGCGGGAGGGAACACCCCCCCCCTCCCGCCACCATCCGGTGCTTCTCCGGGCTCTCCCGTGCCATCGGGGACCCGGAGAAAATCGTCGGCGCTGGTGGTGGGTCACGTGACGAGCGTAGAGATGACTGGTGACCATCTGAGGCCCGGGCGCGATGTGATGACGTCACACCCGGGTCCTCAAATGTAAACAAAGCCGCCATTGCGGCTGTAAGTATGAGATCAGTGAAATTTTTTTTGACGATCTCATGCTTTCCAGCCTGGAGGAGAGATGTGGGGTCTTATTGACCACGCATCTCTCCATAAAGAGAACCTGTCACACACATTCCTATTACAAGGGATGTTTACATTCCTTGTAATAGGAATAAAAGTGATAAAAAAAAATAAAAAAAAATTGTTTTTTTAAACGCCCGTCCCCAATAGCTCGCGCTTAGAAGCGAACACACATGTAAGTCCCGCCCGCATATGTAAGCATCGTTCAAACCACATATGTGAGGCATCGCCACGTGCGTTAGACCGCGTGCAACAATTCTAGCACTAGACCTTCTCTGTAACTCTAACCTGGTAACCTGTAAAAATTTTCAAATCGTCGCCTATGGAGATTTTTAAGTACCGAAGTTTGGCGCCATTCCATGAGTGTGCGCAATTTTAAAGCGTGACATGTTAGGTATCTTTTTACTCGGCGTAACATAAGCTTTCATATTTTACCAAAAATTTGGGCTAACTTTACTGTTTTGTTATTTTTTAATTCATGAAACCATTTTTTCCCCAAAAAAAGGCGTTTGAAAAATTATTGCGCAAATACCGTGCAAGATAAAAAGTTGCAACAACTGTCATTTTATTCCCTAGGGTGTCTGCTAAAAAAAACATATATAATGTTTGGGGGTTCTGAGTAATTTTCTAGCAAAAGAATGATGATTTGTACATGTAGGAGAGAAGTGCCAGAATAGGCCCGGTATGGAAGTGGTATAAAAAGCCCTGTATGGAAGTGGTTAACGAAACAAAATAAATAAAAACGAATTTCGGGAGTAACTAAATAAATACATTTTTCGGACGAAAACTAAATTCCGAAACAAAATATTTCAGTGTGCACATGTCTATTATGCGCACAATCCAACTCATTCTGTGCTCAAACAGACGCTCCATCTTCTATGCTGGTGTGACCTTCCTGACACTGCTCCGAATGTTACTTGGGTTGATTTACTAAAGGCAAATAGTCTGTTCACTTTGCACAGGAATTTTCCCCAGAGCTGAGTGAAGGAAGTGAAGATTTGATGACTTCCATCATTCAATAATGTGCAGCAAAAACACATGTGATTGGTTTTTTTTGCAAAGTAAATTTTACTAAGCTAAGGCCCCTTTCACACTGAGGCGTTGAAAAAACGCATAAAAAATATGACTTTTTTTACCGCGATTTTACCGCGTTTTTATCGCGTTTTTACCGTGTTCGCGGTAAAAATAGCGCTAACGCATATGCGTTTTTAGCGCGTTTTTAACGCGTTTTTACTGCGTTAGCGTCTGTTAATAACCCTACCCCCTTGCATCATATCCTGTGTACTTCCTGGTTTTGTACAGAACGTGGAGAAGATGGAGTTTCATGAGCTACTGTTGTTGTTTGTGCTCCATGTTTGGGAACATTTTCTGCAACAGCAGAGATCACAACGTCGATTTTGGGTGCATCCAATCCAACAAAGGCACTGTGATAGAGGACAATTTGCCATTCTCTATCATGATCTGAGAGAGCACCCTGACAAGTTCCGAAATTACACTCGGATGAGCATTGCAACGTAAGTATATGCCAGTTCTCTAAACCCACACCTAGTAGTCCCTAAACCCCTAATGCCAGTCTCGGCAGTCCCTAAACTACACCCATCCCATCCTCCCAACCCTAATCCCTACACTCCTAGTCCCAAAATCCTTAATCCCATCCCATCCCATCTTCCCAACCCTAATCCCTCCACTCATAGTCCCAAAATCCTTAATCCTATCCCACACTCCCAACCCTAATCCCTCCACTCCTAGTCCCAAAATCCTTAATCCTATCCCACACTCCCAACCCTAATCCCTCCACTCCTAGTCCCAAAATCCTTAATCCGATCCCATCCTCCCAACCCTAATCCCTCCACTCCTAGTCCCAAAATCCTTAATCCCATCCCATCCTCCCAACCCTAATCCCTACACTCCTAGTCCCAAAATCCTTAATCCCATCCCATCCCATCCTCCCAACCCTAATCCCTCCACTCCTAGTCCCAAAATCCTTAATCCTATCCCACACTCCCAACCCTAATCCCTCCACTCCTAGTCCCAAAATCCTTAATCCCATCCAATCCTCCCAACCCTAATCCCTCCACTCCTAGTCCCAAAATCCTTAATCCCATCCCACACTCCCAACCCTAATCCCTCCACTCCTAGTCCCAAAATACAAACCATAATCCCACACCTGTATTAATAAAAATTTAAAACATAACCTTTCCCCTACCCTTACCTTACTTTTATCGTCTCCAAATCTATGTATTTCCATAGATTTGACTTTCTTCTTGACCTGCTGTCACCTGCGTTGTTGAGACAAGATACTAATTGTAGGGAAGCAATACCGCCATGTGAACGCTTACTTGTAACGCTGAGGTGAGTAATTTTAGAAATGACAATTTTTTTTAATCATTCTGAATTAAAAAACATTTTACCAAATTTTTTGGGTAAAAATATATTTTATTGGTCAATTTAAACAACATGTGTAAAAATAAAACATTTTTTTGAAAAAAAAACATAAATATTAAATTTCGAACAAGAAATATTTTTATTTTGAACAGTAAATATTGAACTAGAAATAATTTTCTTTTTTGAACAGTCAAATTTTTTTATAAAACAACAAAAAATATATATAATAACAATTTTTTTTTTTAAAACTAATTTACTCTGAAAAACATACAGTAGTTACAAATCATGATAAAATTGGGGGTGAGGGTGTAAATCATCTCTAGTGTTTCCCTGAGGAGTAGGAGTAGGAGCAGGAGGAGGAGTAGGCGGAGGAGGATGAGGAGTTTGACAGCGAGGGAAATAATTTTGGCCCATACCGTATTGGGATGGAAATCTGGGACTGATATGGGGATTTGGGCCATAGGGATTGTAAGATGGTGTTGGAGCATCTTCCCACTGGTGTCTATAAGTTGTATTCGTTATTTGTGTGCTCAGTTCAAAGGGTTGGCCACGGGAAAGGGGGGGATTATTTTTAACTTGGTACGATTTTATTACTTTTAAAATATCGATACGCAAATCGCATTGATGCTCTTTAGGGATTTCTGCAATCTGGGGAACTAAACTCTTAGTAAAGGCTTCAATTTCGGGGTGGTCACTTTTTTGTGAATCCATTAATTTTTTCACCACATCTATAAATTGTTGGCTTTCCTTTGCCTTTGTTGTTGGTGTTCTTGCGATTCGTCTTGGCGGCTCTGGAGCACAAATGTCCCCCTCCTGCTGCTGTTCTATTTGTTCTTCATTTGCCGCTGGTCCTGCCGGTTGACTGTCCTCCTCCTCAGTACTGCTGAAATTATTCTCAGTTCTGTATACAATAAAAATAAGTAGAAAGTGCAAAATTAGTAATGCTCATTTATATACATTTATAAAAAATATAAACACATAGAAAATTTTAATACATACTGTCTCTCTTGCATCACTGGTCGCAGAAAGTCCAATTCTTGGAAATGGCAGTAGATTCTGCCTTTTCTTGATCCAGATCCACTTCGGACTTGGTTTTGTTTTAATAGTTCCCTTTTGAAATTGTCGCGAAGCGTCTTCCATCTCTTTTTTATTATTTTTACTGAAATTGAATAAAATTATTTTATTTTGCAGATATCTTGCCACTGGAAATACATACACATCACTGCAATATGAATTTAGGATTGGTATATCGACCATAAGCAACATTGTGAAGGAAACATGCGATGCCATTTGGAATCTCAAAAGTACATTTATGCCTGTCCCCAATAAGGATAAATGGGAAGATGTAGCCCAGCGGTTTTTGAATAAAACTAATTTTCCACACTGTCTAGGTAGGAGCTATTGATGGGAAACATATTCGACTTATAAAACCATGCCATAGCGGTAGTCAGTACTACAATTATAAAAAATTATTTTCGGTAGTTTTAATGGCTGTGGTGGATGCAGACTATAAATTTATTTTTGTAGATATAGGATCGTTTGGGAGCAGTGCAGACTCCGCTGTTATCCAGAAAACCAAATTTGGAAAAAGACTTGCCTATAACCAGTTGGATTTACCCGAAAACAGACCTCTGCCTGGAACAGAAGGACCCGAAATGCCGTTTGTGTTTGTAGCGGACGATGCGTTTGTCATTCACGAACATTTGATGAAGCCGTATTCGTTAAGAAATCTGGATACCCGAAAGAGGATTTTCAACTACAGGCTGTGTCGGACACGTAGACTTGTCGAATGCGCGTTTGGAATACTGGCTAACAAGTGGCAAATTTTACTGAAACCAATTAACCTCAGTGTGGACAATGCATGCAAGTTAATCAAAGCCGCGTGTATACTACACAATTTGGTGAGAGAAAGGGATGGAGTTAATTTTGAAGATACACTGTCAAACAGCATTGAACCGGCAAATTTCCTTCATGTTCGTGGGCCCATAGTAGGATTTACAATTCGTGATACTTTTGCAGACTATTTTATGAGTCCGGCTGGTGCACTAAGCTGGCAAGAAAATATGATATAAAAATTCTGTATACAGCCTTCACTTTCTTTCTAGTTACATATTTCATGCAGAATGTTTCATGTATGTTAAGTAAAAACTTTTTTTCATTCTGTAATGTTAAATGAAAAAATAAATGATTATTCTAACAATGTGTGTTTGTGTCAATTAGATTTAATTACTATATTGCAAAATAAACGTTCAAAAGAACATGGGGTATACTTTTTTTGGGATGGGATTATGGTTACAGTGGGTTAATCTGGACTTTGAAGGGTGGGATTATGGTTATGGTGGGGGATTTTGACATTAGGAGAGGTGGGATTATGGTTACAGTAGGTGTTTTGGGACTATTATATGTGGGATTATGGTTACAGTGGGTTAATCTGGACTATGATGGGTGGGATTAAGGTTGTGGTGGGTGGTTTGGGACTATGATGGGTGGGATTAAGGTTGTGGTGGGTGGTTTGGGACTATGATGGGTGGGATTATGGTTGTGGTGGGTGGTTTGGGACTATGATAGGTGGGATTATGGTTGTGGTGGGTGGTTTGGGACTATGATGGGTGGGATTATGGTTGTGGTGGGTGGTTTGGGACTATGATGGGTGGGATTAAGGTTGTGGTGGGTGGTTTGGGACTATGATAGGTGGGATTATGGTTGTGGTGGGTGGTTTGGGACTATGATGGGTGGGATTATGGTTGTGGTGGGTGGTTTGGGACTATGATGGGTGGGATTAAGGTTGTGGTGGGTGGTTTGGGACTGTGATGGGTGGGATTATGGTTGTGGTGGGTGGTTTGGGACTATGATGGGTGGGATTAAGGTTGTGGTGGGTGGTTTGGGACTATAATAGGTGGGTGGTTTAGGACTATGAGAGAGCTCTATTAGGTTAGGGTGGGGGTATGGTTCTATGAGGGGTGGGATTAAGGTTTGCTGGTTTTGGTCCTATGGGGATGGGGGTTTGGGACTAACAGCATACTGAATAGGGTAATGAAGGACTAGAGTAGGGACTAGATTGGGATTGCAGCTACTTACTTTTCTCAGTTTTTGACATGCTTGATAAAGATGTCCAATTTTCAATGTGCTGGGCAGCAACATCATTCCATCCTGCTCGTTTTTTTAGACGGTTTGCATAGTGAGGGCTTCTTTTGTCCCATAGTTCAGGGTGCCTCCTCATACTGTCAATGAACTCCTCCAGATCAGAGGTTCTTTCATTTGATTCTCCACATGCTTCTGCAGATGTGGCCTGCATTTCACTATGCTCTGCCATCCTTCTCCTGTTCTCAACAGGATTTCCTGATATCCCACAATCCTCTACTGTACTGCGGTCGTGTGACCTTCCCCACAGCTTCTGTTATTTTTTACCGCGTTTTACCGCGTTTTTACCGCGGTTCCCATTCATTTCATTGGGGATAGGCGTTTTTACAGCGCTATTTTATGCGCCCTAAAGTTGCTGTAAAAAGCTGTTTGCAGGATTTTTTTCAACGCCCAGCCAGCAAAACGCCTCAATGTGAAAGCCCTCAGTGATTTTACATTGAGAATGCTGGGGCAGGATTATTTCAGGCGTTATTACAGCGCTATTTTTAGCGCCAAAACGCTGTAATAACGCCTCAGTGTGAAAGGGGCCTAAGGGAAAATTCCCTTGAAAAGTGAAATTCCCCTTGCAAAGCGAACAGCCTATTTGCCTGTATTAAATTTACTCCACTGACTCTATGTAGAGAGACAACTTCATGTGTAAAGCTTACTATGTAATGTAACATAAAAGGAGCATTGAGTATGCCAAGATAAATTTAAATCCATTGCTGTAGGTTTATTTGGCTAGGCTAGAAGTACTTACAGCGTGACTGAGTGTTGTATTGAATGTCAGGTATATATGAAGTGATGTGCTGGGCTATAGATTCATTACAGAGTGGTGATTATCTGTTTTATTGCTCTCTTGGACACTTGGTGTAAGAAATGTATGATGGTTGTGAATCTCAGGAAATGATCAGTCATGGTTTAGTGGCTTACACTCAGCTCCGCTGGTCTGTCACCTTATTCTTCATCTTGATTGGACAGTCAATAACATAATTGGTGAGGGATTAGAAAGGAGCAGGTTTTTTTTTTTTCTAAATGTGCTAGAAGCCAGCAGAAATCATAAATTAACTTGTCAACCCTAACCAAAACCTATTGCTCAACCCTTCATTGCTTTCCTATTATGTCAGTAACAACCAGCTTGATGCTTGCATCTGCAGTTGTGAAATGAGATCAGAAGAAGGAATATGTCATTCTGAACACTGGGGATGAGCAGGCTGTACTGCACAATGTTATGTCCTAGTAAGTGATAATTGGGGACCCCCTTCATATAAACATGGATGAAATGATTTTAGAGCACCTTTCTTTCCCTGCCATAGACAATGAGGTGTTTGCTCTATTAAAGTTAGACAACTAAACGCTTATGACAAGTAGAGTTAGGCGAACGGTTCTGCTCAGGCCAAACATTGGCTGTTCGCCCTTTTCGGGGAACACCCAAATTTTGCACGTGTTTGCCCCTCGCTGAACGCCCTGCAACTGCACAGTGCATTCTGCATCCTGATTGGGCAAAGCTTTGCCCAATCAGGGCGCAGTAAAAGCTGGTTGTTAAGGAGCGGCAGCTGTTTCCTTAACAACCGATGAGTCATCAGCTGTCAATGGGCTTCCCTGCTGAAAGCTGAGTAAAAAATAAAATAAAAATGACGGTAAAAAATAAACCAGTGTGGGGTCCCCCCACCCCCTTTGGGTCTGGTATGGATTATAAGGGAAATCCCATGCTAAAATAAAATTAAAAAAAATGCGTGGGGTCCCCCCCAAAATCCATACCAGAACCTGATCCGAGCATGCAGCCAGGAAAGGGGAGGGATGAGCGAACGCCCCCCCTCCTGAACCATACCAGGCCTGACCTCAACCCAATAGAACACCTGCAGCTATAACAGCTTCAACTCTTCTGGGAAGGCTGTCCACAAGGTTTAGAAGTGTGTCTACGGGAATGTTTGACCATTCTTCCAAAAGCGCATTTGTGAGGTCAGACACTGATGTTGGAGAGAAGGCCTGGCTCCTCTAATTCATCCCAAAGGTGTTCTATTGGGCTGAGGTCAAAACAAGGTCCATAAAGACATGGATGAGTGAGTTTGAGGTGGGGGAACTTGACTGGCCTGCACAGAGTTCTGACCTCAACCCTATAGAACACCTTTAGGATGAATTAAAGCGGAGACTCTGGGCCAGGCCTTCTCATCCACATCAGTGCCTGACCTCACAAATGCGCTTCTGGAAGAATAGTCAAACATTGCCATAGACACACTCCAAATCATTGTGGACAGCCTTCCTAGAAGGGTTGAAGTTGTTTTAGCTGCAAAGGGTGGGCCAACTCGATATTGAACCCTGCGGACTAAGGCTGGGATGCCATTAAAGTTCATGTGCTGTAAAGGCAGGTGTCCCAATACTTTTGACAATTTGTGTATGTATTTTAAAATAAAGTCAGCCTTGACTGCATAAGGGCCTATTAAGTATGAGATACAATTATCTTCAAAGAAAATAGGTAAAGTTGACAAATGTATATGCAAAAATTGTCATGTGTAACCTAAAATGTAAGTCCAGCCACAGATTTTTATTTACTTTTGAATAGAGTGGGGAAGGATTGGAATTCCTGTTGTTTTTTTATAACTGCTATTCAGGGCTATAATGGTGACAATGTTTTCACCAACCAGAAATGAGGAAAAATCTGCAGGGACAGAGAGAGCAATAAAATAGTAGCAATAAAATAAAAAAAAAGAGTTGTTTTTGCACTAATTATTATTATTATTATTATACAGGGTTTATATAGCGCCAACAGTTTGCGCAGCGCTTTACAAAATAAAGGCAGACATTACAGTTACATTACAATTTGGTACAAGAGGAATCAGAGGGCCCTGCTCATTGGAGCTTACAATCTAAAAAGGGAGGGTCAGTTGATACAAAAGGTAATAGCTGTGGGGGATGAGCTGATGGAGGAAGTACAAGTTAGTTAGAAGCAGGATAGGCTTCTTTAAAGAGTACAGTTTTCAGGGATCGTTTAAATATGGATAGATTAGGGGACAGTCGGACAGATTGGGGTAGGGAGTTCCAAAGAATGGGAGAAGCTCTGGAGAAATCCTGGAGGCGAGCATGGGAGGAGGTGACAAGGGAGCTAGAAAGCAGAAGGTCTTGGGAGGACCGAAGAGAGCGTCTTGGTTGGTATTTTGGGACTAGGTTAGTGATGTAGCTGGGGGCCAAGTTGTGGGTGGCTTTGTAAATTATTGTTAGTACTTTGAATTTTATTTGTTGGGTGAGTGGGAGCCAGTGGAGGGATTGGCAGAGAGGGGTGGAGGACACTGAATGGTTGGTAAGGTGTATGAGTCTTGCAGCAGCATTCATGATGGACTGAAGGGGGGATAGTCTATGTAAAGGTAATCCAATGAGGAGGGAGTTGCAGTAGTCGAGGCGAGAGATGACCAGGGAGTGAATTAGAAGCTTAGTGGTGTCATTAGTTAAAAAGGGGGCGTATTCTGGAAATGTTGCGGAGGCCAAGGCGGCATGATTTGGACAGGGATTTAATGTGGGCGTGAAAGGACAGTTCAGAGTCTAAGGTTACCCCTAGCACCCTGGCATGTGGGGACGGACTGATAGATGTGCCATTGATCTTGATAGAGAAGTCAGGGGAAGGGGAACGTGGGGGAGGAAATATTAAGAGCTCAGTTTTAGATAGATTCAGTTTGAGGAAGTGGTTTGACATCCAGGCTGATATATCTGTTAGTAAATCCGTGATGCGTGAGGAGATTGATGGGGTGAGCTGAGGGGCAGAGAGATAGATTTGGGTGTCGTCAGCATATAAATGGTAGTGGAAGCCATGGGAGGCTATCAGCTGACCCAGGGAGGATGTGTAGATTGAGAATAGCAGAGGTCCAAGGACAGAACCTTGGGGGACCCCAACGGTAAGAGGAGTTGGAGAGGAGGAAGTGGAGTTGTAAGTGACACTGAAGGTGCGTTGAGATAGGTAAGATTCGAACCAACAGAGAGTGCAGCCATGGAGACCAAGCAAATTGAGTTTTTTGAGGAGGAGGGGGTGGTCAACTGTATCAAAGGCAGCGGAAAGGTCCAAGAGTAAGAGTATGGAATAATGACCGTTGCTTTTCGCTGTTAGCAAGTCGTTTGTGAGTTTTAGGAGAGCAGTTTCTGTGGAGTGCTGTGGGCGAAATCCAGACTGAAGGGGATCAAGAAGGTTATTCTCAAGGAGGTGGTTGCTCAGTCGGTTGTAGACTAAATGTTCAAGGAGTTTGGAGGCAAAAGGAAGTAAAGAGATGGGTCTTAGGTTGTTAAGATTGGTGGGGTCTAGTGAGGGCTTTTTTGGTATGGGAGTGACTAGCGCATGCTTTAGAGGGTTGGGGAAGATGCCAGTAGCGAGTGAGAGGTTGAAGATATGAGTTAAAGAGTGTAGGATAGAGTCAGATGGTGATCGTAGTGATTGAGAAGGAACAGGGTCCAGGGGGCAGGAGGTTAGGTGGGCGTTAGAAAAAAGTTTAACGACTTCCGCTATAGTAGCTGGGTTAAAAGAGGGAAGTATTGATAGTGCAGGAGGACAAGGAGTGAAGAGTAAGGGAGATATCTGTAGAGCCGAGATCTCGAGACGAATTGTCTCAATCTTATTTTTGAAGTGATTAGCAATCTCCTGGGCAGTGAGTAAGTTAGTGGGTGGAGGTAATGGAGGATGAAGTAGAGTGGTAAAATAATTGCACTAAAGTATCCTTATAATTAATGATGGTCCCGATGTTCGATTTGGATATAGGTTTGACTCGAACATCGGGTGTACGTTTGCTTGCGGCAAGTTCGCCCACCGAGGAGCTCCCATAATGCACTGACGGCTGCTGATTGGCCAAAGCATGCACCTGACCTATATGCTTTGGCCAATCACAGTACTATGTGCTGTGAGTGACATGATTGGCCAAAGGCAGGGTGCCTTTGGCCAATCATGGCTCAGAGTCCACACCTCACACTATATAAGGCTGCTGCTTACACTGGGGCTGTATATACAGTAGTGAATGAATGTAGATTAGGCAGTCAGTCAGTGTAGTATATATAATACAGTTAAGAGTATACATTGCAGTCCGTGTAGTATACAGTATATAATACAGTTCAGAGTATATAGTGTAGTCCGTGTAGTGTATATAGTGCAGTCCGTGTAGTATATATAATACAGTGGAGAGTATATAGTGCAGTCCGTTTATGGTCGAAGCCCTATGGCTGATATGTATATGAACAACATAGACTTACCATAAGACTTACAACATGAAATGGACCTGAAGTGTGCCCTGGTCTGATGGATGGTATACCAAATAAAGGGGGCAAAAACATTCAGGTAGGGGTGTAGTTTTTATTAGTTTTAGTGTTATTCATTGAGCAAGTTTGGTGAATGCTTGTGCCATTTCCACCTGAGGATTGGGGATGTACCGGGCGAAGCAGGCAGACTTCCACCTGCCTAGTCCCTTAATGACATGATCTGGGACTCCATGCCTGGGATGCGGCCGAGGCTGCTCCAATACGGAAAGAGTGACCGGAGTACTGACTGGGGTTGAGGTGTAGGTTGCGTAGAAGAATCCTCACGTGTTTGACAAACTGGCAGGCACTCAAGGGTTTGATCGGAAAGGTAGTAAGGGACTAGAGTTTGACTGTTCCGGTAGGAGTGACAGTAGGCGATCGAGTATGGTTACTGGACACCAGACATTGTTTGTTTTATAGAGGTGGATGTCTATCCCGGAGCCTGATTGCTGGGATTTAGATACTGCAAGGTGGAGGATGAAATGGCCTTGGTAGCAAGCCAAGTGACGTCTACGTAGAACTTGGCCGGCGGGGTTGCTGCAGGTGAACTCGCTGGGCCGCAAGAACCCGTAGTAGGCTAAGTAGATGGCTGCTTGTATGACCAGTAGTGATGAGCCGAACACCCCCGGGTTCGGTTCGCACCAGAACCCGCGAACGGACCGAAAGTTCGTACGAACATTAGAACCCTATTAAATACAATGGATGCGAACGTTCGAATTCTAAAGTGCTAATTATAACAACTATTATGCATGTTATTGTCCTAAAAAGGGTTTGAGAACCCGGGTTCTGCACCAGGGGACATGTATCAATGCAAAAAGAAGTTTTAAAAACGGTCGTTTTTCGGGAGCAGTCATTTTAATGATGCATAAAGTGAAAAAAAAAAAGTCAAATATTCCTTTAAATATCGTACCTGGGGGGTGTCTAAAGTATGCCTGTGAAGTGCCACGTGTTTCCCGTGTTTAGAACTGTCCCTGCACAAAATGACACTTCTAAAGGAAAAAAAAGCCATTTAAAACTGCTTGCGGCTTTAATGTAATGTCTGGTCCCGGTAATATGGATGAAAATCTTTAAGAAAAATGGCATAGCTACCCCATGACCCCCCCCCCTACCCCAGCCCATTACCAGCCCCTTTGGGTCTTGTATGGATATTAAGGGGAACCCCGCACATAAAATAAAAAAGGCCCTATATACTCTGAACAGCCGTATACAGGCGGTGCATACAAGACAGGGACTGTAGGTTTGTTCTTATGTAGAATCTGTTTGTAATTTTGAACAGGTACATTGTTGAAGTGTAGCTCCAGCCCAAAAATCTATTTTTAAACTTTTTGGAAAACATAGGTAAGGGTTATCACCCCTGTAACATTTGTTTTGCTGTCTGTGCCCCTGTTCAGAACATTTCACCTCACTTTCCGTCCCAATGACAACTGTTTTTGAAATGTGGTGTTTTTCTTGAAACAAGGATTGCTGATAAAGCATCAGTACAGAGGAGACACCTTTCTCCCATATTTATTCTTACAGGAGAGAATTTTCCTTCCTAGTGGTAGATTTCCTCTCACTTCCTGTTGTCTTCTTGCGTTTGCAAGTAGGAGTCGTTTGTAAGTTGGATGTTTGAAAGTAGGGACCTGCCGTATATACTCTGCAGAAATAGGCCCCTTAGTTGTTGGTGTTGGCACAACACTGTAAGCACTCACAGTTACTCTTGGTTGGTGCTGGAACGCCCTGCTGTCAACTATTATATCAGGAATTTTAATTACATATAATTGTTGAACAGTGGTAGTAAAAATTGGGCCTTTGATGGTGGTGCTGGTGCCACAACACTGTAAGCCCTGACAGTTACTCTTGGTGGGTGCAGCAATGGGCCCTGCTGTGAATTATTAGATCAAGAATTGTAATTGCATGCCCCTGTTGAACAGGGGCTGAAAAATTGGGCCTTTCGTGGTGGTGGTGGTGGTGGTGGTGTTGCCACAACACTGTAAGCCCTCAGAGTTACTCTTGGTGGGTGCAGGAATGGGCCCTGCTGTGAATTATTAGATCAAGAATTGTAATTACATGCCCCTTTTGAACAGGGGCTGAAAAATTGGGCCTTTCGTGGTGGTGGTGGTGGTGGTGGTGGTGGTGGCGTTGCCACAACACTGTAAGCCCTCAGAGTTACTCTTGGTGGGTGCAGCAATGGGCCCTGCTGTGAATTATTAGATCAAGAATTGTAATTGCATGCCCCTGTTGAACAGGGGCTGAAAAATTGGGCCTTAGGCACTGGTGGCACAACACTACAACCCCTCACAGATACGTTACTTGGAGCACAGCAATGAGCCCTGTTGCAAAGTATTGCTTCAAAAATTGTAATGACACGCCCCTGTTAAACAGGGGCTGAAAAATTGGGCCTTAGGCACTGGTGCCACAACACTCCAACCCCTCACAGATACTGTACTTGGAGCACAGCAATGAGCCCTATGGCAAATTATTGCTAAAAAAATTGTAATTACACGCCCCTGTAAAACAGGGGCTGAAAAATTGGGCCTTAGCCACTGGTGGCGGCACCCATAAACAAAAATGATCTTCCAAGCTATCATCATCAATCGTATCATTGAGGACTCGGAGGAGGAGGATAGCCAGTCAACATAACAGCACAGGCACTCAGCATCAGCATCAGTCTTGAAGGGATGTGACATGTTAAAATCAATTAGTCTGTTATATCAGCATCAGGTGTGTGGTAGCTGGTGGTGATCCAAGACTGGTTCATCTTGATGAAAGTCAGTCGATCAACCGAGTCGGTGGACAGGCGCACCCTGTGATCCGTGACAAATCCTCCAGCAGCACTGAATGTGCGTTCCGAAAGAACGCTGGATGCAGGACAGGCCAGTAGCTCAATTGCATACTGTGCAAGCTCTGGCCAGTGATCCATCCTCAAGACCCAGTAAGCCAGAGGATTTTCGGTGGGGAAGGTGTCCAAGTCTGACTTTGCCCCTATATATTCCTGCACCATGTTTATCAGACGCTGGCGATGGTTGCTGGAACCGATCATACTTTGGGGCTGCGGACTAAAGAATTGTCTGAACGCATCGGTCAGACGGCCACCTTCCCCACCGCTCCTTCTTTGACTGGCCGAAGCCTCAGCAACTCGTTGTCCAGGACCAGGAGTTTGTAACCTCCCAGTCTCTGGGAACGCGTTGCACAGACCTTTCTGCAAGGCCTCCCGGAGTTGTCTCATCCTCTGCTCCCTCTGCGAAGGTAACATAAGGTCCGCAACCTTACCCTTGTACCGTGGATCAAGGAGAGTGGCCAGCCAGTAATGGTCCCTCTCCTTGATCCGAAGAATACGAGGATCCTTCCGCAGACTTTGCAGGATCAGGGAGGCCATGCAGCGTAGGTTTGCTGAGGCATTCGCTCCGGAGTCCTCTGGGTCACTAAGGACGACATGATCCGCAGCCACCTCCTCCCAGCCACGTACAAGTCCACTGGTTTCTTGGGACTGTAAATCATCCCTAAAAGACTGCTGCTGATGATGCTGAGTGCCAGCCTCCACCTCCATGCTGACACAATCCTCCTCCTCCTCCTCCTCCTCCTCCTCTTCCTCTTCCTGTGCGATGGGTGGGACAGAAGGAACACTGTCTGGGTAAAGGGGGCATTGAGAGGCAAGGAAGTCCTCCTCTTCCTGCCTCTGTTCTGCCTCAAGTGCCCTGTCCATTATTCCACGCAGCGTGTGCTCCAACAGGTGGACAAGAGGTACAGTGTCACTGATGCATGCACTGTCACTGCTCACCATCCTCGTGGCCTCCTCAAATGGTGCCAGGACAGTGCATGCATCCCTGATCATGCCCCACTGGCGTGGAGAAAAAAAACAAGCTCCCCTGACCCTGTCCTGGTGCCGTAGTCGCACAGGTACTCATTGATGGCCCTCTGCTGCGTGTGCAGCCGCTGCAGCATGGCCAACGTTGAGTTCCACCTGGTGGGCATGTCACATATAAGGCGGTTCTTGGGCAGGTTCAACTCCTTTTGCAGCTCAGCCAGGCGAGCACTGGCATTATAAGATCTGCGGAAATGCACACAGACTTTCCTGGCCTGCCTCAGGACATCCTGTAAGCCCGGGTACCTGCCCAAGAACCGCTGCACCACCAGGTTAAGGACGTGAGCCACACAGGGCACATGGGTCAGTTGTCCCTGTCGGAGGGCGGAGAGGAGGTTGGTGCCATTGTCGCAAACCACCATTCCTGGCTTAAGCTGGCGTGGCGTCAACCACCTCTCGGCCTGGCCCTGCAGAGCAGACAGGACCTCTGCCCCAGTGTGGCTTCTGTCCCCCAAACACACCAGCGCAAGCACGGCATGGCATCTTTTTGCCTGCGTACTTGCGTAGCCCCGTGAACGGCTACGGAGCACCGCTGGTTCATAGGACAAACCACAGGAAGAGGCCATGGAGGAAGAAGAAGAGGAGGGGGTGGAGGAGAGAGGTGTGTCACAACCAGTAGTAGCATTTTGGAGGCGTGGCGGTGGAACAACCTCCAACACTACTGCACCTTGTCCTGCATCCTTCCCAGCTGCCAAAAGAGTGACCCAATGGGCCGTGAAAGAAAGGTAACGTCCCTGTCCATGCCTGCTGGACCATGAGTCAGCGGTAATATGCACCTTACCGCTGACCGCCCTGTCCAGCGAGGCCAAGACATTGCCTTCCACATGCCGGTAGAGAGCCGGAATAGCCTTCCGTGAGAAAAAGTGGCGTTTGGGAACCTGCCACTGAGGAACCGCACATTGCACAAACTCACGGAAGGGGGCCGAGTCTACCAACTGAAAAGGCAGCAGTTGAAGCGCTAGCAATTTAGCCAAGCTAGCATTCAACCGCTGGGCATGTGGATGGCTGGGAGTGAACTTCTTTCGACGGTCCAGCAGCTGGGGCAGGGAAATTTGCCTGCTAGAATCGGACGTCGGTGTACTGCTAGCAGAGTGGACGCAAGTACTTGGCTGTGACACACCTAATTCTACACCTTCATTCCTCTCAGTGCATGTTTCAGAGAGGACTGAAGTTATAGTGGGGTTGGAGATCCCAGCTGATGCGGTGCAAGGAGAGGTCCGCTTTGTTCTTTGGTGTGGGTCTTTGAGGTAGGCTTGCCAACGAGCTGCATGGCAGGTCAACATATGTCTGGTCAGGCATGTGGTACCCAAGCGGCTGATGTTTTGGCCACGCGATATACGCTTGAGACATATGTTGCAAACAGCAGCTGTGCGATCTGATGCACTAGCCTCAAAAAAGGCCCACACCAAGGAACTTTTTGAATGACGGGCAGAGGCAGCGCCCTGCACAGGCGGAGCTCTGCGGTGTGATTCCGTCGGTGTACTGCCCTTACGCTGGCCACCAAAGGGCATCCTGCCTCGTTGGAGATGTGCCTCCTCCTCATCCTCCTCCTCCTCCTCTCTCCTATTAGGCACCCACGTGGAGTCAGTGACCTCATCATCCCCTCCCTCCTCATCACTGGAGCCAATCTGGCAGTATGCTGCAGCTGCTGGAACATGACTGCCAGATTGGTGTCCTTCTTGAGCATCCCCTCTGTCTGCTCTCACGCTACTGCCTTCCTGTAGCTGGGTTTCATCATCAGACCCTTCGAAACGCTGGGCATCCTCCTGGAGCATGTACCCAACACTGTGCTCAAACAGTTCGGGGGACTCCTCAGGAGGAGGACATGGTGGGTCTAGGGAAGGAGTGACTGATGATGAGTCTGACATTGATACCAGGGAAGAGGACGCTTTGGCAGCTGCTTTGCCAGTACCCTGAGCCTGGGTGAGAGAGGATGAGGAGGAGGAGGAGGGCTTGGTCATCCACTCTACCAAGTCTTCGGCATGATGTGGCTCAACATGTCCAGCTGCCGAAAAGAAGGACAAGCGTGTCCCATGGCCATGTGCTGATGACAATGCACCGCGTCCACGACCAGCACTGTTGCCCCCAGACACAGAGCCTGCTTGCCCTCTTTTATTGCCTCCTGACTGTCTGCCTCTCCTTGTTTGCCTTCCAGACATTCTAATAGATGGCCTGCAGGGAGATGGGAAAAAAGCAATAAGGGCTACCTTCAGGTGTCCTTCTCTGTCCCTTTACTTAAGGATTTCTAAATATGGTTGAGGATTATTGCTTTTGCACAGAATAGCACAACGACAATTTCCCTGACTGTCCAAAAAACAAGGATTTCAAAGATGGTTGATGAGGAATGCTTTGGCACACTATAGCACAAGGAGAATTCCCCTCACTTTCCTTCTTTGTCCCTAGAAACAAGGACTGGCACAGTGAAAGAAACTGACACTCTCCCTACCTACAGTTTTCTGTCCCTAGAAAAAATGTTTTTTTAAAGCACACTATAGCACAAGGAGAATTCCCCTCACTTTCCTTCTTTGTCCCTAGAAACAAGGACTGGCACAGTGAAAGAAACTGACACTCTCCCTACCTACAGTTTTCTGTCCCTAGAAAAAATGTTTTTTTAAAGCACACTATAGCACAAGGAGAATTCCCCTCACTTTCCTTCTTTGTCCCTAGAAACAAGGACTGGCACAGTGAAAGAAACTGACACTCTCCCTACCTACAGTTTTCTGTCCCTAGAAAAAATGTTTTTTTAAAGCACACTATAGCACAAGGAGAATTCCCCTCACTTTCCTTCTTTGTCCCTAGAAACAAGGACTGGCACAGTGAAAGAAACTGACACTCTCCCTACCTACAGTTTTCTGTCCCTAGAAAAAATGTTTTTTTAAAGCACACTATAGCACAAGGAGAATTCCCCTCACTTTCCTTCTTTGTCCCTAGAAACAAGGACTGGCACAGTGAAAGAAACTGACACTCTCCCTACCTACAGTTTTCTGTCCCTAGAAAAAATGTTTTTTTAAAGCACACTATAGCACAAGGAGAAATCCCCTCACTTTCCTTCTTTGTCCCTAGAAACAAGGACTGGCACAGTGAAAGAAACTGACACTCTCCCTACCTACAGTTTTCTGTCCCTAGAAAAAATGTTTTTTTAAAGCACACTATAGCACAAGGAGAATTCCCCTCACTTTCCTTCTTTGTCCCTAGAAACAAGGACTGGCACAGTGAAAGAAACTGACACTCTCCCTACCTACAGTTTTCTGTCCCTAGAAAAAATGTTTTTTTAAAGCACACTATAGCACAAGGAGAAATCCCCTCACTTTCCTTCTTTGTCCCTAGAAACAAGGACTGGCACAGTGAAAGAAACTGACACTCTCCCTACCTACAGTTTTCTGTCCCTAGAAAAAATGTTTTTTTAAAGCACACTATAGCACAAGGAGAAATCCCCTCACTTTCCTTCTTTGTCCCTAGAAACAAGGACTGGCACAGTGAAAGAAACTGACACTCTCCCTACCTACAGTTTTCTGTCCCTAGAAAAAATGTTTTTTTAAAGCACACTATAGCACAAGGAGAATTCCCCTCACTTTCCTTCTTTGTCCCTAGAAACAAGGACTGGCACAGTGAAAGAAACTGACACTCTCCCTACCTACAGTTTTCTGTCCCTAGAAAAAATGTTTTTTTAAAGCACACTATAGCACAAGGAGAATTCCCCTCACTTTCCTTCTTTGTCCCTAGAAACAAGGACTGGCACAGTGAAAGAAACTGACACTCTCCCTACCTACAGTTTTCTGTCCCTAGAAAAAATGTTTTTTTAAAGCACACTATAGCACAAGGAGAATTCCCCTCACTTTCCTTCTTTGTCCCTAGAAACAAGGACTGGCACAGTGAAAGAAACTGACACTCTCCCTACCTACAGTTTTCTGTCCCTAGAAAAAATGTTTTTTTAAAGCACGCTATAGCACAAGGAGAAATCCCCTCACTTTCCTTCTTTGTCCCTAGAAACAAGGACTGGCACAGTGAAAGAAACTGACACTCTCCCTACCTACAGTTTTCTGTCCCTAGAAAAAATGTTTTTTTAAAGCACACTATAGCACAAGGAGAATTCCCCTCACTTTCCTTCTTTGTCCCTAGAAACAAGGACTGGCACAGTGAAAGAAACTGACACTCTCCCTACCTACAGTTTTCTGTCCCTAGAAAAAATGTTTTTTTAAAGCACACTATAGCACAAGGAGAAATCCCCTCACTTTCCTTCTTTGTCCCTAGAAACAAGGACTGGCACAGTGAAAGAAACTGACACTCTCCCTACCTACAGTTTTCTGTCCCTAGAAAAAATGTTTTTTTAAAGCACACTATAGCACAAGGAGAAATCCCCTCACTTTCCTTCTTTGTCCCTAGAAACAAGGACTGGCACAGTGAAAGAAACTGACACTCTCCCTACCTACAGTTTTCTGTCCCTAGAAAAAATGTTATTTTAAAGCACACTATAGCACAAGGAGAAATCCCCTCACTTTCCTTCTTTGTCCCTAGAAACAAGGACTGGCACAGTGAAAGAAACTGACACTCTCCCTACCTACAGTTTTCTGTCCCTAGAAAAAATGTTTTTTTAAAGCACACTATAGCACAAGGAGAATTCCCCTCACTTTCCTTCTTTGTCCCTAGAAACAAGGGCTGGCACAGTGAAAGAAACTGACACTCTCCCTACCTACAGTTTTCTGTCCCTAGAAAAAATGTTTTTTTAAAGCACACTATAGCACAAGGAGAATTCCCCTCACTTTCCTTCTTTGTCCCTAGAAACAAGGACTGGCACAGTGAAAGAAACTGACACTCTCCCTACCTACAGTTTTCTGTCCCTAGAAAAAATGTTTTTTTAAAGCACACTATAGCACAAGGAGAATTCCCCTCACTTTCCTTCTTTGTCCCTAGAAACAAGGACTGGCACAGTGAAAGAAACTGACACTCTCCCTACCTACAGTTTTCTGTCCCTAGAAAAAAAGTTTTTTTAAAGCACACTATAGCACAAGGAGAAATCCCCTCACTTTCCTTCTTTGTCCCTAGAAACAAGGACTCGCACAGTAAAACACACTGACACTCTCCCTAACTATCCTTCTCTTTCCCTAAACTAAAGGAATCCAGGTTAAGCAAGAAAGAAATAAATGTCACTGTCCCTGCCTATGCTTGTCTTTCCCTGCTCCGGAACACACTACACTAGGCCGCCGTGCTGGCGGCCTTTTATAGTGTGGGGCGTGTACTAAACACCCTCAGCAATAATTGGCCACAGGCATCCTGCCTGTGGCCAATCATTGCTCTCCTCGCTGCCGGCGCTGTGATTGGCCAAGCATGCGGGGTCACAGTGCATGCTTGGCCAATCACAGCGCCTGGATGACACTGCGATGGCGTAGTGCATTGTGGGCCGTTCGCGTCACTCGAATTTGGCGCGAACGGCCCAAATCGTTCGATCTTCGTCGAACGATCGAACAGCCGATGTTCGAGTCGAACGTATGTTCGACTCAAACACGAAGCTCATCCCTAATGACCAGGCGGGGGAGAAGGCCAAATGGAGAACGAGCAAGGATAGTAGACATATCCCGGAAGATGGCACTTGTTATAGGCAGACATTTGGCATTGATAATGGGTTGTCGTTTTTGGATGCTGCGTAGAATGGCTCGGATCGCATGGGATGCGAACAACGATTGTTTTGCGGGATCTCGTAAAGCCAGAAAATGTTGGATGCCGGCTAAGTATAGTCGGATAGTGTTATGGGATAGGGCCAAGCGATTATGGCAATATGAGATAAAAGCCAGTATGTGCTTGGTGTCTATTGTTGTTTCCGCGGAGTAGGATGCTAGGAATTAGCTGAATACATCCCAAGCTGTGTGGTAGGCTTTGAGCGTGTTGTGGGACAGAGACTGGTTGATGAGCTGGGTCGCTCCGTGCAGATGCTGTTCTAGTCCAGAGTCAGCTGAGACCAAGGAGGGATAAGGGCTGGTATTGGGTCGGCTCCGGGTTTCTGCTGAAAAAAGGAAGTGTAATTAAAGTGGGACAGTGCGTCTGCTGCAAGGTTGCACTTGCCCGGAACTAATGTACAGTGCTAAACAGTGTAATGCAGTGTAGCGAAACTGAATACAGTATACTGAGTGATATACTGCAGTTTACTGAATCAACTGCCTGCCTGTAGTATCTTAGCAACAGTAGAACAGAATTGGAACAGTCTGCAGTGTAGCTAAACTGAATACAGTATACTGAGTGATATACAGCAGCTTACTGAATCAACTGCCTGCCTGTAGTATCTTAGCAACAGTAGAACAGGAACAGTCTGCAGTGTAGCTAAACTGAATACAGTATACTGAGTGATATACAGCAGCTTACTGAATCAACTGCCTGCCTGTAGTATCTTAGCAACAGTAGAACAGGAACAGTCTGCAGTGTAGCTAAACTGAATACAGTATACTGAGTGATATACAGCAGCTTACTGAATCAACTGCCTGCCTGTAGTATGTTAGCAACAGTCGAACAGGAACAGTCTGCAGTGTAGCTATACTGAATACAGTATACTGAGTGATATACAGCACCTTACTGAATCAACTGCCTGCCTGTAGTATCTTAGCAACAGTAGAACAGGAAAGGAACGGATCTAGCTAAACTGAATACAGTGTGTGTATATATATTGTGACAGCAGGAAGGTAAAGTCACCTGGTTGCATCCAGGGGGGTAGATATATTTCGCCCAGATTCAGGCTTTACGCCGACTTATACAACTAGGTGGAGTGTTGTATAAGCCCAGCTGAGGCTAGTGGGCTCATGGATGACTCATACCTCTAGGGAGAGTGTGGGGCGTCGTGCAGACAGGGAGTTGATGAGACCAGCTGAAGCTTGTCAGCTCATTTAGGCCTCTATAAGAACTCCCAGCTTCATTAGATGTTAGCTCATGCCTGGAACCAGACCTGTGTGGACTGTCTAGGGAGAGTGAACCCCTGTGCGGTGAGACAAAGCCTGTGTGGCTATTTGCTTGGACATTTAAAACCAGGGACTTAGGGACTAGGACAGCACTAGGCTGATCCCAGTTGTTAGTTAGGAAACCTGTATGTTTAGTCCAGGGCCGGCCCAAGACATTGTGCTGCCTGGGACCAAGAATGAAATGCTGCCCCCCCCCCCCAAAAAAAAAAAATCACGCCCACCAAAAGGCCCCCACATTCATTATTTTATATCATGATAACTAAAGGGGACCCGTCATGCTCTATACATGTCAACAGGCGTATAAAGAGGACCTGTCATGGCTCTATACATGTATAGGAGTAAAAAGAGAACCTGTCATGGCTCTATACGTGTATATAGGGTTATGAAGGGACCTGTGTATGGTGGGCGGCCGCAATGTCTTTTGCGCAAACTAATCAATGTACGCTAATTGTGTTTTTTTGGTACCAAAAATATGTAGAAGAATACATATTGGCCTAAACTGATGAAGAAATATTTTTTTTAATAAATTTTTGGGATATTTATCATAGCAAAAAGTAAAACATATTGTCAAATATCACCAAAAGAAAGCTCTATTTGTGGGAAAAAAAGGACATCAATTTTATTTGGGTACAGTGTCGCATGACCGCGCAATTGTCAGTTAAAGCGACACAGTGCCGTATCGCAAAAAATGGCCTGGTCATTAAAGGGGTTGTAAAGATTCGTTTTTTTTCACCTTAATCCATCCTATGCATTAAGGTGAAAAAACACCTGGCAATTACTGCCCCCCAGGCCCCCCGTTTTACTTACCTGAGCCCGTTCACCTGCTTTGCGCGTCCCCCGGCGTCCTCTTCTCCACGGAGGCTGGCCGTTTATTGGCTAGATTGGATAGATTGATAGCAGCGCAGCCATTGGCTCGCGCTGCTGTCAATCACATCCAATGACCCGGCCCCTGGGGGGGGGGTGGGAAAGAGTCATACACGCTGTGTCTATGGACGCAGTGTGTATGACAGGGAGCGCGCCCGCAAGCTAACCTCCTTGGGAGAGCGCTTCCCAGAAGGGGGTTATCTGATGCAGGGAGGAGCCGAGACAGCCGCCGAGGGACCCGAGAACAAGAGGATCGGGGCCACTCTTTTCCAGACTAACTGCACAGTGGAGGTAAGTATAACATGTTTGTTATTTAAAAAACATAAAAAATAAAGCCATACAATCGCTTTAAGTGGGCAAATCCTTCCGGTCCTTAAGTGGTTAATCAGGGCTGGGCAAGGCAAGTCCCTCTCAGGCTATCATGTCTCATACAACTTGTGATGTGTGTTTGTACTTACAGTTTTGCTTTGGACTCCACCACCAGATGCGGGTTGTCACCTGCCACACGTTGCGGGTTGTCACCTGCCACACGTTGCGGATTGTCACCTGCCACACGTTGCGGATTGTCACCTGCCACAAGTTGCGGATTGTCACCTGCCACACGTTGCCGATTGTCACCTGCCACACGTTGCGGATTGTCACCTGCCACACGTTGCGGATTGTCTACTGCCACACGTTACGGATTGTCTACTGCCACAAGCTGCGGATTGTCACCTGCCACACGTTGCGCATGGTCACTTACGTCACATGCCACACGTTGCGGGTTGCGGGTTGTCACTTGCCACATCACATGCAACACGTTGCGTATTGTCACTTGCCACGTGACGTCACTTGCCACACGTTGCGGATTGTCACAACGTCACCTGCCACACGTTGCGCGTTGTCACTTGCTGTGTCCCAGAGTGCACACGGCTGCACAGTGAGGGTGGAATTGTGGTGATTCAGGGCGGGCGGTGAGAGATGACATCATCTCTCTGCTCCGCTGCGTGCTCACTCACTGACTGCTCCTAGCCCCCCCCCCCCGGCTGCGAGTGTTCTGCCCGCGGCCGCCCCTGTCACCACTAACAGCAGCGGTGCTGGGCTCCTCACAGGCAGCGGCGCCTGCCCGCTCACTCACTGACAGGCCCCCCCCCCCCCGGGCTGCGAGTGTCCTCACACAGGCAGCAGCGCCTGCTCGCTGACTGCCCCCCCGCCCCCGGGCTGCGAGTGTCCTCACAGGCAGCGGCGTCGGGTTCCTCACAGGCAGCGGATCGGGTGGAACAGGCTGGCGGGTGGGCGTCAGTTTGCCGCCCCCCTAAAAGTGCCGCCTGGTACCATGGTACCACCCGGTCCCATCATAGGGCCGGCCCTGGTTTAGTCAGAGGTCAAGTTGACCAGGATTTATTTTGTTTATGTTTCTTTTGCTTTGCTGTGTTTTGTCACTGTAAATAGAAAATAAACCGCACCTTTTTGATTTTGAAAACCACAACCTCCGTTTGCTGGGCCTGTTTTTGTGTGGGGAGCCCATCCCGGGGGTCACACACACCCGCTGCCGAGCTAACCCCCTCACAGTTGGTGGAGAACCAGTGGCAGTTTTTTTTTAAGCCAGCATGGAGGAGATACTGAAACAGCTGGCTCTAGCAAATGCCAATCAACAGCAGACAAATGCAGGTTTGCAAAAGAGCCTTGCAGCTCATCAACAGAGCCTTGCAGCTCAACAACAGAACTTCGCAGCCCAGCAGCAAGCTCATCAACAGAGCCTTGCAGCCCAGCAGCAGACAAACGCAACTTTGCAACAGAGTCTGGAGGCTCAGCAACAAGCCCAGCAGCAATCTGAGGCCCGCTTCATAGACCTGTTGCAGAAGCAAGAGCAGAGACTACAACAACAGATGGAAGCAGTAATGCAGCAACGTCCGCAGACCAGTGAGGAAAGCCGTCCCACTAATACCGCGTCCTTTGGGGTGAGTCGTTTATTGACAAAAATGACTGGAGAGGATGATCCAGAGGTATTTTTGACCACATTTGAAAGGACCGCTGAAAGAGAAAAGTGGCCTGAGGAGCAGTGGGCTGGACTGGTGGCTCCTCTGTTAACTGGTGAATCGCAGAAAGCTTACTATGACCTAGAGCCTAACCAAGCAAAAGACTATGTGATGCTAAAAGCTGAAATATTGGCAAGGCTGGGTGTCACCCTGGCTGTCCGGGCTCAGCGTGTGCATAACTGGACTTTCCAGCTTGGAAAACCCCCCAGGTCTCAAATGTGTGATCTCATTCACCTGAGCAGAAAGTGGCTACAGCCAGAGACTTTGTCCGCACCAAAGATTGTGGAACGTGTTGTAATGGATCAGTTTTTGAGAGCTCTTCCTACTGCCATCCAAAAGTGGGTAAGCCATGGAGACCCAGAGACGGCCGATGGTCTTGTGGATCGTGTGGAGAAATACTTGGCTACAGAGAACCTGACGGCCTCTTCCAGAGACACTCGGACTTTCCACCCTAAGACCAGACCATCCCCAGGGGCGGATAAGAGGATTCCAAGGGGTGAGGGTGGAGAGAGTGAGAGGGTGGGAGCTCTACCCCAAGTTTGGCGAGAACAGCCTGGGAAATCAGCGGCTCAAGAGGCCGCAAGAAGGATCGTTTGCTACCGCTGCCGGCAAGCGGGACATATTGCAGCCAATTGCCCGGTTGTGGAGGAACCCATGCAGTGTGACTTTCTGACGGGCAGACGTCAGTCGCTGTGTGCGACAGTCGCATGCACTGCCATTCGAGGAACTGAGAAACATTTATGCAAAATGTGTGTTAATGGTAGAAATGTTGTGGTATTGCTGGATTCAGGTAGCCTTGTGACCCTGATAAAGGCTGAGTTAGTTAAAACAGAGGTCTCTGGGAATAGCAAGGTAGCTGTTATTTGTGTACATGGGGACACCCGAGAGTATCCAGTGACTACAGTGTGTTTCGAGACCCCCAAAGGTACCCTCTTTCATCCAGTGGGCTTAGTATCTCAGTTACCGCATGACGCCATTGTGGGAAGGGATTTTCCGAAGTTCTGGGAACTGTGGGATGATCCTGAGCCCCCCACTGGTGCCCCTATGTACCAGGAATGTGATAGCCAGAACTCCCCTGAGAGTGGTGAGGACTCTTCGGAATTTCCCTTATCAGTATTGGCAGGGGAGACTCAAGAAACTGGAGAGGAGCCCACCTCCTCAGACGAAAACCTACCGTCTGTGGAGTTTTCTGATCTTGAGGTTCACAGGGAAAACTTTGCCACAGAACAGTTGAAAGACCCCGCCCTAATAAAGGCACGGGAAAACGTAGTGAAAATAGATGGCGAGTTAGTGAACCCAGATAATACCTGCACTTACCCATACTTCAGCGTAGAGAAGGACTTACTGTATCGGGTGGCAAAAAGGGCAGAAGAAACCGTTGAGCAGCTTGTGGTGCCCAAACCTTACAGGAAGTTGGTGTTGGAGTTGGCCCATGGGCACATTCTTGGAGGTCATCTGGGGACAGAGAAAACCCGAGAGAGGGTATTACAGAGATTCTATTGGCCGGGGGTGATGAAGGACATAGAAAATTATTGTTCCTCCTGCCCTGTGTGTCAGAGGTCGGCCCCGATGCCACATTTCCGTAGCCCGCTGGTCCCTCTACCCATCATTGAGGTCCCGTTTGAGAGGATCGCCATGGATTTGGTAGGTCCTATAATCAAGTCCGCTAGGGGGCACCAGTACATATTAGTTATAATGGACTATGCCACCCGTTATCCAGAAGCGATCCCTCTCCGAAATACCTCGGCCAAAACCATAGCCAAAGAGCTATCTCTTGTGTTTAGCCGGGTGGGTATTTGTAAAGAACTGCTTACGGACCAAGGTACACCCTTTATGTCCCGGGTTATGAAGGAGCTGTGTAAATTGTTTAAAGTGACGCAATTACGTACATCTGTGTATCACCCCCAAACCGATGGGCTGGTTGAAAGATTCAACAAAACCCTAAAACAAATGTTGAAGAAAGTGGTGGATAGAGATGGAAAGGATTGGGATTGTCTACTTCCTTATCTGATGTTTGCTATTAGGGAGGTGCCC
This sequence comes from Rana muscosa, assembly GCA_029206835.1. Classification (NCBI taxonomy): domain Eukaryota; kingdom Metazoa; phylum Chordata; class Amphibia; order Anura; family Ranidae; genus Rana; species Rana muscosa. The sequence goes on along the minus strand of CM055122.1, from coordinate 794,195,910 downwards.
CAATCCTCTACGGGATTCTCCCCCTTTGAGTTACTGTATGGAAGACACCCAAGAGGGCTGTTGGATATTGCCAAGGAAACTTGGGAAAGTGAGAGTTCTCCCCACAGGAGTGTGATTGAGCATGTCGCCCTGATGCAAGACCGAATTGCACAGGTAATGCCCATCGTGAAGGAACATTTGGCCCAAGCGCAGTTAGCACAGCAGAGAGTGTACAACCGTGGAGCCAAGACCCGTACCTTTTCCCCGGGGGATAGGATACTGGTACTTGTCCCTACGGTTGAAAGTAAATTCCTTGCCAAATGGCAAGGCCCCTACGAGATAATGGAAAAAGTGAGCGAAGTGAATTACAAGGTCAGACAACCAGGAAGGCGAAAGCCCGAACAGATCTATCACGTTAATCTGTTGAAAGCCTGGAGGGATAGAGAGTCCCTAGTCGCAGACACTTGGTCACCAGCTCAAACTGGTTGCGTGATTCCTGAGGTTGGAATAGCAGCCACCTTGGCACAACCCCAACAACAGGAGGTTAAGGAGTTTGTGCTTCGCAACAAGGAGGTATTCTCTGAGCTGCCGGGACAAACATCTGGGGTAGAGCATGACATCATTACCCCGCCCGGTGAAAGGGTGAAGTTAAAACCCTATCGGATCCCAGAGGCCCGACGGGAGGCAATACGGGAGGAAGTACAGAAAATGCTGAACTTAGGGGTGATAGAGGAGTCCCAAAGTGATTGGTCTAGTCCCATTGTGTTGGTGCCTAAACCGGATGGGAGCTGGCGATTTTGTAACGATTTTCGTCAGTTGAACAAAGTTACAAAATTTGACACCTACCCCATGCCACGTATAGATGAGTTGATCGACCGGCTGGGAACAGCCCGATACATGACGACTCTTGACCTCACAAAAGGGTATTGGCAAATCCCCCTGGCCAAGTCGGCCAAAGAGAAAAACGCATTTGTAACCCCAGACGGGGCGTTCCAATATAAAAGAATGCCGTTCGGGTTACAGAATGCGCCGGCCACATTCCAGCGGAAAATGGACCAGATGCTGAGGCCCCATCGGAAGTATGCTGCGGCTTACCTGGATGACGTAATTGTCCATAGCACAGATTGGGCCTCACATCTGCCAAAAGTGCAAGCAGTCCTGGACTCTGTTCGGGAAGCGGGGTTTACGGCTAACCCCAAGAAGTGTACCATTGGGCAGGAAGAGGCCAAATATCTTGGGTACACCATTGGGAGGGGAGTAATAAAACCCCAACTCAACAAAGTCGAGGCCATCCAGAGTTGGCCACGTCCCAACAGCAAGAAGCAGGTACGAGCCTTTCTGGGAATCGCTGGGTATTATCGGCGATTCATTCCCCACTTTGCTTCTAAGGCTGTGCCCCTAACCAACCTGACAAAGGGGAAAGGGTCGGTCATGATTAAATGGACCCCCGAGGCTGAGGCAGCATTCCAATTCTTGAAACAAGCCTTATGTAGCCAGCCAGTGTTGTACTCACCCGACTTCTCTAAAGACTTTGTCGTACAAAGTGATGCGTCAGATGTGGGGTTAGGAGCAGTATTGTCCCAGGTCTGGAACGGGGAAGAGCACCCAGTCATTTACCTCAGCAGGAAGTTGAAGTCCCATGAGGTAAATTACGCCACCGTTGAAAAGGAGTGTTTAGCGGTGAAGTGGGCTCTAGATTCCCTTCGGTACTACCTGCTAGGTAGGCACTTTGACTTGGTTACGGATCACGCTCCGTTAAAGTGGATGGCTCAAAACAAGGAAACAAATAGAAGAGTGAATAGGTGGTTCCTGGCCCTCCAGGAATTCAACTTCACAGTAAAGCATCGCCCTGGCGTTCAAATGGGGAATGTGGATGCTTTGTCTCGAGTACATGAATGCCTGATTGCTGGTGTTCCAACCCCGAGGTTAAAACAAGAGGGGGGGGTATGTGACAGCAGGAAGGTAAAGTCACCTGGTTGCATCCAGGGGGGTAGATATATTTCGCCCAGATTCAGGCTTTACGCCGACTTATACAACTAGGTGGAGTGTTGTATAAGCCCAGCTGAGGCTAGTGGGCTCATGGATGACTCATACCTCTAGGGAGAGTGTGGGGCGTCGTGCAGACAGGGAGTTGATGAGACCAGCTGAAGCTTGTCAGCTCATTTAGGCCTCTATAAGAACTCCCAGCTTCATTAGATGTTAGCTCATGCCTGGAACCAGACCTGTGTGGACTGTCTAGGGAGAGTGAACCCCTGTGCGGTGAGACAAAGCCTGTGTGGCTATTTGCTTGGACATTTAAAACCAGGGACTTAGGGACTAGGACAGCACTAGGCTGATCCCAGTTGTTAGTTAGGAAACCTGTATGTTTAGTCAGAGGTCAAGTTGACCAGGATTTATTTTGTTTATGTTTCTTTTGCTTTGCTGTGTTTTGTCACTGTAAATAGAAAATAAACCGCACCTTTTTGATTTTGAAAACCACAACCTCCGTTTGCTGGGCCTGTTTTTGTGTGGGGAGCCCATCCCGGGGGTCACACACACCCGCTGCCGAGCTAACCCCCTCACAATATATATATATATATACACAACGCCTGGGGTGCATATATATACTAAATACACTGACTGCAGCTAACTCAATCGCCTGCCTGCTCTAAGTAACTGAAATTAAATGACACTCTCTCTGTTTCTATCTCTCTCTTTCAACGCCGGAATACACTACATGGTGCCGACGCGTGGGCGGCCTTATATAGTGTGGGGCGTGTACCTACTCCCCTGAGCCATGATTGGCCAAAGGCATCCTTCCTTTGGCCAATTATGGCTCTCTGTGCTGACGGCGCTGTGATTGGCCAAAGCATGCGGGTCATAGTGCATGCTTGGCCAATCTTTAGCTAGCAATGCACTGCGATGATGCAGTGAATTATGGGCCGTGACGCGCCACTCAAATTTGGCGCGAACGGCCCATATTGTTCGAAATTCGGCGAATGGCCAAACAGACGATGTTCGAGTCAAACATGAGTTCGACTCGAACATGAAGCTCATCCTTACTCTGGAGCATGTACTGAAATGAGGCCAAAAAACAACTGGGGCACACCGGGACGAATCAGTGCATCACGGATGTGACTAGATTCGAATCGGAGCAGGGTCGTGACAGTTTTGGCGACACAAGATATCTAACAAATGGTGGTGCATGAAATGAAAAACGTCAAACGAAACCCTACCTGCGACAGCTGAGTTAGACACATTGTATGAAAACTGCGAACGGGAACAAAAGCCTCGGAAAGTTTTGAACACGCAACTCACGAACGCTAATGAGTTGAATAGTCAGCCTAGTGACGTGGTATCACGCACAGGAAACTGACAAAGACCACAGGTGAGCGGCCTGGTTAAAAACCCCCCGGGCTCCTCCCATAAATTCAGGCCACCATACTGGCCTTCTTACATATAATACAGTTCAGTGTATATAGTTCAGTCCCTTTGCTTCACCACCATCAATTTTTTCTCCAGGGTGACAGGTGGGCCACAACACTTAGCAGCCCCTACGGGGGTACTGCTACATATATATAATACAGTTCAGAGTATATAGTGCAGTCTGTGTAGTATATATCCACTTGCCCCCCGCCCACTCTCAATTGACGGCGGGCAGAGGACACTCTCGTTCTGGGAGGACGTCATATGACGTCCTCCCTTTAAAACAAGCTAGGAGGCGCGCGTGGCCGCCGCGTTCACAAGGCCCTGATGCGCGTGCCCGGCGGCCGCGATTGCCGCCGGGCACCCGCGATTGCCTGGGAAACGAGCAGGAAAGTGGATCTCTGTGTGTAAACACAGAGATCCACGTCCTGTGAGGGAGAGGGGACCGATGCTGTGTCCCTTGTACATAGGGACAACCATCGGTCACCTCCCCCAGTCAGTCCCCTCCCCCCACAGTAAGAACACATTGAGGGAACATATTTAACCCCTTCCCGCCCCCTAGTGGTTAACCCCTTCCCTGCCAATCACATTTATACAGTAATCAATGCATTTTTATAGCAGGGATCGCTGTATAAATGTGAATGGTCCCAAAAATGTGTCAAAAGTGTCGGATGTGTCCGCCGCAATATTGCAGTCACAATAAAAATCGCAGATCGCCGCCATTACTAATAAAAAATAAAAATAAATAAAAATGCTATAAATCTATCCCCTATTTTGTAGACGCTATAACTTTTGCGCAAACCAATCAATACACGCTTATTGCGATTTTTTTTTATTTTACCAAAAATATGTAGAAGAATACGTATCGACCTAAACTGAGGAAAATTTTATTAAAAAAAAAAAATGGGTATTTATTATAGCAAAAAGTAAAATATAGTGTTTTTTTTTCCAAACTGGACGCTCTTCTTCTGTTTATAGCGCAAAAAATAAAAACCGCAGAGGTGATCAAATACCACCAAAAGAAAGCTCTATTTGTGGGAAAAAAAGGACGCAAATTTCGTTTGGGAGCCACATTGCACGACCGCGCAATTGTCATTCAAAGTGTGACAGGGCTGAAAGCTGAAAAATGGCTTGGGCAGGAAGGGGGTTTTCGTGCACAGTAGGGAAGTGGTTAAAATACAGTTCAGAGTACTGTATATACTCGAGTATAAGCCGAGTTTTTCCGCCCTTTTTTTAAGGCTGAAAATACCCCCCTCGGCTTATACTCGAGTCAGTGTACCTGAAATTCTTGACAGGCTGCGGGCGTCCATTGTTTAAATGTCGCGGTCTCCTCCTGGTCCCTTCCGTGATAGGCGTTTCCCAGCAGACACTGTGTTCAGTGTTCCGCCTATCACGGATGTTCTCTCATCCTCGGACTCAGTTTCCCAGCAGACACTGTGTTCAGTGTTCCGCCAATCACGGACGTCCTCTTGTCCGAGGATGAAAAGACATCCGTGATTGGCGGAACACTGAACACAGTGTCTGCTGGGAAACTGAGTCCGAGGATGAGAGAACATCCGTGATAGGCGGAACACTGAACACAGTGTCTGCTGGGAAACGCCTTTCATGGAACGGGACCAGGAGGAGGCCGCGACTTTTAAACAATGAATGGACGCCCGCAGCCTGTCAAGAATTTCAGGTATACTGATCGGGCACAGTGAGGTTGCAATGGGCACAGTGAGGTTGCAATGGGCACAGTGAGGATGGGCACAGTGAGGTTGCAATGGGCACAGCGAGGTTGGGCACAGTGAGGTTGCAATGGGCACAGTGAGGTTGGGCACAGTGAGGTTGCAATGGGCACAGTGAGGCATTCAAATGGGCACAGTGAGGCGTGCAAATGGGCACAGTGAGGCAAGCAAATGGGCATTGTTGACCCTCTTTTCTGCTTACAGTAGCTGCTGCATTCTCACCCTAGGCTTATACTTGAGACAATAAGTTTTCCCATTTTTTGTGGTAAAATTAGGTACCTCGGCTTATTCTCGGGTTGGCTTATACTTGAGTATATACGGTATATAGTGCAGTCCGTATAGAATATTTAATACAGTGGAGAGTATATAGTGCAGTCCATGTAGTATATATAATACATTGCAGAGTATATAGTGCAGTCATTGTAGTATATATAATACAGTGGAGAATACATAATGCAGTCAGTGTAGTATATATAATACAGTGCAGGGTATATAGTGCAGTGGTTAAGGGGAACCTTATGACAGAAAGCTATACAGGGAGATCGATGTTTACAGCTGTCCCTCCCGCCGCACCGATCATTCCAAGCTGCTCCCTGTGTGCTCCTCCTCTGGCCGCTCCTCTGGTCCCCTGTCCTTCTCTGGCCCCCCTCCGTGTCCTTCTCCGCCCCCCCCCTGTTCTCCTCCAGCCCCCCCTCCGTGTCCTCCTCTATAGCCACCACATACATTACTTGTCTGTGTTGCTTTTTAGACAGTTTCCCTTGCTTGCCACTGTCTGGTTAAATGTCACAGTGGCAGTAGTAAATACTGTTGTTCTTCACCTATCATGTGCTTTACTGTTCTTGGCTATGTGTTGCATTGTGTTATTGATGTTATTGGTATATACTGACACCTACTTAGTAGTGTGGTGTCTCAGCAACCTGTTTATTTGTGCCATTGGTATGTTCCTCTGTTCCTACCTCCTGTTTAGTACTAGTTAGTACATTCTAAACTAGACTTTCCCTGCACTCTTTGGCCTCGTACACACGACCGATTTTCTCGTCGTAAAAAACACGTCGTTTTTTTCGACGAGATTCTTGTTAAGCTTGTCGATTTTCTCGTCAAGCTTTCTATGTGTACACACTGTCATTTCCCAATTTCCTCTTTGTTCTCTGCGCTCACGTCCAGCACGTACGACGGCACTATAAAGGGGAAGATCTTTTTTCTTGGCGCCACCCCTTGGGCTGCTTTTGCTGATCTCGTGTTACCGCGTGTGAAGTAAAAGTTTGGGAAGAGACGATTCGCGCTTTTCAGTCTTCGTACTTTTCAGATCGTTTTCTGCCGTTCAGTTTGTGCTTGTGGGTTCGTATCTAGACTTTCAGGGCGTCTAGGCAGGTCGTATCTGTTTTACAGTGCGTTATTGCCTGTTCGTTTCTGATTTTCAGTTCGTTATTCATAGGCCTTGCTGTTCTAAAGTGCGTTCTGTTCTGTACGTTCTGATTAGACGACCGTTTCCTAGCCATGTCGCCTGGACGTTCTCGTCGTCGAGTTCGTGCTGTGCGTGCGCTTGGTGTTGGTCTGCTTGTTTTGGACCAAGACCAGTCCATGAATGGTGTGAGGAGGAGTTCATGGACCAAGAATTGGTTGCTCCAGCGGGACCAATTCTGCCACATGCCTCTGCTGCGGGAGATCGTCGAGAATAATCCTGAGGACTACAGGAATTTTCTGAGGATGTCTGACCCCGTTTTTCAGGAACTGTTGGCTTTGGTGTCCCCCTATATTACCAGGAAGGACACCGTTATGCGGGAAGCCATCAGTGCTGAGCAGAGGCTCATCGCCACGTTGCGTTACCTGGCGACAGGGAGAAGTCTTCAGGACTTGAAGTTCACCACAGGCATCTCCCCCCAGGCTCTGGGCCTCATAATCCCAGACACCTGTTCTGCCATCATCCAAGTCCTGCAGGAGGACTATATTAGGGTAAGTTTGCTCCCTTAACATCACATTTTAGGTATTACATGTATGCTAATGTATTGTATTTCTTTCATCCTTCCCTAATTACCATGATTGTAATATGCTGAGAATGTCCCCTTTGTCCCCATGCATGTTGGAAGCTTTAGATTGCCCCTTTTTTCTCCTCCCTAAATATTTCCCTTCACTAACTTTTCCAGCAGGGGCGCCTGTTGCTCCAAATGTTGGGGGGTTCAAACCCCAATTTAGGAAATAAACTTCCTCCTTTTTTGCTCTGTTGCCTAATAAACGCCCCCAGTTGTCCCCTCCAATGCAGCCATTTTGTTCCCTCAAATGCAGCCATTTAGTCCCCTCTAATGCAGCCAGTTTCCCCCCAGCCCTGCACTTACCTTCTTGTGGTCAGCGCCATCCCTCTTCTGTCCTTGATGTCTTCTCCTTCCCTTCATGTTGCATCAGCCAATCATGTTACCATTAAACAGACTTGGTGAACATGATTGGCAGAGCAGCCTGTCAGTGTTTACACAAGGAATGCCCCCCTCCTTGTGTCCCCGATTTTTCTTTGAGGAAGCCAATTACATCCCTCAGGTTGTAATTTGCAAGACTATTTTAATACCTGTTTCTGCTCTGCAATTTTAACCCCCTAAATGCCGCAATGATTCATATGTCGGTCGCTTTACAAGAGGCCATCCACCTGAATAGTGTGCGGCATAGACAATACATAGGTTCATGCAACGCATGAACCTATGTATTGTTCTGAGTGATGGGCACAGGAGAGAGGGGGCAGTGCTCCAGTGCCCACTCTGGACGCACCGCCACTGCAATGCTATCCTGTGGCCAAACACATCCCCCCCCCCCCCAAAATAATTTAGTAATGGCCCATCAGAGGGGGTGATGAATATGATAAATGAGCCTTCCATTATACTTTTTTTACACACCTTAATAAACGTATAATTAGATTGATGTTGGTCTCTAATTTTTTGGGATAGAATTTCCTTGTAATGTATGCCTTTGTTTTTCTAATATTATTTCATCTTGTTTCACTCCCCAGCTTCCTTCCACGCCACAGGAATGGCAGACTGTGGCATCGGAGTTTGCCACGCGGTGGGACTTCCCCAACTGCGGTGGTGCCATAGACGGGAAGCACGTCCGCATCGTGCCGCCACCCCGTTCTGGGTCCTACTACTACAACTACAAGGGGTTTCATAGCATTGTGCTGATGGAGGTGGTGTCAGCACGGTATGAATTCCTCTATGTTGATGTAGGGAAGAATGGCCGGATGTCCGATGGGGGATCCTTCATCCAGACGGAGTTTGCCCTCCGTCTCCAGAGTGACGACCTTGCATTGCCACCGGATGCAGGGAATATTGAAGGACTCCCCTTTGTTTTCTTGGCTGATGAAGCCTTCGGACTCGGACGGCATCTTATGAGGCCATTTCCTCAGAGGACCCTGACCCCAGAGAAGAGGGTGTTCAATTACCGGCTTGCCAGGGCCCGAAGAGTCGTTGAAAATGCCTTCGGCATAATGGCCAGCCGGTTCCGTCTTTTTATGACTTCCATCCACTTGGCGGACTACAAAATAAACTATGTAGTGTTATGCTGCTGTGTGCTACACAACTTTCTGAGCCAAAAATCAAATTCCTATATGGCCTCAGTTTTGCCAGAGGCTGGACTTTCCCCTGCAAATCCCCTTCCGGGCCTGGAATCTGCCCGTCTTGGCTTGCCCCCCCAAAATGCCCGTGTGGTTCGGGACAAATACATGGAGTATTTCACGGGTAGGGGGGCAATTCCTATGCCAGCCTATGTCTAAGTATCCCAATAAAAATCTTGTTTAAACCTTTAATTATTTGTTCTTTCCTGTCTCCTGTCTTTGTGCATTTGTAGTGGCAAGTGTATTTTACTTTAGTAAATAACAACCATTTCACTATGTAACCTTACAAAAGAACCAAATAAGCTTAGAGGGTATTATAAAAAGAAGCTACACGTTGTTTGTGGTCAAATATTTTACTCTGTGCACATTCTCTTCATTTTTTTTTATTTTTTTTTACTTTGGGGTTGGCCTGGCCACAACCCGGCAATTTTTGGCTTATAAAAATACAAAAATATCACTTGCATTTCAAAAATTACAACATTGGATACCTCTGAGCAATCGGAGACATTCACTTACACAAACTATGTCTCTATGTGCCCGTCCTAATATGGGGTCCTGCCACCCCTTGCCCAGCCAAAAATTGAATATGCACACATTTTTAATTTTTTTAATATAGGAAGTTTACAATCCTGATCCCTATTGTCAACATGTGCTATCTGCCATCAGGGGTGATCAATGGACGTGTTTTGGGGGTGCATCCCCTTCCTCAGTTCACCGACTTTTGATACGAGGAAGGGGTTGCACCCACAAAAGACGTACATGGATATCCCCTGATGGCAGATAGCACATGTTCACACACTGTGTGCATATTCAATTTTTGGCTGGTTTGTTACTCCAAAAATTAGAAAAAAATATAAAAACAAACATGTAAAAACAAATGTGTTTGGATGGCTTATTGAATTCTCCCCAAAACATCGAGAATGTCTTTAAATGTTTGTTCCATCACATGGATTCTTTGTTTAATTAGGTCCAGTTCCGTGCTACATTCCATCACTTGCTGGATGAGGCGGAGGGCACTGTCAGCAGAGAACCGTGTACTATCCTTCACAACATTTACATCCCCTAAAAACCAAAAAAAAAAAATAATAAAACTCTGCAGGCCTACCTCGCTTACCTTAAGCTGTGGTGTCAGATACTGACCTGTTGTGGTGACCAGATCCACAACGTCACCCACCTCTCCTTCCTGCACTTCTCCTTCCTCCACCTCAACTTCCTGCACATCTTTCGGTTGTGGGTCTTTGGGAGTTTGGTGTTGTTTGGAAGTTGTGGGGTGCATGTGCTCCCTGGAGTGTCCTCCTCCCAGTCTTCTCTCCCCTATGAGAATAAAACCAAAGGTCTATTTATCACACTGTAAATCTCCTTGTTAAAATAAAAAAAGGATAAATTGTTTGGAAGTGGGGTACAAGTGTGTGTTTGTGCGGAATTTAAAGAAGAATGCATTATTTATGACCCCAAATATGTTTAGTATTCACATTTGGATGTAATTTTTTGGACATGGAGGCACCACAAAAAAACTCTGATGCACCTGTGTGGGACACCCAAAAAAGGCGGGTCTGTTGGCCCACACTATAGTGCTCCAAAGTACAGATGTGGAAGCAGCTGCTGAGTGTCCTCTCCTTTACACTGATAAAAGTTTGCATTTCATTCTCTTTACAAACACATCATCTAGACCAGTGTTTCTCAACTCCAGTCCTCAAGGCGCCTCAACAGGTCATGTTTTCAGGATTTCCCTGAGATGAAACTGCTGTGGTAATTACTAAGGCAGGGAAACGGATCAAATCACCTGTGTAAAATAATGGAAAACCTGAAAACATGACCTGTTGGGGCGCCTTGAGGACTGGAGTTGAGAAACACTGATCTAGACTAAAAAATTATCCACAATACTTGATCAAAAATGGCAGATGTCTAATTACTTTTGTGGCTCTTAAATAAGCCAAAACCATGGATAGTGGCCGAACGAAGTGTCGGTAACGTAACGAACGATTACTGTGCCCAACCTAGTTCAAAATATTACATTTTGGAAGGGAGTCCAATATGATAAAAAAAAAAAACATGTCAGTTTCTAAAAATATTAATAGCAGAAACGTCGTCATTTTACTTACTTTTAGCGAGCATCCTCTTTATGCTCCTCAACTGGTCTGGCTCCCTCAGTTTGAGGTCTGACCACCTCTTTCTGAGCTGCTCATTTGAGCGTTTCACCCCGAACTTCGCCCTCAGACTCTTCACAACTTTAGTGAGGATTTTGGCCTTCCTTCTATTTGGTTTGCTATACGGCCCATGCTTGGCATCATAATCAGCCTTGACCAAGATGTCCACCATCTCCGCCATCTCCGCCAAAGACATATTCGATGCCTTGAATCTCCTCCTTGATCGTGACGTGTCCTCGGTCTCCGGGCTTGTCTCCTCGCTAGTTGCGGAATTATCAGACACCTGCTGTAACTCCGCCATATCTGTCTGCGCGCCGAAAGAGAAGGGGCGGGGAAAAGATGTAAGTTAGAACGTCATGGGCGGGCGACGTGTGCGGAGCGACGTGTTCGAATTTTGACGCATGCGTGGTGTGTATATAGCAAACACACATGTGACTATAGTACGTTCGGTGTGCGGAGAGAGGAGTTCAAGTGACGGACGTGCGAACGAAGGTATGTGATTTTGTGACTTGTAAAAATTGTTGGTCTATACTGTCTTGAGATTGTTGGAGGATATATATGGTGACTAGGATGTGAAGGAGGTTAGACTGTTTGCCTCACATTATTTTAATATAATTTATTTTACTTGCAGATACAATATGAATGTCTTTATTAGCGACAAAGAGTTCCTGGCGGAATTTATTGACCGGGTAAGGGAGCTGCCGGCTCTGTGGGAGATGAAAAACCCCATCCATAAAAAAAAAGGGGTGAGAAAAGCAGCGCTGGAGAAGCTGCTCCCATTTGTGCATACCAAGGTGCCCACAGCCACAGCAAAACAAGTGGACACTAAAATTGGGAGCTTGAGAGGTACCTACAGGACTGAACGCTCTAAGGTGCTGGCTTCTCAGAGGTCAGGAGCAGCAGCAGATGATGTTTATGTCCTGATTTTGTGGTACTACAACAGGATGTCCTTCCTGGATGACCACATTGAGACAAGGCCATCACTCTCCACTCTTCCCCCCAGACTTCCCTGCAGCCAACCTGAGCCTTCTCTGGAGCAAGAGGAGGCAGCCATCCTGGATGATCCTGATTTGTCCATCTGGAGCCAGGTATAGTATTAACTGAAAATGTATTGGGATAAAATTAATGTTTCCCAAATATGTCAGGATGAGAAACATACATTATTTTGTATTCCACAAGTAAAATCAGGATCTGTAGACATTATTCTGCACTTAATTGTGTGGTAAATAGTCAAGCTGATGTAGTGGTAAATTTAAAGCAAGGATTTATGCATTTACATTCTAATTGCTTCCATCAGGATTACAAAGTTTGATGCAAAGATTAAACCAACATATTAAACTATGTTTTTCATACACAGGATGAAATCAGCCAGGAGGAGGGTCTGGAAACTGTCAGGCAGGAGGAGGAAGGGCCCAGTGGCAGCCAGGAGGTGGCAGGGCCCATTGGCAGCCAGGAGGTGGCAGGGCCCAGTGGCAGCCAGGAGGTGGCAGGGCCCAGTGGCAGCCAGGAGGTGGCAGGGCCCAGTGGCAGCCAGGAGGTGGCAGGGCAAAGGAGAAGCACCAGATCCCAGGTGCCTCCCATCCGGCTTCACAAAAGAGGCAGGAGGGACAGGACCACCAGTGAGGCAGCAATGGCCCTTATTAAAGAGGCCCATGCCACCCTCAAGGAGCCCACATCCCCTGAAGAGGCCATTGCCGGCCTAGTGGAGGCTAAGTTCAAGGTGATGAGCATGGAGCAACGCCTCCTATGCGAGCCCCTGCTCATCACCTTGCTCAACAAGGGGGTGATGGAGCAAATTACCCCCAATACCGCCATATGTGAGGTGGCCCAACTGACCCAACCTCAACCTCCACCTCCACCTTCCTCTTCTGCCCCACCCCCTTCTGCTACACCTCCACCTTCTGCCCCACCCCCTTCTGCTACACCTCCACCTTCTGCCCCACCCCCTTCTGCTACACCTCCACCTTCTGCCCCACCCCCTTCTGCTACACCTCAACCTTCTGCCCCACCCCCTTCTGCTACACCTCCACCTTCTGCCCCACCCCCTTCTGCTACACCTCCACCTTCTTCTTCTGCCCCACCCCCTTCTGCTACACCTCCACCTTCTTCTTCTGCCCCACCCCCTTCTGCTACACCTCCACCTTCTTCTTCTGCCCCACCCCCTTCTGCTACACCTCCACCTCCTCCTCCTGACAGGAGTACCCCTCCAGTGGGCCAGCCTCCAGCCAAACGAAGAAGGAAGGCTGCGGGAAAGGCTGCAGGAAAGGCTTCAGGAAAGGCTTCAGGAAAGGCTGCAGGGAAGGTTGCCAGGAAGAAGAGGAAGTGATGGCCTTGCTTCATTGTGGTCGGACAGAAGGCAGCCTGTTGTAGTACCACACACTTGGGACATATATCTCACCTGCTGCTGTTCCTGACCTCTGGGAGGCCAGCATCAGATTGTGTTCAGAAATGTGGGCCTTCTCAAGCTCCCAATTTTAGTGTCCACACAGGGTTGCTGTGTGCTCTGGGGTCCCTGGGATGCACAAATGGCAGCAGCTTTTCCAGCGCTGCCTTCTCTTTATTTAATTTATAAACATGAATAAATGTGATTTTTGTTTAAGTTCATACTTGACTATGTGTATTTTTAAATAAACAAAATCAAGCTTTGGAGTAAGCAGATACATTTGACTGACAATAAAAGGCACAGATATCACCCCCCCAAAAGAATAACTAAATATGATTAGCACAAAAACATGGTGGGAAATTTAAATAATATAGATTCCAAAATTAAATGGGAGATCGCTATCAAAACATTGAGAAATTAGAATTAACATCATTTTGAAAAATCTAACCATTTAAATTATTCCTAAAAACTTGCACGATATAATACACATAAATCTTATAAAGAGCAGCATGAAAAAGGTTAAAAATAAGGCACAACTCTGTGTGAATATCAGCAGCAAAAGAAGGTCACTCGTTTTGATTAATGTAACATTCTAACGAAGATTTCAATGCAGAACATTTAAACGATGAAATATTTATGAGCGTGACGAATGTGCTCTCTCCATTATGAAGGCTTGTTTTACCAGAAGATGCGCTCCCGTCTCATAGTTGCTTGTGAGCATGCGCGCTTTTGGAAGAGTCGTAAAAGCATACACACGAACCATTTTGTCGTCACAAAACAGGCCGACGAGAAACACGACAAGGAAATCTGGAATCCTGACGAGAAAATAGAGAGCAGGTTCTCTATTTTCTCTTCGAGATTCTCGGCAAGTTTCTCGTCGTAAAACCATACACACGAACGTTTTTCTAGACAAAAAAACTCTTGCGGCACTTTTCTTGACTGTTTTGGACGAGAAAATCGGTCGTGTGTACGAGGCTTTTGGCTTCATGTACATGGGACGTTGTTCAGCCTCTCCTGAATGATTTAAATTGACAGCTACAAACCAGCATCTAAAAACGCCCATTTAGATGCTACATGCCACATTTAGTCACGTTTAGCCGCGTTTAGCTGCGTTTGCGTCTAGATCAAAATTTTTTATTTATTCTTTGCTTAACCACTTCCCGACCACGCCATGTACAAAAGACGTCCACAGCGCGGTCGAGTTATCCTGAGTGGACGTCCCAGGGACGTCCTCACAGAATCTTGCTCCCGCGCGCCCCCTGGGGCGCGCTCCAGGATATGTCCGTGACCGCCGGGTCCGGAAGACCCGGCGCATCACGGATCACGGTAGATGGCCGCTAATCGCGGCCATTTACCACGTGATCGCTCCGTCAAATGACGGAGCGATCACTTGTAAACAGACCGGCGTCATGTCATGACGCCGGTTCCTCCCTCCCCTCTCTGTACCGATCGGTACAGTGTGAGAGGAGAGGGGAGGGAGCTCCCTCCCCCATGTCAGCTGTGGGCTGGATCTGTGACAATTGCAGTCACAGATCCAGCCATCCATCCATCCCTGCTCAGCCATCCCTGTGCAATACTCTGCCAATACTCTGCAATACACCCTGCCAATACTCTGCAATACACCCTGCCAATACTCTGCAATACCCTGTGCAATACTCTGCAATACACCCTGCCAATACTCTGCAATACACCCTGCAACACCCTGTGCAATACTCTGCAATACTCTGCAATACCCTGTGCAATACCCTGCCCATACTCTGCAATACCCTGTGCAATACCCTGTGCAATACCCTGTGCAATACCCTGTGCAATACCCTGCCCATACTGTGCAATACCCTGCCCATACTCTGCCCATACTGTGCAATATTCTTCCATATTCCGCAATACCCTGCCATACTCCGCAATACTCCTCAATACCCTGCAATACTCCACAATACCCGGCAATACTCCACAATACCCGGCAATACTCCACAATACCCGGCAATACTCCACAATACCCTGCAATACTCCTCAATACCCTGCAATACTCCTCAATACCCTGCAATACTCCGCAATACACTGCAATACTCCTCAATACCCGGCAATACTCCGCAATACCCGGCAATACCCGGCAATACCCCGCAATACTCGGCAATACCCGGCAATACTCCTCAATACCCGGCAATACTCCTCAATACCCGGCAATACCCGGCAATACTCTGCAATAACCACTTCCCGCCCGCCGGCCGTCATATGACGTCCTTGACTTTGTGCGGAGATATCTGAATGATGGGAGCAGCTACAGGCATCATTCAGATATTCGCTTTTTCAGCTGGCGATTCCCTGCACCATAAGAACGATCATAGCGGCTGTTCCACCGCTTGATCGCTCTTACGGAAGGTGAGAGGGGATGCCCCCCTCCCGCTGCCCTCCGGTGCTTCTACCGACTCACCGCTACGATCAAAGCCAGGATTGTTTTTTTTTTTGTTTTTTTTTCAGGCTTCCCAGCCTAGAGGTGAGATGTGGGGTCTTATTGACCCCATATCTCACTGTAAAGAGGACCTGTCATGCCATATTCCTATTACAAGGGATGTTTACATTCCTTGTAATAGGAAAAAAAGTGATGAAAAAAAATTTGGGGCGGAAAAACATGTCAAACTAAAATAAATAAAGTAAAATGAACAATAAAATATATATATTTTTTTTAAAGCGCCCCTGCCCCCGCGAGCTCGCATGCAGAAGTGAACGCATACGTAAGCCCCGCCCACATATGAAAACGGTGTTCAAACCACACATGTGAGGTATCGTTGCGAACGTTAGAGCGAGAGCAATAATTTTGGCCCTAGACCTCCTCTGTAACTCAAAACATGTAACCAGTAAAAATATTTAAAGCATGGCCTATGGGGATTTTTAAGTAGCGAAGTTTGGCGCCATTCCACGAGCGTGTGCAATTTTGAAGGGTGACATGTTAGGTATCTATTTACTCGGCGTAACTTCATCTTTCACATTATGCAAAAACATTGGCCTAACTTTACTGTTTTTTTTTTTTCTTTTAGGCACAAAACATTTTTTTTCCGTAAAAAACGCGTTAGAAAAATTTCTGCGCAAATACCGTGCAAGATAAAAAGTTGCAATGACCACCATTATATTCTTTAAGGTCTTTGCTAAAAAAACATATATAATGTTTTGGGGTTCTATGTAATTTTCTAGCAAACAAATGATGATTTTTACATGTAGGAGAGAAATGTCAGAATTGGCCTGGGTTCTCCAGAACGCCTGATGGTGCTCCCTGCATGTTGGGCCTCTGTATGTGGCCACGCTGTGTAAAAGTCTCACACATGTGGTATCGCCATACTCGGGAGGAATAGCAGAATGTGTTTTGGGGTGTAATTTGTGGTATGCATATGCTGTGTGTGAGAAATAACCTGCTAATATGACAATTTTGTGGAAAAAAAAAAAAGAAAAAAAAATCTTGATTTTTGCAAAGAATTGTGGGAAAAAATGACAACTTCAAAAAACTCACAATGACTCTTTCTAAATACCTTGGAATGTCTTCTTTCCAAAAAGGGGTCATTTGGGTGGTATTTGTACTTTTCTGGCATGTTAGGGTCTCAAGAAATGAGATAGGCCGTCAGTACTTCAGGTGTGATCAATTTTCAGATATTGGCACCATAACTTGTGGACTCTATAACTTTCACAAAGACCAAAAAATATGCACCAATTTGTACTTATTTTTACCAAAGATATGTAGCAGTATAAATTTTGGCCAAAATGTATGAAGAAAAAATACTAATTTGCAAAATTTTATAACGGAAACAAAGAAAAATTCATTTTTTTACAAAATTTTCAGTCTTTTTTCTCTTATAGCGCAAAAAATAAAAAACCCAACAGTGATTAAATACCACCAAAAGAAAGCTCTATTTGTGTGAAAAAAAGGACAAAAATTTCATATGGGTACAGTGTTGTATGACTGAGTAATTGTCATTCAAAATGTGAGAGCACCGAAAGCTGAAAATTCGTCTGGTTAGGAAGGGGGTTTAAGTGCCCAGTTGTCAAGTGGTTAAAATGAAAAACGTCTGTAAATGAAACACTGCTAAGCGCGAGATAATGCGTTTAGCCGCGTTTAGCGCTTGAAATGCCTCTAACCACAGCTTCTGAACATATTTTTTGGGGTTCCAAAGCCTCTAAACTCAACTGCCTAGAAACGACTGTAAACGACCCAGTGTACATGTACTGATAAGATAACATAGAGGAGAGTTCAGGGGCAGTTGAAAAAAATTGCCAACTTCTCCTAAACATCTGTTTACCAGCAGCAGTGTACATGAGGCCTTATGCTTCCTCATTTAGTTTAAAAGAGATGTATGTTTTGTTTTTTTTTTAATCATACTTACCGATGTTGCATCTATCCCCCGGTGCCTCTAACATTGAGAAATAAGTGATCAACCACCACTGATTGCTCGGTTCTCAAAGCTCCTGCTCTGCCCCCCGTGTTCACTAGAGCGCTGAGTTGTGGAGGGGGCTGGAGCAGCCGGCTTAAAAGCTGAGCCAGGTGCCAGTCCAGGCATATGGACGGATCCCCAGTCCATTGTCATGATCTTGTCTGAGCCTGGTCCTGCTTCAGCCTGTTGTCTGCTGAAAACGGGTCACAGGAGTGTAGAACGAACTGAACTCCTTTGATTCTCAGGAGAAGTACAGCCAAATGAGCTTTGGCTGTACTTCTCCTTTACTTTCATTGCAGAGACACAGCATAGGAAAGGCATTGTCTTCTTATGCTAGGGTCATCTTCCCCTAATAGTCACTCAGGATTAAAGGTTTAATGGACTTTCTCAGGCACTGATATGACAACATACAAATATTACATAAAAAATATTTATTGATATGTATAAACAAAAAAAGGACAATAATAAAACAAAGACCAAACCCCACAGTATAGAACAGCATGAATCGGTGACAAAACAGCCGTATACAATCTATCAAAGTGGAGCAGGCCAAGCCTCAACCGGTTTCGCGGCAGAAAAACCGCTTCTTCAGGAGGGTCTGTACAAAACATAATATACATAATAAATACTCTAGCAATGTGTTAATACAATCATAGAACGTATTTAATATCGACAATATAATCAAAAAGTCAAGGTATGTGGACTGCTCACCGTGGAGACGTTCAGAGGTGCAGCGACTGCCCAAGTAAACCCCCCGCGGCGGATGAGGGGGAAAAAACGTATATGGTGCAGATTGATACAATCTAATAGTAATGATTAAAATAATATTGAATTAGATCATTTATATTTGAGCCAATTTAACATGGGACACCCAGTGCTGATAGTGGGGGGAAGGGGGGGGGGGAGGGGAGAGGAAGGGACGGGAAGGGAGAGGGAAAGGGAAGAAACGAAGGTGGGGTGGGGAAGGGAGGGGATGACGAGGGAAGGGAAGGGGCGAAAAGGGAGGGAAAAAAGGGGGGGGGGGAAAAGAGGGGGGGGAAAGAGAGAGAGAGGGGAGGGGGAGAGAGGGAGGGAAGGAAAATATGGGAGGAAGGGGAACGATTGAAAGGGAGGGGGAGAGGGGAGAGGGGAAAGAGGGGGGGGGAAGGGAAGGGGGGGTTAGGAAGGGGGAGAGAGGGGGGGAGGGGGGAAAAAGAGGGAAGGGAAGGGAGAAATGGGGGGGGAAAGGAAGGGGGGGGAGGTTGAGGGCGGGGGAGGAAGGGAAGGGGGGGTGAAGGGGTGAAAAAGTTCTAATGCGAAAGGAGCCGACCTCGACCCCCAATGTACTGGAGACACCAACAGACACCAAACCACTGTGTCCAGCAGATACAAACCAGGGAGGGAGGGGAGACAGACCAAGGAACCCAGAGGGGAAGGGGAGGGAAGGGAAAAATTAGGGCACTTGGGGTAAAAACTGGACTACGGATGAGGGCACAATATATTGTTAGTTTATTTTTTTATAATTGAGGCTATACTCAACTCTTCTCTTCATTCTATAGGGTGGATAACACACCCGTTTCTCTTTTTCGATGGATATCACCAAGTGATCCATACGAAAATCATTTTGAGTGCCTCTACCTTATTATTAAAGCTATACTGTTTTCTTTTTCCTATTTATACCATTTCACCAACAATTTTTGGGAAAAGACCAACTAGCCATAACCATGGATGTTCTAGGCACTGATTGGACTGGGTTCATGTCTAAAATTCACACTTCTTGTATGAATGACCATAAAATCTTAAATTGTTTTTTTCAAAAATGTTTTCACTCTTAAAGCGCAAATCACATCTTCACTGGCACATCGAATATTTTAGGTATTATTTGGCAGAGAATATCTGTCCAATTGGACTTAGAGTCCAAATTTTCCCTACCATCAAAGACCCCTCAGTAGATTTCAAAAAAGTATGGGAAAGTTCCCTCTTAAACTGCAGTTCTGAATTGATGAAGTCTTTGGTTGTACAATATTCTAAGGACATGATCAATCTAGACCAAGAAATTGATAATCTTAATGTACAATACCTCCATCTGGTTGGCAACATTATGTTTGCCGCCAAGTGGAAGGAATTAAAAGAACGTCTAGAGATCATCAATAAAGAAATCATCATCAAAAAACAAACCAAATTTAATAAAGATAAGGCTGTCTTTGCAGAGGGACATGCATATAAATGGTCAGGTGGTATACCTACCAAGAGGGGATTTCAACGTGCAAACTTTGCCCGAAATCCCACTACAGAGGCTGAATCTGATTCATCAGCCTCATCTAACTTTTCACAAAATCCTATACACTCCACCACACCAGCAGTCTATTCATCCCGTAAGAGACTAAGATATGGAGGTGGTACACCTCCTACTGGCCCCAAGAAAGGCAAAAAGGGACATACTGGACCCAAAATACGTGGGCCGCCATTACAGGACATGACTAATCCCACTGGTCTGGTTACCGGTGGAGTTGCCACGTCCACTTCATTACATGGGGCAATTCCTAAAGTTCTTAGTTCCATGTCCAATAAATATACTAAAGTTAACGAGGATGCCATTTTTTTAGCCCTGAAAAAACAGCAGGGAAATTTAGACACATTCGTTCACAAGAACACACAACCACTTCCCTTCCCTTTACCACCACAAACAATTCCCAACACAACACCCATCTGAATATCATTAACCTCACTCCTCATAGATTATCTGAGGATGAGTCTTCAGTTCTACAATTGGGCTTAGGTTTCTGTCCTCTGGACTCTCTAAAAGTCACAGACACAATCAAGGACTTATACCTCTTTGCTCGCAACCTCACTTTTAAATTCATTTATGATAATGATCGTGCCAAGATTAATTTAGAGCGGGAGTTGGCTGAGCGCACGAAGCATTTCTCGATGGAGGAGTTCCGTGCGCTCCGCGACCTTATGCTCCTTTATGATGAAGGTGGCATGGAAGATCTCCAGCCACCGACACCTACCATCACTCCCCCACTCCCAACCTCCACTATTTTACATCCACCCAAACCTTTTAGACTCCGTTCGCGGAAATTTCCAGACTTAATGACATGTCCCGCTATCTGGGCATTTGTACAGGCCACTATTCGTGATCTTAAAAGACAGAAATGGCAGAATATACCTTCTAACCTTACGCAGGGGCAGACCAAAGCTTTGAAAATGTTACAGAAATCTCCAGATCTGGTAATAAAAAACTCAGACAAAGGAGGGAACATTGTTCTAATGACACACGAGTTCTATCAGAACATGTGTCTCTCAATTCTCCAAAATGTCAATTGGTACTGTCCCATTTCTCATGCTGCCATTTCTTCCTTTTCCACACAACTGCATATCCTCTGCACTGAGGCCTTCCACTTGGGCCTCATTGAGAAGGATACTTTAGAATTTCTTCTCCCCAAATTTCCCCGTATACCCACCTTCTATGCCTTGCCTAAAACCCACAAAAATATAAGCAATCCCCCAGGCCGCCCTATTGTCTCTGGAATTGGATCCCTTACTGATAATGCCAGTAAGTTCGTTGACGCCTTTTTGATGCCGCACGTCAGCAGTTTGCCTTCTTACATCAAGGATACTTCTGACTTGCTGCGTCACATTGAGGGTATCCGGGTCCCCCCGGACGCCCTGCTCGTGGCCATAGATGTCGAGGCATTATACTCGAGCATCCCCCACGAGCGGGGCGTCCGGGTGGCCGGTTCTTTTTTACACGAACAGGAGCGGACCTCTTGGCCACTCAATGAGTTCATTCTTGATTTGTTGTATTTCATATTGACTAAAAATTATTTTCTCTTTAATGATCAACTTTTTTTACAAACACAGGGGGTCGCAATGGGGACTTCTTGCGCCCCCGCCTACGCCAATCTTTATTTGGGTGGGTGGGAGCGCTCTATTAATGCAGACGAACAATACACGGAAATGCTTGAGCATGCGTTGGTTTGGTATCGTTATATTGACGATCTTTTTCTGGTCTGGACGGGGACCAGTACACAATTAGAACAATTTATGGATTTACTAAATTGTAATGATTTCAACTTGACCTTCACAGTATATTTTGATGATACTCAGGTCCCATTCTTGGACCTGACTGTCATGAAACAACTAGACGGTACGTTAAGTACCAACCTTTATCGTAAACCGACTGCCGGTAACACTTTACTTTACGCCACCAGCGCTCATCCTAAGCCATTGATACGTAGTATACCATTTGCGCAATATCTACGCATACGTAGAAATTGTGCTTCAGAAAGTGACTTTAAAATTCAAGCTAACGCTTTACGTGAACGTTTATTACTAAGAGGTTATTCTCGCTCCAACCTGAGAAAGGCCTATAATAAGGCCCGCCTTCGCTCCAGGCAATCTCTGCTTTACCCCCCCCCCTAGACCGAAACCTATTCAAGAATCAGTCAGATTTGTTACTACCTTTTCGGGTCATCATCGCACACTTCGAAATATCCTCAATGAACACTGGCATTTGCTCACCGAACATAATACCTTGCAAAAACACCTTAGACCTTATCCAGAATTGGTGTTCCGCAGAGCTCACTCTTTACGGGACCGCCTAACTCAGAGTCACTACATTCCCTATAGTGTCCCGCAACAGGGACCCAACGGCACCTACCAATGTGGAGAATGTCCCCGTTGCCCTTGGGTCCTGGAGGGCCGGAACTTTACTCTCCCTAATGGGGAGCATTTCCGCTCCTCTGCATATGCCAACTGTGGCACCAAGGGGGTTATTTACCTCATGGTTTGCTTTTGTAAGGCTTTTTACGTGGGTAAAACCATCAGAGAGCTCAGACAACGTATAGGAGATCACATATACTATTCTGGCAATGGGAAATTGACCACCATTGGACGACACATAGGTCTATACCATCGTTATGACCTATCTGCCGTGCGGTTTTTCGTCTTGGAAGTTGTTAAACCGAGCCCCAGGGGTGGCGATTGGGATAGAACTATCCTACAGAGGGAAACCCTGTGGATAGAACACCTCAATGCCACAATTCCCCCTGGAATTAATGAGATGAACTCCTATAAATCCTTTTTATAAGTTAATTTTATTATTCATTTATCTATTTTTCTTCTCCCTTCCCCCCTCCCTTCCCCCTTTCCTTCCCCCCTCCCCTTTCCCCCCCCCTCTTTTTTCTTCCCCCCCTTTTCCCCCTCCTTTCCCCCCCCCTTTTCCCTCCTTCTCCCCTTTTCCCCCCCTCCCCTCCCCCCTTTTCCCTCCCCCTCTCTCCTCTTCCGAAATATGGCCTTTTTATAAGTCTATATCCAACTTTACTTGCCATCAACGTGACACATTCCTGTAAACGTGCTGTTTTTCTCTTCAATCCCTTAAATTGTATATTGGTGATTTCTGTCAAACATTTTGTTATTGATAGGTACCATTAATCATCTATTAAAAGTCCTATACTGCTATTATATGTATATTGTTACTGTATTACACCTTATTGTTTTTGGTCTCTGGCTGCTGACGTTACATGCGATGCGGCGGCTTCCTATCTCTACCCCATTGGCGGATCAGTTCTCTTCCTGGTCGGGATGACTATGTCATCCCGTACTTGCGTCGTTTGACCTGGCCCCACGGCCTTGGGCTAATTGACGCGCACTTGCACGTTAGGTGTGCACAGTGCGGAAGGGATGACCCCGTGACGTCACGCTCCGCACGTCACCTGCGGCGCGCTTGACAGCGGGGTCGGGGAACACACATAAGCGGCTTGTTCGCAAGCCCTTGGTGTGAGTGGTGCATGCACACTCCCCCTGGAAAACCATATGTGAGGAACAGACATGCCGAGGTGAGTGCTCTATATAGCAACAAGGCGCTTAGTTGCCTTTCAATCTGTTTAAAATTGCTGTTTTCTTATATGCAACTTTTTGGTTTCATATACAGCCTATAACCTTGTCCCTCTACCTTGCCGGACTTTGGGCTCCAAATCTGGTCTATCATAACCCTCTGGCTGTCTAGATCCTCCTTAGGTTTTCCTCATTACTGCAAAAGTGTATGAATATTGGTAAGAGCCTATTACATGTGCTGGCTATATAGTCCAGTTTTTACCCCAAGTGCCCTAATTTTTCCCTTCCCTCCCCTTCCCCTCTGGGTTCCTTGGTCTGTCTCCCCTCCCTCCCTGGTTTGTATCTGCTGGACACAGTGGTTTGGTGTCTGTTGGTGTCTCCAGTACATTGGGGGTCGAGGTCGGCTCCTTTCGCATTAGAACTTTTTCACCCCTTCACCCCCCCTTCCCTTCCTCCCCCGCCCTCAACCTCCCCCCCCTTCCTTTCCCCCCCCCCATTTCTCCCTTCCCTTCCCTCTTTTTCCCCCCCTCCCCCCCTCTCTCCCCCTTCCTAACCCCCCCTTCCCTTCCCCCCCCCTCTTTCCCCTCTCCCCTCTCCCCCTCCCTTTCAATCGTTCCCCTTCCTCCCATATTTTCCTTCCCTCCCTCTCTCCCCCTCCCCTCTCTCTCTCTTTCCCCCCCTCTTTCCCCCCCCCCTTTTTTCCCTCCCTTTTCGCCCCTTCCCTTCCCTCGTCATCCCCTCCCTTCCCCACCCCACCTTCGTTTCTTCCCTTTCCCTCTCCCTTCCCGTCCCTTCCTCTCCCCTTCCCCCCCCTTCCCCCCACTATCAGCACTGGGTGTCCCATGTTAAATTGGCTCAAATATAAATGATCTAATTCAATATTATTTTAATCATTACTATTAGATTGTATCAATCTGCACCATATACGTTTTTTCCCCCTCATCCGCCGCGGGGGGTTTACTTGGGCAGTCGCTGCACCTCTGAACGTCTCCACGGTGAGCAGTCCACATACCTTGACTTTTTGATTATATTGTCGATATTAAATACGTTCTATGATTGTATTAACACATTGCTAGAGTATTTATTATGTATATTATGTTTTGTACAGACCCTCCTGAAGAAGCGGTTTTTCTGCCGCGAAACCGGTTGAGGCTTGGCCTGCTCCACTTTGATAGATTGTATACGGCTGTTTTGTCACCGATTCATGCTGTTCTATACTGTGGGGTTTGGTCTTTGTTTTATTATTGTCCTTTTTTTGTTTATACATATCAATAAATATTTTTTATGTAATATTTGTATGTTGTCATATCAGTGCCTGAGAAAGTCCATTAAACCTTTAATCCTGAGTGACTATTAGGGGAAGATGACCCTAGCAACCACTACCCTATGTCTGATGGATTCCCTCCTCAAACATTACTACGGATGAGGGCACAATATATTGTTAGTTTATTTTTTTATAATTGAGGCTATACTCAACTCTTCTCTTCATTCTATAGGGTGGATAACACACCCGTTTCTCTTTTTCGATGGATATCACCAAGTGATCCATACGAAAATCATTTTGAGTGCCTCTACCTTATTATTAAAGCTATACTGTTTTCTTTTTCCTATTTATACCATTTCACCAACAATTTTTGGGAAAAGACCAACTAGCCATAACCATGGATGTTCTAGGCACTGATTGGACTGGGTTCATGTCTAAAATTCACACTTCTTGTATGAATGACCATAAAATTGAAGATGATCTTAAATTGTTTTTTTCAAAAATGTTTTCACTCTTAAAGCGCAAATCACATCTTCACTGGCACATCGAATATTTTAGGTATTATTTGGCAGAGAATATCTGTCCAATTGGACTTAGAGTCCAAATTTTCCCTACCATCAAAGACCCCTCAGTAGATTTCAAAAAAGTATGGGAAAGTTCCCTCTTAAACTGCAGTTCTGAATTGATGAAGTCTTTGGTTGTACAATATTCTAAGGACATGATCAATCTAGACCAAGAAATTGATAATCTTAATGTACAATACCTCCATCTGGTTGGCAACATTACGTTTGCCGCCAAGTGGAAGGAATTAAAAGAACGTCTAGAGATCATCAATAAAGAAATCATCATCAAAAAACAAACCAAATTTAATAAAGATAAGGCTGTCTTTGCAGAGGGACATGCATATAAATGGTCAGGTGGTATACCTACCAAGAGGGGATTTCAACGTGCAAACTTTGCCCGAAATCCCACTACAGAGGCTGAATCTGATTCATCAGCCTCATCTAACTTTTCACAAAATCCTATACACTCCACCACACCAGCAGTCTATTCATCCCGTAAGAGACTAAGATATGGAGGTGGTACACCTCCTACTGGCCCCAAGAAAGGCAAAAAGGGACATACTGGACCCAAAATACGTGGGCCGCCATTACAGGACATGACTAATCCCACTGGTCTGGTTACCGGTGGAGTTGCCACGTCCACTTCATTACATGGGGCAATTCCTAAAGTTCTTAGTTCCATGTCCAATAAATATACTAAAGTTAACGAGGATGCCATTTTTTTAGCCCTGAAAAAACAGCAGGGAAATTTAGACACATTCGTTCACAAGAACACACAACCACTTCCCTTCCCTTTACCACCACAAACAATTCCCAACACAACACCCATCTGAATATCATTAACCTCACTCCTCATAGATTATCTGAGGATGAGTCTTCAGTTCTACAATTGGGCTTAGGTTTCTGTCCTCTGGACTCTCTAAAAGTCACAGACACAATCAAGGACTTATACCTCTTTGCTCGCAACCTCACTTTTAAATTCATTTATGATAATGATCGTGCCAAGATTAATTTAGAGCGGGAGTTGGCTGAGCGCACGAAGCATTTCTCGATGGAGGAGTTCCGTGCGCTCCGCGACCTTATGCTCCTTTATGATGAAGGTGGCATGGAAGATCTCCAGCCACCGACACCTACCATCACTCCCCCACTCCCAACCTCCACTATTTTACATCCACCCAAACCTTTTAGACTCCGTTCGCGGAAATTTCCAGACTTAATGACATGTCCCGCTATCTGGGCATTTGTACAGGCCACTATTCGTGATCTTAAAAGACAGAAATGGCAGAATATACCTTCTAACCTTACGCAGGGGCAGACCAAAGCTTTGAAAATGTTACAGAAATCTCCAGATCTGGTAATAAAAAACTCAGACAAAGGAGGGAACATTGTTCTAATGACACACGAGTTCTATCAGAACATGTGTCTCTCAATTCTCCAAAATGTCAATTGGTACTGTCCCATTTCTCATGCTGCCATTTCTTCCTTTTCCACACAACTGCATATCCTCTGCACTGAGGCCTTCCACTTGGGCCTCATTGAGAAGGATACTTTAGAATTTCTTCTCCCCAAATTTCCCCGTATACCCACCTTCTATGCCTTGCCTAAAACCCACAAAAATATAAGCAATCCCCCAGGCCGCCCTATTGTCTCTGGAATTGGATCCCTTACTGATAATGCCAGTAAGTTCGTTGACGCCTTTTTGATGCCGCACGTCAGCAGTTTGCCTTCTTACATCAAGGATACTTCTGACTTGCTGCGTCACATTGAGGGTATCCGGGTCCCCCCGGACGCCCTGCTCGTGGCCATAGATGTCGAGGCATTATACTCGAGCATCCCCCACGAGCGGGGCGTCCGGGTGGCCGGTTCTTTTTTACACGAACAGGAGCGGACCTCTTGGCCACTCAATGAGTTCATTCTTGATTTGTTGTATTTCATATTGACTAAAAATTATTTTCTCTTTAATGATCAACTTTTTTTACAAACACAGGGGGTCGCAATGGGGACTTCTTGCGCCCCCGCCTACGCCAATCTTTATTTGGGTGGGTGGGAGCGCTCTATTAATGCAGACGAACAATACACGGAAATGCTTGAGCATGCGTTGGTTTGGTATCGTTATATTGACGATCTTTTTCTGGTCTGGACAGGGACCAGTACACAATTAGAACAATTTATGGATTTACTAAATTGTAATGATTTCAACTTGACCTTCACAGTATATTTTGATGATACTCAGGTCCCATTCTTGGACCTGACTGTCATGAAACAACTAGACGGTACGTTAAGTACCAACCTTTATCGTAAACCGACTGCCGGTAACACTTTACTTTACGCCACCAGCGCTCATCCTAAGCCATTGATACGTAGTATACCATTTGCGCAATATCTACGCATACGTAGAAATTGTGCTTCAGAAAGTGACTTTAAAATTCAAGCTAACGCTTTACGTGAACGTTTATTACTAAGAGGTTATTCTCGCTCCAACCTGAGAAAGGCCTATAATAAGGCCCGCCTTCGCTCCAGGCAATCTCTGCTTTACCCCCCCCTAGACCAAAACCTATTCAAGAATCAGTCAGATTTGTTACTACCTTTTCGGGTCATCATCGCACACTTCGAAATATCCTCAATGAACACTGGCATTTGCTCACCGAACATAATACCTTGCAAAAACACCTTAGACCTTATCCAGAATTGGTGTTCCGCAGAGCTCACTCTTTACGGGACCGCCTAACTCAGAGTCACTACATTCCCTATAGTGTCCCGCAACAGGGACCCAACGGCACCTACCAATGTGGAGAATGTCCCCGTTGCCCTTGGGTCCTGGAGGGCCGGAACTTTACTCTCCCTAATGGGGAGCATTTCCGCTCCTCTGCATATGCCAACTGTGGCACCAAGGGGGTTATTTACCTCATGGTTTGCTTTTGTAAGGCTTTTTACGTGGGTAAAACCATCAGAGAGCTCAGACAACGTATAGGAGATCACATATACTATTCTGGCAATGGGAAATTGACCACCATTGGACGACACATAGGTCTATACCATCGTTATGACCTATCTGCCGTGCGGTTTTTCGTCTTGGAAGTTGTTAAACCGAGCCCCAGGGGTGGCGATTGGGATAGAACTATCCTACAGAGGGAAACCCTGTGGATAGAACACCTCAATGCCACAATTCCCCCTGGAATTAATGAGATGAACTCCTATAAATCCTTTTTATAAGTTAATTTTATTATTCATTTATCTATTTTTCTTCTCCCTTCCCCCCTCCCTTCCCCCTTTCCTTCCCCCCTCCCCTTTCCCCCCCCCCTCTTTTTTCTTCCCCCCCTTTTCCCCCTCCTTTCCCCCCCCCCTTTTCCCTCCTTCTCCCCTTTTCCCCCCCTCCCCTCCCCCCTTTTCCCTCCCCCTCTCTCCTCTTCCGAAATATGGCCTTTTTATAAGTCTATATCCAACTTTACTTGCCATCAACGTGACACATTCCTGTAAACGTGCTGTTTTTCTCTTCAATCCCTTAAATTGTATATTGGTGATTTCTGTCAAACATTTTGTTATTGATAGGTACCATTAATCATCTATTAAAAGTCCTATACTGCTATTATATGTATATTGTTACTGTATTACACCTTATTGTTTTTGGTCTCTGGCTGCTGACGTTACATGCGATGCGGCGGCTTCCTATCTCTACCCCATTGGCGGATCAGTTCTCTTCCTGGTCGGGATGACTATGTCATCCCGTACTTGCGTCGTTTGACCTGGCCCCACGGCCTTGGGCTAATTGACGCGCACTTGCACGTTAGGTGTGCACAGTGCGGAAGGGATGACCCCGTGACGTCACGCGCCGCACGTCACCTGCGGCGCGCTTGACGGCGGGGTCGGGGAACACACATAAGCGGCTTGTTCGCAAGCCCTTGGTGTGAGTGGTGCATGCACACTCCCCCTGGAAAACCATATGTGAGGAACAGACATGCCGAGGTGAGTGCTCTATATAGCAACAAGGCGCTTAGTTGCCTTTCAATCTGTTTAAAATTGCTGTTTTCTTATATGCAACTTTTTGGTTTCATATACAGCCTATAACCTTGTCCCTCTACCTTGCCGGACTTTGGGCTCCAAATCTGGTCTATCATAACCCTCTGGCTGTCTAGATCCTCCTTAGGTTTTCCTCATTACTGCAAAAGTGTATGAATATTGGTAAGAGCCTATTACATGTGCTGGCTATATAGTCCAGTTTTTACCCCAAGTGCCCTAATTTTTCCCTTCCCTCCCCTTCCCCTCTGGGTTCCTTGGTCTGTCTCCCCTCCCTCCCTGGTTTGTATCTGCTGGACACAGTGGTTTGGTGTCTGTTGGTGTCTCCAGTACATTGGGGGTCGAGGTCGGCTCCTTTCGCATTAGAACTTTTTCACCCCTTCACCCCCCCTTCCCTTCCTCCCCCGCCCTCAACCTCCCCCCCCTTCCTTTCCCCCCCCCCCATTTCTCCCTTCCCTTCCCTCTTTTTCCCCCCTCCCCCCCTCTCTCCCCCTTCCTAACCCCCCCCCCTTCCCTTCCCCCCCCTCTTTCCCCTCTCCCCTCTCCCCCTCCCTTTCAATCGTTCCCCTTCCTCCCATATTTTCCTTCCCTCCCTCTCTCCCCCTCCCCTCTCTCTCTCTTTCCCCCCCCCCCCTCTTCCCCCCCCCCTTTTTTCCCTCCCTTTTCGCCCCTTCCCTTCCCTCGTCATCCCCTCCCTTCCCCACCCCACCTTCGTTTCTTCCCTTTCCCTCTCCCTTCCCGTCCCTTCCTCTCCCCTTCCCCCCCCCTTCCCCCCACTATCAGCACTGGGTGTCCCATGTTAAATTGGCTCAAATATAAATGATCTAATTCAATATTATTTTAATCATTACTATTAGATTGTATCAATCTGCACCATATACGTTTTTTCCCCCTCATCCGCCGCGGGGGGTTTACTTGGGCAGTCGCTGCACCTCTGAACGTCTCCACGGTGAGCAGTCCACATACCTTGACTTTTTGATTATATTGTCGATATTAAATACGTTCTATGATTGTATTAACACATTGCTAGAGTATTTATTATGTATATTATGTTTTGTACAGACCCTCCTGAAGAAGCGGTTTTTCTGCCGCGAAACCGGTTGAGGCTTGGCCTGCTCCACTTTGATAGATTGTATACGGCTGTTTTGTCACCGATTCATGCTGTTCTATACTGTGGGGTTTGGTCTTTGTTTTATTATTGTCCTTTTTTTGTTTATACATATCAATAAATATTTTTTATGTAATATTTGTATGTTGTCATATCAGTGCCTGAGAAAGTCCATTAAACCTTTAATCCTGAGTGACTATTAGGGGAAGATGACCCTAGCAACCACTACCCTATGTCTGATGGATTCCCTCCTCAAACATTACTACGGATGAGGGCACAATATATTGTTAGTTTATTTTTTTATAATTGAGGCTATACTCAACTCTTCTCTTCATTGTCTTCTTATGTATCAAAAGACTGGAAAAACATCCTCTGTACTGTATATGAAGAAGTCAAATTGTCTTGAATTCAACTTCTTTATCTTTATGAAGGGTTAATCTGCCTGTGGATGGTGCCAAGTCTACAAGTGGTCATACTGTCCACACAGACTGGGTCTAAGAAGATTTGTCATCGCATATATCTGCATTTGAATCAGAATAGAACAGAAAAGTTACTATCATTGGTAATCTCTCTAATTGTGCTTAGACAGCAGTAAAAACCCAACAGGACCTCAGATCCTTCCCCATGTTCTCCAAGACTGGAAAAGGTTTTGGCTAGACACAAACTTTATGGCCAAAACTGATTGATTAATAGTTGTGTAGCGGGGTCCTCAAATAGATGGGATACACCTGGGCAATAGTGTGACCCAGGTGTATAATTGTGTTAGGATTCAGACCCCTTTTTTATCTCGTGGAGGATTGGAGGATGTAATATTCTCCTTTGCCTGTGGGTGGCGGGGTACCCACAGGCTTCAGGTAGAATCATCTTCGCAGTGCTCCCTGTTTTGTCCCTTCCCGGAGATGGTATGGCTGGGGCGGGGAACCCGCCGGGCCGTTGAAGGGAGGAGATAAAAGGGGGATACGCCCTTACCACGCGGTGGTCGTCGTCGTCGTCGGGCGGAGAAGGAGGTCCTCGGAGGAGGAGGGCTGCGGTCCGCACCCAGGGCCCTTAGGCCTGGGTGCGGGAGATCCAGGAGTCTGGTCCAGGTGCCCATGGCCTGGTCCGGAGTCATGTTGGCGTCCATCCCAGGCACCTTTAGCCTGGGGTGAGGTACTATCGAGGAGGCCTGGGGCCCAGTACCTTTGACTGGGTCCCGCTAGGGTGGACTGTCCGAGGGTCCCTGAGCGGAGGGACTCGTACCTGAGGTGAGGAGGCCGGGGAGGTTACCCACTGAAGACCCGGAGCAGCACCAACCCGGTGACGGTGGGCCTCTGGGAACTCTCTTGGGAGGACACATCCCCTGATAGGGGCCACAGCGTATCGAAGAGGGCTCCATTGCTGTTCATAGGGGTTGCTAGAAGAGACCCTATCTTTAGAACTTAAACTTTAGGAAGTGCCTCGATCTGCTCATCCCACCGTTGGAAAGGTTATAGGTCCCAACCAGTCTGCTGCAATAAGAACTGTTTATCGTGCTTTGCTATTGGAGTGCCAAATAAACAAGTGTTGGACCTTTCTTCGGTGTGTGAACTCCAGTTACTGGAAGCAAAGGGGAGGCGGGTGAGCTTGTGGTTACAGACTCAGTGCATTCACAGAACACACCGGCCCGAGGAAACATCAGGAAGTGGCCTTCACCTCCCTACTACAATGGGGAGGACATGGGCCGTGGCGCATCTCACTCTCACAACCCCTAGACATGAGTTGGTGTGTAAAACCGATAAAGAAGAAGAGAGGGTGAGGCCGCTACACGTGGGGGCTCGTCCGGGATAGAGTGTGTTCTAAAGATGGACTTGAGAATGTCTACATTTGAACTTTGCTGCCCAGAGGAGTTCCGAGCAGATCGGCCATATTACTGGCCAAAGTGCGTCCCTGCTCGGAGTTGTGGAAATGACCCTAACACGGGAAAGGCCCATGCGGAGGAGCGGAAAAAGGGAGAGGTCCAGCCGTGTGACGTACTGCACGTGGGGACTGTTAACGCACTGCGCCACGAGGCACCCCATGGCGACATCGTTCGTGGGCGGAGTCAAGAGGAAGCCCGCGAAAATGTACAGCTCATGGGAGGAGTCTGGCCAAGTGTGGGGATACACGTGGAGACTCCGGCGCGGGGTCAGTGCATGATGGAGCAGCAGATAGTCGGGATGACCTCAAGTGCCCCGTGGGTTATGGTTCCTCACCCCACGAGAATGACTTCTTTTGCTGCCCCCATCACAGACACGGGGATAAGACTTAGGCCCCGAGGGC
This sequence comes from Rana muscosa, assembly GCA_029206835.1. Classification (NCBI taxonomy): domain Eukaryota; kingdom Metazoa; phylum Chordata; class Amphibia; order Anura; family Ranidae; genus Rana; species Rana muscosa. The sequence goes on along the minus strand of CM055122.1, from coordinate 794,163,213 downwards.
GGTTGGCTCTGTACACTTGCAGAGACACGGAGGCCCTCGGTGTGATCTGTCCCGGCTGCTCGGGACTGGTGGTCACCCTGAAGCCATTCGGGCGATGTGAGGAGTGCAGAGAATTCCTTTTTGAGGTTGAGTCGTCCACAGCAAGGCCCCGGGCCCTTCGCCTCAACCACCTCACGGGTACTGCTACTCCAGAAGGGGAGATCAAGGCCTTTGTCGAGGTTCCTGTGCGCGCTGACCAGGGCGATGGACTGCCCAACAGAGAAAAATCCGAGGATGCTGCCTCGGTCGCCACAAGTTCTCTGCTCCCACCACCGAAGAGGAAAGTTGGCCTAGTACAGGCATCCTGTGGACGTGGTCGAGCTTCACCCCACTGCTTGCCTGGCCTGGATGGCGCCGGTCGAGAAGGAAGTCCCGGACATCCCAGTCTTCTACAAGGGTCAGGTGAGCCAGGGGCTGGGACTGTGGTGGTGGTTGGAGGTGTCGGGGGCCCATTGGAGGTGGAGACCCCCAGGGAGGTAGATTCTGTGTCCACCGGAAGATATCTGCCTGCGGAGATGTATGACACCTCCGACCTAGAGTCGCTGTCTGATTGCGGAGATGATGGCGAGATAGACGAACTGTTCAGCCGCAAGGGCTGGGATAGAGTGCCACTTCTTGCTTCCCGTGCGGTACGGGATTCACCGATGTACACAGGAGACAGCACGCCTCGGGTGGAAGACCCGCAGCTTACGAGGGAACCTACCCCTCCACCTGTGTCCTCATCTACTGTTACCTCACCTACTTTGGTTGTGGGGGCACCCCGCGCTTCTCTGAGAGCACCGAAAGTCAGTTTCAGGGAGCTGGTAAAGGCACCTCGGCATCCGGAAGCTATTGTGCTGCCTGGAACTGGAGAGAAAGCCACTATGCCACCTTTGGCCCGCTTGCAGAGACTGTTTTGCCACAAAGTAGCTCGGGAATATGGGTGGGAGTATCCGTATCTACCCCGGGACTTGCTGTATGAGGTGGAAGTCTGGAGAACAAGATGGTATGACGAGTTTGTGTGGGACAAGTTGAAGGTGCCTCATGCTCGTAGGTACCTGGAATATGTGCCGGCAGTGTCTAAGAGGTTTGAGGATTGCAAAGCTGAATGGAAATTGGGGCGCCATATCCATGCTGACAAGATAGTCATTTGCAGAAGAGAAGGAGAAGATGTCGAGTATTCGATAGAGGCATTTGACAAACACCTGAAACCCCTGTACCTGCCGGATCCAAAGTTTTACTTATAGGAGAAAAGAACTCCTGTTTATTTCCTTTGTGCACTTGAACTTTCTGGAAGAGCCATTCCCAGACACCCAGGACTGTGCCCTGCTTTTGTTTTTGTTTGGGCTTTTCTTTTTCTCGTTGGAGACTTGGGGACTGTTGTGTTTTCGTGTTTCCCCTTTTCTTCATGTGCCAAAGGCAAGGACATTTGGGAATAGTGGCAGAGTAGGGAAAAGCTGGAAGAACGAAGATTCGTTGAGTGTCATGACCGCGGCGTTGTCACCAGGTGGCAGTGTTGCGCAACAAATGTTTGAAAATGTTTCACACACACATCACCTTGCTTGTTGGAGTGAGTGGGTCTCTCGGCTGACGGGCCCACTCATCCCAAATGACACGAAATTATGGTAGGATGTTGTTTTTTTCTTTCCCCTGCAGGAGAATCGTCAATCAAGATCATTAAGAGTGGGTGGCTCTTAGACAGTGTGGGAGAGGGGTTGTGACTATGCAAATGTTTAAAGTGTTTTATGACATAAGTTGTTTTGTATGTTCCCCATTCCCTGAGCAGGTCTTGGCACTTGGGAAATTTAGAGGAACTGCTTCAGGGGTTTCACTCCATGCCACCACTTATGGGAGGCATGGGTGTGCACCTGACGCTGGGGACCAGCGTCAAATTACAGGGGGGAGTGTGTAGCGGGGTCCTCAAATAGATGGGATACACCTTGGCAATAGTGTGACCCAGGTGTATAATTGTGTTAGGATTCAGACCCCTTTTTTATCTCGTGGAGGATTGGAGGATGTAATATTCTCCTTTGCCTGTGGGTGGCGGGGTACCCACAGGCTTCAGGTAGAATCATCTTCGCAGTGCTCCCTGTTTTGTCCCTTCCCGGAGATGGTATGGCTGGGGCGGGGAACCCGCCGGGCCGTTGAAGGGAGGAGATAAAAGGGGGAGACGCCCTTACCACGCGGTGGTCGTCGTCGTCGTCGGGCGGAGAAGGAGGTCCTCGGAGGAGGAGGGCTGCGGTCCGCACCCAGGGCCCTTAGGCCTGGGTGCGGGAGATCTAGGAGTCTGGTCCAGGTGCCCATGGCCTGGTCCGGAGTCATGTTGGCGTCCATCCCAGGCACCTTTAGCCTGGGGTGAGGTACTATCGAGGAGGCCTGGGGCCCAGTACCTTCGACTGGGTCCCGCTAGGGTGGACTGTCCGAGGGTCCCTGAGCGGAGGGACTCGTACCTGAGGTGAGGAGGCCGGGGAGGTTACCCACTGAAGACCCGGAGCAGCACCAACCCGGTGACGGTGGGCCTCTGGGAACTCTCTTGGGAGGACACATCCCCTGATAGGGGCCACAGCGTATCGAAGAGGGCTCCATTGCTGTGCATAGGGGTTGCTAGAAGAGACCCTATCTTTAGAACTTAAACTTTAGGAAGTGCCTCGATCTGCTCATCCCACCGTTGGAAAGGTTATAGGTCCCAACCAGTCTGCTGCAATAAGAACTGCTTATCGTGCTTTGCTATTGGAGTGCCAAATAAACAAGTGTTGGACCTTTCTTCGGTGTGTGAACTCCAGTTACTGGAAGCAAAGGGGAGGCGGGTGAGCTTGTGGTTACAGACTCAGTGCATTCACAGAACACACCGGCCCGAGGAAACATCAGGAAGTGGCCTTCACCTCCCTACTACAATGGGGAGGACATGGGCCGTGGCGCATCTCACTCTCACAACCCCTAGACATGAGTTGGTGTGTAAAACCGATAAAGAAGAAGAGAGGGTGAGGCCGCTACAGTTGTAAAAAACACAGACGATTTATAATTCTTCCCCACACATTAAAAAACTTAACTTTTTGGGGGGTTTGATGCACACTTTAAATCTAAGGCAAATCAAGTTCTAATTCTGCAGTAATCTATACATATTTTTCTTCCGATAAAGTATTGAGGCTGCCACCTTTTGCTAGTTGTCTGGCTCTCAGGCTGAATCAGTGGCTTCAGTACTTTCTGAATATTTGACCTGGTACTATCAAGCAGTTCTGGAGTTCTGCATTTCCTATTATCATGCTTGTCCCAGTTCAGTGAGGCAAAAGTTATTGAAACCATAGATAGCCAGTTAAGTATCATTCTCAAAATGTAGCTGCAGATTAATTTATTCATCTCTTGAAGTTGAACGTGTGATTGGTTTTGGTTTGGGATATGGTATGGATATGCATCCAGCTGTGAAGGGAATTATCCAGTTGTTTACTCTTTTTTCCTTTTGTATTTTTTTCCTATGAGATATACACATTTATACAGTGTTTTTCATCTTATTGTTTCTGGGATCCAGTACTTGGTAACAGTATTTTGTAATAGGTATTTGGTGTTTTCTAGCACTTGGTGGGCTGTGCCGTGGGCCTTAAGCCCCCTACACACGATCGGTTTTACCGATGAAAACAGTCCGATGGATTTTTTTCATCGGACAAACCGATCGTGTATGGGCCCCATCGGTCTTTTTTCCATCGGTGTCAAAAAATAGAACATGTTTTAAATTTTTCCGATGGATAAAAAACCGATAGCAAATTCCGATCGTCTATGGGCAAGTCCATCGGTTAAAAAACCCACGCATGCTCAGAATCAAGTCGACGCATGCTCAGAAGCATTGAACTTAATTTTTCTCGGCTCATCTGAGTGTTTTACGTCACCGCGTTTGTAACGGTCGGTTTTTTGACTGATGGTGTGTAGGCAAGACTGATGGAAGTCAGCTTCATCGGTTTTCCGATGGAAAAATCCATTGGTTTAAAAACCATAGGAAATCCGATCGTGTGTACAGGGCTTTAGGGTATGCCTTCCTTTTCGTACTTATGGCCCACAAGATCTCTGTTACCCTCCTGAGTGATATGGCTTCTTTCACACTGTTAGGCTTGCCATTAGCTGCCATTTCTGCCCATGATAATTTGGATCCCTAGTCTACATATGTACTAGTTTTGCTTGTTATTTATTTGTATCTTTCTTTCTGTACATTGTATTGGTAACATGGGATTGTCTGCTTTAGCTGTTTGCTGTGCTATGATGGTAATTGTCTATGGTCACCTTATCTCTTTACGCTATTCACCTCTTTAAATAAAAAATATTTTAAAAAAAGAATGTAGCTTTAGCAGCTGAAGTCTTTGAAGTAGCTGGTGTGCTCAATGCTTAGGTGTTGGGAGCACGCTTGTAACATCTTGCCATTAAGGCCTCATGCACACTGGATGTTTTTACAGTTGCTGTTTTGGGCTTTAGATGTTTTTTTCTACAGCCAGTAAACTCCCCAGCATGTTATCCTATGTGTCCAAGCACACATAGAGTTTTATCAGCGTTTTTTGGCAGGTGTGTTTTCTGGCTGGAAAAAACCCCCAGAACTAGTGTGTTTTGAGAAGAGTTTTTCAGCTGTAAAAACGCTCTAACTCTGAAAAAAGCTCAAAAACTCTGAAAAACATGGCTATGCTGCGTTTATGAGCGTTTTTGCGCCTTAAGCTTTAGTGGAAGTATAGTTTTGCTAAAAAAAAGCTAAAAAATGCAAATACTGAAAAACGGTGCTGCAAAAACGCTGAAAAACTCATTCTACAGCTACAGCTTTCTACGGCTAACGCTACTAGTGTTTTTTATAACGTCCAGTGTGCATGAGGCCTTAAACAGAACAGAGAGGGGGGGTTGCCTACTTGGAGTTTTTGCAGACAGAATGTGTATAGCCTACAGGTATAGAATGACAATGGAGCACTTTTTTTAAAGCGGAAGAGCTGGTTGTAATGTACTCAGGATGTTGTAGTGCATGCTGGGTTTTGTGGAAAAGTGTTAAAACATTTGTTTTTTTTTAATGCATAAGTACCTAAAATTAGCTGAAGATTTTCTTTTACTCTAGAGTTCTCCTTTTTTACCTTTCAAATATTCTTTGTCTTGACATGTAAGAATCATTGTGTGCTGTGAGCCTTTTCCCTTTCCATTCTAAGAGCATGACCTCTTGATGCCGCCTGGTCTGTCTGTGAGGGAGACTTCTCGTTATAACTCTGTACTGTGTTCTCCTCTGCTTCAGGCTATACAAATGCCTTTTGAAGATGAAATCAAGAGCTTCAACAGGGTTGACATTGCAGGGTGGTGTTAAACAAGATGATTAATAATTTACATAGAGAAGCTGAATGAACAAGGAAACCCAAGTATATTGCCAAGAACTTGAAATTTACCCAAGAATCCTCTGATTTTCAGAAGGGTCAATTTGTACGCATAAACTACAAAGTGCAGAAGAAATGGAAAGGTACTTTCACTTCTAGACACTGTTAACTGATTTCAAGCAGTAAGAGAAGAATAGTACTGTGGAAAACGTATAGATGGTTAGTCATAATTGATTGGTGTTTGGGCTAGGCTCCCAGTATTAAAGCAATGTGGGACATGTTGGTACTTAATTTAAAGTGGACCATTCATTAACTTTACATATCTGCATGAAAACATTTCTGACATCACACAATAAACACCATCCGTATTATTTTGAAATGATGCCTTGATGAAAAATTTCACGAGAAAAAATAAAGTGCCCAATAACTATATTGAGAAAAGGCACCTCTTTGCTTTTGTAGCTTATTGGCACAGACCTACTGTGCCTAATGATAGATCCATCCTTGGATGTACTTATTAATCACTAGTTTCAGTATATCTAAGAACAGCAGGGTATTTGGGTAGCAGGCAAAAACAGGACACAGAATCTGTTGAAAACAAGAGTACAATGCCACTCAGATGCACTATGAACAACCTGTTGAACCTGGCTGCAAGAAAAAAAAAACACATTAAAGCTTATGTATTTCTTTAACTACAATAGATTAGCAAACGGCATGAAACGTAATGATCTGTGCAGATATCCCTTTATATAGAATGACATATGAGGTTCGGGGGTACCCAAGGAAGTCCACTAAAATTTGGTTTATTTGGGAAGCTTCTCCTGTACTTATGGATGATACCTAGGTGGTGGTGAGGGGCAGTGTGGAGACCTCTTTATTCTCTTTTATACAAGGAGTTTTGCTTATGTGCTAAACACTCCAATTGTGTTTCTGTATGTAGTACGTTAGGATGTTTTACTGTATATGTTAAAAAACAACAGAGATGCCAGACAAAGTATTTTGAAGGCATAGAATGTTTTTTGGCTGGAGATCGAATATTGTGTCACAGATTACAAAATTGTTATCCTTCTATTAGTTGGGTACACTATCTGATTATTATGTATGACAAATGATGAAGCTACCATTTCTTTTAAAAAACATTTATGTATAGGCAACACTTTTTTTTAACTGTCTAATCCGAATACAAAAACAATTATTTTACCTTGTGCTCTAGGGATACAACAGGAAATAGGAGGAAATCTCTACAAATTGAGGGAAATTCTCCCTATGGACATGTCGCTGGAACAGGTGTCTCCACTGGAGGATTTCCCACACCTTCTGTGAAGAGTAACAATGATTTTTGGTTAGAAACACCCTTTAAATAAAATTGTGTGGATGCTAGGATTGAGGTTATACAGTATTCCCCATTTCATTCTGGTTACCTGGAGTTACTCTATACATCCATTACATTTACATGACATCTTCTATGTCACCCATACAGTTAGTGGAAGTTCTCTGCCAAACTCTGGAAATCACAGTTGCTTCTTCCAATGAGTTAAAGCTTGGCACTGCTCATACATATTCATAGTACTATACTAACATAAAGGTCATTGTCTAAGAAAGCTACAAAGCACTTCATTATTACAGAATTCTTAAATTATAACATACTTAAAATCCACATGTAGTTGCCATGGTAACTAACCGAAACACATTTTTAACACAGCATGTTGTTCAGCCCCATGCAAAGCGTCATTAAACCTATCTGTAAAAAAGGCAATGTACCTTATAATGTATTGCTCAGGGGAGAGAAAGTAGGGGGTAGAAATAAGTTTAGAATGTGTTAAGGATTCTTTCTTTCTTTTTAATCAGCAGCATATTTCAAGAGCAATCTCAGCTAACCGCTTTGATCTGGGGCTTCTGTACAAACTATGGGATGGGGGATTCTGCTTTCACTGTAACATACAGACAATCATGGACTTGATCATGTTGAGGACCACTTGTCCGCTTTCTTAAAGTGACAAGGAGCAAAACCTATTTACACAGTTATGGAAAGAAAATGATGATTCTATGGACAAATCTCATGCTGCAGCTATTGTTTTTTGGCAGCTGGCCCCTCCAGCTGGTAAAATGCCCAAACAGCATCTGATTGAATGCAGCTACTGTTTGGCCTGACAATTTTCTGCCTGGTTCCTTTGATTTTTCAGCCATAAGATATTAGGCAGGAGGGTGGTGACAGGGCCACCCACTGATTCATCCTGCTTGGCTAGCTTAAGATTTGCTCAAACAGGTAACCCTGGTTTTCAAATTCACATCTCCCAACTCACTAAATCATTTTTAAATAATACACCCATTGAGCAAGTATGACAACAAGTATGTGTTAGCTAATTTATTAGGTACTGACTGACAGCCTATTCTGTTCTTAAATGGGTTGTATATACACCAAGTGCAACAGGTGCAGACAGCTGTGAAACCAGAGGCGTAACTAGAAAACTCTGGGCCCCGGTGCAAGAAATCACGAAGGGCCCCCCCCCCCCCAAAAAAGCATGATTTTGATACTTTTTTTTTGAGGGGGGTGGTAAGGGCGGTAGTTGAGGGGGGTGGCTGCAGTGGTACTTGAGGGGGGTGGCTGCGGTGGCAGTGGTGGTGCCATCCTCTCCCACCACCACCTGTGCCTCTTACTGATCCCATCCTCCCACCACTGATTTCATCCCTATCCCCCCATCAACTCTGTTATAGAAGTAATGGGGGGATAGGGATGAGATCAGTGGTGGGGGGATGGGATCAGTAAGAGGCACAGGTGGTGGAGGTTGGCATCGATTGCTCAGCTCTGCAAAATGTCACTTACCGTCAATCAATCGATTTCCCGGGAATTCCGTTCGATCGGTCACGGTGCCTTCTAATCTCCCGCCAGGATGCCTTCTTGCCTCATGGGTAGACGGTAAAGGTATTCCACGCAGAGAGGAAAGCTTCTCCCTCGCCTTCTCTCATTAGTGTCAGCATGTCTGCTGACTTAATTTTTCAGTGTCTGCCCCCAGACTCAGCGCTGCCTCTGCCCAGGCCCAGATTTACTCCCTTTGTCGCCCCAAGGCCAGGTCCTTCAATACCGCCCCCCACACACACCATCACATAGGGGGTTTCCCCAGAGAGCCCCTCTTACATCAGACCCCCCAGAGAGCCTCCCTACTTACATCAGGGTCCCTAGAGAGCCTCCCCTTACATCCGGGTCCCCAGAGAGCCTCCCCTTACATCCGGGTCCCCAGAGAGCCTCTCCTTACATCCGGGTCCCCAGAGAGCCTCCCCTTACATCAGGGTCCCCAGAGAGCCTCCCCTTACATCAGGGTCCCCAGAGAGCCTCCCCTTACATCAGGGTCCCCAGAGAGCCTCCCCTTACATCAGGGTCCCCAGAGAGCCTCCCCTTACATCAGGGTCCCCAGAGAGCCTCCCCTTACATCAGGGTCCCCAGAGAGCCTCCCCTTACATCAGGGTCCCCAGAGAGCCTCCCCTTACATCAGGGTCCCCAGAGAGCCTCCCCTTACACCAGGGCCCCCAGAGAGCCTCCCTACTTACATCAGGGTCCCCAGAGAGCCTCCCCTTACATCCGGGTCCCCAGAGAGCCTCCCCTTACATCCGGGTCCCCAGAGAGCCTCCCCTTACATCAGGGTCCCCAGAGAGCCTCCCCTTACATCAGGGTCCCCAGAGAGCCTCCCCTTACATCAGGGTCCCCAGAGAGCCTCCCCTTACATCAGGGTCCCCAGAGAGCCTCCCCTTACATCAGGGTCCCCAGAGAGCCTCCCCTTACATCAGTGTCCCCAGAGAGCCTCCCCTTACATCAGGGTCCCCAGAGAGCCTCCCCTTACACCAGGGTCCCCAGAGAGCCTCCCCTCTTACATTAGTGTCCCCAGAGAGCCCCTCCTTACATCAGGGTCGCCAGAGAGCCCCTCCTTACATCAGGGTCGCCAGAGAGCCCCTCCTTACACCAGGGTCCCCAGAGAGCCCCCCCCTTACACCAGGGTGCCCAGAGAGCCCCCCCTTACACCAGGGTCCCCAGAGAGCCTCCCCTTACACCAGGGTCCCCAGAGAGCCTCCCCCTTACAACAGGGTCCCCAGAGAGCCTCCCCTTACACCAGGGTCAGAGAGCCTCCCCTTACACCAGGGTCCCCAGAGAGCCTCCCCCTTACACCAGGGTCCCCAGAGAGCCTCCCCCTTACACCAGGGTCCCCAGAGAGCTCCCCTTACACCAGGGTCCCCAGAGAGCCTCCCCCTTACACCAGGGTCCCCAGAGAGCCTCCCCCTTACACCAGGGTTCCCAGAGAGCTCCCCCTTACACCTGGGTCCCCAGAGAGCTCCCCTTACACCAGGGTCCCCAGAGAGCTCCCCTTACACCAGGGTCCTCAGGGAGCCCCCCTTACACCAGGGTCCTCAGAGAGCCCCCCTTACACCAGGGTCCCCAGAGAGCCTCCCCCTTACACCAGGGTCCACATAGAGCCCCCCTTACACCAGGGTCCCAGAGAGCCCCCCTTACACCAGGGTCCCCAGAGAGCCCCCCTTACACCAGGGTCCCCAGAGAGCCCCCCCTTAAACCAGGGTCCACATAGAGCTCCCCCACTTACACCAGGATCACCAGAGAGGCCCCCCCTAACATTAGTGTCCCCAGAGGCCCCCTTCCTTACATTAGTGTCCCCAGAAAGACCCCCCCTCTTACATAAGGGTCCCCAAACAGCTGACTCCCCCCTTGCAGGGGTTCCCCTGTACCTGGCTGGTGGAGGTGGGAGGTGGCGATCGGCAGCTCTATGGTGTCCACAGGCAGGGGGGTCTTGCTGGGGCTAGTAGTTCGATCTATACAGCAGAGGGGAGGGGCCTCTGACCCGGGCATCAGCAACATTGTACAAGCAGTGTGAAAGTGAAACTAATACCTGCCCGGGTCAGAGGCTCCTCCCCTTCCCTCCCCTCTCCTCTGTATACACACTGACACGAAAGAGAGAGAGAGGGAGAGTACTACAAGCCCCAGGGAGATTCCTGCCCACACAGGCACCATAGAGCTGCCGATCGCAGCCTTCCACCTCCTATGACATCTCCCCACTGCACTCTAAACGTGCAGCCAGAGGTGCAGGTAGGGGAGATGTCTTGGGAATCTTGGGGGGTTGCCGCGGTGCCGCCCCTGCATCCAGCGGTGGGCGGGCCTCTCACACGGGCGGCGGGCGGGCCCCAGGGACTTCATAGAACTACAGGGCCCAGTCGCAACTGCGACTGCTGCGACCCTGAAAATTCCGCCACTGTGTGAAACCCACCTTTTGAGAGTATATCAGGCAATTGCAATGGGTTTTGAGCCTGCGAAAACCAATTTAATATATTGAGAATGCATGGCAGTCAGATAGGGTTGTCTGCAGAAACAGTCACGTGGAAAGATTACTTTGCAAAGTTCTTTTTCCTAGCCAGATCTTCTAGGTGCCGACATATGCAGTATCTATGAATTAAATTAGATACAATTATTTTAAGTATCATTGTTGTTCATTATTCCAGTTTGAAAAGGATGTACTGAAATAAACTCCAGAAACAATGTATTGTACAGAAAATAGGGTCTCAGGTAGTGATAAGACTCAACATGGGCCAATATTTGTCTTTATCAGGTTTGTGTGGACTTTGTCTGTCTGTCAATAATGATTAATCTTAGGAGCACTAATTACTTCTACCCCCAAATACCTTCTTAAAATGAAGTCGAACTAATTCCAGCCTAATAACTTTTTAAATCGTCTAGGAACTAATCAATATCTGCAGTATTGCTTCATTACGGTAGAGAAGACAAATTCTTGTTGACAATGTTATCTTGTGTCTATTGACTGATAGAGCAAACACCCATTAGCAGATAGATATATCTTTATTTACAACCTTATAACAGAGAATAGGCATACATATGTATACTGGGGTACTTTAAGACTACAATCATAGAATACCTTTGGGCTCATCTGTCTGAGCATCCAGCTCTAATCATTGAAGCTTGAGTAGTGTGTTTTACTTTGCATGAGTGACGGCTTTTGGGTAGGAATAGTTCAGTACTCATAATGTAAAGGGAGCTTTCCCTACTTTTCTCCTGCTTATGCTGTAGTGTCAATTGGCATGAATTGGCGTGAATGTTACTGGTATTGTAGCATATGTAGTTTTTGAAGGTGTTGTGTACTGAAGGGCACATTTATCTGCTCTTGCATCAAAAAGAAAGTAGGCTGAAATTTAATTTTCTCGAATTAATTTTCTCGAATTATTGCAGTTTTGATAGATTAGGAAAGGGTTGGAACCCCACCCATTTTTTTATTTATTTTTCATGACTGTGTCCCCACTTGGAATGTTTTTCCTTCATGTTTTTTTCCCAGAAACCTAACAGTAATCAGGATGAAAGAGAATCCCACCTTTGATAGTTGTCACTAAATCAGGTGTATCTGATGGAATGGGTTTTCCCACTGCCCTAACAACTTCCATTCACTTTTTTCCTGGTGACAGTGGTCATCAGGACAGAAAATTATAACAAATCTCCCCAATAGGGACCATAAATATCAACAACAATGTTATTTAGCCTTAAAAGTCTTCTTTGCATGGACATCCGAAATCCCTGAGACTGCTGCTGGTGTCTCTTATGTGTGATGTCAGCAGCCCCAGCAGGCTCAGAGTACCGCGTACACACGATCAGTTTTCTCATCGGGAAAACTGTCATGTTTTCTCTTGGACAAGAAAAACGGCCGTGTGTAGGCTCTCCAGCAGTTTTCCCGACGAGAAAACCGCTGAGAATCACAATGAGAAAATTTAGAACATGCACTAAGTTTTTCTCGTTGCGAATGGCGGCGTTTTTTTCCTCTGCGGTTTTCTCATAGTAAAACATTGCTAGGGAGCCTACACATGGCCGGTTTTCTCGACCAAGAGAAAACCTGTCGTGAAAAACGGCCGTGTGTACACGGGGAAAAGGGGACCAAGCCGGTCCTCGTTTTTCCCATCGGATTTCACGGCGGTGTTTTCACCGCCGAGAAACTCGATCGTGTGTACGCAGCATTATCCTTTTTAGTATTCCCCTTTGTTCTTCCCCTGGCAGCTACATAAATAGGTCATATAGGGAGATATGGGAATGGGCAGAGGAGTTAAGCCAGCACAGACAGTAATCAGACACTACCCAAAGAGGAGAGGGTGTGCAAGAAAGGAGTGGTCTGTGCTAAGGAAATAAATCTTCTAAAGTAGTCAAATGTGATAGCAAGTTTAGAAACACATAAGGAAAATGCTTGATTTTTCTTGATGTTTCTAGGTTTTTACCTGCAGTTTTTTCAGTTGGTTATAGTGAGGGAGATTTACTAAGATTGGAACACTCAGAAACTAGTGCAACTGTGCATGGTAGCCAATCAGCTTCTAACATCAGCTTGTTCAATAATTAATTGGATTAAACCTGGAAGCTGAGTGGTTTCTATGCAGAGCTGCACCAAACTTGGCACGCTCCGTTTTTAGTAAATCTCCTCCTGTGTCTTTTTAAACATTCTTAACCGCTTAAGGACTGCCGCCTGTACATATACGTCGGCAGGGTGGCACGGACAGGCATAACCGCGTACCTGTATGTCCCCTTTAAGGTGCCGCCGCGTGGTCGCGCTCGCCGACCCTGCTGCCTTCTCCGTGAGCCCGACCGTGGGTCCCGTGGACTCGATCGCCGCGGGGACACCCGCGTTTGTCTCACGGAGAGATAGAGCGGGGAGATGCTTATGTAAACAAGCATCGCCCCGCTCTGCCTAGTGACAATGACACTGATCTCCGCTCTGTGTAGTCGGAGTGGAGATCAGTGTCATGTCACACACAACCCATCCCCCCTACAGTAAGAAGCACTCCCTAGGAAACACTTAACCCCTACAGCGCCACCTAGTGGTTAACCCATTCACTGCCAGTGTAATTTTCACAGTAATCAGTGCATTTTTATAGCACTGATCGCTGTAAAAATGACAATGGTCCCAAAAATGTGTCAAAAGTGTCCGATGTGTCCGCCATAATGTCACAGTCATGATAAAAATCTCTGATCACCGCCATAACTAGTAAAAAAAAAATATTAATAAAAATGCCATAAAACAGTCCCCTATTTTGTAGAAGCTATAACTTTTGCGCAAACCAATCAATAAATGCTTATTGCGATTTTTTTTTACCAAAAAAATATGTAGAAGAATATGTATCAGCCTAAACTGTGGAAAAAAAATTTTTTAGATATTTTTTGGGGATATTTATTATCGCAAAAAGTAAAAAATATAGCATTTTTTTCAAAATTGTCGCTCTATTTTTGTTTATAGCGCAAAAAATAAAAACCGCAGAGGTGATCAAATACCACCAAAAGAAAGCTCTATTCGTGGTAAAAAAAGGACGCAAATTTCGTTTGGGTACAAAATTGCATGACCGCGCAATTACCAGTTAAAGCAGCGCAGTGCGGAATTGTAAAAAGACCTCTGGTCCTTAGGCTGACAAATGGTCCGGGGATAAAGTGGTTAAAGAGGAGCTCCAAGCTCTCCCCCAAAAAATAAAAAGTCAGCAGCCAAAAATACAATAGCTGCTGACTTTTAATATGAGGGCATTTACCTGTCCAGGAATCCAGCGGTGTCCTCACCCAATCTATTGGGTCCTGGAGCCGCCATCTTGACTAAGGGAAACAAGCAGTGAAGCCTTATGCATGGGCCGACTGCGGGGAAAGAAGGGGGGTCGAACTTCCGGCTCAGTTTGCACTGGTGAACTGAGCCGGAAGAGGAAGCGGGTACCTTTTAAAACTAGGTACCCGCTCCCTTCTCCCCTCCCAAAAGATGCCATATGTGGCAGTGGAGGGGCAGACAAGCGGAGTTCCCCATTTTGGGTGGAGCTCCGCTTTCATGAGACACTATCACCTACCAATCAGGCCAGAGCAACAGTCAGTCCCCCCACTTATCCATGATCCGTCACTGCCTGATGTAAGAGTCTGTACTGAGAAAGATGCAGTTTCATATGGTGTTGGAGCAGACCTGAGTAGATGACATCTCCATCCCCACTCCACATGGGAAAAGTGATAGTATTTATTAAGAAAAAAAAAATCTTGGTTGGAGTTTCAGATTAAAGTGTTATTTGTTTTTTTGTTATTTTGTTAGGAAATGTCAACTGCTCTTTGTTATTATTATGCTTTTTAAATTAGACTGGCATTTGCACGCTGGGTTTCTGATGTGTAAAACAGGTACTCAGGGGCTATGGGCTGTTGTTGTTACTATGAGTAAAGACAGACACATCTGTGTGTTGGTGTAAGCACATTTGGCATGAACACAGGTTAAGTATCTGTGTTTTGTATTTAAACTGGATAATGGTTTTAACCTTAAGCTGTAGACACCTCAGTCCAGATATATCACCAAAATCTGCTGAAGTTGGTACAATCAATATACATGTGTCAGTCCTTAACAAAACAGAACCATTATGCTGTTATCAATCAAATGTTGATGTTAGGGTCAACAATAAAATGATTTTCTAATGACTTGTCTGTGATTTCATATCTAATAAATTGTTCCTCTGTCTAAATTCCTGAGCTTAAACATTAATAAGGTACAAGAACTTTTGTAATTATTAAACAAAGCTAGTTAGACTATTATGTGATGATCACTGTCTTGTCCTTTCTTAAAATAGTTTCCTCTACCTGATAAAGACTAATATTGGACTCTTTCTAGTCTCATCTAAGTCTACAAGGTTTAAATGGTGGGCTTATGAAATAAAAGAAACATTAACCTATCAAAATTTGACTGAATGTCCTGCTGACACATGAAAGCAATTACTATTAAGGCAGCTGTTTTGGGATCAAAACATTAATTGTAAATGTAATAGGGGTCAGTGACATAATTTGTACCTCCTTTATGTTACCAGGCCAGAGAAAATTGATAGTGTATATCATTTTGGTTTACAACTGTTGCCAACATGCCTTAGCAATATAAGAGATCTGAGCATTGGTGGTAAGAACAGTGTAGTAGGGATTTTTACAGATTAAAGATTCCAACTACCACATGCAAAAGACCTACAGTATTGTTTACACATCTTAAAGCATTTCTAAACTCAAGATTTTTTTAAATATATTGTAGCTTACCTGTCCTTAGATGTGGTAGCTGCATGGGTGTTTATTTTTTCCATATCTTTATGGATCTTGCTTTGTGCACTAGTCCAAATAATTTGGTGGAGAGGGGATTATGGTGTGGGATTGTTTATCAGGGGTTGGGCTTGGCCCCTAAATTCCAGTGAAGGGAACTCTTAAAGAGGAAGTAAACCCTGATGGGTTTTACTTCCTCTTTATTTCCCTGCAAAGGTAAAGTATAATGGGCTATTATGCATCGCATAGTAGCCCATTATGTGTCACTTACCTGAAACCAAAGCCTGCAATGTCACCACTGTCCCCACTAGCAGCGAGCGTCCATCTTCACCCCTCTTCCTTCCAGGGCCGGGAACTCCGGCTCTGTGACTGGCCGCATGTGTGCGGGAGCCGCCAGTCACGACATGACCCCCTTTAGAAATGACACGATCGCCATTTCTAAAGTGAGCCTGCGCCGTTGTCTACAGCTCATGCATCGTAGACATCGACACGCGGCTGTATTATAAACCTCCACGGTTTAGGAGATATTTATTTCCAGCACCTACAGGTAAGCCCTTATCTAGGCTTACCTGTAGGTAAAAGTGGTTGCACAACCACTTTAAGGAGTCAACATAACAAGACATTTTGGACAATTTAATGCTCCCAACTTTGTGGGAACAGCTTGGGGATGGCCCCTTCCTGTTCCAACATGACTGTGCACCAGTGCACAAAGCAAGGTCCATAAAGACATGGATGAGCAAGTTTAGGTTGAAGGAACTTGACTGGCCTGCACACCCGATAGAACACCTTTGGGATGAATTAGAGCGGAGACTGTGAGCCAGGCCTTCTCTCCAACATAAGTGCCTGACCTCACAAATGCGCTTCTGGAAGAATAGTCAAACATTCCCATAGACACACTTCTAAACCTTATGGACAGCCTTCCCAGAAGTGTTGAAGCTGTTATAGCTGCAGAGGGTGAGCCAACTCAATATTGAACCCTACAGACTAAGAGTGAAATGCCATTAAAGTTCATGTGCATGTAAAGGCAGGGATCCCTAAACTTTTAGTAATATAGTGTAGGTAGATAACGGATCTTTTTTAAAACAAGTGAATGATCTGTCTATGTATGGCAAGCATTACAATATTACAATGTGTCTGCATCCATGAGGACAATTTCCACATTTGACCCTTTTAGGCCCGGTTCGAATTGGAATTGCACAATTCATGTGCGTTCCCCAGCAGTGCGATTTTTAACTCATTCAATTGAATGGGCTGAAATTGCACCAGACCACACAGGAATGACACCAGAGGTAGCCACGTGAGAAGGTGGCGAAACTAGTCGAGGTGGAGCCTGGTGGTGGATTCCTTATCACTGAGTGAGACTGTCATGTCTTTTATATGCTTTTTAAACTTTATTAAATGTGAGTTTAATGCTAGCTGGGGTGGAATGGTTCATTTATAATCCCTCGGATGCTGCACTATAGGAGGCACTTTCTTTCTATTTTTACATGTATTGCTGCTATACGGGTAGTCAATGTGGATCTAAAGTTTGGCACTGTATTGTGGAAGGAGTACTTATCTGCAGTTGTGGTTCTTCTGGCAATTCCTAGGAGGGAATATACGCACTCAGTGCAAGGCGTGTTTGACCCCTTGCAGGGTCACCTGAAGGAGGTGAGCGAGCAATCTATGTGGTGGTGGGATCACTTTTCCTTGAAGTTTGTTTGAAGATTCATCACCCAAGCAATTTTTTTATGCACCACGTGGACTATATTTGTTTCATATTCATATTTTGGACTTGTTTATGATATTATTTATCTTCTAATATTGTTTTTTGGCACTGTATTTTTTTCATATTTCACTATTGTTCAGTTATACAGCGCTGCTACACTTATATCAGTTATAAACTGCTAAATACCCTTTCTCATCAGCAGTATATAGCAGTCTTGTGACTTCTATCAGTCTTGGTTTAAAACTTGTAGAAGGAGTTTCCATTCTCCATAATCCACTGTCTGGACAGTGCTGATTGGCCCTGTGTTGATCACATGCACTCTCCCAAAAACTCCAGCAATACACAGCAAACTGAGCATGTGCAGCCTGACTCCTAATGCTCTGTTCTATCACAACAGTAGGATCAGAGAAGACAGGATTACACAGCCTTTATACACAATGCAGAGGATTAACCCCTTCCACAGTGAGTATGACAAGCATGCTTTACTGCATATACAGACAGATTTTACTGTTGTGGGCTTAATAACACTTTAATATCTGTAATTGACTCCTATGTGACCACATTATGGGATGGCTGATCTGATATGAACACTGTGGGGTTGATTAACTAAAACTGAGGAGTGCAAAATCTGGTGCAGCTGTGCATGATAGCCAATCAGCTTCTATCTTCAGCTTGTTCAATTAAGCTTTGACGAAAAAAAAAAAAACCTGAAGGCTGATTGGTTTCTATGCAAAGCTACACCAGATTTTGCACTCTCCATTTCTAGTAAATCAACCTCGGTATGTCTGTACAACCGATACTTCTAGGTAGACATACACCCAATTGTCAACTTTAATGCTATAAAATGTTTAGTGCATATCAAAATAGGGTCCGTGACAAATCTTTACTTAGTTCCACATATGTTCTCAAATAGTTATTTTTCTTAATTGTTGTTAAACCTTTTATGGCATCTGCTCTGATCTCATTTGGATTTGCAGATCCATGATGGAGAGCAAAAGGTCATAATTATATCTTTGCTTAGCAATTAAAAGCATTTCTGACCAGTTACGCTCATTAATTCCACTAACAAGCTTGTCCACAGTTCCTTCTGGAATGCTTATCATAGAGAAAACAGATGACTTCTGTGGACTGATCGCAATGTTTAAAGCATATCTAAACCTAAGAACAAAAATGTAATTCATTACAGCTTACCAGTCTTAAGTGTGGTGACTGCCTTTTTTCAGACTTTTTTACTTTAATTTTAAGTGGTGATCACCATTCCTAGGATGACAATGCTCACATACTGTACTTTATTATGAAACAGCTTTCTCACCCTAGGAGTAGAATTGTATTAGGACTACAGATCGCCTCTAGGGATGGACGAACGGTTTGGCCTGAACATCAGTTTGGGCTGAACATTTGTTCGTTTGGCCGTTTTGCAAACACCCGAGTTTGCAGGGTGTTTGCCAGGTGTTTTCCCCGCGACAAACGTTGCACCAGGAATTTGGAATCTGTCCCCAGATCCCGTCCCCCCCCCCCATGTGAATGAGTATCGGGTACATAGTACTCCTACCCATACATCAAAAAAGTGGCAAAAAGTAATAAACACAAAAGACAGTTTTTGACAAATCCTTTATTAAAAAAATAAATAAAAAAAATGATTGTCCCTCGATGTAAATCCATCGTCAATCACGTCGACCCCAAAAAATCGAACAAATGATAAACGCTCCCTTCTCCTGGGAGGCTTCCCGCCGAATAACTCCTCTCTGCTTTGACATTTCTTATATAGATAAGGGGCGGGGCCACCTAGCTACATCACCCAGGGGCCCCGCCCTCACGTGACATCACACGCCTATCATGCACACGTATGTTATGTCAGAAGGGGGCAGGGCCACCAGGTGACGTAGGTTAGTGGCCCCGCCCCTTACCTATATAAGAAATATTAAAGCAGAGAGGAGGCAGTCGGCGGGAGGCGGGCGGCATGATTGACAATGGATTTACATTGAGGGACACTATTTTTCTTTTTTTTCTTTTTTAATAAAGGATTGGTCAAAAACTGTCTATTGTGTTTATTACTTTTTGACACTTTTTTGGTAAATGGGGTAAAAGGGGGCATACAGATTCTGATTAACGCTCCCCGATAAGCCTCCCGCCTGCAGACCCCAACAAAAACCACAGCACCCTGCCCCAAAGCACCCCCCTCCATGTTGAGGGCATGTGGTCTTGTATTATTCGGGGGAGGGCACTCGCTCACCCCCCTTTCCTGACCTGCCAGGCTGCATGCCCGAAAAAGGGTCTGGTATGGATTTTGGGGGGGACCCCACGTCTTTTTTTTATCTTGGCATGGGGTTCCCCTCTAACTCCTTACTAGACCCGAAGCTAATTTTTTTCTTTTATTTTTCAATAGACGGGTACCGGCAATTGTAACCGCGAGTCATTTCAAATGGGATTTGACACTTTTTTCTTTAGAAATGTCATTTTTACTGCAGCATGTTTTATGCATGCTGCAGATGTGCTACTTTGTAGGCACATTAAGGGGTCCCAATGGACACTATATTTAAAGACATTTTTAATTTTTATTGTTGCACTTTAGGCATAATTAAAATCACTGCTTCTGCAAAAAATTATCTTTTTTTTTTTATGATACATGTCCCCCAGGGCAGTACCCAGACCCTCATAACCCTTTTATGGCCAAATACTTGCATATAAGCCTTTAAAATGGGCACTTTTGATTTTTCCTGTTCGGCTACCATAGACTTCAATGGGGTTCGCCGTTCGGGTTAGAACATTTCCCCTGTTTGGAAGTTCTGCAAACCCAACAGGGGGGTGCTCTGCCCATCCTTAATCGCCTCCTTCTCTCCTCATCTAAATAACATAGGGGCAAGTTTTTATGTAGATCATAGAGAGAACTGGGAACAATTCTCACTTCTAACAGTGAACATGGGCAGAAAGCACAAGGGCTTGTGTGCACACTGGATTCTTGGCAGGATCAATTCTCTTTGCTTTTTTTTTCTGTGCCTGCAGCATTGCTTACCAAGAAAAAATGGAATTGTCCATATGTTACTGCATTTTATATAATATGTTTGATTTTTGCACAAAATTTCTAAATAGACTACAATTAATTTAATGTGAAGTAAAAACTGTTTTTTTTTTACCATAACATACTGTCCATGTTAAAGCATTTGTTACCGTAAAAAAATAAATGAAAAAGGATCCTGTTCCTTTTAAAACATGCAAAACAGCACAGTGCTTGTGCTGTGTCATTTGGCCTATTCTATCACCTAAAATACATGGCTGATCCTGCCTGGTTCTGCCCTCCCCCCTGTAAACTGACCACGGTTTATCATGGCTGCTGAGCCCTGACAACGTGGTCAGTTTATGTGCCTCCGTCATCCGCAGCTATCTGCAGCTCTCCTCTGTCCTCCTCTCCTCCCTCCCTCCCTGTCTGTCTGCTCCTACCATTGCCCACCCCTCTGCTCCTGCTGCTAAGAAAACTTTTGAATTTCCATACATCCTCTGTGTTTGGTAATGATAGGTGTGCAGTGTCTGTGCTTTATAAAAAAAATGCAGTTCTATACCTTATTTCAGAGCACCGCTTGGTGCTCAAGTGATCGGCTGCCTCTCTCCACCTCTCCTCCTGACTGACGTCAGCGAGGGATTCTTGGCCCATCCCACTGTAGCTGTCAGATCGAAAGAGGGGAGAGGCGGCCAGTCACATGAGTGCTGAGAGGCGCTCTGAATTTTTTTTTATAAATAACATGCAATGGGGCACATATCATTACCAACGAGAGAGAATTGTATGAATACAGCACAGTGGCTTAACAACCACTTTAAGTCACTGAACCATGTTACAATTAGAGTCATTTTAGTAGTATGTTTTGTAAGGGAAAGAGTTTGTTAGAATTGTAACATAATATGGATAGTAGACATTAATCATTCACATGTGTTTATTACCTTGCATTTCTAAACACCCATAGGCATAAGACAAGTATCACTGTATCTGGATTCGATAATAATTGCTTTAAGACTATTTTAACACAACATTTCTAATTAGTTTTATTTTCCCTAGAGCCTAAACAATATAAACATAAACTATTCTTTATATAGATATAAAATATTGTTGGGGATTAAGCATAGGCATTCACACATAAGTGATATAAACAAGTTCAATACACAGATCCTAAAAATATCGATATGTTTGCAGCTAGACTGCTAATTCAAATACAGTAAAACCTTGGATTGCAAGCATAATTCGTTCCAGAAACATGCTTGTAATCCAAAGCACTTGTATATCAAAGCAAATTTTCCCATAAGAAATAATGGAAACTCAAATGATTCGTTCCACAACCATTTATTCATAAGTCCTTCGGTCTATAGTCCATATAAAAAGATTATAGCAATGTGATAAGTTGTGTAACCATAAAATGTCCAGCCACAAATGGAATCCTCCCCTAGGGGATTAGAAGCAAAATCCAGGAGGAGCTACAGAGTATAAAAGAGAAGAGAGGCACCTCTAAGTGTAGCAATATGGTTACATTTAATGAAGGTACAACATTTAGCAACTCACGTGGTTGATGAGAGGCACATCTAAGTATGCAGGGATCCGGGGTGAAGCAGTCCACATAGACCATCCTCCTCACCGCCGGCTCTCACCGCTGTCAGTCTGCAATCGTGACCTGGAAGACTACACTGCAGTAGAGCAGTCTGAAAGCGAGGCTTGAACCGCTTGTGGTAGGGACGACATCAATGGTGGTGCGGAGGATAATCTATGTGGACAGATTTACCCCGGATGCCTGCATACTTAGATGTGCCTCTTTTAATCATCAACCATGTGAGTTTCTAAATGTTGTACCTTCATTAAATGTAACCATATTGCTACACTTAGAGGCGCCTCTCTTCTATTTTATACTCAGTTGTGACATGATGTTACTCTTATATCAAGACATCGCTTGTATATCAAGTCAAAAATTATTAAAAAATTTAGCTTGTCTTGCAAAACGCTCTCAAACCAAGTTACTCTCAAACCAACAATTTACTGTATGCATTTAGGCAAAATAAAATAGTACGTTTCTGGAATACATGCATATTTCCCCATGTTTTATCCCTTTAAAACAAAACTTCAAGAAAAGCAAATATGTATATTCTGTATGTATTTTAACCGCTTCAATACAGGGCACTTTCACCCCCTTCCTGCCCAGGCCAATTTTCAACTTTTAGCACTGTCACACTTTAAATGACAATTGTACGGTCATGCAACACTGTACCCATATGAAATTTTTATAATTTTGTTGAGACAGATAGAGCTTTCTTTTGGTGGTATTTAAACACCACTGGGTTTTTATTTGTTGCTAAAAAAATGGAAAAAGTGTGAAAAAAAGTTTTTCTTAGTTTCTGTTTGAAACTTTTTAAAGAAGTAATTTTCTCCTTCATTATGTGCACTGATAGGCTGCTCTGATGGGATGGGCACTGATGAGGCAGCACTGATGGGTACTGATAGGCGGCCCTGATATGCAGCACTGATAAGCACTGATAGGCAGCAAGGATAGGCGGCACTGATGGGAACTAATGGGTGGCACTGATGGAAGGCATTGAAAGGCAGCACTGACCGGCATCACTGATGGGCACTGATTGGCAACATTGCTGGGCACTGACTGGCATCACTGCTAAGCATGGTTGGGGCTTCACTGATGATTAGGGCACTGATGATCAGTGCCCTGATTATCTCTGCAGGTCTCCCCTGTGAGGAAATGCCTCTGATCGGCTCTCCACTATTCACACGCTGTCAGTGTGAGGAGAGGAAGGCTGATAACTAGCATTTCCTTGTTTGCAGCTGACCACATGGGTAAAGAGCCTCATCATCAGCTCTACTGAAATCAGGAATGCGCTGTGTCACAGGGACACAGCACGCCATTGATCATCGTACTGCATGCCCCCATGGGCGCGCAAGCGCAGTGAGACTGGGACGATGTCATATGGCATCGTCCCAGATCGAGAGAGTCTCTCGGCAGCCGTCATTTGTCTGTACAGCAGGTGGTAGTCCAGATCTGTGCAGTAATCCAGTTTAAAACATTTCCTTTGTGCAGAAGTTTCCTGTAATAAAGACTGGCCACTACTGCTCTTTCTCTCTTTGTGCAGGGTGACTGGTCTTTAAACTACCCTAGCCTGCCCCTAGCCTGTCTATATACTACCCTAGCCTATCTATATACTACCCTAGCCTATCTATATACTGCCCTAGCCTGCCCCTATATTGCCCTAGCCTTTCTATATACTACCCTAGCATGTCCATACAGTGTACTACCTTAGCCTGTCCATATACTACCCTAGCCTGTCCATACAGCATACTTCCCTAGCCTGTCTATATACTACCCTAGTCTGTCCATATACAACCCTAGCCTGCCCCTATACTGCCATAGCCTGCCCCTATACTGCCATAGCCTGCCCCAATACTGTCATAGCCTGCCCCTATACTGCCCTAGCCTGTTCATATACTACCCTAGTCTGCCTATATACTACCCCAGCCTGTCCCTATACTACCCTAGCCTGCCCATATACTACCCTAGCCTGTCTATATACTACCCTAGCCTGCCCCTATACTTCCCTAGGCTGCCCCTATACTACCCTAGCCCGCCCCTTGGAATTGAACATAATGTTATGTCATATAATTTTGCATATAGATAAGGTGCTGTTGCATGTAAATCTGACTTCCTAAAAAATGTAATTTTAGTTTTAATTATCATGATATAAAATAATGGATGTGGGGGATTTTTGGTGGGCATGATTTTTTTTTTTGGTGGGGGGGCAGCATTTCATTCTTGGATGCAGGCAGCGCACGGTCTTAGGCAAGCCCTGCTTGGTAGCAACCATGGTCCATAGATATAGTGAAGGTGTGCTATTCATAGGATTACCAGGTAAAACTAAAGAAAAAAAAAAAAAGCCTGTTAAAAGAAAGGTAATGCGGTTTTGTCATCTAAGGACTGTTATGCTGCAATGTCATAAATAATTATTTTTGGGTTTAGATATGCTTTAAATAAAATGATAACGTACTACACCTTTGCCAGTTTTTGATGAATCGTTTATACAGGGGTTGAAAGCTGGATGTTACGGCGGCAGTCTGAAATCCTGCCTCTGGAGGCAGAATGTGGCAATTGAGATCTCAGCCTTGCCCTATGTAGATATTTTCAAGCTTGGAGGTCAACAATCTGGGCACTAGGAGACTGAGAATGATCATTAAAACAAAACATGGAAAAAAAGGGATTTTTATAACAGCTTACCTGTAAAATCCTTTTCTTGGAGTACATCACGGGACACAGAGCGACTTAGTCATTACTAATGGGTTATATAGTTTACCTTCAGGTGCTGGCACTGGCAACTTCCAAACCGGAAGTACCCTCCCCTATATAAGCCCCTCCCATCCGGGAGCACCTCAGTTTTGGAGCAAAGCAATAAGTGTCCCAAAAAGAGGGGTGGGAGCTCTGTGTCCCGTGATGTACTCCAAGAAAAGGATTTTACAGGTAAGCTGTTATAAAAATCCCTTTTTCTTTTTCGTACATCACGGGACACAGAGCGACTTAGTCATTACTAATGGGACGTCCCAAAGCAATGCCCAATGAGGGGAGGGATACACTATACATAAGCTGGGCGCCATCAGGCATGAGGCTCTTTTGCGGCCTGCAACACACTGCGCCCAAAAGCGACATCCTCCTGACTTCTGACGTCTACCTGGTAGAATCTAGTAAACGTGTGTACTAAGGACCATGTTGTGGCCTTACAGACTTGAGCCAGGGAGGCTTGGTGATGCACTGCCCATGAAGTTCCAACTGCTCTTGTGGAGTGCGCTCTAACTTTGAACGGAGGCGGTCTCCTTTTCAAGCCATAGGCTTGTATTATGACCTGTCGAATCCACTTGGCTAAAGTAGATTTTTGATGCTGCCTGACCCTTTCTGGGGCCTTCCGGCAGAACAAACAAAGTATCCGTTCTACGAATCTGAGCAGTGGCTTTAAGATAAGCTTTAACTGCTCTTACTACATCCAAAGAATGCAATAACTTTTCCTCTACCGAACTAGGTTTGGGGAAAAAGGAAGGAAGAACCACATCTTGGTTCAAATGGAACCTCGATACCACCTTAGGAAAAAGGCTGGATGAGGACGTAATACTACTCTGTCCTTATGGATAACCAGATATGGCTCCTTACAGGACAATGCGGCTAATTCCGATACTCTTTTAGCCGAACAAATGGCTACTAAGAAAATCAATTTCCTGGTGAAAAGAACCAAGGAAATGTGCCGCAATGGTTCAAATGGTTGTTTCTGTAGAACCGACAGAACCAGGTTTAAGTCCCATGGACATATGGGAATACTAACCGGAGGGCTAATACGCATCACTCCTTGTATGAAAGCTTTGACTAATGAATGCAAAGCCAAGGGCCTTTGAAAAAATATTGACAAGGCCGTCTGACCCTTGATAGTACTCAAGGCAAGCTTCCTATGTACAGCCCACTGTAGGAAGTCCAGAATCCTACCTATTACGTACTTACGTGGATGCCATTTCCTGGCCTCACACCACGTGATGTACGCCTTCTAGATCCTATAATAGATCTGCCTGGATACCGGCTTCCTGGCATTGATCATGGTAGATACCACAGGATTAGAGAGCCCTCTCTTTTTTAGAATGTGGGCTTCAATAGCCAGGCCGTCAAACCTAGGGCTGGTAAGGAAGGGTAGTATATCGGTCCTTGCGAAAGCAGGTCCGGACGATGTGGGAGGGTCCAAGGACTTCCCACTGACATTTTTACAATCTCCGCGTACCATGCCCTTCGGGGCCACGCTGGAGCCACCAGAATCACTGGTTTCTTTTCTACCCTGATTCTGCGGATTAATCGCGGTGGGAATGCATATATCAGCATGAACTGATCCCAAGGGAACACTAGGGCATCCGAACCGCAAGCTAGGGGATCCTTTGTGCGAGACACAAATCTGTCCACCTTTGCGTTGAATCTGGATGCTAGCAGATCTACATCCGGTGTTCCCCACCGCTGGCATATTGCCTGGAAAACCTCGGGGTGAAGAGACCATTCCCCCGGGCATAATTGCTGGCGACTTAAAAAGTCCGCTCTCCAATTTTCCACTCCTGGGATGAAAACCGCGGATATGGCTGTGACATACCTTTCTGCCCATTCCAGGATGCAATTCGCTTCCCTCTGGGCTGCACGACTCCTGGTGCCACCCTGGTGATTGATATATGCCACTGCTGTGGCATTGTCTGATTGAATTCTGACAGGTGACCCTTGGAGTTTGGATGTCCATGCTACTAGGGCATACCGGGCTGCTCGTATCTCTAAGAGATTGGTGGGCAGGGCCTTCTCTGCTTCTGACCACTTGCCCTGGAGAGACCATTGCTCCAGTACTGCCCCCCAGCCTATGAGGCTGGCATCTGGAGTGACCATCTTCCAAGAAACCGGACTGAAGGGTTTCCCTTTTTCCAGATTCTGGCACCAACCACCAATGGAGGCTCTTGCGAACGGAAGGGGACAGGGACATTGGTAAGTCTAAAGCCTGAACTTTTTTGTTCCAGGCTGACAGTATGGCCCTCTGCAAGTTCCTTGAATGGAATTGACCGTAGGGTACTGCTTTGAATGAAGCCACCATTTTTCCCAGCAGCCTTATACACAGGCGTATGGATGGTTTTCTTTTTTGTACCCACTAAGTGGGTCAAATCTTTCAAAGACGACACCTTCTCTGGAGGTAAGAAAATCTTTCTCTGATTTGAATCCAGTCTTAGCCCCCAAGTATTCCAGGCTTTTGACTGGTTTTAGGGCTGACTTGTCTCGGTTGATAATGCAACCGTGAGATTCCAGATACTTGATTATCTTGTGAACGACCACTTCTAGTTTTTTTCACTGAGTGGTCTATCAGCAACAAGTCGTCTAGATATGCCATTATCGTTACACCTTGTGTTCCTAGTTTGGCCAATCATAGGGCCAGAATTTTTGTGAACACTCGTGGTGCTGTGGCCAGACCGAAAGGTAAGGCTCTGAACTGAAAATGGCGCCCTTCTACTGCAAAGCGTAGAAATTTCTGGTGGGCCGGACAGATGGGAATATGCAAATAAGCATCCCTTATGTCGATCGAGGCTAACCATTCCTGCCCTTGTAGGGCGGTGGCCACCGATCGGATCGACTCCATCCGAAAAAGTCCTGATATGTAGGAACTTGTTTAGCCCTTTTATATTTAATATGGGCCCATTTGGTTTGGGGACTGTGACAAGGTTCGAGTAAAACCCGAACCCGTTTTCTTCCAAGGGAACCTTCATGATTACCCTTGGAGCAATAGTTGCTCTAGTGCCAGAAGGAGGGATCCACTCTTCTGGGGATCGCTTGGCACGTTTGACCTTATAAAATGGGCAGGAGGAATGTCTTTTAACTCCAGCCTGTATCCCAGACTTACTGCGGAGATCACCCATCTCTGATGGTGTCCCGCCAGGCCTCTGTGAACAACTGAAGTCTTCCCCTCACCCGATTGAGTGGGGGCAACCCTTCATGACTTGGGGGGAGGTTTTGTACCTCTCTTGACCCAGGGTTTCTTGTTACCCTGCGATTGTCCCTGATTTCTGCCCCCTGGATTTGACCACGGAGGCCGTCGGAACTGTTTCACAGCCGATATGTGCCAGGGACTGGAGAAGTAGGCCTTTTAAAAGAAGGACTTCTACCCTTGTTCTTAACCGGCAAGAGTGTACTTTTACCGGCAGAAGTTTTCTGGATATATTTGTCCAGATCATCTCCAGATAAGCGTTCTCCATGAAATGGGAAGCTAATCAGCAATTTCTTACAGGGAGCTTCAGCAGACCAGTTTTTGAGCCATAGAAGCCTACGCATATGTCTACAGACAGCGTAAAGCGGGATGCCTGTTGGATTGTATCCTTTATGGCGTCCACCGCAACACAAGGCTCTAGGTAGGTCAGCTAGGGCAAGAGCCTGCTGATCTGGTAAGTCCCTTAAGACTTGTTTCAACTGATCTTTCATTGCTTGGCAGACTCCAATCGCTGCTACTGCAGGTTGTGTCACCATGCTTGCTGTAGAGAAAGCAGATTTTAGTAAAGACTCCAATTTTTTATCTATTGGGTCTTTGAACATTGGAACATTATCTACTGGACATGTCAGTGATTTATTTACACAAGAGATGGCTGTGTCCACTGTAGGGACCCTCCATTTTTTATTTATTTTTTTATGAACTTATCCTCCATGGGATAGATCACTGGAAATCTCTTGGGGGGAGTAAATATTTTACAGGATGCTCCCAATCCTGGTAAATAAACCCTTCCAATAAAGGGTGGATTGGGAAGGAACAGACAGTCTGGGGAGCTTTCAGCGACCCCAGCGAGGAGACAGTAGTGGTTGATGGTTCCGCCAGAGGCATTTAAAATGCTGCTCGGACCATGTTAGTCAGAGACTGAACCCATAATCTTTCAGCCTGAGATGCTGAGAAAGGTTCTTCCACTGTTGATTCCTCTATAACTTTATCAACCTCACCTGATCCCCTTCAGGTAGGTCGATCTCTGGGACTGTTCCTCCACTAACAGGCACTCTGCAGGAGGAGACGGAGATCGGACACGCTTTTCCTGTGACAGGGAAGCAGCGATCAATGCTGTTAATCTCTCTTCCAATCCTCCCAGAGTTGAGGATAAAACCTCCTCTGTTATATATACAGGAGCAGGTGGACTGGGGACAGCCGCAGTACCAGGTACTCCTGCGGGGTTCCTACGGCTACTGACCTCTGAAATTTTAGGGGAGATTGGCGCAGTACAGCATGCCCAAAATCCTCAGAGCCCGACGGAGACCCCTTTCGCTTCTTGGAAGATCTATTTCCAGAACGTCTGGACGACATATCCTATAAGCACAAAGCTGAGGTATTCCCGTCGTCATACACCAATTTTGCTGGTAATAGTCTAACACAGTTGCTGCTATATACCAGCTGGTGTCCACTAAAGTGTCTTTCTATGGGGATGCCTGCATCAACCGCCTCTGTGTGCCACCGTTTTGTTGCTAGCTCTGCTTGCATCCAGCTGACACTTGTACTGTGTCTTTTACACATGCTGGGACGCCTGCACATGCGCAGAAGCGCCGCGGCGCGCATCGAGCGTCATCCACCCGCCCCGCCCCTTTTTTTTCATAGGAGGCGCGTGCACGCGCCCGTGCGCGCGCCCGTGCGCCATTGGCGCCCTTTTCGGAACCAAGCAGGGACTAGGAGCCAGGGCCCTTTTTGCCGGAGGGCCTGTGCGGTGGATGAGCGCAGCAACAGGGCAGAGGAAGTGGATTCCCACAGAGAACTTACCAACTGCCTGGATATTTTGACTTGAGAAAACCAAAGATCCACATGACAAGAAAAAATGGACCACAGCGGCCTCTAGTGGTTTAACACAGGTACCGCGGTCCTCTTTTTTTTTTTTTTTTTCTTGACTACTATTAAAATTTTAAATTTTCCAGTAGTTACAGGCATACACAGATATTAGCGGGAATACCATTAGGTAACAGACAGAAAGACAAATTAGGCTTGGGGGTCCCCCAATAGAACCAAGTTCCTGGGGGCCCCCACTTACCTGTTCCCCGCCGCAGGACTCTGTTTGGTCCACAGAAGCCCAAACTTCACCTATCACGGCAGGCATTGTAATTAAACCTTCAGGGACCGGGTTCCCAAGGATTCCACTCCCCTGGACCTGTATAGCACCCTGCACAGAAAACATCATGGTCGTGGGTATGACCAGAGCTCTGGATCCCAGGGTCCAGCCCTCCTAAGAGAGGCATTACAGGCAAAACCTTGCTCTTCTGTTGCAAGGCCCGGGTACCGACCGTTTAGCTATGAAGCTTTTTTGGTGGGATCCGGAACAGCTTACTAAGGCCCGTAAAAGAACCTGTACGCAAGCCCAGGAAAACACATGTTACTCTTTGGCCAACACCTTAGACACTGGCAAAAAACTGAGGTGCTCCCGGATGGGAGGGGCTTATATAGGGGAGGGTACTTCCGGTTTGGAAGTTGCCAGTGCCAGCACCTGAAGGTAAACTATATAACCCATTAGTAATGACTAAGTCGCTCTGTGTCCCGTGATGTACGAAAAAGAAAAAAAACACCATTCAAACAGGGATGTAAAAAGTTTAAATTATATTACCCATCACAGAGGCAAGGATTCTTTAACTTATGGTTAGAGCATTTAGAGATTTTTAAGTATCATTTTATTGAAAGAAAAGAAAAAACGTTGCAAGAATTATTTACAGAAAAATATATTATATAACAGTAAAAGGAATGAGATTAAAAGTGAAAAGTAATTAGTAAAATTCTCTTGGATTTTGCAACCTGTGAGGAGTCCAATTAGAGTAGGGAGTAGCCTGATCTGGTGCATCAGAGTCAGGGATCTTCAAACTACGGCGCTCCAGCTGTTGCAGAACTATACGTCCCATGAAGCATTATAAAACTCTGACATTCACAAACATGACTAGGCATGATGGGAATTTTAGTTTCTGAACAACTGGAGGGCCATAGCTTGGAGACCCCTGCATTAGACCCTGTAGAGAAATGTTACGATGTGGCTTAATCAAAAAAGTATTTTGAGGCAGTGCAGACCCTGGCTAGCAGTGGCGGTGCGTCCATAGAGGGCGCTAGAGCGCCGCCCCCTCTCGCTCCTGCACCGCCACTGAAAGACAATACACAGATTCATGCATTGCATGAATCTGTGTATTGTCGCCGCTGCCGCCCACTATTCAGATGGCCGGCCTCCTGGTGAGCGCCGGCTATATGAATTAGAGCGGTGGCCGGCGGTGGGTGTGTTTTGGAAGTGTCTATCAGAGCCAGCGATAGGCTTTCCAATTACAGCCCTCAGGCTGTAATCGGCTTCCAAATAGTTCACCAAGGGACGCACGGGGGGTGCGTTCCTTGGTGAACACTGACACGCATCTCAGTCAATCAGGTTCACCGGATCTGGTTACCGGTAACCTGATTGGCTGAAGCGACATCGAGGGCAGGACTTGGGAGAAGACATCGAGGGACTGGGGGAAGCAATCTGGCGGTTTTTGAGGGGGCAAACTGGCGGCAATTGATGGGCACAGTGGTGACAATTGCTGGCACAGTGGTGACAATTGATGGGCACAGTGGTGACAATTGATTGCACAGTGGCTGCGTTTGATGGCATGGCACAGTGGCTGCGTTTGATGGCATGGCACAGTGGCGACAATTGATGGCACAGTGGCGACAATTGATGGGCACAGTGGCGACAATTGATGGGCACAGTGGCGACAATTGATGGCACAGTGGTGACAATTGATAGGCACAGTGGTGACAATTGATTGCACAGTGGCTGCGTTTGATGGCATGGCACAGTGGCTGCGTTTGATGGCATGGCACAGTGGCTGCATTTGATGGCACAGTGGCGATAATTGATGAGCACAGTGGCTGCGTTTTGGACACAGTGAGGCTGCAATTGATGTTTTTTTTTTGTTTGTTTGTTTGCGCCCCCCAAAAAAAATTTGGAGCACCAGCCGCCACTGCTGGCTAGTATGGCTTAATCAAACTGATCTGCTGAGTTGGTTGCTTTAAAGTGTGGAGGTGTTCATTGTTGTCTGTGGCTTTAACAGTTGACATCTCTTGCTTCAGCACAGACATCAGATTTAAATTGAAATATTTTCTCGCAAGACTTGTGAATTTCTGAGCGATGAGAGTGGCACTGTGCTCAGTACGAATCTTCATTCTCATCACTCAGTTCATCAGACCTCATTTTTGTCACAGTAGGTACCAGTCAGTGATACAGGAGATATATAATTTGAAACATCATAGCTTCCTCCCTACGTCCAAAAATGGTAAAGAGGAATCAGATTCGAACTGACACAAGAAAACTGGAAAGAAATATATACAGTAGTACAAGGTAGCACTAAAACCTAAGGATGCCCAATTCTGGTTATCAAATTATAAATTTATCTAACTGTAGCGGGTATGTACTTTCCCGGGTGTAATTTTGAATTGGCAGAGACATCAGTGATGTGTAATTCCCTGCAGCCCAGTGGGTGGCGCTGTCGCCCTGGGCTGGGGTTGAATAATTGCTGTGTGCTGTGCCTCCTTTTTGTCCTTCCTCTGCAGCGGTATGGTGGGGCGGGGAACCCGCCGTGCTTGCTGGGAGAGGGTATAAAGGGGGCCGGCCATCTTTGTCACGGAGTGGACGTCCCAGGCACCTTCAGCTTGCGGACGGTGAGTCGTGTCGCTCCTCTGGGTGGCTTAGGCCTAGAGGACAGCGGAGGTCGAGTTCCATCCCAGGCACCTTTAGCCTGGGGTGAGGTACTTGGATGGAGGTCCAGAGCTCAGTGCCCAACACTGAGTTCTGCGAGGGAAGGAGATTCTAGGGAACCCAGGGATTGGGTACCCGAATCCGGAAGGCGCAATGGACCGGGGGGAGCTCCTCATTTGAAGACCCGGTGCAGCATATTGCCGGTGACAAGTGAGTCTCTCGTTGGAGACGGCCTGGAAGGAAATCTACCCTCGTGCGGAGACCAGGTCACACTTCCAGGAAGGGAAGTGGCAGCTTACATTGTGTCTGGGCCTGTTCACGTCCACACCTCCTTTTCTGTTCTGTTCTATCAAGGGAGTTCAACTGTTTGTGTTCATACAAGGAGAATAAAGGAGTGTTGAACTTTAATGGTGTGGAGCTCATTTTCTGACAGACAAGGTTCGCGGTGACTCTTGGAGGGAGGATCCAGGTGCACAGCACTGACCCGAAGGTAATACAGAACTGTTGCTTATACCGCACTAACATCTGTGGTGGAAGCCAGGCGTGGTGTCCCCGCTCCCTCCCCTCTAAGGTACCCCTAGACAAGAGAAAGACGAGACAAAGAGGGGAGTGTGAGGGGCAGCCGCTACATAACGATGCTACCAAACTCCTCTGAGATTAAATGCTATGTACTCAGAGAAACAGAGATCCACTATACTGTACATAAAAGGCATTAACCCTTTTGAGAGGCAATTTTATGTTTTTTATGAAGTCGAAAACCAAATATGAATTACTTTTACAGCTGAGCTATGATTTGTCTTATTTAATTGTTTGTTAGAAAGATATCCAGTGTTAGAGAAAAAATTGGTTATAGTATTTCTTTTTTTTTTATATATTCTCTTTTTATTGTTATACATTCTTTTGAAAAATCCATTACACATATTTAACCCCCTTGGCGGTATTCCCGAGTCTGGCTCGGGGTGAGTTTTTAATGCTAAGAGCGGTAACCCCTAGCCAGACTCGGGCTGCATCGCAGTATCCAAGGGAAGTTACTTACCTTGTCCCCTGGATCCTGCGATGTCTCCCCACAGTGTGTGCGAGCCGTCTCCTTGCTCGATTCACACTGCCGAGTGCCGAGCTCCGTTCCCTGCGATGTTGCGGTGCACGGGGACGGAGTTCGGTGCCAAATTCAAAAAGTGAAAAACAAAATACACATACAGTATACTGTAATCTTAATAATTACAGTACTGTATCAAATAATTACACATCCCCTTTGTCCCTAGTGGTCTGTCCAGTGTCCTGCATGCACTTTTATATTATAAAAACTGTTCTTTCTGCCTGGAAACTGGAGATTGTCCATAGCAACCAAAAAGTGTCCCTTTATGTCAAAAGTGATTTTAGACCAGCTAGAAAACAGCGATAATAAATT
Source organism: Rana muscosa (assembly GCA_029206835.1). Taxonomy (NCBI): domain Eukaryota; kingdom Metazoa; phylum Chordata; class Amphibia; order Anura; family Ranidae; genus Rana; species Rana muscosa. The sequence continues at coordinate 794,129,442 of CM055122.1, read as the reverse complement.
AGAATCACTTGCAGAATTATGTGATAGCGATTTGTGGGGAAATTCGTCATTAAAGACTAAATCTAATGACAGCGACAATTCTGCAACTGAGCAAATTTCAGTGTTTTTGATTTGATTACATTATTGAATAATTTTTATTATAATTACATTACTATTTGTTATAATTATTTATAGTTATTTATTATATTATAACTTATGATTTTGTGTTTCAAACTTTATCATACCCGGGATGTCTACTAGACTCTTGTTTGGTCAGGTTTAAGTAAGTAATTAATAAGAATTGCAGGCCTACAATACATAACATCAAATTTCCATGCAAAATAATTGTACCGCTTTTGGTACATAATTCCAGACAGAATCATACCGCCAGGGAGGTTAATCATCAGCTTCAAAACATGTCACGTAAGATTTCTAATACCCCTCTCCCTCCCTCCCAAAAAAGGACCAATTTTCTCTTTCAAATCTGACATTCAGACAAAATCATAACCACTCCTCTTATGCCGCAAACACACAATCAAAATTTCCGACAACAAATGTTCGATGTGAGCTTTTGGTCGGATATTCCGACTGTGTGTAGGCTCCATCGCACATTTGCTGTCGGAATTTCCGACAACAAATGTTTGAGAGCAGGTTCTCAATTTTTCCGACAAGAACTTTTCTTGTCGGAAATTCCGACCGTGTGTAGCCATTTCCGACGCACAAAAGTGCTGCGCATGCTCGGAATCAATTTGACGCATGCTCGGAATCATTGTACTTCATTTTTCTCGGCCCGTTGTAGTGTTGTACGTCTCCACGTTCTTGACCATTGAAATTTCCGAGCAACATTTGTGCGACCGTGTGTAGGCAAGACAAGTTTGAGCGAAAATCCGTCGAAAAAAATATGTGGTTTTGTTGTCGGAAATTCCGATCGTGTGTACGTGGCAAAAGTCTTGAGTAATTTGTTGTCTTAAACCTCATCTATCGGCAACCACAGACCGCAAGCATATCCATATACCTATTAATGAAATTAAAGGTGCATTATTTTCCCAATGGTATAATCTACAAAGGCCACACCATACTATGGCTATAGTATTTCTGACAGCGCGATTGATGATCTCAAGTTTTTAAAAACCAAGAAGGGTCTCAAATAGTCAGATAGGTTTATTTAAAATAGAAATTGGAAGCCTGTTAAACTAAGAAACAGGGCAATAAAATAATTTGGAAAATGTGAAATATTTATGGATTTCTTGATTGTCATTTTAAAGTATAATGGGATTAAAGGGGTTGTAAACCCTCGCGCATTTTCACCTTAATGCATTCTATGCATTATAACCTCCTGTGATACAGCAACCCCCCAGAGCCCCCTTTTTACATACCTGAACCCGGTCTTTCCAGCGACGGGGGTGAGCACACCAGCTCCAGACGATTGGATAGATTGATAGCAGCGCAGCCATTGGCTCCCACTGCTGTCAATCAAATCCAATGACGGGGGGCGGGACCAAGTCCTGCTGTAAATGTCAATGGATGCAATAACAGGACATGGGAACGCACTCGCACGAGTGCCCCCGAGGAAGAGCGGCTCTGGGCACTTGAGAAGAGGAGGAGCCAGGAGCGCCGCTAAGGGACCCCAGAAGAGGAGGATCGGGCCAGTCTGTGCAACACCAAATGCACAGAGTATGACATGTTTTTTTTTTTTTTTTTAAACTGAACCTTTACATATCTTTTAAGATTGTGTGTGGGGGGTTTGTATGTAGCAAGAAATGTGTTTTGGGGGTGGGGGTTTCAGTGAATGTACGTCTTTTTCATTTTTTTATTTCATTTTTTTAAATATTCTGACTTCCACTATATGGGCAGAGAAGGCCTGACTCTTTGCCTTTCCTGCATATCAGCACTTGGCACTTCAGTTGCCAATCCCTGTGCCTGAGTGCTGTCAGTGTCACACATGGGTGGGGGGCTTTCTGAGATTGGTGTATAAAAGCATACATACAGTACTTACTTTTAGGACTCAAGCACACTGAAGCGCAAACGTAGGGACTCTGCAATAAAAGCCTTTTGAGTACCCCTGACCACAAATCTTTTATATTTTATTTGATGTTTGTGAGAGCATAATGTGTTGCTCAATTCTAGTGTTTGTGCAACATTGTTTTTATCCTCTAAGCCTCTGCAAAGCAGGCCCCCGTCAGGTTAGGTTCACACCTTTGCGTGTCAGGAATGGGCACAAAATTGCACGCTTTCCCGACACGCACATGAATGTGCTGCCCTTCAGCAAACCGTAATTGGTAATGGCACCCCAGTGCATCTGCTAATGCACGCGTTTTCATGTGGTCTGGTGCGATGCATTTTTGGAAAAGGGTCAAACTCCTTTTCCATATTTCTGCTGTGTAGGGCAGTCCATTCAAATGAATAGATCTCTACGCGCGACGCGCATGTGCTCGGTTGCAACTGCAGGCATGGACCTAACCTTAAGCTGGCCATTCCACTGATCATAATTTGGCCAGCTCAGCAGGGACTGGGGGAATTTTAATTGATGCATGGGCAGGCTGGTTGTACACAGGTTGATTCATTGCTTGACTTGTATACAACCAGCCTCTTGGAAAGTTCTCTCTCAATCTGTGCTGCCGGCTATAGCCAGCGGTGCTGTTGATTGTATTCTGACAGCAGGGAAATCGGTCAGAATACAACAGCTCAGCAGGAGGGATGCCCTCAGTGAGTGTGTGGATGGGGGAATCAAGTCATTTTCTTTCATTCAACCCCCTGGTAGTGCCATAGGTTAAGGATGTGAATTTTGTTACATGTGTATAAACCCTAAAGCTGTAGGACAGTTGGACTATGTACAAGCAGTGATACTTGGGGCCCCTGACTTGCTCATATTCTATTGATGTGGGAGGACATAAAAATTAGCTTTATCTCCTGCTGCCTCTGCTAATCTGCTCTCTGTTTCAGACAGTCTCATTAAGTGCCCCAATCAATTCATTAATAGATCAATTAGTCAGTGGCCAGCAACGGCCACTTTGTTTTTTTTTTTAACCATTATAAATCATTAGCACACCACCAACCAATCAAAATTCTTCTTTCTGCTCTTAAAGGAGTCTTATCAATATTTACACACCTTATCAGTATGAGAGAGAGCCCTCAGGATCATATGAATCAATCAGCCATAAGAGTCAATACTCCAACATGTCACATACAGCTCTCCAGCCTGACTGATGAACCAGTATCTAGACAACCCAAGAATTTGGTTCATTTTCTCTAAAGGATAATGACAAGGGTCTGGTTATTAAACTTTATTATATATTGTATGTATCGTATGTTATTTTCTGCAATTTGTGTACACGAAATCCAACTGAATTATCCCTTTTACATTCTCTCCTTGCAATGGGATGAAAGCTATTTTGCAGCCCTGCTGTCTATAATCCACTACACAACATTATGTGATTTAACATACTAGTTTAAAGATTTTCCTTGTTCAGTCTTGCTCAGCTATGCCATTCTGAAGAGAAGGTTATTCGCAGAGGTTCTAAAATTAGGACCAAGGAGACTACATAAACAGTATAATATTCCAAAGAAACGGCATTGCTTCATTGTGGTAATACCGAATACTGAGTTTAGATGTAAAAAGTGACAAGCAGAGATTTTCATTAACCCCTCCCATTCCTTTAGGAGGTACTAAATGCTGGGAGGCGGAGGCAGGATTTCCAATCATGTAACCACTGTCATTGGCTGTCACAGCAGTCACATGATCCGAATGCCCGCCTCTGCCTCCTGGCATGTAGAAAGGCAGCGCTATTGTATTCTGACAGCAGGAAGCCTTATCTACTGGCAGAAAACAATGATTGGTATTGCTGGCTTAGGCGGCACTAATCATTTGGGAAAATCCGACAGGCTGGTTGTACATACAGTGGGGCAAAAAAGTATTTAGTCAGCCACCAATTGCGCAAGTTCTCCCACTTAAAAAGATGAGAGAGGCCTGTAATTGTCATCATAGGTATACCTCAACTATGAGAGACAAAATGTGGAAACAAATCCAGACAGTCACATTGTCTGCTTTGGAAAAAAAAATTGAAAATAAGTATTTGGTCAATATCAAAAGCAGGGATGAGCCGAACACCCCCCTGTTTGGTTCGTACCAGAACCTGCGAACAGACAAAATGTTCGCGCGAACATTAGAACCCTATTAAATACAATGGACTCGAACGTTCAAAATCTAAAGTGCTAATTATAAAGGCTTATATGCAAGTTATTGTCCTAAAAAGTGTTTGGGGACCCGGGTCCTGCCCCAGGGGACATGTATCAATGCAAAAAAAAGTTTTAAAAACTGCCGTTTTTTCGGGAGCAGTGATTTTAATAATGCTTAAAATGAAAAAATAAAAGTAAAATTTTCCTTTAAATTTCATACCTGGGGGGTGTGTATGATATGCATGTAAAGTGGCGCATGTTTCCCGTGCTTAGAACTGTCCCTGCAAAAAATGTAATTTTTGAAGGAAAAAAAGTAATTTAAAACTCACTCGCGGCTATTAATGAATTGTCGGCTCCCTATTACATGTATAGACCCGCCCCTTCTAAAGTTCCCCATCAGGTCCGCTCAGCCAATGACTCGGTGTAAGGCTGAGGACCTGATGCGGAACATGAGAAGGGGCGGGTCTATACATGTATTACACAGTGAGGGAAGTTCCCCATCAGGTCCGCCCCCTCGGTATGTCGGACCCCGCCTACGTCATTGGCCTGAGCGGGTAACTTCCTTCCGGGGAACTTTAGAAGGGGCGGGTCTATACATGTAATAGACTGCGGAGGAAGTTCCCCATCAGGTCCGCTCAGGCTCAGCCAATGACGGACAGCGCTGGACATCGGATCGCCGCGGGACACTGGATTTCTCCGCTGGAATATTTTTTTTTTTTTTTTTAATAAAATACTTTTTCAAGGTGTTTGTGTGTTTTTTTTTTACATTTTTTACACTTTCTTCGTGAAATGGTAGGGGTACAATGTACCCCTTACCAATTCACATAGGGGGGGGCCGGGATCTGGGGGTCCCCTTTGTTAAAGGGGTCTTCCAGATTCCGATAAGCCTCCCGCCCGCAGACCCCCACAACCACCGGGCAAGGGTTGTGGGGATGAGGCCCTTGTCCCCATCAACATGGGGACATCCTTCCCATGTTGAGGGCATGTGGCCTGGTACGGTTCAGGAGGGAGGGGGGGCACTCTCTCGTCCCCCCCTTTTCCCCTGCGGCCGGCCAGATTGCGTGCTCGGATAAGGGTCTGGTATGGATTTTTGGGGGGACTCCACGCCATTTTTTTTTACATTTGGGGTGGAGTTCCCCTTAAAATCCATGCCAGATCTGAAGGGCCTGGTATGGATATTTGGGGGAACTCCACGCATTTTTTTTTTTTAATTTGCGGCGGGGTTCACCTTAATATCCATTCCAGACCTGAAGGGCCTGGTAATTGAATTCTAGGGGACCCCCACGCTTTTTTTTTTTATCAATGACTTTTCTATGTATTGCCGGGAGCCGACAATTCATTAATAGCCGCGAGTGAGTTTTAAATGACTTTTTTTCCTTCAAAAATGACACTTAGTGCAGAGACAGTTCTAAGCACGGGAAACATGCGCCACTTTACATGCATATCATACACACCCCCTAGGTACGAAATTTAAAGGAATATTTCACTTTTATTGTTTCACTTTAAGCATTATTAAAATCACTGCTCCCAAAAAAACGTCCGTTTTTAAAATAAAAATTTGCATTGATACATGTCCCCTGGGGCAGGACCCGGGTCCCCAAACACTTTTTATGACAATAACTTGCATATAAGCCTTTATAATTAGCACTTTAGATTTCTCCCATAGACTTTTCGAATTTGCCGCGAACACCCCAATTTGTTCGCTGTTCGGCGAACGGGCGAACAGGCAATGTTCGAGTCGAACATGAGTTCGACTCGAACTCGAAGCTCATCCCTAATCAAAAGTTCATCTCAATACTTTGTTATATATCCTTTGTTGGCAATGACAGAGGTCAAACGTTTTCTGTAAGTCTTCACAAGGTTGTCACACACTGTTGCTGGTATGTTGGCCCATTCCTCCATGCAGATCTCCTCTAGAGCAGTGATGTTTTGGGGCTGTTGCTGGGCAACACGGACTTTCAACTCCCTCCAAAGGTTTTCTATGGGGTTGAGGTTTGGAGACTGGCTAGGCCACTCCAGGACCTTGAAATGCTTCTTACGAAGCCACTCCTTCGTTGCCCGGGTGGTGTGTTTGGGATCATTGTCATGCTGAAAGACCCAGCCACGTTTCATCTTCAATGCCCTTGCAGATGGGAGGAGGTTTGCACTCAAAATCTCACGATACATGGCCCCATTCATTCTTTCATGTACACGGATCAGTCGTCCTGTTCCCTTTGCAGAGAAACAGCCCCAAAGCATGATGTTGCCACCCCCATGCTTCACAGTAGGTATGGTGATCTTTGGTTGCAACTCAGCATTCTCTCTCCTCCAAACACGACGAGTTGTGTTTCTACCAAACAGTTCTACTTTGGTTTCATCTGATCATATGACATTCTCCCAATCCTCTTCTGGATCATCCAAATGCTCTCTAGCAAACCTCAGACGGGCTCGGACATGTCCTGGCTTAAGCAGAGGGACACGTCTGGCACTGCAGGATCTGAGTCCCTGGCGGCATAGTGTGTTACTGATGGTAGCCTTTGTTACGTTGGTCCCAGCTCTCTGCAGGTCATTCACTAGATCCCCCCGTGTGGTTCTGGGATTTTTGCTCACCGTTCTTGTGATCATTTTGACCCCACGGGGTGAGATCTTGCGTGGAGCCCCAGATCGAGGGAGATTATCAGTGGTCTTGTATGTCTTCCATTTTCTAATTATTGCTCCCACAGTTGATTTCTTCACACCAAGCTGCTTGCCTATTGCAGATTCAGTCTTCCCAGCCTGGTTCAGGTCTACAATTTTGTTTCTGGTGTCCTTCGACAGCTCTTTGGTCTTCACCATAGTGGAGTTTGGAGTGTGACTGTTTGAGGTTGTTGAAAGGTGTCTTTTATACTGATAACAAGTTCAAACAGGTGCCATTAATACAGGTAATGAGTGGAGGACAGAGGAGCCTCTTAAAGAAGAAGATACAGGTCTGTGAGAGACAGAAATCTTGCTTGTTTGTAGGTGACCAAATACTTATTTTCCACCATAATTTGCAAATAAATTCTTTCAAAAGTCAGACAATGTGATTGTCTGGATATGTTTCCACATTTTGTCTCTCATAGTTGAGGTATACCTATGATGACAATTACAGGCCTCTCTCATCTTTTTAAGTGGGAGAACTTGCACAATTGGTGGCTGACTAAATACTTTTTTGCCCCACTGTAAGTCGGATCGATAGAGCGCCTTGTGTGCAACCAGGGAACTAAATTTGGCTGGTCCCCATTGAACGGCCCAAATTTCAATTTATGTATAGCCGGTTTAAGAGTTCATATACACAAACTGAACATCAGAAGCAAGCTGAATGCAGTATGCTTTGGTGTTGATTTGACACAAGGGGAACAGAAAAGGAGAAAAGCCTGAAAAGAAAAACGAACTAAAGCTAGAAAACGAATGCAATTAAGGCACCCCATCTAAGGAGTGGTAAACTACAATATATTAAATTTTTGTTCTTCGGTTTTGATACCCATGTTTTTATTTTTGGATAAAGGTTATTCTAGTGTTCAACTGTTCACTTTGAGAGATTTCTCTGACCCTCTGTCATGTAAGCGGGGCACAAAGTGAGGTAATGGGGTATCTAACCTAAAAGGACACAGGCTGCAATACAAAGCAGATAGAGGTTTTTAACTGTTCCTCTTTTCATTCAAAAGCAAGGAAAAGCATTTGGCTGCTGTTCCATTGTAAAGACATTTTATTGTATGCCCATCAGCTGTACTTTAATAAAAGACACAAATATCATAAACACTAATGCCCTGTACACACGGTCGGTTTTTCCGATGAAAAAAGTCAGATGGACTCGATCGTGTGTGGGCCCCATCAGACTTTTTTCCATCGGTGTTAAAAAATAGAACATGTTTTACATTTTTCCGATGGAAAAAAAAACGATAGGAAATTCTGATCGTCTGTGTGGAACTCCAATTGAGAAAAAACCCACGCATGCTCAGAATCAAGTCGACGCATACTCAAAAGCATTGAACCTAATTTTTCTTGGCTCGTCGGAGTGTTTTACGTCACATCGTTTTGGACGGTTGGAATTTTGTCTGATGGTGTGTAGGCAAGACTGATGAAAGTCAGCTTCATAGGAATTCTGATGGAAAATTCCATCGTATTTTATTCCATCGGAAATCCGTTCGTTTGTACAGGGCATCACTGTTGATACACAAAAGTGTACATAGAAATTCCTATTGGATTCTGTTTTTCAAAATAAGTTAAAAAAACAAGGTATCATGGCGTTCTCCATGAAATACATACAGTACACATATTCAATGAGATAAATAGTTTCCTAACTATTCTCTGCCATCTAATGTGCATAACCACCTTCACCCCTTTAAAATGACTTAAGTAGATTTTTTAAAATACTTACATCGCAATGAAGCACATTTAATTCTGAATTGACATTCAGACAAAGTTTCCCTACCCTGACAAGACATTTCTTTTATTGTACAGACAGATATTTTAATTTGTAGGTCTCAGAGGATGCCTATCCCCAATAGAAAGCTGGTGTTATTCTGCAGTGGATCACATATTATTCTATACTCTGTATCGTTCTTCTCATCATATGTTCAGGGGAATCCCCAGCTGATATGGTAGCAGGGGCTGGCCTATGCTAGCCATACTTAAAACAATTAGGAGGTAAAAATGTATTATTTACAAAAAGGATATATTGTCTTGTTTGTATTTTAGATTGTCATCTAGATGCAGTCACTAAGTGCTACAGCTTGAAGATGTCCCAGTAGGCCTCCATTAATGTGGATCTGATACCTGCGGCATGATATGCTTGGTCATAGCAGAAAGACTCCAGATGTCACTGTGAAATGGTATAAATTGCTTGGACTGCGTCTTGGGTCCTGTGGAAGAGCCGATCATCTGCGCAGGTCACCAGCAGCAGTGACAGCTGTCAGGGTTTGCTGAACCTGTGCTCAATACACTAGAAGAGCAACAACCCTCTTATATAAGGGAATGTAACTTCTATGTGATGTTTCTAAGGCCACAGGCAAAGCCAGGGGTATTCAGTCATTAACATACCTCAGTGCCTTCCAACACTTCACTACATATTAGATGCCCTGGAACACAATGATTGAACTCTGATGGCTGATATTTTTAGCCTTGAATTTCACAAACATAAGTATTGAAGAGGAACTTCGGTCATTTCTGTTTTTTTTTTTTTTAAAGTCAGCAGCTACAAATAGTGTTGTTGCTTACTTTTATTAAACAGACACTTACCAGTCCAGGAGTCTTGTCCAATCCTTTGCTGGTCTTCAGGTCCCCAGTGCCACCATCTTGGAAGTGGGAAGTCAGCGGTGACTTCCTGGTCTTTCACAGCCGGCTCCGCCTGCGCTTACGTGACATGCATTGGTCTGTTACAATGGTCCCGCAGTATCCTGGGACCTGTGATATGTCCCCGGAGGTTGTAGGCTGGGGGGGATGGGACTTCCACTCTGTTCCCCTGTCAGAAATAGGTATCCACTCCCAGAAAAAAAAAAATGTTCACTATAATGAGATAGAAGGTGGAAAGGAGGAGGATGAATGGAACTTCACATTTTAGACTACTACATCTAATTGGAAATCTTGAGAATTTTACATTTGTACAGATAATTGCACAGTATCAGGGTCAGTATTAGGACATTACTAACTTTACTGATGTATGAGAGCAGGAAGTTGCTGTGGACATGGGTAGATGTTGAAAGCATATAGGTGGTGCTATTGAGGATCCCACACAATTGATGAATTGGTGATCTTCTGGCAAAGCACTTTTGATAGGCCAAACTCTATAGAGCAGTGAATATTCAGTGATGACAAAACCTGGCCAGAAAAGCTAATCACCCTCATTATCAGCAGCATCCTTGTCTAGAGGTAAAGTGGTTCTAAAGACAGAAGGTTTTTGTTATATTAATGCATGCTATACATTAAGGAAAAACACCTTCTGGGTGCAGCACTCCCCCCCAGCCCCCCACTTATACTTACCCGAGCCCCATCTTGATCGAGCAATGTGCATGAGAGCAGCGGCTCTCCTGGGTATCTCTCTCCCCATTGGCACACACAGCAGTGGAAGCCATTGGCTCCTGCTGCTGTTAATCACAGCCAGTGAGTTAATGCGGATGTGCGTGAATGGGCAACGTCCATTCACAGGAGCGTGAATTGGGAGCGAATCTTCTTGAGAGGATCGGATTTGCTCTTTGCAAAACAATTGCGCGGAGCAGGTAAGTATAACCTTTTTTATTTTATTTTAACTTTTAGAATCACTTTAAATTAGCACCCGCAACAATTGTTAAAGCATATCTATAGTCAAAACGTAAAATTATATATTGATTCTACAATGTTTTTTTAAGTATTTCCTACTCCTATTAATCAAACATGACGTTTGTAAACTTACTTTGTCAAGATCCCCACACATTTCATTCCTTGGATTTTGTGACACATATTCACTATGTTCTCTGACTCTGAGTAGACACTGCTGCATCACAAAGAGCCTGCCTTTTGAACTAAAGAGGTGTTCAGAGGTGGAATTAGAAATCACAGCTTGCATTCAGTAAGGTGCCATGATATATGTAGTCCCTATAAATTGAAAATAAACAGCATAATCAGCAGAGGAGAAGCTGCAAAGCATGCCAGGATGTTGTGGGAAAAGATAGCCAGCAGACAGGCAGCACTCACAACATGAAAGGAGATGTTTGAAACTTGTTTTGAGTGAGGCCCGAAGTAAAGGAAAGAAAATAGATGGAGGGCCAGCATGACAGGGGTTAAAGGGGTTTGGGTCAAGGAGGGGTTTCAGTCTAGTCTGAAATTTAAGTGGTGGGACTTACTTGATTGGTGTCTAGGCCAGGAATGGGTGGAGCTACAGGGAGTAGTCCAGCTTGGGGTCTTAGGAGGTCTTCAGTTGGAGGGAAAGCTGCGTTGGGGAAAATTTCCCACCCTCCCTCCCCTTTATTGTTTCTGGATTTTGGTTCTGGAGTTCCCCTCCTTGTTCAAGGAGGCTTTCTGGTTTTTGATGTGGTTCTTTGTCATGGCAGCAAGCGGGGTACAAGGTCCTGGTAGTTTAGTATGGGGCACATATATATACTTAGTAGGGACCCGTCTGAGGTACGGCTCCCATCAGTTGGTATGTATCCTCGACTGGTTGTCTCAGAGTTGCTGCTATGGCGGCTGGAGGCCTAATTAAGTTGGACACAGGTACTTTCTTCTTTGATGCCTACTAGAACCTTGAGGCTCCAGTAAAACTGGGTTTAACCACTTCAGCTCCATAAGGATTTACCACCCTTCCTGACCCTTCCTGAACAGAGCACTGTTTGCGAGACGGCACTGCGTCGCTTTAACTGACAATTGCACGGTCGTGCGACATTGCACCCAAACAAAATTGACATACTTTTTTCCCACAAATAGAGCTTTCTTTTGGTGGTATTTGATCACCTCTTTGGTTTTAATTTTTTGCGCTATAAACAAAAAAAGAGCGACAATTTTGAAAAAAAAAATGCAATATTATTTACTTTTTGCTATAATAAATATCCTCCAAAAATATATATAAAAAAAATAAAAAATTCTTTCTCAGTTTAGGCCGATATGTATTCTTCTACATATTTTTGGTAAAAAAAATCGCAATAAGCGTATATTGATTGGTTTGCGCAAAAGTTATAGCATCTACAAAATAGGGGATAGATTTATGGCATTTTTATTATTATTATTTTTTATTAGTAATGGCGGCGATCTGCGATTTTTATCATGACTTTAGGACACTTTTGACACTAGTTTGGGACCAGTGACATTTATACATCGATCAGTGCTATAAAAATGCACTGATTACTGTGTAAATGACATTGGCAGGGAAGGAGTTAAACTCTAGGGGGCGATCAAGGGGTTAACTGTGTTCCCTCACTGTGTTCTAACTGTAGGGGGGGTGGGCTCACTACAACATGACAGAGATCACTGCTCCCGATGACAGGGAGCAGTAGATCCCTGTCATGTTGCTAGGCAGAACAGGGAAATGCCTTGTTTACATAGACACGGACATCGAGTCTGCGGGACCCACGGGCACACTCACGGAGTACGCGGCAGGCTAATCCCAGCCATGCCATTGTGCCGACGTATATCGTCGTGCGCTGGTCGGCAAGGGGTTAACGTGTTATTTACCTGTTATATATACAGTTTGTTAATAAAAGGCTGCTATGGCCATTTAACTCCAGTTTGCGGTCATGTGGTTATTTAATAGGGATAAAGGGAGTGAGGGTCAGAGCAGAATGAAGACAAATCATTTTTTAATACCCTAGTCATGTTGTTGTTACAATGGTGATGTAATAAAATGAAAGTGTGTGTTGTTATCATAGATTTCCTTTAAGTCAAATTTTTTAAGGTTTGCTCAGTAAAGCAATGTACAATGGAAGGCTGAGGGGCATACAAAATCAGCATACCTATTCAAGGTCAGGGCCGCCACCAGGGGGGTACAGGCAGTACACATGTAAGGGGCCCGGAGGGCAACCGCCCTTTTTTTTTTCTTGTAAGGGGCCCGGAGGTCCCTAGGAGTCCTCCGGTCTTTAGGGGCCAGGATGGTAAACCCAAAGCCCCCCAACCTTAATTCTCGGGGGGACATACGGCAGCACCCCTCCGCTTCTCAATTTGCGGCACCCCCCCTGCTTCTCAACTTGCGGCACCCCCCCGCTTCTCAACTTGCGGCACCCCCCGGTTTTCAATTAGCGGCGGCATCCCCCGCTCATCAATTCACGGCAGCCTCCCCCCGGTTGTCAATTCAATTTGCGGCGGCAGCACCCCCCCCCCCGGTTCTCTGCTCCAGGGGGCCCACATGCCTGAAGCTGTGTAAGGGGCCCCAAAATTCCTGATGGCGGCCCTGTTTAAGGTACATATCTTATGGGATAAGCAACGTGTACCGAAGAGTCACAGTGATCAGTGGGCATGGTGCAAGTTAGGTGTTTTAGAGCATGGTTTATTGTGACACATCAAATATTGATTGTAAAAAAAATAAACTGTAAACAATTAAGTTAATTGCTACTCTGTAAATATGACACAGACTCACTTAAACAAAAAATCCTCATTACAAAGAAATGTTTTTGAGGAGCCAAGAATGTCAGCAATTAAAGCTTTTTCCTAAAGGGGGCATATACACAGAACAAATAGAAATAAGTACACAGCAGTTTGCTTTTTTATAGTTTGGAATGAGTATGCTTATTGATATTGACTTTAGGGGACCTCTCAAAAGTCATCAACTGATCCTTTGAAGTTGCCATTGAAAATATAGTCCATTGACCCGAAATACTAACCTTCACTCCTAGAGTTGGGGCACTCAAAGCCCCAGTAACCACTGATTGACTTCCAGTCCCAGGGGGAGAGTGACACAAAAACTTATTGTGCAGAATGAGAAAAGGAGGCAGCGAGATCTCAATAAAAAATTTAAGATGGACTATATTATGTTGCTGGTAGAGAAGCATTGCCATTATTTATAGTAGAGGCAGAAGTGAAGGCAGCGAAAATTAATTTTGAAGGAAGGTGTAAAAAGAAAAGCAGCCAGACTGAATTGTGCATGAGTGGGACATAGGAGGCAGCAAGATCAGATTGTGGAGCTAGGGAAGAGGTAGAGAGGGAGAAGCAGTAAAACCAGATTGTGAAAAAGTAGAAAAAAAAGAGGGAGCCAGATTGTGGAAAAGAGGGGATGGAAGCTGCATTCCCATTACCCAGCAGAGGGAAGTCTTTCAGCATTCACTTCCTTGTCAGCCCTCTGTATTCAGTCACATGACATTAAAGCCTCGTACACACGGCCGGTTTTCTTGGCAAGAAAACTGCTGGGAGAGCTTTTTGCCGAGAAAACCGGCCGTGTGTATGGTTTCTCGTCGGGAAAACTGCAGAGAATCTCAACGACAAATATAGAGAAACTGCTCTCTATTTTTCTCGTCGGGATTCTCGGCAAGTGTTTCCTGCCGAGAAAACCGTGAGTGTGTATGCTTACCTGTCCCAGCTTACAAGAGTAGTGTAGGGTGAAGCAAGATGGCAGCGACAACATCGAATGTGACAAACGCATGCTCGTCGTAGTCGATGACGTCACCACGTTCTTGCCATTCAAAAGAATGGCGGTTCTTTTGAATGTGCCGTGTGTACACTCGGCGAGCAAGAAAAGCTTGCCAGGAATCCCGTCAGGAAAACCAACGTTTTTTTCCTGACGGGATTCCCGGCCATGTGTACAGGCTTTAGAACCACAAGATAAACTGATGCTAGAAGACTTCCCTCTACAGGGTACTGGAATCAGTGGTCTACATGGTAGCAAGTAACTATACAATGTTTAGCGGCTGCCACTGCAGGTTCCACTCTCAAGGCCTGAATAGGAGAGGGTTTCCGCTCTGGCAAAACCCAATATAATGTATTTGTACACCAAGTAGCCAGTGAGACCACATGACCATTAATTTGTTATTGTGTGTCGCTGTACTTTATTAAATAAGCTGTCTAAATTTCCCCTAGTATGTGTACGTATGAATGTGAGTTAGGGACCTTACATTGTAAGCTCCTTGAGGGTAGGGACCGATATGAATCTACAATATATATGTAAAGAGCTGCAAAAAATTGACATCGCTATATGAGTACCTATAATAAATAAAATGTATAAATAAATAAAGCCTGAATAGATCTTTTTCTCATCCTGTAATGCATATCTGGAAAAGTGCCCATTAAAAGTTATACGGTAATAAATTTAAGTTAAGCAAATAATAAACTTAACAAACTATTCTAAGCTCAAGAGCACTGGTTGAAAAGAAGCGCAGTCACCCTAATTGAATCCTTATGTAAGCAGTCTTTTGAAAAAAAGTGGGGGAGGGGGTTGAGTGGCAGGTGGAAGGATCTCCACTGACTACAGGTAGTTGAGTACCCTGCGTATTGTGCTGATAGCATTAAAGTGGAATTGATGACAATAATATATCTTTTCAATAAAGTATAAGTATAATGAATGTGATATAGGGGTCTTAGACTGAAAGCACCCCAAGGACAGGGATTTATGTGAATGTACAGTATGTAAAAGGCGGCAAAAATTGACATTTTTATAGAAATATTTATAATAAATAAATAAAACTTGAGCCTCTGTAGGGCTTTTATTGCTGTGTTCCTATTGAGGAGGTTTATCTTCGCTTCCTTTGTGGTCATCAGAACAGGAATTGACGATAAATCTTTGCAGCAAAACAGGCAGATTAAAAACCTGACCAAGGTCTTACCATCCCAAACTCTATGAAATACATAGTGAAAGTAAAAAAGAGAAACAAAGTTGTGGCGGGGGTTCTAGTTTAAGTACTGACACATATATCCGGCTATGCACAAGAGCCGGACATTAGAAAGTGATAATGCTCTTGAACGTACTTTTGTATAGTTCTCATGAACACATGTATCCATTTTTGTTCAGTGCCAGTGAACTAAACCCCCAATAATTAGGAGGAGCTGGAATTAAAGAGATGAATGAAGTATTGGCCAAAAAAACAGCAGATCAAATTGTGGTTTCGTACAGATAGAGAGAGAAAAAAAAAGGGATTTACCGGTAAGGACCAAAAGAAATGAGTCTTAAGCCTTGTACACACGACCGAGTTTCTCGGCAAAAACCAGCAAGAAACTTGCTGGCAGAGATTTCTTGCCAAGAAATTCGTTCGTGTGTATGGTTTCTCGTCAAGAAAACCGACTAGAATCTCGACGAGAAAATAGAGAACCTGCTCTCTATTTTCTCGTCGAGATTCTCGTCAGCCTGTTTCTCAACGAGAAAATTGTGTGTGTGTACACTTACCTGTCCTCCGGGAAGCCCGCGCATGCTCGAAATGACTTTGACGCATGCGCGGTAGCTTCCTAGGCATAGGATAGGGTGTACAAAGATGGCGGCGATGGCATCGAATGTGACGAGCGCATGCTCGTCGTATTCAATTCCATCACTGCGTTCGCTCCATTCAAAGAACCGCGGGTTCTTTGAAATGAGCGTGTGTACACTCGGCCGGGACAAGTTTCTTGTCCAAGGATCTCGTAGAAAAAAACGACGTGTTTTTTACAACGAGATTCTCGGCCGTGTGTACGAGGCTTAAGAATGAGCTATGGATATCCTAAAACTAACATTAGGATTTGTCTTTTGTAACATAATAAAAATAAAAAAAACGTAAGGATTTGATAAGGCAATTGCAAGTTAGTAGAAGCTCTAATATTATATCAGCTCGACTGTAGCTGTTTTTTGTAGTAAATAATATACATACTTTCTGGTTTAACGTTATAATTTTTATATTCTATAAGATTTCCTTCGTTCATTAACTGCTTTTTGGACTGAGTTCTCTCCCGCTGACCTTTTGGCATTGTGTAACACTAATAACACAAGATGTTTTAGAATAATTTTTGTAAAGCTATAGTCCTGTTAGATTGAGATTTTTTTTCCTTTGTATTTCCTGTGTATTAGCAGGCTACAATCAATGAAGTGCATTCATGTTGGCAGCATTAACCTGATTATAACAGAGCCTCTGGCAAAGGTGGTGGGTGGACACTGAGTGAAGTGATGGTGCTTGTGTCCGACAATCTATTGTATGAGCTGACCCTCCAGCACCAAGGCACCAAGGCAAGAGGTGGGAGACACCATTCTTCACGCAATCTTTTGTGTAAAGAGAGAAGTGAGGTAGTGTGACATGAGTAGGCGTCAGGGCAGAGGATCACAAGAGCTTGTCACAAGAGACTAGCATCTCCAATCTGCCCTCACAGGAGATGAATTTATCTAATGTTGACTTCAAGAAATAGCTCACATTCTTGTCCTAATATACAGGACAGATATACCACAGAACAAGGTTCTGATAAAGTCAAGTTAAATGTGCAGGAAAGAAACACATTAGAATTAGCTGCTGGGCCCAATAGCCTTAAAACCCAACTTCCACAACTGATACAAATCTAAAAGAGCCTTCAACCTTTCTTCAGTTTATAAAAAAAAGTATTTTATTGTTATCTATGTCCTATGAGGATATTTCCTCTAACTTCCTGTCTAAAATGACAACATTCACCAGGACTGGAAGTGAAAGAAGCTTCCCAATGGGGACAAAGCATTTTTGTTTTGTAACCTGTACTATTGATTACCCAACTATATGCCAATACAGAAAATGATGGCTTTGCTAGAAATAAATAAAGATAATCTTATTTGGTTGGCAAGGCAGTTTGTTATTGAAGCAGTATTTTTCACTTGTATTATACAGTATTTACATTATACTATTATTTTACAATTTACTATTTACCATGTTCCCCCTGCTGCATATCAGTTTAATCTTAACCACTTGACAACTGGGCACTTAAACCCCCTTCCTAACCAGACGAATTTTCAGCTTTCGGTGCTCTCACATTTTGAATGACAATTACTCAGTCATACAACACTGTACCCATATGAAATTTTTGTCCTTTTTTTCACACAAATAGAGCTTTCTTTTGGTGGTATTTAATCACTGTTGGGTTTTTTATTTTTTGGGCTATAAGAGAAAAAAGACTGAATTTTTTTTAAAAAAATGAATTTTTCTTTGTTTCCGTTATAAAATTTTGCAAATTGGTATTTTTTCTTCATAAATTTTGGCCAAAATTTATACTGCTACATATCTTTGGTAAAAATAAGTACAAATTGGTGGATATTATTTGGTCTTTGTGAAAGTTATAGAGTCCACAAGCTATGGTGCCAATATCTGAAAATTGATCACACCTGAAGTACTGACGGCCTATTTAATTTCTTGAGACCCTAACATGCCAGAAAAGTACAAATACCCCCCAAATGACCCCTTTTTGGAAAGAAGACATTCCAAGGTATTTAGAAAGAGTCATTGTGAGTTTTTTGAAGTTGTCATTTTTTCCCACAATTCTTTGCAAAAATCAAGATTTTTTTTTCTTTTTTTTTTTTTCCACAAAATTGTCATATTAGCAGGTTATTTCTCACACACAGCATATGCATACCACAAATTACACCCCAAAACACATTCTGCTATTCCTCCCGAGTATAGCGATACCACATGTGTGAGACTTTTACACAGCGTGGCCACATACAGAGGCCCAACATGCAGGGAGCACCTTCAGGCGTTCTGGAGCACCCAGGCCAATTCTGACATTTCTCTCCTACATGTAAAAATCATCATTTGTTTGCTAGAAAGTTACATAGAACCCCAAAACATTATATATGTTTTTTTAGCAAAGACCTTAAAGAATATAATGGTGGTCATTGCAACTTTTTATCTTGCACGGTATTTGCGCAGCAATTTTTCTAACGCGTTTTTTACGGAAAAAAACAGTTTTGTGCCTAAAAGAAAAAAAAACAGTAAAGTTAGCCCAATGTTTTTGCATAATGTGAAAGATAAAGTTACGCCGAGTAAATAGATACCTAACATGTCACCCTTCAAAATTGCACACGCTCGTGGAATGGAGCCAAACTTCGCTACTTAAAAATCCCCATAGGCAATGCTTTAAATATTTTTACTGGTTACATGTTTTAAGGTTACAGAGGAGGTCTAGGGCCAAAATTATTGCTCTCGCTCTAACGTTCGCAACGATACCTCACATGTGTGGTTTGAACACCGTTTTCATATGTGGGCGGGGCTTACGTATGCGTTCACTTCTGCATGCGAGCTTGCGGGGGCAGGGGCGCTTTAAAAATATATATATATATTTTATTGTTCATTTTACTTTATTTATTTTAGTTTGACATGTTTTTCCGCCCCAAATTTTTTTTTGATCACTTTTATTTCTATTACAAGGAATGTAAACATCCCTTGTAATAGGAATATGGCATGACAGGTCCTCTTTACAGTGAGATATGGGGTCAATAAGACCCCACATCCCACCTCTAGGCTGGGAAGCCTGAAAAAAAAACAAAAAAAAAAACAATCTTGGCTTTGATCGTAGCGGTGAGTCGGTAGAAGCACCGGAGGGCAGCGGGAGGGGGGGCATCCCCTCTCACCTTCCGTAAGAGCGATCAAGCGGTGGAACAGCCGCTATGATCATTCTTATGGTGCAGGGAATCGCCAGCTGAAAAAGCGAATATCTGAATGATGCCTGTAGCTGCTCCCATCATTCAGATATCCCTGCATAAAGTTAAGGACGTCATATGATGGCCGGCGGGCGGGAAGTGGTTATTGCAGAGTATTGCCGGGTATTGAGGAGTATTGCAGGGTATTGAGGAGTATTGCAGGGTATTGAGGAGTATTGCCGGGTATTGAGGAGTATTGCCGGGTATTGCAGAGTATTGCAGGGTATTGAGGAGTATTGCCGGGTATTGCAGAGTATTGCCGGGTATTGCCGAGTATTGCCGGGTATTGCCGAGTATTGCCGGGTATTGCCGAGTATTGCCGGGTATTGCCGGGTATTGCCGAGTATTGCCGGGTATTGAGGAGTCTTGCCGGGTATTGCAGAGTATTGCCGGGTATTGCCGGGTATTGCCGAGTATTGCCGAGTATTGTGGGGTATTGCCGGGTATTGCGTGGTATTGCCGGGTATTGAGGAGTATTGCAGGATATTGTGGAGTATTGCAGGGTATTGTGGAGTATTGCCAGGTATTGTGGAGTATTGCAGGGTATTGTGGAGTATTGCAGGGTATTGTGGAGTATTGCCGGGTATTGTGGAGTATTGCCGGGTATTGTGGAGTATTTCCGGGTATTGTGGAGTATTGCAGGGTATTGTGGAGTATTGCAGGGTATTGTGGAGTATTGCAGGGTATTGTGGAGTATTGCCGGGTATTGTGGAGTATTGCCGGGTATTGTGGGGTATTGCAGGGTATTGAGGAGTATTGCGGAGTATGGCAGGGTATTGCGGAATATGGCAGAGTATTGCACAGTATGGGCAGGGTATTGCAGAGTATTGCACAGGGTATTGCAGAGTATTGCACAGGGTATTGCACAGAGTATTGCACAGGGTATTGCGCAGGGTATTGCAGAGTATTGCACAGGGTATTGCAGAGTATTGCGCAGGGTATTGCAGAGTATTGCGCAGGGTATTGCAGAGTATTGCGCAGGGTATTGCACAGGGTATTGCAGAGTATTGCACAGGGTATTGCAGAGTATTGCACAGGGTATTGCAGAGTATTGCACCAGGGTATTGCAGAGTATTGCACAGGGTATTGCAGAGTATTGCACCAGGGTATTGCAGAGTATTGCACCAGGGTATTGCAGAGTATTGGTTTGCAGAGTATTGGCAGGGTGTATTGCAGAGTATTGCACAGGGATGGCTGAGCAGGGATGGATGGATGGCTGGATCTGTGACTGCAATTGTCACAGATCCAGCCCATAGCTGACATGGGGGAGGGAGCGGACATGATCCGCTCCCTCCCCTCACCTCTCACACTGTACCGATCGGTACAGAGAGGGGAGGGAGGAACCGGCGTCATCACATGACGCCGGTCTGTTTACAAGTGATCGCTCCGTCATTTGACGGAGCGATCACGTGGTAAACGGCCGCGATTAGCGGCCATCTACCGTGATCCGTGATGCGCCGGGTCTTCCGGACCCGGCGGTCACGGTCATATCCTGGAGCACGCCCCAGGGGGCGCGCGGGACCAAGATTCTGTGAGGACGTCCCTGGGACGTCCACTCAGGATAACTCGACCGCGCTGTGGACGTCTTTTGTACATGGCGCAGTCGGCAAGTGGTTAAGTAACTCATTGCTCTTTATATGCATATCCTTTACATTTCATTTTGTGTAAGTTTTATTCTTTACCAAGGTGTTAAAACAATGCTATTTTAACCTTCATATCCGGGCCATTGTATTTTGACAGCCACAAGGTGGCTCTACAATGGCGGGAGGCCGTCTATTGACGGCCTCGGGCCGCGCGCCGGCGGCGGCATGCACGCGCCCCTGCTACGTCACTCAGGTTACGATGCGCGTGCCTGGTGGCCGCGATGTCCGCCAGGCACCCGCGATCGGCAGTTACAGAGCCAGGACCATGGATCTATGTGTGTAAACACACAGATCCACGTCCTGTCAGGGAGAGGAGACTGATGGTGTGTCCCTTGTACATAGGGACTACCATCGGTCACCTCCCCCAGTCAGTCCCCTCCCCCCACAGTAAGAATCACTCCCAGGGAACACATTTAACCCCTTGATCGCCCCCTAGTGTTAACCCCTTCCTTGCCAGTCACATTTATACAGTAAACAGTGCATTTTTATAGCTCCAATCGCTGTAAAAATGTGAATGGTCCCAAAAATGTGTCAAAAGTGTCCGATGTGTCCGCCGTAATATCGTAGTCCTGCCAAAAATCGCAGATCGCCGCCATTACTAGTAAAAAAAAAAAATAATAGAAATAAATTTCATAATTCTATCCGCTATTTTGTTGACGCTATAACTTTTGCGCAAACCAATCACTATACACTTATTGCGATTTTGTTTACCAAAATCATGTAGAAGAATACGTATCGGCCTAAACTGAGAAAAAAATATATATATATATTTTTTAAATTGAGATATTTATTATAGCAAAAAGTAAAAAATATTGTGTTAAATTTATGCTCTTTTTTTGTTTATTGCGCAAAAAAGAAAAACCGTAGAGGTGATCAAATACCACCAAAAGAAAGCTCTATTTGTGGGAAAAAAAGGACGTCAATTTTGTTTGGGAGCCACGTCGCACGACCGCGCAATTGTCATTCAAAGCGTGACAGTGCTGAAAGCTGAAATTTCGCCTGGGCAGGAAGGGAGTATATGTGCCCAGTAAGGAAGTGGTTAATTACCAGCCAGAAGTTTCCGAATGGTACAGATACAAAAGCTCTCATTTGTAAAGTTTGGAAAAAACGTGGGGCTGTTTTGGTACAGCCTGGTTATCTTTATGTTGGGGAATCTGTATAAGTGCAGAATCACCAAACTGTATACATATTTTTAAATTCACTACAATGGTTAACATTTGTTCCATTCTGTCTAGCCAAGGTTAAAATCTACACACAGCACTATTATCAAAAATGTAATCATAGGACACAAAAGTTTAATTTATATGTTTAACAGAAAACACTGCAATCTTCTACAAAGTTTTTAACAAATGTTAGCAAAATGTTGTTACTGCTATACATAATACAGTTTTTCCCCGAAAATAAGACCTAGTACTATTTTCCCCGGAGGGCTGCAATATAAGCACTACCCTGAAAATAAGCCCTAGTTTAAAATGTTTGGTAGATGTTTAGCAATAGTCGTCAGTTGCACAATGGTTAAGGCAAGGCTGATGGGATTCTATCCAAATTGACCTTAGTGTGTATATGACAAAACCTGTGTATATGGACTTCAGACTTAGAAGCAGGTCCAATTTAGTATGATTTTGCATTGCTTTGACTCACATTTGAGTTGCGTTGACATGCTTCTGAAGTGCTGACGATAAGTTTAGGTGTTTTTCTCAGTTGCTTTGACCAGCTTCTAAGGTGCTAGCGTTGCTTTTGCGTTCACAATGACTTGTATGATATAAGAAAGCAAAGAGAAGTAGACAAATAGCCATGTTTACAGGCTATAAGGCTGGCTACAGATGGGCAGATATATTCACAACAACCTTAGCTCATTCTGTGCAAGCCACTCAAGTCTTGTGGGTTGACTCCTTCCTTCTAAATTCTTATTTTCCAGCATGTTGGAAAATCGGAAGTGATAATCGAATGCTGGAAGTGTTTGTTATAATCGCAAATAACCATAAACCTCCTGATCTTTTCTTCACATGGCACTGGGGGTGGGGGGGGGGGGTAGCACCCTGAGCAGGAGTGGGCCATTTGCAGTCACCTTTTGCCCAGGTTCACACTGGGCTGCGGGAGTGAAGCCGTGCGAGTTCAGCTGAACTCGCACGATTTCACTCCTGCCTGTCAGTCCAGATTTCGGCCGTGATTACAGGGACATCTGTGCAGGTTTCTGCACAGATGTCAATGTAAATCGCAGGCCAAAATCGCAAAAAGTAGTACAGAAACTACTTCTTGAAAACTTTTTGACATGCCAAATTGCATGTCAAAACGCACCAGTGTGAACCAGGGCTTTAAAAGAGGCACTCAATTGTAAGCTTTTTTGATAGGACTGGCATGAATAGTTCAATGTTCTTTGTAAAGCACTGTGGAATAATTCAACATTATAAAATGAGTACCGGTAAAATAATAATTATCAGTAATTATGTTGACACTAGATCTAAAACAGAATCACAATACAGTATCCTTGCCTAGAATGGAATAAATGTGTTTTTGGAACATACATTAGAAAACACAAAACTGTGCTAGAGTGTTAGTACTTTTGTTCTGCATTATGGGATATTTCTTTGGAAGATTCACCTCCCATAGGGACCCTGCAGGCTAGATTCTGCCGTGGGTGACAAAGTTAGGAGACATTACTGCTACTTTACTTAGATGAGTCTCGTTGTATACAAAAGGTTTCTTTTTCCAAATAAACATTTCAGATGAAGTCGGCAGTTTCTTATACCGGCTATAGCTCACATGCATGCAACGTTCAAGTTTGGCTATGGTACTTTATATCACATTAAAACCATCTGCATGATCATTTCAGTTTACTGTCGTACAACGTTCACTTCTGCATTTGTAAGCTATAGTCTTCTGTAATAAAATCAGGCAGAATTTTTCTTTGTCACATTTAGGGCTCCCATCAAAAGGCATTTTTTGGATTCGGACCAAAGACAAAGAAGATCTTCCTTGGGAATAAGTGTATTAATCAGACACTCACCAAACACGCTCACATTTGAGTGCAGCATTAGTGTAATTGAAGTCTTGACCACAGTGCTCTAGTGAATGGTACCACTCTCTACAGACTCTTTTCATTATGGGGATGTGTGGGTAGATACCATCTGCAGCTGGAGGTGATGTGGTAAACTGACAAAAAAAAAATTCTCAAGACATCTGTAGAGCTGAGAAAAAAGGGGGTTTCAAAGATATAGAATAATGGGAATTATCTGAAAGTCATTTATCACGGTGGTGACACTAATGGCACACACATCAGCCATGAGACCTTCAGGCGTCAACACCGCCCGCACACTGTCAATCCAGTTGGCATCGCCGCTTTGTACGTTCTGGCACCACTGTTCTGCTTCTCATTACTTCCGCGGATTGCTGCGTTTTAACAATGGCAACCCCCAACTTCTGCCCTATTACTTTTAGGGGACTTGTTATTGCGCAGTCAAACGTATATTCTGAATACATTATATGTTGACAATAATGCAATAATGTATCCTTTCTTACAACTATTCCGGATGAGCCATATGTTGTATGATATCATTGGGTCAACCGTGACAGCTTTCAGAGTTGTGAGAGTGACAAATTGGGGGGCCCATTGCGTTTTTCGTCTTAGCGGTTTGCTTTTTTCTCACGATTTTCATTTGAAAGCCTTTTGGGTGCAATGTTTTATAGAAATTTCATCCTATAAATACCAAGTTCTGAGGCCACTTCCTGGAAAAAAAAGCCAATGCATTTGTCAGACATTTTCACATGAAAGACTCTTGGATGCAATGTTTTGTGGTAAAAACTGAATTCGGAGGCCGCTTTTCTGAAAAAGCATGATAAATTTCTCAGACATTTTTTTTCTTCTCAGGCTTTGACCTACAAACAAGACACAAACTAAGTCATGTGATACTGAAGACTATCCCACGTACCCATGCCAGGAAACTGTTAGGTTTACATACAAGTATAAATGGAGTTTACAGCTTTTGCCACATATGCATTTTTCATAGAATATACTTTGAATGGAATTCTTATTTTCTTTCAACTCCAACCAGAAATCTCGTACAGAATTTTGCCAGATAGAGAGATTCAGTTATTGTGTTTATTTGGGAATACACATACAGTGCCTTGAAAAAGTATTCATACCCCTTGACATTTTCCACATTTTTTCATGTTACAACCAAAAACTTTAATGTGTTTTATTGGGATTTTATGTGATAGACCAACACAAAGTGGCACATAATTGTAAAGTGGAAGGAAAATGATAAATGATTTCCCAAATTTTTGACAAATAAATATGTGAAAAGTATGGCGTGCATTTGTATTCAGCCCCCTTTACTCTGATACCCCTAACTAAAATCTAGTGAAACCAATTTCCTTCAGAAGTCACCTAATTAGTAAATAGAGTCCACCTGTATGTAATTTAATCTCAGTATAAATACAACTGTTCTGTGAAGCCCTCAGAGATTTATTAGAGAACCATAGAGAACAAACAGCATCATGAAGGCCAAGGAACACACCAGACAGGTCAGGGATAAAGTTGTGGAGAAGTTTAAAGCTGGGTTAGGTTATAAAAAAATATCCCAAGCTTTGAACATCTCACGGAGCTCTGTTCAATCCATCATCCAAAAATGGAAAGAGTATTGCACAACTGCAAACCTACCAAGACATGGCTGTCCACCTAAACTGACAGGCCGGGCAAGGAGAGCATTCATCAAAGAAGCAGCCACCAGGCCCATGTTAACTCTGGAGTAGTTAACCTTAGGTGGGAGAATCTGTCCACAGGACAACTATTAGTCATGCTCTCCACAAATCTGGCCTTTATGGAAGAGTGGCAAGAAGAAAACCTTGTTGACAGCAAGCCATAAGAAGTCCCGTTTTCAGTTTGCGGGAAGCCATGTGGGAGACACAGCAAACATGTGGAAGAAGGTGCTCTGCTCAGATGAGACCAAAATTTAACTTTTTTGTCTAAAAGCAAAACGCTATGTGTGGCAGAAAACGAATGCCGCATACACACGAACAAATTTTTCGTTGGCAAATCAATATATTCTTGCTGGAGGTTGTAAATGCTGCCTGAACACATTGTGGCTATCAGACTTGTACAAATCAGTGGCCAGCACTGCTGCCGTTCCCATGCAACTGCTCATCTGAGTTGGTTACATGCAAACAGAGTCTCCAACTGACCTTGAGTGCAATTATGGCTGCACACAAACTGGCCAGTTTGTATGCAGGCATAGCACAGAGTGGTATTTAGCCATCTCTGATCGTAGCAAACTATGAGCCTTCTGAGTGTAGCCTACGGCTCCATGCACACTGTCGTAAAAATGTTGCTTCTACAAGAGTTTTGTGTTCTGCCTGTAGAAGCAACTCAATGTTATCCTATGTGTCCATGTACATTAGGACGTTTACGGGCATATTTTGAGATCAACATTTAGAGGCAGGAAAAAAAAAATTCTAGTTCGCGTTTCTGATTGGAGCTCACTGGCAGAAAAAACGTAAAACTCTCCTAAACTCGTCTAAACTTTGCACAAAAAATGCTCTATATGAGCGTTTTTTACTCCAAAGAGAGCAGATGTTTTTTTTAAAGCCCAGTGTGCATGGAGCCTAAGGATCCTTTTTTAAAAATGGAGGACAGGATTTTAATGTACAGACAAAGATGTCATGCACACTGGATTTCTTTTTATAAATTTAATTAACAGTGAACTAGCTCTTGAAATACAGTGGAAACTCGGATTGCGAGTAACACGGTTAACCAGCGTTTCGCAATACGAGCACTGTAATTTTTAAAATCCTAACTCGGTTTGCGAGTGTTGCCTCGCAAAACGAGCAGGATTCAAGCCAAAGCAGTGTGCAATACCGTGTTTGGCTCGAGGTGGGGGGGGGGCGCCGGAGCCGAGCAGAGCCACACGGCAACGATCGGAGCTGTTCGGAGCAGTTCGTAAATGCTCGGAAAATCTCAGAAATACTCAGTTCCCGGGCCTTTCCGAGGTTTTCCGAGTTCAGCCAAGGTGTCCTCGGGCCTTTCCGAGTGTCTCCGATGCTCTCCGGCACCCCCCCCACCTCTGGCCACATGCGGTATTGCATGCCATTGAAGTCAATGCAGAACAAATTATTTTCGTTTCCATTGACTTCAATGCGGAAACTCGCTTTGATATGCGAGTACTTTGAATTACGAGCATTCTCCTGGAACGGATTATGCTCGTAATCCAAGGTTCCACTGTATTGATAAAACAATCAGATTTACTACATATTTTATTTAACATAAAAATGCAAAATAGGTTTTGGCTTAATGATAGTTTAAGGCAGTATATTGTCACTGGTGGGAAATTTGATCTCAAGTAACTTGCACTGAACACATGCCTTTGAATTGGGGGAACTAACAATTTGGAAATTTAACATTTATGAAAATGAAAATAAAACTCTATACAATTATGTACTGTATGACTTTTCTTGGTACATGGTTAATCCAGGACAACATGTAAGTGAAACAAAATATACACTACTCATAGATTCTGATGCTATTCACACACTATTTTCTTTGTTCCACCTAAATCCTTATCTGAATACAATCTGACTTGAGAACAGACGGGCATATCACTTACTATGACAGGACGTGTACATATGGTAGATGGGGAGACTACATTTATCCAGAAGAACAGACAAGTCTGGGGTAGATGTATTATAATAGATCATAAGATGCAGGCTTTTCCAGCAACTGAACATCATAGTAGATCACATAATCAAAAAAAAAAAAATTGTTCAAGATAATCATGTTTTTTTCTATGGTTATAATGAATTACACATACACATGTGAACTCACCGAACTGCCATTATGAGCCAAAATAGTGACCATCAGAGAATGTCTATGTCTATATTTAAAGATTTTATTATAATATATTAGGTAGTGCAGTATGTTGGAGAGATACAAAATTGCTGGGAATACTGTATAAATTAAAGTGAAGGCTGGGTCCTTCAGTTCAAAATCTAGCAGACACCAAAAAAAAAAAGCAATCTATTGTAGTGTATCTTGCATAGGAATAACCCAGATTAGATGTCAGTGGAGTTTGTGGGGTGATGCTATGGGTAAGTTGGATGAATTTCAGATGAATTTCAGATGTATTAAATAGGTTTCTTCCGTGCCTAGAACATGAAAATTACAATATGTATGATTTTTCTTAAATTATAATCACATTTAACATTTTATTAGTGTAGCGCCCCTCTACTTTGAGGGGTGCTATGTGCCTAAATTTAGGGGTTGGTTTGAGCTAGTAGCCAGGTTCAGACCGCTTTTATTGATAGGTTCTGTTACTTTGTTTCTGCAGGTGTTGTACTGGTGTGCAGTTCCCTGTGGCCTGTAGGTGGCACTGCCATGACAGGTCAGGGTTGAACCACTGGTGGCAGTGCTGCGCCTTAGGGTGTCCTCTCTCTGCAGTAGTACAGTGGGCGTGGTTAACCTGATGTGCATGCCGGGAGAGGATACATAAGGGCAGACGCCGCCTGGAGTAGAGAGTTCTGGAATTCGGGTCACATGACCTGGCCCTCCAGGCCAGAGGTGCGCGTTTGCATTGGTCCCAGGCACCTTTAGCCTGGGGCTGCAGCTTCGCCATTGGGCCCAGCACCTTTTAGCTGGGGCTCATCTCTAAGAGGAGGAATCCCAGGGTGCCCCTGAGAGGGGACCCACTCTAAGAAGAGGAGGCCAGGGGAGGACCTTTCTGATGGATCGGTGAGAGTTCACGGTGAAAGAGAGGCCCGGTAAATTTCTGAAGGGACTCCACTATTCATCCAAGGCCTTGTAATGTGCAGCAACTTGCACCTGTTCTTTAATTACAAGTGCTGAGAAGTTCGGGGCTCAGAGATTCTGTGGCAGAGGATCTCCCGATCGTATCTTCAAAGAAACTTAAGCGAACGCCGAGTGTCATTCCGGTTGCTAGGACCGTGAGAGGGGACTATCCGGATAAGCAGAGCCACTGGGGATTGAGTGGTGAGATTAAGTGCCGTCTGCCTGAACCTACCTCCCTGTTCCTTAATTCTTCAACTTCAACTTTCCTATCCAGTTTCCGGCATAAAGAAAATAAACCTTCCTTCATTAAGGTTTAACCTTGTCTGGACGTTGGCCTTATTGGTGCACCTACAACAGACTCTTCCCTACACTCTAGGGGTGAGAACCAGCTGAAGGAAGGTAAGTCGCTGCGGGACCCAACAATTGTGAACACCGCTTAACCTCTTCAAAGAAGATAGTATGGTGTGCCTTATCTCACAAGTGAGCCAGCTGAGAAAAAGGTCCGTGTTCTACATTAGTTTGAAAAACAAATTCTAACTTCTTCAAATTTTCTCATCACTGCGGTCAAAAATTATTGTTGACTTGACACTACTAACCATTATAAAGAAATGTTCCAAAAACTCCTTCAAACAAATCTCTACTACAGTGGAGCCAACTTAACCACTTCAGCACCGGAAGGTTTTACCCCCATCCTGACCAGGCCATTTTTTTGCGATATGGATATGCGTTGTTTTAACTGACAATTGTGCAGTTGTGCGATGCTGTACCCAAATAAAATAGATGTTCTTTTTTCCCCACAAATAGAGATTTTTTTTGGTGGTATTTGATCACCTCTGCGGTTTTAATTTTTTGCGCTATAAACAAAAAAATAGCGACGACTTATGAAAAAAATATTTTTTACTTTCTGCTATAAAACACATCTAATAAAAAATAAAAAATAAATCGAATTTCTTCATCAGTTTAGGCCAATTTGTATTCTGCTACATGTTTTTGGTAAAAAGAAATCCCAAAAAGCGTATATTGATTGGTTTGAGCAACAGTTATAGTGTCTACAAACTATGGGATAGATTCATGGACTTTTAATTATTTTTATAGTTTTTACTAGTAATGGCAGCGATTTTTAGTGGGACTGCATCATTGCGGTGCACAAATCTTTCACTAAGTGACACTTTTTGGGGACAAGTGACACCAATACAGTGATCAGTGCTAAAAAATGCACTGTCACTGTATAAATGACACTGACAGGGAAGGGGTTAACATCAGGGGCAATCAAAGGGTTAAATGTGTTCCTAGGGAATGCTTTCTAATTGTGTGGAGGATGGGCTGACTGGAGGAAGAGAGACATCTGTGTTCCTGATTAGCAGGAACACAAGATCGCTCTGTTCCTCTCTGACAGAAAGACAGTCTGCCTTGTTTACATAGGCAGACAGCCTTTCTGCTTCACCAGTGAACGATCGTGGGTGACCGGCGGCCATCGCGCCACTGGACCCGCTGATTGGCTCCTGCTGTGTCCAATCCCCAGCGCCCCAGAGCCGAGAAGGGAGATAGCGTACAGGTACGTGATTTTGTGCTTAAGGGCCGCCTTGCCACAGTATATGTACGTGGGGCTGTCTTTAAGTGGTTAAAGTGGTATTAAACCAAAAATATTACATCTTACCAATCATTAGATGTTTTTTTTTTGTTTGTTTTGTTTTTTTACACTGTTTTCACCTGGTGACCTGGCCACTAACACACCTCCTGTATTAGGTTTCCTACACTCTGGCTGAAGGAGAACAGGGGGCACCTTTGGACAGCAGCATTGTTAATCTGGGGGGAGGGGAGTGTTAGATGTGCTAGCAGATTTAGATACACTAACAAATTGAAGACAAATTCCAGGGCAAACTTTATAAGCAATTACGTTTTTTTCCTTTTTGAGATAAAGGTTTTACATAAATAATACTGATCATTGTAAGCACCCCTGCCAGTGATGAATAGTTTGCCCAGGGCCAGTGCTACCACTAGGCAAACTAGGCAGCCGCCTAGGACGCACTGCTGCCTAGGGCGCCTGGCCACTGGTGTTCTTACTCTCTTCTCTCTGCAACAAGCAACTAAGTCTTAGAATCAGCAGGCAGTGTCAGATAGTGTCAGAGGAACAGCAGGGGTGGAGGACTGTGTCTGTTTCCCGACTCCCGAATGAATGGAAGCAAGCAAACATTCATTGATGGGCACTGGTAGCCTGCATTTGATGGGCGTTGGTGAGGCTGCATTGATGGGCACTGGTAGCCTGCATTTGATGGACCTTGGTGAGGCTGCATTGATGGGCACTGTTGGGCTGCATTTGATTGGCACTTCATTAAAAAGGTGGGGAATGCATGGGCAGGGCAAAGGGGGTGGTGTCAAGGGTGGAGCCAAGGGGGAGGTGGCAACATGAGGTTTCGCCTAGGGGGTGTCAAAAATCCTTGCACCAGCCCTGAGTTTGCTTCATCCCTATAACTGCTACACCTGCAAGAGAGACTATTCTTTTGAAAAACAACAGACTAACTGGCCAGGTCACCAGGAGAAAATAAGGGATAGAAAGAATAAACAAAACAAACAAACGTAGCAACCACATCTAATGCCGCGTACACACGATCATTTTTCCCGTTGAGAAAAATAAATTTTTTTCCTTTGGACGAGAAAAACGATCGTCTGTGGGCTTTTTGTCATTTTTCACGACGGGAAAAACGGCATTAATCACGACGAGAAAAACTAGAACATGCTCTAATTTTTCTCGTCGTGATTCCCGTAGTTTTTTTCCGTGGCAGTTTTCCCATAGGGAAACACTGCCGCGGAGCCCACACACGGTCGTTTTTCTCGACAAAGAGAAAAATGTCTTGAAAAACGGACGTGTGTAGGGAACCAAGCCGTTCCCTCGTTTTTCCCATCGATTTTCTCGACTGTGTTTTCACCGTCGAGAAAATCGATCGTGTGTACGCGGCATAAGAATTGGTAAGTTGCAATATAATAAATGTTTACTTTTGGGTTTAATGCCGCGTACACACGATCGATTTTTTCGACGGTGAAAACACCGTCGAGAAAATTGACGTGAAAAATGAGGAACAGCTTGTTCCCCCCACACACGGCCGTTTTAAATTACATTTTTTTTTTGGTCGAAAAAAACGACCGTGTGTGGGCTCCGCGGCAGTGTTTCCCTATTAGAAAACTGCCGCAGAAAAAATGACGGGAATCACGACGAGAAAAATTAGAGCATGTTTTTTCTCGGCGTGATTAATGCTGTTTTTCCCGTCTAGAAAAACGACAAAAAGCCCACAGACTATCGTTTTTCTCGTCCAAAGGAAAAAAATTCATTTTTCTCGACGGGAAAAATGATCGTGTGTACGCGGCATTAGTTTTATGTAGAAAAAAAATGAATTCAATATTTCCCAGGTTACTCCATGTGTAAGCTGTTCCCTTGCTGCGTTGATACCTCCCCAACATGCTCCATCAATAGATCATGCTGTTCATGTAGGATGGATAAATTATGAGTAGCAGAAAGTCCCAGAAGAGGTGTCAGCAGAAAACAGTAAGTTTGTTGGCAAGCGTTACCACACTTATTATTGTTTATAATGGTTTAGGATCGTTGTTACCAAGAATGTACAGTATAACTTAAAATACGGTGATATACAACAAACTTTAAAGGGGTTGTAAAGGTTTGTTTTTTATTTTCTAAATAGGTTCCTTTAAGCTAGTGCATTGTTGGTTCACTTACATTTTCCTTTGATTTACCTTCTAAATGTTTTTTTTCTTTGTCTGAATTTCTCACTTCCTGTTTCTCCTCAGTAAACTTCACACCATCATCTGAGTGGTGTGGAGTCAGCCAGAACAGCTTACTGAACAGCTTACTGAGGAGGAACAGGAAGTGAGAAATTCAGACAAAGAAAACAAAGGAAAAAAAACATTTAGAAGGGAAATCTAAGGAAAAGGTAAGTGAACCAACAATGCACTAGCTTAAAGGAACCTATTTAGAAAATAAAAAACAAACCTTTACAACCCCTTTAAATGTGAGTAGCCAGAACTTTGCTAGATTATAATGTTCCAGTCTATAATGTTGCAATTTGCTAAAAAAAAAATGTTTAAAAAAAAACAAAAAAAAAAACTTGCAGTTAGTAGGAAAGATTAGAAATTAGAACTAGACTGTGATCAGTCCCGTACGTATGCCCTATGGCCCTCTATTTCTCGCTGACTCAGCACTAATATACAATATGCGTCTTGACTATTCTTGTCTGTCCTGTTCCTGTTAATGTTACAATTATACTTTGTTCTGCAGCTAATCATTCTCCCATCTCTTAACTAATCTTTGACTTAAAAATGATGATAGAAGAACAGAATTTTCAATTTGGACAGCACATCTTTAGTCTATACTAATAGGCTGCAGGAATTAATGAACACTACAAGCAGTAGCAGTGCTGTTTCCCACGGGACCCCTACTTAGCATGGGGGAACAGCATGGGGGAAGTCCATGGCCATTTCTCTTAACCTCCCTGGCGGTATGATTCTGTCTGGAATTATGTACCAAAAGCGGTACAATTATTTTGCGTGTATTGTAGGCAATTCTTAGTAATTACTTACTTAAACCTGACCAAACAAGCATCTAGTAGACATCCCGGGTATGATAAAGTTTGAAATACAAAATCATAAATTATAATATAATAAATAACTATAAATAATTATAACAAATAGTAATGTAATTATAATAAATATTATTCAATAATGTAATCAAATCAAAAACACTGAAATTTGCTCAGTTGCAGAATTGTCGCTGTCATTACTTTCAGTGTTTGATGATGAATTTCCCCACAAATTGCTATCGCTCAATTCTGCAAGTGATTCTAATTTATTATCTCTGTTTTCTAGCTGGTCTAAAACCACTTTTGACGTAAACGGACACTTTTTGGTTGCTATGGACAATCTCCAGTTTCCAGGCAGACAAAACAGTATTTATTATATAAAAGTGCATGCAGGGCACTGGACAGACCACTAGGAACAAAGGGGATGTGTATTTTTTTTATACAGTACTGTAATCTGTAAGATTACAGTATACTGTATGTGTATTGTGTTTTTACTTTTTTTTAATTTGGCGCCGATCTCCACCCCCGTGCGCCGCAACATCGCAGGGAACGGAGCTCGGCGGCACTGTGTGTGAATCGAGCGAGGAGACAGCTCGCACACACTGCGGGGAGACATCGCAGGATCCAGGGACAAGGTAAGTAACTCTCCCTGTATCCTGCAATGCAGCCCAAGTCGGGCTCGGGGTTACCGCTTATGGTATGAAAAATTCACCCCGAGCCAGACTCGGGAATACCGCTAAGGGGGTTAATAATCCAACACTCTAGCTTGTTTTAGACACATATGGGTTATGCGAGAGGGCTGCACATCCCGAATTGGATAGTAGACATGGACAGAGAATTTCCAGTGGGATTTTTTAGCAGCAAAAAAGTATAAAGAAATCCAAATTGTATATATTGTAAATAATTTGGATTTCTGTATACATTTTTGCTGCTAAAAAATCCCACGGGAAATTCTCTGTCAATAAACCAACACTTACCTATCCCACGGTCCAGCGATGCGGCCGCCCAGAGGCTCGCTCCTCTCCCCCTCCTCTCCTCGGCGCTGTCATAGTAACTGTGGGCACCCGGCCGTGACAGCTTATGGCTTCACGGCCGGGTGCGCACTGCGCATGCGCGAGTCGCGCTCCACTCTCCTATTGGCCAGCCGATCTTCTGGGACCTGAGTTGTGTCCCAGAAGATCACTGGCAGGGAGGGACCACCTAGGGCGAGAGGAGGAGTCGCCTAGGCAGCCGAAGCAAGGGAGAAGGCAGTGGAACAGGAAGTCCCACTAAAAAGAGGGTACATACCCCCCCCC
This sequence comes from Rana muscosa, assembly GCA_029206835.1. Classification (NCBI taxonomy): domain Eukaryota; kingdom Metazoa; phylum Chordata; class Amphibia; order Anura; family Ranidae; genus Rana; species Rana muscosa. The sequence continues at coordinate 794,094,982 of CM055122.1, read as the reverse complement.
ACAAAAAATGACATGCCAAATGTGGCATGTCAGGGGGTGAGGAGTGCTTAAAGCGGAAGTTCCACTTTTGGGTGGAACTCCGCTTTAAAGCATTTGTCCAGACATGAACTAAATGTACGCCCAAACCTCACCCTCTTAAAAGTTTCACAGAATCAATGTAGGCATGTGGCAAGGGATAGAGGGGGATAGGCACAGCTCTGTAATCCAGCAGGCAGGGCTGAAAAGACTGGCTGGGATTTCAGTTTACCAAAGGCAGTTATCCACCCAGTTAGGAACACGGTGAATTTCATAGGGAAATATACAAGTATTAGAGAGATGTACAATATATATATATATATATATATATATATATATATATATATATATATATTACCAAAAGTATTGGGATGCCTGAATTTACACGTACATGAACTTTAATTGCATCCCAGTCTTAGTCCGTAGGGTTCAATATTGAGTTGGCCCTCCCTTTGCAGCTGTAACAGCTTAAACTCTTCTGGGAAGGCTGTCCACAAGGTTTAGGAGTGTGTCTATGGGAATGTTTGACAATTCTTACAGAAGCGCATTTGTGAGGTCAGACACTGATGTTGGAGAGAAGGCCTGGCTCTCAGGCTGCACTCTAATTCAGTGTTTCTCAACTCCAGTCCTCAAGGCGCCCCAACAGGTCATGTTTTCAGGCTCTCCATTATTTTGCACAGGGGATTTAATCAGTTTCACTGCCTTAGTAATTACCACAGCTGTTTCATCTGAAGGAAATTCTGAAAACATGACCTGTTGGTGCGCCTTGAGGACTGGAGTTGAGAAACACTGCTCTAATTCATCCCAAAGGTGTTCTATCGGGTTGAGGTCAAAGCAAGGTCCATTAAGACATGGATGAGTACGTTTGGGGTGGGGGAACTTGACTGGCCTGCCCGGAGTTCTGACCTCAACCCGATAGAACACCTTTAGGATGAATTAGAGCACAGACTGCAAGCCAGGCCTTCTCTCCAACATCAGTGCCTGACCTAAAAAATTTACTTCTGGAAGAATGGCCAAACATTCCCATAGACCAGTGGTTCTCAACTCCAGTCCTCAGGGCCCACCAACAGGCCAGGTTTGCAAGATAACTGAAATGCATCACAGGTGATATCATTTGCTGCTCAGGGATTGCAGTATTCTAGTCTGCATCTCACCAAGGTAATACTTAAAATCTGGCCTGTTAGTGGGTCCTGAGGACAAGAGTTGAGAACCACTGCCATAGACACACTCCTAAACCTTGTGGACAGCCTTCCCAGAAGAGTTGGAGCTTTTATAGCTGCAAAGGGTGGGCCAACTCAACATTGACCCCTACAGACTAGGACTGGGATGCCATTAAAGTACATGTGCGTGTAAAGGCAGGTGTCCCAATACTTTTGGCAATATCGTGTAGACCAATTATGCCACTATAATGAGGAAACAGAATCAGTGATATGCTAAGATTGCAAAGAGAGGAGTAAATGATATCCCAGGGCAGCAGAGATGCTACTTGGTACAATGGTGCTGACATATCTCAGTCTGATAAGAGGTGCTTGCAGTGATGACCGGAACATTACAGAGACCGTTAATCCAGAGGAGAGTGATGGAGATCTGTAGTCCTGAAGCTGTAAGGTGGTACTACAATGCATTTAAACCCACTAGAAATGTTGGTCCTAATGTATTCAGTGAGTGTTACAGCCGATGGACTGAAGTGAATAGTAGTAGTGTTTGTAATTGAAACGGCTGTTTGGTATATTGGATTATTTTCTGCTAAGCTCAATAGTGGGGGAGAGGCTGCATCCAATATCAATAATATTATCAGATAAGAATTGGAAAGATATGTTATTAGAGTGCTTTGTCCATCAAGCACATATTTGCCTTTAATTCACTCCCTGATGCTCCATCCAACCACCTGAAGCAAAGAAAAAAACAATATTTCCAGGTAATGAGGATCATGTGACTCACTCTCCTTCCTCTAATGTGACAGCGCTGGTGCTTTGTGATCGGTAGAGATCTGTCACATGGTAAGAAAATTAGAGTGTTCAGTAATGTGTAAAGCTGGTAGAGACATCACCAAAAAGACTTGCAGCTGTAATTGCAGCGAAAGGTGATTTTACAAAGTATTGACTCATTTTCCTTCCACTTCACAATTATGTGCCACTTTGTGTTGGTCTATCACATAAAATCCCAATAAAATACATTTACGTTTTTGGTTGTAACATGACAAAATGTGGAAAATTTCAAGGGATATGAATACTTTTTCAAGGCACTGTAAGTAAAAGTTCCTAGAAATGATCATGGGTTCCATTTAAAGTGGTTGTATACCCATAATTTGTACAAGCACCTACAGGTAAGCCTACATTAAGGCTTACCTGTAGGTGCTTGCAATATCGCCGAGACCTACACAGTCTCGGAGATATTTGCAAAAAAGACTGTACCGCTATCTACGGCGCATGCGCGCCGTAGATAACGGCGCAGGCGCACTGAGCGCGGCGGCTCTTGAATGGGAGCCTGCCGGACACTGCCGGAAATTCGCGCATGCGCGGGGATCGTGCTGTTCCCCGCGCATGTGCGGGAGTGACGTCATTGCCGCTCCGGCCAATCACAGCGCTGGAGCGGCGATACCCGGAAGTCACTCCGGGTATCATGGATTCGACGGAGGACGTGTCCGAGGACCGCTGCGGGGGCTTCGATCTAAGGTAAGTGATTGATAATGAGCTAGTATGCTAGTCATACTAGCTCATTATACCTTTGCCTTGCAGGTTGACAAAAAAAAAGTTTTGCGGTGTACAACCGCTTTAAGAACTAGCTGTGTTTGGTCTGAATCTTTTTTTGATTTTAGAATATACATATACTGTTATACATTGTATCACATAATGTAATTTCTGGTCTGCCAGTGTAGTTCTATTTGCTTGGTGCAGAAAGTGACCTAAAAGCTGGCATTTTGCATTCTGCAGGAATTTGCTGTTTTGTCTTGTGTCTCACATGAAGGTGAGTCCAGTCACTGTTATCGGTGCCTTTGCACCTCCATGTGTTCTCCAGCACCGGTGGTGTTAATCTTCTGATTCGCAGTGACGGGTACCCTGCCCGGCCATCTCACTGACAAGTATCATTATCACTTCATTCCTCTGACAGGCTTCTGTCAAACAATGCTTTTGTTAACCTGCCTGGATCTGTCGCTAAATCGAGGAACCTTCTTTCTCTATCTCACATCCTACTGTTCCACCGTCCATCACAGTTTAATTTGCAAATTAGAACCTATTGTGCTATAAAACAATAGCGGAGATGAGGAACTGAAATACCCTTTAAAAGCTCAAAAGAGAAGTGTACTGGAAATAACTGTCTGGGTTTGGTAATTATTTCATGCCATACATTTCCGCTATCAACGTGCATTTAGCTTCATCTGCTGTGACTTTTGCATCCTGAAGTGTTTGAAATTGTTGTATTCAAAAGTGGGAAGCCCTGCATCTTTACTAATGGGAATTGTACGAACAACACCACTGCCTACATAGAAGTGTGAAGGGAAGCATAGGTGGTCTGATTATCGCACAACAGTAGAAACAAGAGGTAATGGTTTTCATCTTTTTTTAAATTTTCTTTGTTTAACAAATGATGTTTAGTACATGACAAAGATTTCCTAGAGCAACGTGGGTTTTCTGAAGAGAGAGCACAGTGATAGTTATCTCCTTCCAGGCTACAGATCTCTACAGAGCGAAGGGTAGGGAGGTGAGGGGAGTTACTGCTCTGACTTTTTTCTTTTTCTTTTTACTCTTTTTATTGAATTTTCAACTTGGTACAAACATACATACACCTCAAACAAGACCTTCCAGTCACAGGCATTTAGCCCACGGAGGGGAACAAAAGGCAACAATGCAACATGTACAGGTGAAACTCGAAAAATTAGAATATTGTGCAAAAGTTCATTTATTTCACTAATGCAACTTAAAAGGTGAAACTTATGTAGCGGGGTCTCTAAATTTAGGTGGGACACCCAGGTTTGTAAGTATGGGAATAGTGGACCATTTGTGTTCGTGGAGGATTGGATGGTGTAATAATCTCTTTGGCCTCTGGGTGGCGGGGTACCTGGAGGCTCAAGATAGATTTGCCATGATAGTGCTACCCTTTTTGTCCCTTTCCGGAGATGGTACGGCGAGGGCGGGGAACCTGCCGTGGTGTCGATGGGAGGAGATAAAAAGGGGGAGACACCCTTACCACGAGGTCTTCAGGAGGATCTTCTTCACGCGCCCAGGCACCTTAGGCCTGGGTGCGGGCGGATCTGGATTCCGGCCTAGGCCTGACCGGAATGGAGTTGGAGTCCATCCCAGGCACCTTCAGCCTGGGGTGAGGTACTAAACTAGGAGGCCTGGGGTCCAGTGACTCCGACTGGATCCCGCGAGGGTGGAGATGTCCTAGGGTCCCTGAGGTGGATGGGGCCCATGTCTGAGGTGAGGAGGCCGGGGAGGTTACCCGTCCGGAGAGTCTGGAGCAGCATCAACCCAGTGACGGATGGGCCTCTGGTAACTCCCTTGGAGGGACATCTTCCCCTGACAGGGGCCACAACGCAGCGAAGGTACTCCTGTCTACGTTCTCTTGAGTCGCTGGTAGAGACTCTCAGATTCTAAGTCCTTTCTAGCTGAATGCTATAGTAACCGCTGGCGAGATCGCAGTGGTTTAGTTAATAACCAGGATAGTGCCTCGACCTGCTCATTCCCCGTATCAAAATGTTATCAAGTCGCAACCAGTTGGCTACTGAGGCACTGTTTATTGTGAGATGTACAATAAAGCAAGAGTTGGACTGTGATCGGTGTGTGGAACTCTGGTTAATGGGAGCAGAGAGAAGTGTTGACACAGCAGGACTGTATTCCAGACAAAAGCACATAGGCCCGAGGAAATATCTGGTACTGGCCTTCACCTCACCCCCAGTTATGGGGAGGACATGGGCCGTAGCGCATCTCACCCTGTCGTGTGACATACCCCTAGACAAAGGAGATGGGGTGAGGCCGCTACACTAATATATGAGATAGACTCGTTCGTGCGAAGCAAGATAGTTCAAGCCGTGATTTGTCATAATTGTGATGATTATGGCTTACAGCTCATGAAAAGCCAAAATCCACAATCTCAGAAAATTTGAATATTACACGCAATCAATAAAACAAGGATTGTACATAGAACAATATCGGACCTCTGAAAAGTATAAGCATGCATATGTACTCAGTACTTGGTTTGGGCCCCTTTTGCAGCAATTACTGCCTCAATGTGGCCTGGCATGGAAGCTATCAGCCTGTGGCACTGCTGAGGTGTTATGGAAGACCAGGATGCTTCAAGAGCGGCCTTCAGCTCTTCTGCATTGTTCATTCTTATGTCTCTCATTTTTCTCTTGGCAATGCCCCGTAGATTCTCTATGGGGTTCAGGTCAGGCGAGTTTGCTGGCCAATCAAGCACAGTAATACCACGGTCATTGAACCAGGTTTTGGTGCTTTTGGCAGTGTGGGCAAGTGCCAAGTCCTGCTGGAAAATGAAGTCAGCATCCCCATAGAGCTCGTCTGCTGAAGAAAGCATGAAGTGCTCCAAAATCCCCTGGTAGACGGCTGCGTTGACCCTGGACTTAATGAAGCACAGTGGACCAACACCAGTAGATGACATGGCTCCCCAAATCAACACAGACTGTGGACTTGCTCTCATCAGAAAAGAGGACTTTGGATCACTAAGCAACAGACCAGGTCTGTTTTTCTTTAGCCCAGGTAAGAAGCTTCTGACGTTGTTTGTTGTTCAGGAGTGGCTTGACAAGAGGAATGCAACATTTGAAGCCCATGTCCAGGATCCGTCTGTGTGTGGTGGCTCTTGATGCACTGACTCCAGCCTCAGTCCACTCCTTCTGAAAGTCCCCAACACTTTTGAATGGCCTTTTCCTGACAATCCTCTCCAGGCTGCAGTCATCCCTGCTGCTTGTGCACCCTTTTCTTCCACAATTTTCCCTTCCACATAACATTCTAATAATGTACTTTGATACAGCACTTTGGGAACATCCAACTTATTTTGCAATTACCTTTTGAGGCTTTCCCTTCTTATGGAGGGTGTCAATGATGGTTTTCTGCACAACTATCAGGTCAGCAGTCTTTCCCATGATTGTGATTCTTACTGAACCAGACTGAGAGACCATTTAAAGGCTCAGGAACCCTTTGAAGGTGTAATGGCTTAATTAGTTGATTAGAGTGGGACACTTTGAGCCTAGAATATTGCACCTTTTCACAATATTCTAATTTTTTGAGATTGTGGAGTTGGGGTTTTCATGAGCTGTAAGCCATAATCGTCACAATTATGACAAATCACGGCTTGAACTATCTTGCTTTGCATGTAATGAGTATATCTCATATATTAGTTTCACCTTTTAAGTTGCATTAGTGAAAAAAAAGAAATTTTGCACGATATTCAAATTTTTCGAGTTTCACCTCTATAATACAAGGTAGCCTTAAGGACTGTAATATCTTGTAACATAAACAACTAGAAAGACCTCTGTTCATCAGACCACCGTGGCAATGCCAAAAACCGGGATATATTAATACATTCACTGAGCTAGGGAAAGGAGACTGTAATTAGCATGAGCTGGTATTAACTATCCATGACCGTAGAAGGTTCCACTAGCCATTCGGCCCAGATTCTATCACACTTCTTATGGCAACCTCTGTGGACAGACATGTCTTTATAATAGGGGAGTGCATTATTCACTAGCTGCTTCCAAAAGGATAAACGAGTAGCGACCTGTTTTTTTTCCAGCATAGTGTAATTGCTTTCCTGGCATAAAACAATAGGAGACCAACCAGTGTTCTTTTGCCACTCTAGGAGCTAAATCTTCCACCAGACCCAACAGACACAACAGGCACACCCTCAGGGAAGGGGAGATAGAAATGCTGGTCACTAACAGAATCACGGAGAGCACTTTTCAACCAATATAAAATGATTGCAGGGCAGGACCAAAATATATGGGTAATGTCCCCCTGAAGGTGGCCACTTCGCCATTAGCCAGGGAGTGGGCGGATCCCATTTTATGTAGACTGCTCTGACTTATTTAGCTGTTTATGTAAATTTTAGCTTGAGCTATAGTGCTCTGTAAATAACAGGCTTTGCAACAAGAGGTAAGAAGAATCTGGAAATCTTGAAAGAGAGCATAAAGCTCTATCTGTTGGCAGATGAAAAATACAACATATTAATTTGCAATATTCCAGATTTATCTGACAAAAAAAAATATTTTTTAATTTTTTAGTCCTAGTTAGGGTTGAGCGAATCTGCCTGGGTTAGATTCACAGGGAGTTCATCAAATCCTGTACAAAACAGTACTATTTTCTCAGAAAGCTTTAGCAACATTTTATTTTTGCACATTGTAATTTGTGATTTTTTTTTTTTTTTTTTAAGCTATTACATTTTTTGGAGCAGAAGAAAAAAAATGTCTCCCAACTCTCTACACACCCACACATTTTCCTAGGTACCCTGTAGTACCAGCTGCAATGTCAGACAGGGCACCCCCTTCCTTTTTGCACAGCTTCCCAACACCGCAACTAGCAAGGAGACAACTGCTTTGATAGCCAACACCTGTCAGCAGCTCCCAACACTTACCTGAGGCAAGCACTGGCAAGAGGAATGCGGAGTTACAGAAGGCTAACACATCTCAGTTCCTTCTGCATTCCTCTTGCCAATGCTTGCTCATTGTGGCATATGAGCCAATCGTGGCCACCTGGGGGGATCCCGATTGGTCTGTGGGGGTAGCGCTGCAGCTGTGGTGTCGACCATGCAAGTGAGTGTCTGGCATGTGTAGGGTCAAGCATATGTACCAGTAATAACCGTGTTTGGATCTTTTGTATTTGCTGTATTTTTTTTATTTTTTTGTACTTTAATAAATATATGTTTTAATTTGAATAGATGTATTAAAGCTCCTGAAGAAGCGACTTCATGGTCGTGAAACATGTTGAGCGGAATATATGATCAGGAATATTCAATGATACATATGAGGACAAGTGGTATCCCAAAATTTGAGGATCTATATTAGTGGAGACACTTAGATCTGGATGACCTATAGTACACTGTATATGGTATTATATCCTCTAGGGGAGCCACGTGTAGCCCAGTATGATTTTAGATGTTTCTTTTGTTTATCATTTTTGTATTATGTGATAAATCTTTTGTGTAAACCAATAAATTGTTAATTTTACGATACGTGCCTTTAAACTCCATTATTATTTTTCTTAGTTCTCCAGTGCTTGCCAGGTGCATAACGTCGAAGCACCACCTTGCTAATTGTGGTGTCAGGCGGCCATTCGCCAAGTGTGAGGTGCCCTGTCTGACATTGCAGTGCACAGTACACCCAGAAAGATGGAAAGAAGTATTGCGTGGGCTTTGGGAAACGAAATAATGTAAAAAAAAAAAGAACTTGTGATAATTCCTTACTATAGAGTGCAGAGGTGGTAATGGGACAAATAGCCCTACAATACAGGCACAGTATTACTAACCACTTTGTTAATACATTATACAGAAACCCATGCAAGCCAGATTGTAAAACAATTGTAAAGTAGATCATTCTGTAAAATCAGCGCTCTGTCTCATATACATTTTTCAGTCTAGTTTTCCATTCCACATGCAGTGAACTGACAGCACACAGCCAGGTATTTTCCTTATTTGCTGTGGCTTCCTTTAGCTGTGTCCATATGTTAGTACGCAACGCTGATTGAATCATGTTATAAACACAAGGCCACAGTCTGGCAAGCTTTGAATATGAGATGCCTTCCTATAATATACAATAGTGTGTCTTCATCCAAATTTGATTTTACGGTTCAATTCCTTTTTAGTAGAAACAGACAAATTATTTGGGAAAAGATCCAGTTCTAAATGTCCATAGCACAGCAAATGGATGTATCACAAATGTTTGTTTACTGTTATTCATATGCCGCAGGCTTCAAGTATTTGCAGCAAAAGCTCTTGATGTGTATGGGAAAAACAAGATCTATGTTGTTAGTTTTTGCTGTAGAAGAGAATTCAATTTTATGAGCTCTTGGTTAACAGAAAGATCAGACTGCTTATTAAAGTGAATATTTCTATGTTATAGGAAAAATCTAGAAAAGGCAATTTTGCCTGAGCAGTACTCCTAAAAAATAGCAGTACACTTCCTAGTGAGGGTATCTAGGCACTCCTGTGCCTACAGTCTAATAGCTTTATATCTGAAGTGTCAGATCATCTGAGTAGACATGTGCAATTCGTTTCGTTTCTAATTCGTTTTTAACGAATTTTGAGAAATTCTTTATTTCCGAAATTTCCGAATTTTTGGATTTTCGGATTTCTGAAATTTCGAATTTCCGAATTTTCGTATTTCCGAAATTTTGAATTTCCGAAATTTCAAATTTCGAAAATTCGAAAATTCGAAATTTCGAAAATTTGAGATTAGAAAATTTGAGATTCGAAATTGCAAAATTTGAAAATCGAAAATTCGAAGATCTAAAATTAGAAAATGGGAAATTTGGAAAGTTGAACTTCCGAATTCCGAATTTTTGGAATTTCCGAAATTCGAAAATGAGTTTTTTTGCTTTTTTCGGAAATTCAGGAAATTCGGGAAATTATTATTTTTTGTTTTCGTTTTATTTGTTTTTTTGCTTTTTTCGGAAATTCCAGAATTTTACGAAATTACGAAAAAAGCAAAAAAAACAATAAAACGAAAAAAACACATTTTTCGGCAGTGCACATGTCTACATCTGAGACACTGTTGCCCTTGACAGCTAATCTCACCAGATTTGGAGTGAGATTTTCTAATGTCAATACTGTGCTGCTTCCTGTTGGGGAATATGCACTGCTTCTACTTCATCCATCCTGTGGATATGTGCTGTGTGATCCATGCCTACTGGTTTTTGAATATTCACCCACCAGTTAACAGATCACCAACCATCAGAGGTCATGTATTGCATAGCTCCTAACTGTCTAACTGTTTCTAAATGATTGTCCCTGATTTGGAGCAAAGTCCATCCGTCCCTCTTTCCTCCTCATTTGTCCCTCATTTTGGGCTGATCTATATAGTTGTGTATAAAATGCACTTTTTTTCTTTTAAAAAGTGTTTTCGGGTGCAAAAACTTTGATCCAATTTCTAAATTCCTGCATTTGTAAATTTCAAAAGCCAGCGTAAAGGACTAGTAATGGTAAAATAAAGCACTTGTGGGCTTAACTAATAATTATTTTGTATAATTCTTCTTTTAAGGGGACGTGTCAGGGGATGTGTCCTATACCTACATAGTTTTGCTAATAGGTATCCCTTGTTCCCATCTCAAAAAGTTGGGAGTTATGGTATTGTATCTTCTCTATCTTGTTTTTTCCCCTATTAATGCCCTGTTCTTTGTGATACACCAAACATGCCATGTACCCCTTTAAGGTTGTCCTCAAGTAACTTCAGATCAGGCTAAGTTGAATAACTGTTAACATTCTTTACTGAAGATGTTTAAATGTAACAAGTCAGGGGGTATATATGGCGCATGGAGTGACGTGTGCACGCAAAGGAGTTAATGAGATCAGCAAAAAGTCAGAAAGATCAAATTGGAACATTGGGGATGACTCTCTGCTGGCCTCAGACACTTGAGAGGAGACTAAAGGCCCGTACACACGATTGGATATTCCGACAACAATTGCCCGATGGATGTGTTTTGTCGGATAATCCGGCTGTCTGTATGCTCCATCGGACAATGGTTGTCAGAATTTCCAACAAATGTTGCATGGTCATGCTCTCAAATTGTCCGACAACAAATGTGATCCGTCGGATTATCCGATCGTGTGTACACAAATCCGTCGGACTAAAATCCAAAGTACAAACACGCATGCTCCGAACTAATGCTAACCATAAGACAACATTAGCAGAAGTTGCCCAACAGGTGGCGCTAAAAAGCTGAAAAAACACATAGTTTAATGAATGTTGGCTGAAAACGTTTTGCCGTCTGTATGCAGAACAAGTTCACGACCAACGCCCTTCGGACAAAAATCCACGGATTTGTCCGACGGAAATCCGATCGTGTGTATGAGGCTTTAGAGCAGTGGTTCTCAACTCCAGTCCTCAGGGCCCACCAACAGGCCAGGTTTGCAAGATAACTGAAATGCATCACAGGTGATATAATTTGCTGCTCAGTGATTGCAGTATTCTAGTCTGCATCTCCCCAAGGTAATACTTAAAATCTGGCCTGTTAGTGGGTCCTGAGGACAGGAGTTGAGAACCACTGGTCTAGAGTCTCTAAGTAAACAAGTAAGTAGAACAGGAGGTTGCAATCTGAGTGTAATATTTTACAAATTTGTTGTGGTGAAAGACTCGCATGTGACAGATAAAAACATATGCTCATCAACATCATGAGGCCTCGGGTGGGAACGACAGCACAGCACGGTACGATAAACATGGGGAAGGATCAGTGGGAAGACTAGATGATGATCACTCTTTCTTGAGCGTCACGGAAGTGCCTCCATCTCCCTGGAAACTTCTACCATGTGATTCCCTTTGACCAACGGAACCCTCTCTTGCAATGTTGGTTGGCGCGTTTAAAAACCCAAAAGCACGGGAAAACCTGGCCAGCCATTTTAACAAGGTACCAATGCAAGTACAGTCACAGTGGAATATACAGTTTCACAAAGAGATGTAAACAAGTAACCAAAAAACTACAATGAATAAAATATATGGAATAAACCTACAACACAAAAAACTCCTTGGAAGCATCTGCTTACATGGCACTATATATGTTGCGGCACATCAGAATCACTGCTACTTATCCTTAACAAAATCCTAAACAGCCTGACCTGTACCTGTGCACTAGATTGGGTGTATAATCAAACCATTCACCACCAAATTCATAAAAAATAATACTTTTATTCTTTACCATAAAGTTACCCCTTTAAGTCACTGCTGATTGCTGTGCACTCCAGATAATTACTTAAAGGGGATGTAAAACCTATCAATGAACTTCTTTTATTTGGTCCCCTTTGGCCTAATAAATATACGTGTAGCAACCGGCCCTCTTTCTCCACTGTCCTTGGCTCGCTCACAGGAGAAAAAGGCACACAGTCCCCACCATGCCCGTACCCCCTGGTTTGCAGAGGTTAAGCACACTTGTTTTAACTTACGGGTCTTGCAGTGAGGTTCCCCTCAAAGCTGGTTTCTGTCCCTAAAATGTAAAGGACAAAGTCTCTATACCCCAAGTAACTCCAAGGTCCACACCAATAGCCACTCCAACGTAGAGTTTATTTTTCCGTATGCATGAACATCTACAAAGATGAGGAAAAGAGAAAGGTGTTAGGAAGACAGATCAATTCAGGCACTCCTGGCTTCTTCGCCACTCGATCCCGAGTGGGTACAGCTCACCCGGATAGTCACCCAAGGGCACTAGCAGCCGGCATGTAGCTCGAACAGTCTTCAATCAGATTCCCTAATGGATGCGTTCAGGAGATCCTCTGCCACAGAATCTATAGTGTCCCAAACCTCCTAATGGTCCCGTTGTTTAGATCCCTTTTTCCGGATGGATGACATCCCTCCAGCGAGTTACTGGGCCCCTTCCTTCACTGTGATCTCTCACCAGTCCCTCGGAACGGTCCTCCCCCAGCCTCCTCTTCTAGAAACGGGTCCCCTCGCAAGGCAGCACCCTGGGATTCCTCTTCCCGAAGTGGGCTCCAGCTAAAGGTACTGGACCCAGGGCTGAAGTTGCAGTCCCAGGACTAAAGGTGCCTGGGACTGAAGCACACATGACCCCATGGCCTGGAGTGCCATGTGCCACGCACCAGGACTCCGACTCTGGAACGAAGAAGAACGAACGAACCCAGGCGGCATCTGCCCCTTATGTATCCTCTTCTGGCATGCACAGCAGGTAGACAACACCCACTGCACGGCTGCCGAGAGAGGACACTAAATCGCTACTCCATCACCTGCGGTTCAACCCCGAGTACAAGTGACAGTGCCACCCATACTTCTTAGGGGAACTGCACACCAGGTAAAACAGCAGCAAGGCAGAGTCCAGTGAATTGAAAGATTCGAGCCAACTACCACTCAAATCACCCCTAAATTTAGTATAGCAATCCCTAAATTTAGAACCCCCGCTACATACCATTGAAGGTGTTTTGTTTTATCTGTTTGATTAAAAAAAAAACTGTTGATCCTGCCAGAAATGTTGTTCCCTTACCTCTGCTACACTCTTATAATTTACATTGTTTTCAGCTACCGCTTGGGACTGCAAAACCACTCTTCCCTATTTTATAGAGAAGAGGTATGGGGAGGTGTGTGTCGGTGAGCATTGCTGCTACATTAATTATAAATGTGCCAAGAGAAATTGTTAAATCAGGATCCAATGGGGCTGATTTACTAATAACAGTGTGCTGCGCTGCTTCTAACCTTAATTGCTGCGCCGGATAACTCCTTCACTGGGCGCAGGAAGCAGCGGCGCACTGTTATAGTAAATAGAAATGTCAGCGGCGCTCTATTGAAAATGAATGGTTCCCTATGGGAGCCCATTGATTTGAATAGAGGTCGCCCGGGAAGTCGGATCCGACTTGCGGGCGACTCGTGTGCCGGCTGACACAGGGACAGCGCGACTTTGCGAGGCGATCTGGACACGACCTGAGCGTGCAGCAGCCGCTCAAGTCGTGTCCTAGAGGCGACTAGCCGGCCGAGAATGTGTCCAGCGCGATGTCATCGCGCTGGTCCTCGGCAGCCTCGCTGTCCCATGTTTTGGTATGAATCATGAAGGGGAACTCCAGGCCAAATTTTAATGAAAAAAACGGCATGGGTTCCCCTTCAGGAGCATACCAGGCCCTTAGGTCTGGTCTGGATTCTAAGGTGAACCCCCTAAGCCGAAGAACGGCGTGGGGGTCCCCCCAAAATCCAAACCAGACCCTTAGGTCTGGTCTGGATTTTAAGGTGAACCCCTCAAGCCGAAAAACGGCGTGGGGGTACCCCATTACCATTTCACACGGGGGGCGGGATCTGGGGGTCCCCTTTGTTAAAGGGGTCTTCCAGATTCCGATAAGCCCCCCGCCCGCAGACCCCCACAACCACCGGGCAAGGGTTGTGGGGATGAGGCCCTTGTCCCCATCAACATGGGGACATCCTCCCCATGTTGAGGGCATGTGGCCTGGTACGGTTCAGGAGGGAGGGGGGGCCGCTCTCTCGTCCCCCCCTTTTCCCCTGCGGCCGGCCAAGTTGCGTGCTCGGATAAGGGTCTGGTGTGGATTTTTGGGGGGACTCCACGCCATTTTTTTGTAGAAAATTTGGGGTGGAGTTCCCCTTAAAATCCATGCCAGATCTGAAGGGCCTGGTTTGGATATTTGGGGGGAACCCGCACGTCATTTTTTTAAAAAATTTGCAGCGGGGTTCCCCTTAATATCCATTCCATACCTGAAGGGCCTGGTTATGGAATTTGGGGGGACCCCCACGCTTTTTTTTTGGGTTAGCAATGACTTTCAAAGACTTTTCTCTATATTGCCGGGAGCCGACAATTCATTATAGCCGCGGCTGCTTTTAAATGGGGTTTTTTTCCTTTAGAAATTACATTTTGCAGGCGCACTGGCAATTTCAGAGCTGCGCCTGTTCAACTTATGCAAATTGAGTTACGTGACTTGACATTTACTAAGATTTTGCCGGCGCAGTGTCCCGGTGCATTTAAACCATTGAAATTCCTGCGCTGAGCTCAAAAAAACCTCCCGCAGCTCAAATCGGAATTGCCGGCGCAGCGCGCTGGTTTTGAAAAACTTACTTTCCCTCTCTATTTTGGCCATGTTTTTTATTTGGGCAGGTGTCCCTATACTTCCTCACATCACCCCACATCACCCCCATTATATTCTCACTTCCAACTTCTTTATATTTAGATTTTAACATGCTGTGCGCCAGGTCCATAGTAGCGCACTGAGCGCCTCCTCCCGGGCGCAGAGAACACTATAGTAAATGGGAAATAGGGCTGCGCTACAGGCGCTAATGTTTTGTAAATACCAAAACAGCCATTGCGCACGCAGATGCGCCAATACTCATGGCACAAACGTTTGGTAAATCAGCCCCAATGTGTCACTTGCATGGCAGGACAGCTTGAAAAATGTAGACCATAAGAGTGACTGAATGGGATTACACAGCTACAACCTGCGATTACAAATCCTTTAGAAGGAAAAACAATAAATAAAGATGTATTTCAAAGGTGTATTTAGCTGCTTGCCTGGAGTTCCTATTTAAGTGAATCACATAAGCTTACTTATTATACTTATTAGGACAAATTGACAAATTTTAGCCTTGTTAGGGATATAAATTCATTTCCCGAGTGGCTCAATAATGAAGCATTTATCACTTTACAACAGTTTGGGGTTTTATACAGTTTAAATTCTAAAACTGGTCAAAGGCTGAAAGGATAAAAGCTAGCCATACATGTGGCAATTTAAAGAGAAACTTCAGTCAGATTTTAAAGTTGTAGAAAAAATATACGCAGCATGTAAAAACCTCGAAAATTTGATTTATCCACTTTACTACAGTATTGTAAACCTGCCATTATTAAGTATGTAGCGCTACCCCCAGTTAAGAGAGCCGCTGGTATTGATTTGGGCCCTGTAGTGCACTGCTGTCAACCCCTGGCAATCGGCTCTAACCTCCCGTGGCACAGCTAGTAAGGGGAGATAGGACCGTGTGACCGCAACTCTAGGTGACGCAGTCCTATGGCAAACACACACAGTGATATACTTTAAAACTTCTATTAAAGTAAGTGAAACTGACACCAATGTACTTGACCCAGATATTTTACTGAGGCTAATGGGCAAGTAATAAACAACAGTATAACAAGTTGCAGATCCCTGCAATAAACAGTAATAAAGATAAACAGAGTAATCAGAATAATAAAGTATTGCTATGCAACTCTAGCGCTGCCCTTTTACAGCTACTTCCCCTCATGGGTAGACTAACACCCAGCAATGTCTACCTATGCAGTCAGGCCTGACTGATCTAAATGGAAGTTCAGTGAAACAATATTCGCTAGCAATCTTTCGGTGGTGCACTTGAAGAACAACTTTGTAATCCCAACGAATAGTAAAGATAAAGGATCTGTCTTTAAACAGCTCTCACCACCCGGACAAGTCCAAGTCCGTTTCCTCCATCGATTCGTCTAGGAACAGGAATCCACCGACATCCAAGTCTTCAATCCTTCTGGCGTACTGCAGCAAGGATGAGAAGATGTCTCTAAGGTTCTGCTAGGCTGGTAGAGGGCTCTTTGGAAAGGAGCACAAGGCCCAGGCTTCAGGCCTTGTGCATACAGCAGTTCAGCACAGAGATCCTCTTGCTAGGAGAGGGGGTGTCCAAAGAGACCGAACAAACTCCACCTCCCCTTTATAAAGTCTGCCCCAGCAGTCTCTGTTCCGGAGCAATGTACCCTGGGTGCTGCAAGATGTACTGGGAGATGTAGTCTCTCTCTCCTCTGCTTTCACTTCCATAATGTCTCTTTACTTCCTCCCGACTCACCTCTCACCTGGAACTTCTTGTCTCTCTGCATTAAAGGGGAACACCCCGCTACACACTCCCCCCACTTTGAATCTTTGGTCCCCAAAGACAGCATCAACAATATGTACATAAAAGATAGTTCACAGTTGCAAGGGAACCTGGCAGGGGAATCTCCCACCTAGCATGGTGAAGAAGATTGTCCTGCCCACAGGCCACACTATTGGAAGTGGCCTGCCCAAATGTGCCAGGGAGTGAGTTGGGGTTGCCCTCCACCAAATGTACAGTGGAGAGACCAGATGTGGGCATGGTCCTTCTTGAGGTTAGGACTGTGTCTTCGGAACTTTCTCCCATCTGATCATGAGTTAGTTTCCGGGGAGGATGAATGACTCTCTTCCTTCTCTTCTCCCTGGGAGTCACAGTCTCAGCTACTCTTGGTTCTTCCTCTGGTACTGAAGCAGGAACCTCCTCCGGTAGTGAGGGTATGGGATCACATCTGGGGACAGCAGGGGCTAAAAGCCGTTTCACCAGATCGGTATTGGTTCCAATGATGAGAGAGCTTCTTGAGGGCCCTGGCAGCCAGGGACAGACAATGGCCAGTGTCTCAAAGTTCTGGGGCTCCCCAGCCCTCAATGGATCACACGACAACTTGATCCGCACACATCCATCACAAGAGTACTCTTCTGCTAGGATACCCTGAATCTTGGTGTCTCCCATCTCTTCCAGGGGCAGGTATGACAGGTACTTCTTGTAAAAGTCTCTGGTCATTAGGGTAACCTGAGCACCTGTATCAAGGATGGCTCTGGTGTAGATCCCTTCGATCAGAACAGGCACTACAGGCAGAGGACCTACCAATTGGGTAGCAGTCCTTTTGGAAACACCTGTAACAGCAGGCTGGCATACTTGGACTTGTGCTCTCTTCAGCTTCCGGCACTGGGAATGCCGTTTCTGGCGTTGTTTGGAAGGCTGATAGGTGTTGTTCACTGAGACGGCATAGACTGCAGGTGTCCTCCACCGCTCCCTCGCAGATTCAGGGAAAGTTATTTTTGAAGGCCCGGATCTTCTCTCCATTCTTGGGTCACTTCTCTGAGGCCTCCGCCAGCCTTCTGTCTCCATTCGTGGACTTGGACATACTCGCTGGTAGTGGCCTACACCTCCACAGTTGAAACAGACAATCTCTCTTCTCTCCTGTGGGGAGGTTGGTGTTGAACTGCTCCGGCGTGGTTCACTCTTAATTTCCTTTGGATCCTCCATTCCTGAGTTTTTAGACAGGAGTGAGGTCAAAAGATCCAGCACCTGGGTCATTTGGTTCTTCAGGATCTCCACTTCTGAGTCCCATTCAGTAGCCATGGCTGATATGACTCCCACCGCAGGGAGGGTAGTTGGTTCGGTATGTTGACTCCTCCTTTTCTCTTCCAACACAGCCTCCTCCTCCCTGACTATCCGAATCAAGTTGGGGTATTCCAGGCTCTTCCCATCCTGTCTGGTGCGTAGCGCCAATGCAATAGGATCCAGGGGCTGAGCTCCCCTCAATACCTGTTGAGCACGGGCCTCGTCTACTTTCCCTGGGTCGATCCCCTTCTTCAAAATGATCCTATGCAGGATCTTGTCTAGACGTCCCATATATTCTGATAGTTTCTCGCCTGTCTTCTGGTAGCAGTGCTCCAGCTGATAGGTAAGCTCAGTGATTTTTTCTGTCCCACCGAACACATTCTGCAGGATGTCTAAGTAATCCTGTGCAGTACAGTCTTTCCTGCTTATCTTCAGGTTACGTATGGCATCCAGAGCAGGCCCCTTTAAACTTTCAACAATCCTCTGCTTCTTTTGTCGCTCCGGGACCTCCCATTCTTCTAGGGCCTGAGTGGCGCCGTCTAGCCACTCTTCAAATCCCTCTTCTTCCGAAGGTACAGGTTTCTTTCCAGAAAATATCCTGAGTTTCCTGTATCCTGACATCGGGTAGTCTGTGGGATCCTTCTTACACTGGGCTACAATCTCCCCCAGGACCGCGCATAATTCTGCGCTGAGGGTGGCAGGCGGTGGAGATATCTGTGGAGATGAAGGTTTTGGTGTCTGGAACCATTCTTCCTTCACTGGCTGCGTATGTATCAAGTGATAGATCTGATTATCTATGGCTTGTATACTTGGACTTTTAAAATGCGCTGGGATTTCGTCTTTCCATTCTACCAGTGCGTACGTAAACGAGGCATTTGACCTTGTATCCATCACCCATGCTTTCTGGCTCGGTGATAGTGACATTATTAGCTGCTTTATCGCTTCTTCTTGCCAGATCCCCCCCGGGAGTTCAATAACTACCGCCGCGGTTGGATCGGTACCAGCCGCTGCCCACCACTGTGACATTGCTAGCGGGTCCATGCTGGTACTTCTGACCGGCTTGATTGCAGCGTGCAACCTACAGAGATCCCGGCTCGAGCCCCCACGTGTAGCGCTACCCCCAGTTAAGAGAGCCGCTGGTGTTGATTTGGGCCCTGTAGTGCACTGCTGTCAACCCCTGGCAATCGGCTCTAACCTCCCGTGGCACAGCTAGTAAGGGGAGATAGGACCGCGTGACCGCAACTCTAGGTGACGCAGTCCTATGGCAAACACACACAGTGATATACTTTAAAACTTCTATTAAAGTAAGTGAAACTGACACCAATGTACTTGACCCAGATATTTTACTGAGGCTAATGGGCAAGTAATAAACAACAGTATAACAAGTTGCAGATCCCTACAATAAACAGTAATAAAGATAAACAGAGTAATCAGAATAATAAAGTATTGCTATGCAACTCTAGCGCTGCCCTTTTACAGCTACTTCCCCTCATGGGTAGACTAACACCCAGCAATGTCTACCTATGCAGTCAGGCCTGACTGATCTAAATGGAAGTTCAGTGAAACAATATTCGCTAGCAATCTTTCGGTGGTGCACTCGAAGAACAACTTTGTAATCCCAACGAATAGTAAAGATAAAGGATCTGTCTTTAAACAGCTCTCACCACCCGGACAAGTCCAAGTCCGTTTCCTCCATCGATTCGTCTAGGAACAGGAATCCACCGACATCCAAGTCTTCAATCCTTCTGGTGTACTGCAGCAAGGATGAGAAGATGTCTCTAAGGTTCTGCTAGGCTGGCAGAGGGCTCTTTGGAAAGGAGCACAAGCCCCAGGCTTCAGGCCTTGTGCATACAGCAGTTCAGCACAGAGATCCTCTTGCTAGGAGAGGGGGTGTCCAAAGAGACCGAACAAACTCCACCTCCCCTTTATAAAGTCTGCCCCAGCAGTCTCTGTTCCGGAGCAATGTACCCTGGGTGCTGCAAGATGTACTGGGAGATGTAGTCTCTCTCTCCTCTGCTTTCACTTCCATAATGTCTCTTTACTTCCTCCTGACTCACCTCTCACCTGGAACTTCTTGTCTCTCTGCATTAAAGGGGAACACCCCGCTACAAGTATAAAAAGTAGTTTCTAAACACACGAACCATAAATGTCATGGCAGCCATTTTAACTGAAGGCAGCTGAAGCCAGTGCTCTCAGTTTTCCGGGGAATACTCCGCGGACCACAGCGAGTTTGCGCATGCGCAGTACACATCGGAGTCCGCGTTTGCGCAATGCACGTTACCTCTGCCTGCCCTCCGTCCTCCTCCAGCTCTTCTCTGGACTCCTTCAGCTTACCTTCACCCTCCTATAGCTCTTTCTCGTCCTCCTCCAGCTCTCCTCCCCTCACCACAACAAAAAACAGACAGTTTACTGACTGGAAAGGTACCAGCTGATTGGAGAAAAGCCGACGTGGCACCAATATTTAAAAAAGAGCCGAGATATATCTCTGGGAACTACAGCTCAACCTAACATCAATAGTCTGCAAGCTATTGGAGGGGATAATAAGGGACTACATACAAGGTTTTAATAATAAAAATTGTATCATTAGCAGTAATCAGCATGGATTCATGAAGAATCATTTTTGCCAGACCAATCTATAAATTTTCTATGAGGAGGTGAGCCGCCATCTAGATAATGGAAGGCCTATAGATGTGGTGTATCTGGAATTTGCTAAGGCATTTGATACAGTTCCCCACAAACGTTTACTATACAAACTAAGGTACTAAAGTACCTGGATTGAAAACTGGCTTCAGGGGTGAGTCCAAAGGGTGGTGATAAATGGCGAGTACTCTGAATGGTCTGGTTTGGAAAGTGGGGTCCCCCAAGTATCTGTCCTGGGACCAATCCTGTTTAATTTATTCGTAAACGATCTAGAGAATGGGATAACAGCTCAATTTCACTATTTGCGGACGATACTAAGCTAAGCAGGAAAATAACTTTTCCGCAGGATGTGGAAACCTTACGAGAAGACCTAAACAAAATAATGGAGTGGGTGACTACATGGCAAATGAGGTTTAATGTTGGAAAATGTAAGGTAATGCATTTGGGGTGCCAAAAATACGATTGCAAGTTATTCACTAGGGGGAGAACCTCTGGGGGTATCTAGGATGAAAAAGGACCTGGGGGTCCTAGTAGATGACAGGCTTAGCAACGGCATGCAATGCGAGGCTGCTGCAAGCAAAGCCAACAGAATACTGGCATGTATTAAAAAGAGAATTCACTCCAGAGATAAAACGATAATTCTCCCACTCTACAAGACTCTGGTCCGGCTGCATTTTGAGTATGCTGTCCAGTTCTGGGCATCAGTTCTCAGGAAGGATGCTGGAACCAAAGAGAGTCCAGAGAAGGGTAACAAAGCTAATAAAGGGACTGGAGGACTGTGAGGAAAGACTACAAGCATTGAACTTATTTAACGAAAAGGAATATAAAAAGACACGATCACTAAAAACGAAGAGAATCAGTTTAACCTTAAACAGCGTAAAGGGTACTTTACTGTCAGAACGGTAAGGATGTGGAATTCTCTTCCACAAGCAGTGGTATCAGCAGAGATACGATTTACTATTGACATAAACACATACACACACATCATAGGTTGAACTGGATGGACTGGTGTCTTTTTTTCAACCTCACCAACTATCTAAATGGCTTAGATGGTTAGCACTTCTGCCTTGCAGCACTGGGGCCCCTGGCTTGTATCCTGGTTAGGTCACTGTCTGCATGGAGTTTGCATGTTCACCCTCTGCTTGTGGCTATATAATAATACCTGACACCAACACATAATTTCCTGTGCTGTGGTGACAACACTCACTCGCTGCAATGTACAGTATGTATGGATGATCAGCGCTGTCCCCCTATAACAGAAAGTATTTATACCTACAAAATACCAATCCCCCCATCTCACCTCCATACCATAAGGTAAGTTATTCCATAGTTCACAGAGGAAGCTTAATGACAACCAATAACAGTGCAGTACAGACAGAGATCACATGGAAATATCAGCTCACTAGATTTCTGACAGGGTCAACATGTATTTTGTTTGCATCTGTTGAACAGATATAACAAAACACTTTCATTGGTATAAACATTCAAAATAACAAGGCCTCATGCCCACGGACATTTTAAAAAACGGGCTGTAAAGCTAGTACAGACGCCAGGCTCCCAGATTCCGATAAGCCCCCCGCCCGCAGACCCCAACAACCAACGGCCAGGGTTGTCGGGAAGAGGCCCTTGTCCCCATCAACAAGGGGACAAGGTGCTTTGGGGTGGGGGGGCCGCAGGGCGCCCCCCTGCCCCAAAGCACCCACCCCCCATGTTGAGGGCATGCGGCCTGGTACGGTTCAGGAGGGGGGGCGCTCGCTCGTCCCCCCCTTCCTGACCGGCCGGGCTGCGTGCTCGGATAAGGGTCTGGTATGGATCCTGGGGGGAACCCCACGCCATTTTTTTTTTGGTGTGGGGGTTCCCCCTCAAGATCCATACCAGACCGAAGGGCCTGGTATCGTCCTGAGGGGGAACTTCACGTAAATGTTTTTTAATTTTCGCGGGGTTCCCCTTCAAGATTCTCCACACATGAGTCGCCCCGCAAGTCGGATCATCTTGATCCGACTTCTGGTGCGACCTCTATTCAAATCAATGGGCTCCCATAGGGAGCCATTGATTTGGAATAGAGAAAGAAAAACGTGGCTGAAAGACAGCATGGGGAAACGTGCATTGAATTCAATGCAAAACGCGGAAAAAATTGGGTTAAAAACCCCGCTTTTTTCCTGGCGTCTGTACTAGCTTTACAGCCCGTTTTTTAAAACGTCCGTGGGCATGAGGCCTAAGGAAGCGCTGGTTATTGTGTAGGATTCCCTACACCATATCCGGTATCAGTGGTTCAATATGCAATATTCCTATACAAAATTTCTGATAGTTCATATTATGAACAGCACAGTGGTGTAGTGGTTAGCACTTTCACCTAGCAGCAAAAAGGGTCACTGGTTCAAATCCCAACCATGACCCCATCTGCCTGGAGTTTGCATGTTCTCCCTGTGGCTGCATGGGTTTCCTCTGGGTACTCTGGTTTCCTCCCACACTCCAAAGACATGCTGGTAGGTTAATTGGATCTTGTCCAAATTGGCCCAGTATATATGTATATATGTGTGTACGACTGTGTGTCCTAAGCATGTCGAGATCCTACGGGGTAAAATGACCACACCAGCCAAGCAGACACTGGCTGCAAAAAGCACCTAGAGGCGATTCAGTTCGCATGAGAGCACTATACAAGTCACTCATTCATTCATATATATATTATACAAGTTACTATTTGCATCAATATATACATACACCATATTAACAAAAGTATTGGGGCGCCTGCCTGTACACGCACATGAACTTTAATGGCATCCCATAGTCCATAGGGTTCAATAATATTGAATTGGTTCACCCTTTTGCAGCTATAACAGCTTCAACTCTTCTGGGAAGGGTGTCCACAAGGTTTAGGAGTGTGTCTATGGGAATGTTTGACCATTCTTCCAGAAGCGCATTTGTGAGGTCAGGTACTGATGTGGACGAGAATGTCTGGCTCGCAGTCTCCACTCTAATTCATCCCATCGGGTTGAGGTCAGGGCTCTGTTCAGGCCAGTCAAGTCCTCCACCCCAAACTCGCTCATCCATGTCTTTATGGACCTTGCTTTGTGCACTGGTGCGCAGTCATATTGGGACTGGAAGGGGCCATCCCCAAGCTGTTAACACAAAATTGGGAGCATGAAATTAGAGTTCCCTTTAATGGAACTAAGAGGCCAACCCCAACCCCTGAAAAACAACCCCCCCCACACCATAATCCCCCCTCCACCAAAAGATTTGGACCAGTGCACAAAGCAAGGTCCATAAAGACATGGATGAGCGAGTTTGGGGTGGAGAAACTTAACTGGCCTGCCCAGAGTCCTGATCTCAACCCAATAGAACACCTTTGGGATGAATTTGAGCGGAGACTGCAAGCCAGGCCTTCTTATTCAATATCAGTGCCGGACCTCGCAAATGCGCTTCTGGAAGAATGGTCAAACATTTCCATAGACGCACTCCTAAACCTTGTGGACAGCCTTCCCAGAAGAGTTGTAGCTATTATAGCTGCAAATTGTGGACCAACTCAATATTGAACCCTACAGACTTTTTGGGGCACTTCACTTATATGGACCTTTGCTTTGCTTTTTCGATTTTATTTATTTTGGTGTATATTATATATTTTTATCACAGGCATTTATATACGCATTTGTCACATTTATGTATATAATTTAATTATTTATTGATGCAAATAGTAATATGTGTGCATATATACTGTATATGAATTATCATAGATTTTATAGATTTTATATAGAAACATTTCATTTGGAGCCACTGGTACTTATTGGTAAAATCATATTGTGTAGAGAATCATAAACGCTTTCTTATTTTGAATACTTTTTTTTTTTTGCTTTGTGTTGTATTTGAAAGCAACTATTCTGATATGGTTAAAGAGGAGGTCCGCCCGATTTTTTTTTTAAAAGCCAGCAGCTACAAATACTGCAGCTGCTGATTTTTAAAAAATGGACACTTACCTGTCCAGCGCACCCGCGATGTCGGCAGCCGAGCGCGAGCAATCGCTCGTCTCTCGGCTGCCCCCGCCGCCATCCTCATTGAGGGAATCAGGAAGTGAAGCGTTGTGGCTTCACTGCCCGGTTCCCTACTGCGCATGCGCTCGTAGCGCGGCGCGATCTCACTGGTCCCCGCTTTCTCCTGGGACCAGTGTGTTTCCCAGGAGACAGCGGGGGGGTGACAGGAAGTGGCGTGAATCCCACGGGAGTCTATGTCCGGAAGTGGTGCAAATACCTGTCTTAGACAGGTATCTGCACCCCCCTCCCCCTGAAAGGTGCCAAATCTGACACCGGAGGGGGGGAAGGTTCCGAAAAGCGGAAGTTCCATTTTTGGGTAGAACTCTGCTTTAAGGTTTTTTTTGTTTTCTTTTTAGGGTGCAGTTTGGTATTCATTTGCTTTCATGTACATTTAACAGACCAAAAGGGAGCCGGGAGTTGGTAGGGACTGTGAGCTGTCTATGAGATTGCGCTCTCAGAACTGAAACATCTTCCATCCAACATAACCCTTATAAAATGTGTAATGATAAGCCCTGGCCATTCTAGAAATCTGGACTAGACACTCAGAAGAGATGTAACTCATTACACAAACTTCTGCTTCCAGTGTGGGAATACCAACACGTATATTACCCTGCTGAGAGAAAGGACATTCATTCCATCACTGATTCCCAACAGACACTCTATAATGGTTAACTATTTAACAGTTGTATCATCAGGACATTTCTTGATGCTTGAATGGCTGCCCAGTTTCTGTTTGGTTATAGCTGATATGATAGATGACTTGGAATTACTGCTCCGCTGATTCAGTGTCCTTCATTTCTGTGTTAACCTTCTGACATCAGTGCCTTTTAAAAACACCTTGAGAACTCTGAAACCAGGATAAGGAGGCAAACATCAGACAAGCGATTAACCTGATTGTATCAATGATTTCTTCTCTTTGAAAGTGCTGACATTACAGTGAAAGATATACTGGGATTTTTTGGATATTTAATTTCTCCATATTATGTTTGCCACATTATTCTATATTACTTTTGCAAGAAGGAAAAATGTGAGAAATTGTAAACCCTAATGCCCTGTACACACGATTGGATTTCCGATGGAATAAAATCCGATGAAGCTGACTTTCATCAGTCTTGCCTACACACCATCAGTCAAAATTCCGACCTTCCAAAACGCTGTGACGTAAAACACTCCGGCAAGCCGAGAAAAAGTTCAATGCTTCTGAGCATGTGTCGACTTTATTCTGAGCATGCGTGGGTTTTTTGTCCGATGAAGTTCCACACAGACGATCGTAATGTGCTATCGTTTTTTTTTCCATCTGTAAAATTTAAAACAGGTTATATTTTTTTATACCGATAGAAAAAAGACCGATGGGGCCCACACACGATCGGTTTGTCCGATGAAAAAAGTCCATCGGTCGTTTTTCATCAGAAAAACCGATCGTGTGTATGCGGCATTATTTTAAATTTTTTTATTAAAAAAAACATGCAATACCTGCTCTGTGCAGTGCTTTTGCACACAGCAGCTCCAATCCTCCTCTTCTCAGGTCCCCCGCTGGTGCTCCTGGCTCCCCCTCCCCCCTGCTGAGTGCCCACCATAGCAAGCTGCTTGCTATGTAGGCATTTTTGCAGGCTCGCTCCTGTGCAGCTCTGTGTGTCCATAGACACACAGAGCGTGGTTCAGCCCTGCCCCCCCACTCCCTCCTTACTGGCTGTGATTGACAGTAGCAGGAGCCAATAAGGAGGGAGAGCCCTGAGAGAGCTGCTGCTGTCATTGCCACATACCTGGTTGGAGGCCGAGGCGCTGAGAGGGCTTCCCTTGCGGCGGAGTCCAGGGCACCCCTGAAGGTGGTAACAGGAAGTGCTATGCCCAAATAAGTAGGGGTTGCCAGCTGCGATAGGCTGAGTGATGAGACGTCTGCTGGATGCAGGGGCGTACCTCGAGCATTTGGCACCCGGGGCGGATCCTATATCTGGCACCCCCCAACTTTAAAATGTAAAAACACCCACAAAGATTTGTAATGTTTTCAAGAATATTTATTGCACAAATTCATCAGTTCAAAATCAGTGCAGCCTCACCAGTGCCCATCAGTGCAGGCTTACCAGTGCCAATCAGTGCAAGCTCACCAGTGCCAATCAGTGCCCATCAGTGCAGCCTCACCAGCCTCACCAGTGCCCATCAGTGCAGGCTCACCAGTGCTGGCTTACCAGTGCCAATCAGTGCTCACGGTGTATCAGCCAGGGGTAAGGCAAGGAGTAAGGCAGCAAGTTAGGTCAAGAGTAAGCGGGGGTCATACACTGATAATCAGGCAGCAGAGGAGTCCAGAAGAGGAAGCCAGAGGTCATACATGGGTACAGCAGACAGGAGCGGAGTCAATGGAACAAGCCGAGGGTCAATAGCCGGGAATGGAGACAAGACAGGTAAAAGGCAAACCAGGTCAGTAACAGGAAATCTAATACAATCAAGAACAGAAACACACGGTGAGCTGAAGATCATCCATCAAACTAGTGGCTGATGCTGCCGGCTTTATAAAGCCCACTGACGCTGTCACGCATTGCATGCGCCTTGGCGCAATCTTCGCAGCCATTCGTGCCGGTGTGCGCA
This sequence comes from Rana muscosa, assembly GCA_029206835.1. Taxonomy (NCBI): domain Eukaryota; kingdom Metazoa; phylum Chordata; class Amphibia; order Anura; family Ranidae; genus Rana; species Rana muscosa. Next base: position 794,067,955 of record CM055122.1, on the reverse strand, counting down.
TGCGTATTAGCATTGGCGAATTTCTATGTGCCAATGGCAAATTTCTATGTGCCAATCTACGATTCTGCTGGGCATTAGCAGATGTGCCAGTTCTTCTGCGGGCTGTTCTCTGACACCTGTACATATCACTGAATTGAGTTTGGGCTCAGGTAAGTATAAGGGAGACATGGAGGGGGGGGGGATCCTGAACACAGAAGGTTTTTTTACCTTATTCTTGGTTAACTATAAACTGATGACCTGTAGGGGTGTTAAAGGCATCACCTATGGAAAATTTAGGGTACATAGTGTTTATTGCTGTTTCCCAGGCAAACACAATTTTAAAGTGGTTGTAAAGGCTGAAGGTTTTTACCTTTGTGCATTCTATGCATGAATGTAAAAATCTTGTGAACTGATCCCCCCGCAGCCCCTCCCTTATAGTCACCTGAGTCCCCGCTAGATCCAGAGATGTGCGTGGGAGCCTCGGCTGTCCCTAGTTTCTCTCTCTCCTCATTGGCTGAGACACAGCAGGGGGAACCATCGGCTCCCACTGCTGTCAATCACAGCCAGTGAGCCAATAAGAGTGGGGGAGGGGCTGAGCCGTGTCTTATGGATGCATAGAGCAGGGCTCGGGAGAGAGCATTCACCAGTTCCCCCATAGCAAGCAGCTTGCTTTGGGGGCACTGGTCAAGGGAGAGGAGCCAGGAACACCGCCAGGGGACACGAGAAGAAGAGGATCAGGGTTGCTCTGTGCAAAACCATTGCACAGAGCAGGTAAGTATGACATGTTGTTTTTTTTTGTTTTTTTTTTAAAACAAACCTTTAGAATCACATTAAGGCTTGACATGTTTGGAATCTATTTGCTGGGCATAACCTTATCTTTTAGATTCTATGAAAAATTAGGAAGTATATTGCACTTTTGTGCCCTAAAATTTACTTTATTTTATTTTTTACTGAAATGTTTACTGAAATGTTAAGCTTGATAAATCATTGCGCTACCAATGGCATAACCACCCTTTTATTCTCCAGGATGTTTGTTTTCAAAAAAATATATAATGTTTAGCGGATTAAATAATCTTCAGGCCTACTATGATTTTTTAAACGTGTGAGCAAAAAAAACACAAAACGTTACTGGCAGGGAAAGAGAGTTTCTGTGGCACTTGCATGCCATGCAAGACATGAAAATAACAAAGTGCAAAAATGTGTTCTTCAAAATGGCAGGAATTCTTTCATTTTTATTTAGAGCATTCAGAAATTCAGTTTAATGGTTTTTAAATATTTGAATGAAAGGAAATAAAAAAAAAACAAAAAAAAGAATTACTGAAAAAGAATATTACAAAACAAACAAAAAAATATATAATAAACGGGATTAAAAATAAAAGGCGCTTTGTGTATTTCTTCTTACAATTCGGTACCGTAATCCAATGTGAAACTTTTCCATGCAGAAGTTAGCTGTATTAAAGACTGATCCCTGCTTCTCTCTCCTCTTGTCTTCTCTCGTCTGTAGTTTTCTGCTGGCAGCCTGTAGTGGGTGGAGCCTTCTGGGCCCCTCAAATAGTTCTGCTGTTTACACCGGCTATGAACAGCACAGTGATGTTCAACACTATTTTTACATTATAGCTCTCACTCCATGTAACGTGTAGTGCAATCAATGTTTTTTTATATAGGTTCCCCTGGCACATGTGTTTACATTCATATGTGCTTGTATGCGGGGGCTCAAAAAAAAATTTTTGTGTGGGGAGGGATTTAAGTGTATTTTTTCCACAAATTTTATTTTTTATCACGTAGGGGGCAAAAAGTTGCTTTCATCTAACAGCCGATAGTTGGCTTTTCAGATTTACACACATATATAAAAACTCCTACTGCAGCGAAAGCATAGATCCCAACTGTCCCTGATTTTGAACAAAGTCCCTCTGTCCCTCTTTCCTTCTCATTTGTCCTTCATTTCGGCTTGATCTATATAGTTGTGTAGCAGGTATGTACTATTAAGGGGCAACATCTGGGTGGTAGTATGACCCAGATGCTCTAATTGGTACAATAGGGCTGTGTTTTATTCGTGTGAGGACATCAGTGGTGTTCAGTTCCCTGCGGCTCAGTAGGTGGCGCTGTCACTTTGGGCCGGGGTTGAACCATCACTGCAGTGCCGTACCCTTTGTGACTTCTTGCAGTAGCTGTACTGCGGGGCGGGGAACCCGCTGTGCTTGCTGGGGGAGGGTATAAAGGGGGGCAGACATCTTCACCACGAGGTCCGAGTCCCAGGCACCTTTAGCCTGAGGGCTGCTGTCCGTGATCGGTGTCCAGGCGCCCTTGGTCTGTACATGTGGAGTTCGTGTTCCATCCCAGACACCTTCAGTTTGGGGTGAGGTACTCAACCGGAGGCCTGGGGCCCAGTACCTTCCACTGGGTTCCGCGAGGGAGGGATCATCCTAAGGTGCCCCGGGTGTCGGGCGCCTGAATCCAGGGCGTAAGGGACTAGAGAGGGGATCCTCCCGAAGAGCTGGTACAGCATATTGCCAGTGCCGGATGGACTTCTGGAGACCGTCCGGATGGATGTCTTTCCCAAACAAGGGCCAATTTATCAGGGAAGGTGGTTCATGTTCTATGACCGGTGGCAGCGGTACATCTAATCAACTCAGGTCGGTGGCAGAGACCTGCTTTCAGGCCTGTGGCAGGGGCCTCAACAGTTCACCCGGTCGGTGGCAGCGACCAATCTCACGGTCGGTGGCAGAGACTGCGCGCCAAGCCTATTTGCACTAGAAGGAATAGGAGAGTTCACTGTGCCTGGACCTACTCGTATCCACACCCTGTCTGTTTATTTAAAAGTTCAACTGACACTGTTCACTTGTCAAGAATAGGGATGAGCTCGGTGTTCGAGTCGAACATAGGTTCGACTCGAACATCGGCTGTTCGCAGCGTTCGGCGAACAACGAACGATTTGGGCCGTTCGCGCCAAATTCGAGTGACGCGAACGGCCCACAATACACTGCGCCATCGCAGTGTAATCCCGGCGCTGTGATTGGCCAAGCATGCACTGTGACCCTGCATGCTTGGCCAATCACAGCGCGAGCAGTGAGGAGAGCAATGATTGGCCACAGGCAGGATGCCTGTGGCCAATTATAGCTGAGGGGGTTTAGTACACGCCCCACACTATAAAAGGCCGCCAGCGCGGCGGCCTTGTGTAGTGTGTTCTGGAGCAGGGAAAAAGAAGGATAGGCAGGGACAGTGTCAAATCTTGTCAAATCTATTCTTTGCTAAACCTTGTGTGTAGGGACAGAGAAGGATAGGCAGGGAGAGTGTCAGTGTCATATTCTTTGCTAAACCTTGTGTGTAGGGAGAGAGAAGGATAGGCAGGGAGAGTGTCAGTGTCATATACTTTGATAAACCTTGTGTACAGGGAGAGAGAAGGATAGGCAGGGGACAGTGTCAGTGTCATATTCTTTGCTAAACCTTGTGTGCAGGGAGAGAGAAGGATAGGCAGGGAGAGTGTCAGTGTCATATACTTTGATAAACCTTGTGTGCAGGGAGAGAGAAGGATAGGCAGGGGACAGTGTCAGTGTCATTGTTGCTAAGCCTCCTGCACATTATACACCTGAAGTTAGCCCGTATTGCTGCTTTTTCCTGGTGTGTTACACCAACAGGATTTTGCGGCACTTACAGCGGGCGGAGTGTGCCTCCTGAACATATTACACCTTAACTTAGCCTGTATTGCTGCTTTTTCCTGGTGTGTTACACCAACAGGATTTTGCGAGACTTACATCAGGCGGAGTGTGCCTCCTGACCATATTACACCTTAACTTAGCCTGTATTGCTGCTTTTTCCTGGTGTGTTACACCAACAGGATTTTGCGGCACTTACAGCGGGCGGAGTGTACCTCCTGACCATATTACACCTTAACTTAGCCTGTATTGCTGCTTTTTCCTGGTGTGTTACACCAACAGGATTTTGCGGCACTTACAGCGGGCGGAGTGTACCTCCTGACCATATTACACCTTAACTTAGCCTGTATTGCTGCTTTTTCCTGGTGTGTTACACCAACAGGATTTTGCGGCACTTACAGCGGGCGGAGTGTACCTCCTGACCATATTACACCTTAACTTAGCCTGTATTGCTGCTTTTTCCTGGTGTGTTACACCAACAGGATTTTGCGGCACTTACAGCGGGCGGAGTGTACCTCCTGACCATATTACACCTTAACTTAGCCTGTATTGCTGCTTTTTCCTGGTGTGTTACACCAACAGGATTTTGCGGCACTTACAGCGGGCGGAGTGTGCCTCCTGACCATATTACACCTTAACTTAGCCTGTATTGCTGCTTTTTCTTGGTGTGTTACACCAACAGGATTTTGCGGCACTTACAGCGGGCGGAGTGTGCCTCCTGACCATATTACACCTTAACTTTGCCTGTATTGCTGCTTTTTCCTGGTGTGTTACACCAACAGGATTTTGCGGCACTTACAGCGGGCGGAGTGTGCCTCCTGACCATATTACACCTTAACTTAGCCTGTATTGCTGCTTTTCCCATTTCCCTGCAGGCCATTAGAATGTCTGGAAGGCAAACAAGGAGAGGCAGACAGTCAGGAGCCAATAAAAGAGGGCAAGCAGGCTCTGTGTCTAGAGACAACAGTGCTGGTCGTGGACGCGGTGCATCGCCATCAGCACGTGGCCATGGGACACGCTTGTCCTTCTTTTCGGCAGCTGGACGTGTTGAGCCGCATCATGCCGAAGACTTGGTAGAGTGGATGACCAAGCCCTCCTCATCCTCCTCATCCTCTCTCACCCAGGCTCAGGGTACTGGCAAAGCAGCTGCCAAAGCGTCCTCTTCCCTGGTATCAATGTCATCATCAGTCACTCCTTCCCTAGACCAACCATGTCCTCCTGAGGAGTCCCCCGTACTGTTTGAGCACAGTGTTGGGTACATGCTCCAGGAGGATGCCCAGCGTTTCGAAGGGTCTGATGATGATACCCAGCTAGAGGAAGGCAGGAGCAGAGAGAGGGGATGCTCAAGAAGGACACCAATCTGGCAGTCATGTTCCAGCAGCTGCAGCATACTGCCAGATTGGCTCCAGTGATGAGGAGGGAGGGGATAATGAGGTCACTGACTCCACGTGGGTGCCTAATAGGAGAGAGGAGGAGGAGGAGGATGAGGAGGAGGCACATCTCCAACGAGGCGGGATGCCCTCGGGGGGCCAGCGTAAGGGCAGCACACCGACGGAATCACACCGCAGAGCTCCGCCTGTGCAGGGCGCTGCCTCTGCCCGTTATTCAAAAAGTTCTTTGGTTTGGGCCTTTTTTGAGTCGAGTGCATCAGATCGCACAGCTGCTGTTTGCAACATATGTCTCAAGCGTATATATCGTGTGGCCAAAACATCACCCGCTTGGGCACCACATGCTTGACCAGACATATGTTGACCTGCCATGCAGCTCGTTGGCAAGCCTACCTTAAAGACCCACACCAAAGAACAAAGCTGACCTCTTCTTGTACCGCATCAGCTGGGATCTCCAACCGCACTATACCTTCAGTCCTCTCTGAAACCTGCTCTGAGAGGAATGAAGGTGTAGAATTAGGTGTGTCACAGCCAAGTACTTGCGGGCACTTTGCTAGCAGTACACCAACGTCCGATTCTAGCAGGCAAATTTCCCTGCCCCAGCTGCTGGACCGTCGAAAGAAGTTCACTCCCAGCCATCCATATGCCCAGCGGTTGAATGCTAGCTTGGCTAAATTGCTAGCGCTTCAACTGCTGCCTTTTCAGTTGGTAGACTCGGCCCCCTTCCGTGAGTTTGTGCAATGTGCGGTTCCTCAGTGGCAGGTTCCCAAACGCCACTTTTTCTCACGGAAGGCGATTCCGGCTCTCTTCCGGCATGTGGAAGGCAATGTCTTGGCCTCGCTGGACAGGGCGGTCAGCGGTAAGGTGCATATTACCGCTGACTCATGGTCCAGCAGGCATGGACAGGGACGTTACCTTTCTTTCACGGCCCATTGGGTCACTCTTTTGGCAGCTGGGAAGGATGCAGGACAAGGTGCAGTAGTGTTGGAGGTTGTTCCACCGCCACGCCTCCAAAATGCTACTACTGGTTGTGACACACCTCTGTCCTCCACCCCCTCCTCTTCTTCTTCCTCCGTGGCCTCTTCCTGTGCTTTGTCCTCGGAACCAGCGGTGCTCCGTAGGCGTTCAAGGGTTTACGCAAGTACGCAGGCAAAAAGATGCCATGCCGTGCTTGCGCTGGTGTGTTTGGGGGACAGGAGCCACACTGGGGCAGAGGTTCTGTCTGCTCTGCAGGGGCAGGCCGAGAGGTGGTTGACGCCACGCCAGCTTAAGCCAGGAATGGTAGTTTGCGACAATGGCACCAACCTCCTCTCCGCTCTCCGACAGGGACAACTGACCCATGTGCCCTGTGTGGCTCACGTCCTTAACCTGGTGGTGCAGCGGTTCTTGGGCAGGTACCCGGGCTTACAGGATGTCCTGAGGCAGGCCAGGAAAGTCTGTGTGCATTTCCGCAGATCTTATAATGCCAGTGCTCGCCTGGCTGAGCTGCAAAAGGAGTTGAACCTGCCCAAGAACCGCCTTATATGTGACATGCCCACCAGGTGGAACTCAACGTTGGCCATGCTGCAGCGGCTGCACACGCAGCAGAGGACCATCAATGAGTACCTGTGCGACTACGGCACCAGGAAAGGGTCAGGGGAGCTCGGGTTTTTTTCACCACGCCAGTGGGGCATGATCAGGGATGCATGCACTGTCCTGGCACCATTTGAGGAGGCCACGAGGATGGTGAGCAGTGACAGTGCATGCATCAGTGACACTGTACCTCTTGTCCACCTGTTGGAACATACGCTGCGTGGAATAATGGACAGGGCACTTGAGGCAGAACAGAGGCAGGAAGAGGAGGACTTCCTTGCCTCTCAAGGCCCCCTTTACCCAGACAGTGTTCCTTCTGTCCCACCCATCGCACAGGAAGAAGAGGAGGAGGATTGTGTCAGCATGGAGGTGGAGCCTGGCACTCAGCATCATCAGCAGCAGTCTTTTAGGGATGATTTACAGTCCCAAGAAACCAGTGGACTTGTACGTGGCTGGGAGGAGGTGGCTGCGGATCATGTAGTCCTTAGTGACCCAGAGGACTCCGGACCGAATGCCTCAGCTAACCTACGCTGCATGGCCTCCCTGATCCTGCAAAGTCTGCGGAAGGATCCTCGTATTCTTCGGATCAAGGAGAAAAGCCACAGGATTACAGTTAGAGCGGATAGCGCGCTGTTACAGCTGAGTTTACATTACAATTGCCTCTGCTCCGCTCATGGTTCTCTATGCTCTCTTCCGCGGGGCGATCAATGGGAGAATGGCTCCCAATTAACCCCGCATGCCGGCGCTCCCCGCGCTCCCAGGCAGCCCACCTTTTCGCTAGAAACAATTTTCCACTCGCAAAATGCGAGTAGGCGAGTGGAAAATTTGAGGGCTGGTATATAGAATGCACTTTTTATCTTTCAAAAAGTGTTTCCCAGTGCTAAACCTTTCATCCAATTTCTAAATTGCTGCATTTGTAAATTTCAGAAGCCAATATAAAGGAATAATAGTGGTAAAAAAAAGCATGTGCAGGTTTTGTATACAGTAGGTGCCACACGACATTGTATATTCATCGCGATCCTATCGCGGAGATTCTCGGCGACAGGGGTGCCGACATCACGGCGACAGGGTGGCGACACATGTCGCGCTCGCTGCAATAGCGAGGAGACGCGGCACTGTATTGAACGGGGATCCGACGTGGATTCCCGCCAATACCAGGCACTGCATTTGGTATGAATCCTGAGCGGGAACTCCACGCCAATTTTTTAAGAAAAAAACGGCGTGGTTTCCCCCTCCAGGAGCATATCAGGCCCTTGGGTCTGGTCTGGATTTGAAGGGGAACCCTACGCCGAAAAAACTGCGTGGGGGTCCCCCTCAAAATCCAAACCAGACCCTTATCCGAGCACGCAACCTGGCAGGCTGCAGGGGAAGAGGGGGGGACGAGAGAGCGGCCTCCCTCCCTCCTGAACCGTACCAGGCCGCATGCCCTCAACATGGGGGGTTTGGTGCTCTGGGGCAGGGGGGCGACCTGCGGCCCCCCCACCCCAGAGCACCCTGCCCCCATGTTGATGAGGACAGGGCCTCTTCCCGAAACCCTGGCCGTTGGTTGTCGGGGTCTGCGGGCGGGGGGCTTATCGGAATCTGGGAGCCCCCTTTAATAAGGGGGCCCCCAGATCCCGGCCCCCCCACCCTATGTGAATGAGTATGGGGTACATCGTACCCCTACCCATTCACCTGGTGGAAAAAAAATGGCAATAAAAACACAACACAGTTTTTTAAAGTATTTTATTGCACAGCTCCGGGGGTCTCTTCCGTCTTCGGGGGTCTCCGGTGTCGTCGCCGCACTCTCCGGTTCTTTCTTCTGCCGGGCCTCCGCTATCTTCTTCCAGCTCTTTTGCTAGCGGGGCCTGGTCTTCTCCGTCGCCTTCTTCTTCTCCCGCTCTCCGGTTCTTCTCCCGCTCTCCGGTTCTTTCTTCCGCCTGGCCTCCGCTATCTTCTTGCAGCTCTTTTGCTAGCGGATGTCTGGTCTTCCCGTCGTCGCCGTCTGCGTCTTCTTCCCTCTTCTTCTCCTCGATGTTGACTCATCGCTTCCTCTCGCAGTAATGCTAAATCTTCGGTCCGCAGAGGTTTATATAGGCTTCTCATGAAGTCACAGTCACATGCTCCGGGTGGCCCCGGAGCATGTGACTGTGACGTCATGGGAACATGTGACTGTGACGTCATGAGAAGCCTATATAAATCTCTGCGGACCGAAGATTTAGCATTACTGTGAGAGGAAGCGACGAGTCAACATCGAGGAGGAGAAGAGGGAAGAAGACGCCGACGGCAACGACGGGAAGACCGGCCCCTCCACTAGCAAAAGAGCTGCAAGAAGATAGTGGAGGGGCCGGCAGAAGGACAACGGAGAGCCGGACGAGACGACGGGGAAGACCGGGCCTCCGCTAGCAAAAGAGCTGCAAGAAGATAGCGGAGGCCCGGCGGAAGAAAGAACCGGAGAGCGGGAGAAGAACCGGAGAGCGGGAGAAGAAGAAGGCGACGGAGAAGACCGGGCCCCGCTAGCAAAAGAGCTGGAAGAAGATAGCGGAGGCCCGGCAGAAGAAAGAACCGGAGAGCGTGGCGACGACACCGGAGACCCCCGAAGACGGAAGAGACCCCCGGAGCTGTGCAATAAAATACTTTAAAAAACTGTGTTGTGTTTTTATTGCCATTTTTTTCCACCAGGTGAATGGGTAGGGGTACGATGTACCCCATACTCATTCACATAGGGTGGGGGGCCGGGATCTGGGGGCCCCCTTATTCGAGGGGGCTCCCGGATTCCGATAAGCCCCCCGCCTGCAGACCCCGACAACCAATGGCCAGGGTTGTCGGGAAGAGGCCCTGTCCTCATCAACATGGGGGCAGGGTGCTCTGGGGTGGGGGGCCACAGGTCGCCCCCCTGCCCCAGAGCACCAAACCCCCCATGTTGAGGGCATGCGGCCTGGTACGGTTCAGGAGGGAGGGGGGCCGCTCTCTCGTCCCCCCTCTTCCCCTGTGGCCTGCCAGGTTGCGTGCTCGGATAAGGGTCTGGTTTGGATTTTGAGGGGGACCCCCACGCCGTTTTTTCGGCGTAGGGTTCCCCTTCAAGTCCAGACCAGACCCAAGGGCCTGATATGCTCCTGGAGGGGGAACCCATGCCGTTTTTTTCTTTAAAAATTGGCGTGGAGTTCCCGCTCAGGATTCATACCAAACGCAGTGCCTGGTATTGGCGGGAATCCACGTCGGATCTCCGTCTATCGGCAATGCGTGTCGCTCATCGTGAACGGAACATTTTTCCTTTCCCGATGACGAGACAGCTCGGCGCTGGCTCTCGCGACGGAGCTCATAGGGTGTCAATCTCGCCGCTAGAAACAGGGAGATTGACACAATATCGGCGGCACCTACTGTAACTCTCCCTTTAAGGGACGTGGCAGGGGGCGTGCCCTATGCCTACATACTTTTTGCTAATAGGTGTCCCTCATTCCCATCTCAAAAAGTTGGGAGGTATGGCGAAAGGGTTAAAGTATAACTAAAGGCAAAACTTTGTTTTTGTTTTGGAGAGAGTGGAGAGGGATTAGAACCCATGTCAGGTTTCTTTTACTATCTGTGCCCCCATTGGGTATGTTCACCCTCTCTATTTTTCCTGTTTACTATTATTATCATTAGAGAAAAATTCATAATTTTAGGTTGATCGCAGAACAGTAATAGTGGGGAAATCTTCACATGGGGACAATATTTCCGCTGATCTTGGTGACAACCAGGGATTTTCTCTCACTTTCTGTTTTGGCTATGGGACAGGAAGTGAAGAGAAATCTCGCCAATGGGACACAGATGGTAAAAAAAAAACTGACAGGGTCATAACCCTCACTTACTCTATCCAAAAAATAAAAAAGTTCTACTTTAAAGTTCAGAATTGCTATAACAGGTACTATGAACAGTGCATGTTTCTGTAAAAAAACATGGTGGCAACTACCATTTGGTGTGTGAGGGGTTAACGGCAGAGGTACCTGACCCCAGTGATAATCACTCTTGGTCTGCTGGCACTTAGAGTGTTGTCCCGCGAGCTGGAAAATCTCAACGCAGGTGCTCTGTGCATGATCACCTTTGATGTGTATGTATAGTCTAAAGTTTTTTTTTTTCCTGTTTTGGATAGAGTTGAGAAGGGTTAAAACCCCTGTATTTGTAATGTGTCCCATTTATTAGATTTCCCTTCAAACTATCCCAGAAGACACACCAGGAATTTTACAGAAATCTCTACACAGTGGATTTTTCGTCTTAAAATGGTTGTAAACTTCAATCTTTGACTTGTACCTATAGGTAAGCCTATAATAAGGCTTACCTATTGGTTCTGTAAATATCTCCTAAACCTGCACCGTTTAGGAGATATTTACTATATATGCAGCTGATGACGTCATCGATGCATACGCTCTGAAGGAACGGCCTAGGCCATGCCTTCAGAATCCTGTGCCGTAAATGGCAGCTCCCCCTCTTGGCTGCACCTGCACAGTAGAACCCAATAAAAGTCAATGTGGTTCATCTCCTTGCATCTCCTGGCCAAAGACAGAGGTAGACAGGTCCCCCAGACTTCTACAGGGTTCTACTGTGCAGACACAGCCAGGAGACAAATCCCCAATCGGTACTAAATATCAGCCAATTTATTTATTTATTTTAGTTGTGGTTAGAATAAGGAAGGGTAAACATTTCCATCAGATTTTTATATCTTAACCGCTTGGAGCCCGGGCCATTGTCAAATGACGGCCACAAGGCGGCTCCTCAGAGCTGGGAGGCCGTCTATTGACGGGCTTGGCTCCTTCGGCCACTGGGGGGCGCGCGAGTGCCGCCGGGTGGCGCGCGCGTGTGCCCGCCATGTCACTGAGGTGCCGATGCGCGTGCCTGGCGGCCGCGATGTCCGCCGGGTACCCGCGATCGGCTGCTACACAGACAAGGACGTGGATCTCTGTGTGTAAACACAGAGATCTACGTCCTGTCATGGAGAGGAGACCGATGCTGTGTCCCTTGTACATAGGGACACAGATCGGTCACCTCCCCCAGTCAGTCCCCTCCCCCCACAGTAAGAATCACTAATAGGGAACACATTTAACCCCCATCCTCACCCCCTAGTGTTAACCCCTTCCCTGCCAATCACATTTATACAGTAATCAGTGCATATATATAGCACTGTTTGCTGTATAAATGTGAATGGTCCCAAAAATGTGTCAAAAGTGTCCGGTTTGTCCGCCATAATGTCGCAGTCCTGACAAAAATCACAGATAACCGCCATTACTAGTAAAAAAAAAAAAAAAATAATAAAATGTCATAATTCTATCCCCTATTTTGTAGACGCTATAACTTTTGCGCAAACCAATCAATATACGCTTATTGCTAAAAAAATTTACCAAAATGATGTAGAAGAATACGTATCGGCCTAAACTGGGAAAGAAAATGTTTTTTTCTTTAAGAAAATTGGGATATTTATTATAGCAAAAAGTAAAAAATATTGTGTTTTTTTCAAAATTGTCGCTTTTTTTTGTTTATAGTGCAAAAAATAAAAACCGCAGAGATGATCAAATACCACGAAAAGAAAGCTCTATTTGTGGGAAAAAAAGGACGCCAATTTTGTTTGGGAGCCATGTTGCACGACCGCGCAATTGTCATTCAAAATGTGACAGTGCCGAAAGATGAAATTCCGCTTGGGCAGGAAGGGGGTATATGTGCCCAGTAAGCAAGTGGTTAAAGAGGAAATAAAGTCACTATACTTACCTCCACTCCAGCAGTTAGACGTCCGCTAGGGGCTTTAGGGGTCGCACTATACTTAAGGTCCTTAAAGACGCAGTGCGACTGCCACATAGATTAGCAATTATATATAACACTCCTGTTTTAATACATGGGGGTCTTAATAATTTGAACAGCTGTCGCAAATAATCCCTGTACAGGCAGTCTCCGAGTTACGAACACCCGAGTTACGGACGACTCCTACTTACGAACTGACTCAAATGCCAGCCACTTGTGCTCCACGCTGGTCCTAGATACCTCCGAGCACCTCCAGACACATCCCACACTGCAGAACTACATGTACTGCAGTACTTCCTCTGGTTGTCAGCTCCATCAATAATGCAATATTTCCTAAAATACTCCAATCAGGAGAATACCACCTTATGGGCACTAGATGGAGCTGATTATCATAGGAAGAAAACATATTAAATCACTGGGATTATTTGTGATGGCTCGGCAAATGCTTGAGGCATTCTCACAGCAATTTTTTTTTTATAACTAGATCCAGTAGGGTTTAAAGAGTGTTGCCTCTTTCTTTAATTTGGATTCATACAATGCCACTAATGACTGCACCCTTCAATACTGACTGTGGATGACAGATACAGGATGTTAAATGCAAGGTTTTTATACCTGTCTGTGGCCCCAATGGGGAGTTTTTCCCCTCACCTCCTGCTCCTATAAGGGGAAGATAAGGGAAGAGGTTGTCATCAGGACAGGAAAGCACAAATGAAAATGAAAACACTATGAGCAGGTTTAACCCTCCTTCATTTGATGTCTATGGCCAGCTTTAGTACATAAATATGCGAAACGTCGGAGGCAAATTTACAAACAGCATAATCCCCCGTCTGGTGAACTGACATCTGAAGAATGGAAGCCCTGAAAATATGTCGGTTCTGCGGCTCATGCATTAATAAACATCCTTCCACAAAGAATTCAAACAAAGCTAACCAACGCGTGTGTATTTTGTACACCAAAACTCCTTTGATGTGAAACCAACGTGAACTTTGAGTAAGTGTGACCTTAAATTAACTCCCTTGGAGAACTGTGACTTCCTCATTAAGGATTCATCTCTTTTCCATTGTCTCCAAGAGGGAGAAGTGTCACCAACAAACACAATGCAGATATCCAGCCATGAAGCAAGATATTACCTGCGATGCTATGTAAATTTTAAGTGGACGGAAGGCCAAGTGAAGCATATTGCGTTATTTTATTTTATATCATTGTATCTGACAAAGTGCTGTGTGATTCACAGATCTAGCAGTTGGTGTTTTTCTATGCTGGAAGACAATTACAAAACTCTAGCTTGGAATAGTTAGACACTGCTGCTGCTGCTGCAGGGATCTGTCTTTAATTTTATGATTAGCGGTTTACTCAGACATTGGCTATGCGGTGCGCTGAAAGCGCTGGCAGAATCAGCAGAGATAAACGTGCTCCTGGTGTTCTGAGTCTAATTATTAGATGTGCGGCTTTATTTTGAAGCTGTTCTCCTCTGCAAAGTTTTTTCTGCTTTTGACTATTGCAAAAGTATCCTGCTGGGTTTTGCTTATATGTAAAATTTGATCAAATTAATAACAAACACCTGTAGTATCTTGCAATGTAATGGCAATCTGGGTTGGTAGACCAGGCCCCTACTGCTAAGATGGCTCTGATCTATTGACTTCAAAATCAGTCTTTCAATTACATCTTTTTGCAAGAGAAAAATAAAGTTTTTCCTACATGGACATGACTGAAGTATTGCTGATTCAGTGGCTGGCAACCAATACATATAATTTTGTCTTACCCACTTTTATGCAAATGAAGACACAACCATTTTAATTGGAATTTAAATGACCGTAGCCGCCATTTTATTAATAACAACAATTAAACAAATGTATCTTTTATTTCCTGAAAATATTAACCTTTTTCACTGACTGTGTAATACTGACTGACTATCTTAAATGCAGGTATTTGGAGGCAAGCATGGTCTACCGAATCGGCTGTATCAAGTACCAAGACCCTTACCACGGCCTTCAGCCACAATTCCACCGACTCGAGGACAATTAGTTACCACATTACCACAGGCCCAGCACTAATGTCACCATACTGACGTCACATCTACGGGAAGTTACCCATACCAAAGATGGGCCCAACCCATAAATCTCCACAGACAATTTGACCATGCCGACCTTCAAAAGCCTGGAAACCCCTGCCACCGACGACCAAGTGTGAAGCCTCACACTTGGGCGGCCCGCCACAAACGATACGCTCTCTGAATACCGTCCTGTAACCCCAGGAACCACATATCAACGCCGATGGCGTTCAGGTGAACGCCATTCCCCGCAAATAGATACAGTTGTCCCCTTCCAATTCAGCATGGCGAACGGCCAAGCCCCCATTCCTGACAAAATTTTTTGCAACCTCCTTGTTAACTTTAACACGGGCCGCATTGCTCCTGTCAACTGAGCGGGCCATGCGCCATGCAGACCTGGCCACAATATCGGACCAGACCAAAATGGTGTCCGGAAAAAATTATCTGATGCAGAGAAAGTCCAGTTTAATATCCCGAATCAGTTCCCATGTCGCCCGCTGCCCAAGATCATTGCCCCCAACATGCAACAGCAACACATCGGGGGGCCGATCCAGTCTGACATAATGATGAACTTCAGGCAACACACGGGACCACAGCATACCCGGGACACCAATCCACCTGACATTTGCTGAACCCAGAGGAAGCCCCAACTGTCTGCCCTCCGTAGGAGTGCCCAAGAAATCCACACCAAACAATCTCCGCCTGAAAAACATAAAGCATAACACTCACCAGCAACGTAACAACCACAGGCCAACAGACAGAGACAACAAAAATTCGACCGGACTCACAGCAAACAACACTGCGGGGAAAAGACACAAACCAGAAAGAACTCACAAGAGATGAGGACGAACATATAAACGGAAATTACGGGATCCCCAACGCCCAATGCGCTGCAAAGCCTGGTCACCCATACCCCACCTGGCGGCCTCCGTGGCTGCCCCAATCCTGAAAGAATGAGAAGCGAAATCCGAAGGGGTATACCCTGCGGCCGCCAAGCACTTCCGAAAAACCAAAACAAACTGAAACCTCGACAAAGCCGAACCATCAGAATGAATCAGAAAAGGCCCAGGCCCATGAGGCCTAAGCGCGAGCCAATCAGTCACAGCAGCTACCGGGCACGCCGAGGAATGCAGAACCCGGCCAAGCTCTACACTAGAACCCCTACCCAGTTGATCCGTCTTTGACCTACGAATATACAGAGAAACCCTATCACCCAGAATGGTGACATCCGAGGCCCCCAAGCCTCCCCCGAGACGGGTAGAAGGGCTAACCAACTCATCCACGCGGAAGGCCCCGAAAAATGCCAGAACAAAAGCGGTCCGGAAAAGACCTGCTTCGAAAGGAGAAGAGCAAACCGTGGGTAAATGCCCCAGGAGCACACCCAACAGTTCGAACGAAACAGGCCGGCGAGCATCAGGCACTCGCCCGCCCTTCCGGTAACCCTGCAAGGCCTTCCTAACCAAAAAGGACTTAGTTGCGTCAGGTAACCCAGCTTTACCTTGTCTAAATTAAATTTTTCAAGCGGTAAAAGGGAAAAAATCTCAACGTATTCTCCCTTCCATATCTTCTCTCTCACCTCAGGCTTAAGATGCGCACCTAATGGGCCCTCGAAGCAGACGTAAATCTTACATTTTGCGTTGTCCGATAAGCGTACGCCATCGGAGGCCCCGTCCGCCTTCTTAGCATCCACCGTAGTCTTTTGTGCCACGTCCGACGAGGCCACAGCAGAGGCCGCAACCCCTGATCCAGCAACTCCACCCACAAACAGAGCTGCGCCGCAAGACACAGCAGGAGGACACGGCGTGGGCGCCGAAGTTTCCGCGACGGCCGCAGACAGGTCCCCCGAAGCATTCCAGGCTGACACCGGTGACCCTACCTGAGGAGAAGACACCCCTGCGACCCCACGTACCAACAGGTCCCTGCACCCCACCACCAAGGTCTGCAGCACCTGTGCCAACAAACCCTCCTGACCAGCCAGCCCAGCAGCGACTGCGTCCGCAGCAGCGACACCACAACCCCCTGCAGTGCCAGATACCGAGGGACCCCCCGACCCACCACCAACAGAGGCAGACACAAGGGGCAACACAGAACCCAGAACATCAGCACAGACAGGTGAAGGAACAGACAGATAGACAGACTTACCAGGCTGACTCGGGGTATGAAGCCGTCCAGCCGTGTCTCCAGATCCCAGCCGAGCACCCGCTCCTGCAGCAGCCTCCTCCTCTCCCTGGGACATCTCTTCTCCCTCCGACGCCGTGAGCTCCCCCTCCGAGCGTTCGTCCTCTTCACCAACCGCCGCAGCTGCGGAAGGGTTAACGGGCCCCGACAGGCGCCCACTGATGACGTCACGGCTGCCCTGCTCACATCTTCCACGCTGAGCACGCTGACACGCCGCAGCTGCCGCCGACCTCTCAGGAACTGGAGACGGCGACGAAGCTCCAACTCAACGGCGACCTCCGCTTCTTCTAGACGGAGCCCCGGCCGCTCCATGGGGTGGGCCGGCACCCGCAGGTAACTCGCTCCCACGCCGGGCCGCGCGCGCCGCAGGCGAAGGACCTGCTGCGTCGGCCACACAGTCCTGGTCATCAGCAGAAGGGGACAGGGAGTAGGTGGCAGCTTGTGTACTCCCGCCCGGGTCCCACCGGAGTTGAGGATTTCTCCCAGCCCCGTCAGCCTGTAGAGGAGGTGGTGTCTTAGCCTTGGGGGCTGAAGGGTCCCGTCTGGGGCTCCTAGGGTGGCGGCTGACCCTAGGGGTCACTTCGGGACTGAGGCGCGCAGGAGGCCGGGACCTCCTCGCCCGTGAAACGATGGGGGCATTAACCTACCCCGACCCCTGCAGCATACCAGTGAGTTGGGACTCCAGCCACTGGGGGCTATTCGCCACCGCTGCTGCCCTGATCTGAGAGAGCATGTTCTCAATGTCCGCCATAATGTGAAGGAGCTCTGCAGTACAGACCAGCAAAGTTTCTCCTAGGCTGACTTCTCAGACTGATGAATTGTCCACTCCTACAGCTTATTACACTCCTAATGCCCCACCCTGCCCCACCCTGCCACACCTTCTCACTGTCCAATCATTTTGAACCTGCAAACTGCCTAGCAACAGCCTGGACAGCACACTCAGTCATGTAGGCCCTACACTTAATGCTGTGCATAATGTTCCAGGCCTGTTCTATACCTGTTCTATACTACAATTATGCTGCTGTGCGACAGAGCCATCCCTGTTCTCCCACAGTTCGTCTCTGCTTATATAACAAATGCGCTATTAACCAGGCAATTGAATTTAAGTCTCACCTCCACCCACAGACAGTCCCCACACTGTCATACCCTCTGCACCTCTCTCCTGTACATACTACCCACTGTCATACCCTCCACACTCCTCTCCTGTACATACTACCCACTGTCATACCCTCCACACCCCTGTCCTGTACATACTGCCCACTGTCATACCCTCCACACTCCTCTCCTGTACATACTACCCACTGTCATACCCTCCACACTCCTCTCCTGTACATACTACCCACTGTCATACCCTCCACACTCCTCTCCTGTACATACTGCCCACTGTCATACCCTCCACACTCCGCTCCTGTACATACTACCCACTGTCATACCCTCCACACACCTGTCCTGTACATACTACCCACTGTCATACCCTCCACACCCCTGTCCTGTACATACTGCCCACTGTCATACCCTTTACACTCCGCTCCTGTACATACTACCCACTGTCATACCCTCCACACTCCTGTCCTGTACATACTACCCACTGTCATACCCTCCACAGTCCTCTCCTGTACATACTGCCCTCTGCCATACCCTCCACACTCCTCTCCTGTACATACTACCCACTGTCATACCCTCCACACTCCTCTCCTGTACATACTACCCACTGTCATACCCTCCACACTCCTCTCCTGTACATACTACCCACTGTCATACCCTCCACACTCCTGTCCTGTACATACTGCCCTCTGTCATACCCTCCACACTCCTCTCCTGTACATACTACCCACTGTCATACCCTCCACACTCCTGTCCTGTACATACTGCACTCTGTCATACCCTCACACACTCCTCTCCTGTACATACTACCCACTGTCATACCCTCCACACTCCTCTCCTGTACATTCTACCCACTTTCATACCCTCCACACTCCTCTCCTGTACATACTACCCTCTGTCATACACTCCACACTCCTGTCCTGTACATACTGCCCTCTGTCATACCCTCCACACTCCTCTCCTGTACATACTACCCACTGTCATACCCTCCACACTCCTGTCCTGTACATACTGCCCTCTGTCATACCCTCCACACTCCTCTCCTGTACATACTACACACTGTCATACCCTCCACACTCCTGTCCTGTACATACTGCCCTCTGTCATACCCTCCACACTCCTCTCCTGTACATACTTCCCACTGTCATACCCTCCACACTCCTGTCCTGTACATACTGCCCTCTGTCATACCCTCCACACTCCTCTCCTGTACATACTACCCACTGTCATACCCTCCACACTCCTCTCCTGTACATTCTACCCACTTTCATACCCTCCACACTCCTCTCCTGTACATACTACCCTCTGTCATACACTCCACACTCCTGTCCTGTACATACTGCCCTCTGTCATACCCTCCACACTCCTCTCCTGTACATACTACCCACTGTCATACCCTCCAAAATCCTGTCCTGTACATACTGCCCTCTGTCATTCCCTCCAAACTCCTATCCTGTACATACTGCCCTCTGTCATACCCTCCACATTCCTGTCCTGTACATACTACCCACTGTCATACCCTCCACACTCCTCTCCTGTACATACTACCCACTGTCATACCCTCCACACTCCTCTCCTGTACATACTACCCACTGTCATACCCTCCACACTCCTCTCCTGTACATACTATTCACTGTCATACCCTCCACACTTTTCTCTTGTACATACTACCCACTGTCACATCTTCCTCTCCTGCATACACGTGTGTTATAACTTCGAGGTGCACACCCTAATATAATAAGCTGTGCACACCTATGGCCTATCACTCAGCCACAGACAGAAGACAGAGCAGCCTGAGTGACCGAATGGAGTACGGCCATGGCAGCTGCTCAGGCTGCCCCGTCTTCTGTCTGTGGCTGAGTGATAGGCCATAGGTGTGCGCAGTGACAGGCGGATGTGATGACGTTCTTGCCAGGGAATGCCAGTCTGTGCGAGGTGGAGGACTGTAACAATGTTCCGCCTCCTAGATAGATGGAACACTGATCCAATGATACATTAAATCAGTGTGACGTGTATCATAGGAGGCGGGAATTTGTTACAGTTGCTGTCGGGATATTCAAAGTGAATCCGTTTCAGAGCTCTGTGTGATCAGGCTGTATTCCTTGAGCACTGGTAAGGCTGCATTTCATTGGCACTGGTAAGGCTGCATTTCATTGGCACTGGTAAAGCTGCATTTCATTGGCACTGGTAAGGGTGCATTTCATTGGCACTGGTAAGGCTGCATTTCATAGGCACTGGTAAGGCTGCATTGGGGGGGGGATTCCGGCGGAAAGTGTCACCTCCCTGAAATGAGTTTGCCACCTCCCTGAAATTAGCAGGTTGGGATGTCTGAAAGTCTACAGGGAAACAGACCAGGAATGCTTTCCAAGTGCCTGGCATACCAGCTCAAGGTGTGTTATACTGTATATGCCACCTTTGTGACCTTTGTGGCATACCTACTGAGGGAATACAGTGTAGGTCAGACTCAGGCCTTACTGAAAATTTTCATTTTTGTTGTGTTTAATGAGTGAATTTTATAGTCATTATTAAAAGTGTAGCGGCCTCACACTCTCTCTCTTCTTTAGTGGTTATTTTGGCTTCGGTCTAGGGGTACCTTGAAGGGGAGAGCGAGGTGCGCCACGGCCCATGTCCTCTAGATTGCAGCATGTAGAGGTGAAGGCCAGCATAAAATTACATTCGGGCTGTGTATACGCTCAGAGCCAAGTCTGTTCTGCTGATAACCCCCCTTTGCTCCCAGTAATTGGAGTACAACACTGAAAAAGGTCCAACACGTATTTATTCCATAACGGCAAACAAATAGTCCTTTGCGAGCAGACAGTTTGAGACCCATAGAACAGTCCAGTATTGGTGGGGAGTAGATCAAAGCACAATCCTCAATGAAACTAAACCGTTGAGGTTTCACCAACGGTTGCTAAGCACAGTGGCTGTTAAATGGTCTTTTTAGTTGCAGAGTCGCTTCCAGCGACTCTAGTGAACAGGAACTGGAGTTACCTTCGCTACGTTGCAGCCCCTGTCAGGGGGAAGACATCCCTCCAAGGGAGTTACCAGAGGCCCCACCGTCACCGGATTAATGCTGTACCGGGCTATTCGGAAGGGTTACACTCCCCGGCCTCCTCGCCTCAGATACGGGTCCCAACACATTAGGGCCCCTCGGACTCCTCCACCCTCGCGGAACCCAGTCAAAGTCCTGGGCTCCAGGCCTTGGCCGTAGTACCTCACCCCAGGCTTAAGGTGCCTGGGATCGACTCCATCCTTCGCTCCGGCCAGGTCAAGGGCACCTGGGCCCGGAACTCCGGAATGCCAGCACCCAGGCCGAAGGTGCCTGGGTGCGGCCGCGTCCTCCAACTCTGAACCACAAGGTCAGGGCGTCTGCCCCTTTTATTTCCTCTCCCTTTGCGTCACAGCGGGTTCCCCGCCCCCTGTACCGGTGCCAGGAAAGGACAAAAAGGAACAGTCTTGCGGTGCAGGTTCAACTCCGACCCAGGTTGACAACACCACCTGCAGGCCACAGGGAACCTTGCACCACCAGAGTCCTCCAAGAACCACAAAGGGACTCTCAGATGCTCCCCCCCAAATTTAAATACCCGCTACAAACATTTTTTTTAAGTAAGTTTTATTAAATACAGTAAATCTGGAGGTAAATAGCATTTGAAGCACCAGTGTCATTGATTAGCAATCACCCAGTGCTGAAATATTTTTTAGCCATTGGGTCCTTTTAAATTATGGATGAGTGAATCTGCCCAGGTTTAATTAAGCAAAGGTTTGGTAAATCCTGTTTTAAATGTGGGGAACCCAAACTTAGCAGCAAATCCCATTGAAGTCTATGGGGGTTGATTTACTAAAACTGGAGAATGCAAATTCTGGTGCAGCTTCCAGGTTTTGCACTTTCCTGATTTAGTAAATCAACCCCTAGTGGCCTTAAGGCCTGAAGAGTGGATAACAGATGTTAAGATGCAAAATATTTGAAGGGGCAAATATTGTTTTATTGTACATTTTAATCTAAAGCCGGCCACAGATGATGCAATTTTCACTTGATTCCCCCATCAGTGGCAGGCTTATACTGACAGTCATCAAAATTGCATCTATATTAACTTGTATGAAAATATCAAGTTACATGATGTAAAAATACTCAGAAGATTCTCATGTTTAAATGCTTGAGACAGCCATATTCACACTATAATCAAATCTGGAAATGACATAAGGAATTAACCTTTTGGACAACACTTTCCAATGGTGTTTACAGGTCAAACTTTCAATTAGTTGTGTTGGACGTTGTTATAATTTTGCCAATTTCCAATTTCCCCTGTTGTTACTACCTGTGCTATGCTTTAGGCCCCATGTACACGGGATGCTGTTAAACGCGCGTTCAGAGGCAGTTGGACACTTTTTTCAACTGCCCCTGAACTCATTGAATGTTATCCTATGTGTCCATGTACACAGTCTCGTTTATTGCCGTTTTAAGGCAGTTGCGTTTTTTTTTTTAAAGCAAAAAATGGGTTTAGACGCCAAAGATTTCCACGTTTCAGACGTCAAACGCGGCTAAACGCTGGTACCGGCATTTAGCCGCATTTTCGTTTATAAGCGTTTTTAAAGGTGACCTATTTTTTTACTTTAAAAATCTCAAAAATGATGGCAAATGATGAAAAACCATTAAAAAAATATAAAAAAAATCTGTAATTGCTTGCATTGCATTGTGGACAATCCACAACTTGTGGCAGGTGATGTGACAAGTGGACAATCCACAACTTGTGGCAAATGGATAATCCACAACTTGTGGCAGGTGACGTGGCATGTGGACAATCCACAACTTGTGGCAGGTGACATGGCCAGGTGAGGTGGCAAGTGGACAATCCACAACTTGTGGCAGGTGATGTGACAAGTGGACAATCCACAACTTGTGGCAAATGGACAATCCACAACTTGTGGCAAGTGACGTGGCAAGTGGACAATCCACAACGTGTGGCAGGTGACGTGGCATGTGGACAATCCACAACTTGTGGCAGGTGACATGGCCAGTGGGCAATCCACAACTTGTGGCAAGTGGACAATCCACAACTTGTGGCAGGTGACGTGGCAAGTGGACAATCCACAACTTGTGGCAGGTAACGTGGCAAGTGGACAATCCACAACTTGTGGCAGGTGATGTGGCAAGTGACACACTAAATACAAGTACACTGCTGCTCTCTCAGCTGCAGCTACTCACTCTGGTCTCACAAAATGGCTGAAATGGTTAATAATACTGTTTTTTGAGCTTAGGGAGGGTCTTTATGATGTTTCTTAACTAAACGCTTCTAGACACAAACGCGGTAAAACGCTGCAAAACGCGGCTAAATGCGGCATGCAAACGCGGCAAAACGGGCGTTTCTAAATGCCGGTTTCAAGCTTCATTCAGAAGAGTTTGCACCAGCGTCCCGTGTACATGGGGCCTAAAGGTTATGAGCCATATAAAAGTGTGGCATTATTCCCTGATGGACAACCACTGTCTATGCATACCCTAAATCCCTATTAAAGTGGACGTAAACCCTCCTATCATTTTCAGGCAAGGAAGCTGCCATCTTGGCCTCTGTTTAATCTTCAACTGCCATGATGCTGCACATGTGATCAGTTAGGACACCAGCCATTGGATGGTTTGACAGTTTGGTTGAGAGCACAACCAATGTGACAGTTGGCATTCCCGGCATGCCGGGAATGTAACTGCTTTTTGAAACTGTTAAATCCATGGGTTTACTTCCGCTTTAATGTATGCTGTGTGTATGACTGGGCCTCATAGTTTAAGTATATGTGCAGGGCAGGACTTAGGGTGGTGGGGGGCCCTGGGTTTGGGTCACTTTCGGGCCCTATCTTCTATACATTACTTTAAATAGAACAATTCAATGAAAAATTAAAGAGGAAGTAAACCCCAGCCGATTTTTGCAGTTTTTCAATTATTAAGTTTTAACAGCTCATCGCCATGCAATACATATATATATATATCCCCCAAAAACAAGGCCTGCAAATACCTTTTTAGGATGGTTTCGTTCTCTGTATTTCCGGGTATCTCAAGCGCCATTCGTACTGCTGTTATGTGATTCAAATTATGACGTCGCTTCCGCCCTTATTGTGTCCCTGTCGGTAATCTCGCACATGCGCCGTTGTGCCGTAACCATTCGTTGCTGTTTCTGCGGCTGCTGTTTTCTTTCACTTCCCTTTTGTGACGTCTTTTTTAGTCACACGGGGGAGTATCAGGAAGAGTGGAAGGAGCTAAACACCACGAGATTTCTCCTCTGTGCCGGACAGAGGGGAAGTTCTCACAGACTGCATTCCGGCAAGCTTTAAATGCCGGTTTAGAGGAGCTAATGTGCACAAGTGCGGGGCCCCCTATTGGGCGGGGCCCATGGGCTTGAGCCCAGTCAAGCCCAATGGTAAGTCCGGGCCTGTATATGTGTGTAGATAATGTATTTGTGAAATGCATCAAAGGTTCTTAAGTGTACCCGTTCTCGTTGCCGATGCTCCTCTGCAGGTTCAGAGCCAATCATTTTCAACATTTCTGCATCTAGGTATTCCTGAAGATCTTTGAAATCCATGCCAAGGAACACTATTACACAGCAAAGGTTTCTTTTGGTTACTGTCGTTTTTTTTTTCTTTTTAGGTTTTCACAAATGTGTATTTTTTCAACTGATTACTTATTTTCCAGCAAACATCAGTACCTGATGATCACTATTATTTATTCCCTTTGCCATGATCAAATTATTCAGTAAGATTCTAATGCCGCGTACACACGACCGTTTTTAATGTCATTGAAAAAAACAGCATTTTTCTCGACGTGATTCTTCTCAAGCCTGCCTTGCCTACACACTATCGTGGAAATGCTCGAGTAAAGCGCGGTGGCGTACAACACGTATGACGGCACTATAAAGGGGAAGTTCCATTCGGATGGCACCACACTTCATGTTAGTAAAGTTTGTTGAGAGACGATTAGCGCTTTTCAGCCTCGTGCTTTTCAGTCCGTTACAGCATGACGAATGTGCTATCTCCATTACGAACGCTAGTTTTACCAGAACGAGCGCTCCCGTCTCATACTTGATTCTGAGCATGCACATTTTTTTTCACGTTGTTAAAGCCTACACACGGACGTTTTTCATGACGAGAAAAACGACGAGAAAAATTAGAGCATGTTCTAATTTTTTCATGGCCATTTTTCACAGCCCACACACAATCATTTTTAATGACCATTTTAAAAAATGGCATTTTTCTCGTCATTAAAATACGGCCTGTATACGCGGCATTAGTGTTTCCTTTTAAAGTTTCTCACTTTAAACGGTTTGGTTTTTTAATGGGGCCTCTGAGTGCTGGTGGTCTTTTTGTTGTATGGTACAATCAGGGACATTGGATTACCACTACAGAATACAGAATACTTTATTAATCCCACAGGGAAATTGGGAAATTGTTATGACACAGACACACTTAACAAAGACAACACAAGATCACAACAATAAACTGAACAAGATGCAAAAACACATCAAAATTACCAATGTAGCGCCCTCTACCATAGGTAGGTGTTAGAGGTGAGGATTTTTGTGATAGCTGCCAGGCAGGTAAATTTAGGCAGGCCTATGCTGCATGCTAGGCCTGTTTGTTTTTGATCTGGGGGACGGGGAGTGGTTAGTGTAGCAGTGGGTGTGACCACCTGTGCTTCATTTCTTGGGCGCCTCCCCTGCTTCCAGGGAGAATGTTCTGAAAGAGGGGCAGGGCTGGGAATTGGAGTGACAGGGAGCTCATGTGAGGAGCCCTGACCAACCCCCAACTGGAATTGGCAGGGGGCAGGCCTCCTACTTAAGCTCAGGTCCAGCCCACTGGAGGGGAGTTGTCGGCTGGGAGAAGTGAAGAATGGACTGTTAGACTGCAGCAGAAGGCCCATCCCCATCTGTGGGGGTGCAGGCCTTGGGGGAGGAGCTCGGGAGCTGGGAGGAAGCCTCATCCTTACACGGTCATGGAGGGGGTGTCCTGGAACATAGGAGCTGGAGAAGCAGTCTGGTAACTTCTTTACCAAGGACCCAGGGCAGGAGAAGGTTAGTGAGTGAGGCACAGTGGATATCTGGAGGAGGCATGCCAGGGGAGCTGGATGCAAGGCCAGAGGAGAGACTGTGGGGTTTTGTGTCAAATCGATGTGGCCTGCGGGCACAGGATTTGTAAGTCTGGCTAGCTGGGATCCGTAGTCCACCAACTAACTCAAGCTGCTAAACACTTAGGCCGCCAAGAAGGGGTACTGCATGCCCCTGGCCTATTAGCGTTCACCAAGTCAGATAACCACCTGGGATTATTCAGAGTGATCCCTGGTGTAGTGTAATAATGATGGGGCGGAGATACTGACAGTTTGCAGTGAAGTTTTGTGCAGGAGGAAAAGAGTATTGGGAGTAACAGGCTGTAGGAGTTGGTGCAGAGGAGAGACTGCAAATGTTAGCGTCCATCATTTGCTCACAGTACTATTTATTCAACAATTCTTTAACAATGATGGCAAAGTGATCTGTTCTATGCACATCCCATACCCCCTTTCCCCAACCAAGTTATATCCCCCAAATAAACAAAAACAAAACAAAAGCAAATGACTGTTCATTGTCTCTGAGAGTGATATATGGAGGTCTGGCAGCAAGGTGACATGGTGGATGATAGTAACTAGTAGCAACCATCTGCTACATCAATAACAGCCATTAACACCAAATAACAACATTAAAACTACACTACCAATAAAACATCCATACAATTAAAATACAACATAGAATAAATAACACAGATCAAAATAACAGGCAAACTACCAAATACAAATAATACACCACTTTTTCTAACATCAGCCAAATAATAACCAACACAATACCAACATACAATAAAAACAACACAAAATCCTGATCATAAACCAGAATTAAATCTTCACCTCCAGCCTTCACAGAAAATAATTATATATCTTGATCGCCACCGGCAAAAATGATTTTCTGTGTCGCTCTGTGGTGCATTGTGGGTGTAACAATCTGTCACTGGTGGTACCCTGCAGACTGATCAAGCATATTGTGGAGTGGGTGCAAGGAGTTGTCCAAGATTGAACGAAACTTGAACAACATTCTGCTCTCCAACACTGTTGTAAAAGACTCCAATTGCAATCCAACAACATCACTGGCCTTGCAAATCAGTTCGTTGAGTCTGTTATGCCGCGTACACACGGCCGTTTTTAATGTCATTGAAAAAACAAAGTTTTTCTCGACGTGATTCTTCCCAAGCCTGCCTTGCTTACACACGATCGTGAAAAAAAATGCTTGAACAAAGCGCGGTGACGTACGAAACGTACGACGGCACTATAAAGGAGAAGTTCTATTCGGATGGCGACACCCTTTGGGCTGCTTTTGCTGATCCTCGTGTTAGTAAAGTTTGGTGAGAGACGATTCGCGCTTTTCAGCCTCATGCTCTTCAGTCCGTTACAGCGTGACGAATGTGCTATCTCCATTATGAACGCTAGTTTTACCAGAACGAGCGCTCCCATCTCATAACTTGCTTCTGAGCATGCACGTTTTTTTCACGTCGTTAAAGCCTACACACGGCCGTTTTTCACGACCAGAAAAACGACGAGAAAAATAGAGCATGTTCCAAATTTTTAATGCCCATTTTTCACATCGCGAAAAATGCTCTGGAGCCCACACACGATCGTTTTTAATGTTGCGGCATTAGTGTTGGTTACCCTAAGTCTGCTTTACCAGCATGCCACTGCATACAGGAGAGTGCTGGCCACCACAGACTTATAAAACATCTTCAGCATCTTCCGGGAGATGTTAAAGAACCACAGTCTCCTCAAAAAGTAGAGGCGGCTCTGGCCCTTCCTATAGAGCACCTCAGTGTTCTTTCTCCAGTCCAGCTTATTATCTATGGGCATCCCCAGATACTTGTAACTCTCTACTACATCCACATCCACTCCTCGGATGGAGATTGGGGTCACTGGTGGTTTCCTCTTTTTGAAATCCACAACCAGCTTCTTTGTCCTTGTCACATTTAGATACAGATGATTAACCACTTGCTGACTGCCTGCCGCAGTCTTACTGCGGCAGGTTGGCTCGGCTGCGCGAAATCACGTAATATAACGTGATGCCACTCTGTCACTCTGTGGTGCCGATGCGACTGCCCGGCGAGCGCGATAACTGCCGAGCACCCGCGATCGCTCGTGACAGAGCGAGAACCGGGAGCTGTGTGTGTAAACACTCAGCTCCCGTTTCTTTCAGGGGGAGAAATGACTGATCGTATCTTCATACAAAGTATGAACAGCGATCTGTCATTTCCCCTAGTCAGTTCCATCCTCCCTTCAGTTAGAACACACTTTAGGGAACATAATTAACCCCTTGATCGCCCCCTAGTGTTAACCCCTTCCCTGACAGTGATATTTTTACAGTAATCAGTGTATTTTTATAGCACTGATCGCTGTAAAAATGCCAATGGTCCCAAAGATGTGTCAAAAGTGTCCGATGTGTCCGCCATAATGTCGTAGTACCGATAAAAATCGCAGATCGCCGCCATTACTAGTAAAAAAAATAAAATAATAAAAATGCCATAAAACTAACCCTTATTTTGTAGATGCTATAACTTTTGCGCAAATCAATCAATAAACGCTTATTGCGATTTTTTTTACCAAAAATATGTAGAAGAATATGTATCGGTCTAAACTGAGGAAAAAAATATTTTTTTTATTTATTTTTTGGGGATATTTATTAGAGCAAAAAGTAAAAGGAATTGCATTTTTTTCTAAATTGTCACTCTATTTTTGTTTATAGCGCAAAAAATAAAAAGGTCAAATACCACCAAAAGAAAGCTCTATTTGTGGGCAAAAAAGGACGTCAATTTTGTTTGGGAGCCACGTCGCACGACCGCGCAATTGTCAGTTAAAGTGACGCAGTGACAAAACGCAAAAAGTGGTCTGGTCTTTGGCCAGCCAAATGATCCGGGGCTGAAGTGGTTAACCTCACACCATGTGACAACGTTTTCCACCACAGTCCTATACTCAGTCTCTTCCCCATCCCTGATACATCCCACTACCGCAGAGTCATCAGAAAACTTCTGAAGATGGCAAGACTCTGTCTGGTAGCTGAAATCAGGGGCACAGGGGCACAGGGGCAAGACCGGATGTCTTCCAAAACACAGGAACCTTTCGTAAACTCAGACTCAGGTAAAGACCTGTTGAAGAACACTCCTCAGCTGGTCTGCACATGCCCTAAGAACCCAGGGGTAGACTCCAACAGGGCCTGCTGATTTTACTGCCTCAAGTCTTCTCAACTGTCTACTCACCTGATCAGCTGTAAAAAACATTGATGAATTTTCCCATAAAGGAGGAGTAGAGTTGTTCTTATAAAACGAACAACCAGTAAAAGTATCCGATATGGGTGAATCAGAACACACATTAAAGGGGTTGCATTCTATGCATTACGGTGAAAAAACATCCGCTACTTACCGGCCCCCCAGCCCCCCCCCCCGTTTACTTACCTGAGCCCTCGAAAGTCCTGCGTTGAAAACTGGCTTGCTTCTCAGCTCTTCTTGGCCCGGTCTTCTTGGGTCTTCATTGGATAGGTTGATAGCAGTGCAGCCATTGGCTCGCGCTGCTGTCAATCAACTCCAATGACGCGAGGGCTGGGGGGCTGGGCCGAGTCCTGTAGTCGGCTGCTATGGATGCCGGAAACAGGACCCGGGAGCGCGCCCGCAAGGTAACCCCCTTGGGAGAGCGCTTCCCAGGGGGGTTACCAGAAGTGGGGAGGAGCCGAGACAGCAGCCAAGGGACCCCAGAAGACGTGGATTGGGGCCACTCTGTGCAAAATGAGCTGCACAGTGGAGATAAGTATAACATGTTTGTTATTTAAAAAAAATAAAAAATTAAGCTTTACAACCCCTTTAACCACTTCCCTACCCAGCCATAGTCATATGACGTTCACAGATGGGATCTCCCATCCTGGGTGGACGTCATATGAAGTCCTCGGCTTGGTGGGGGGATGTCTGAATAATGCCTGCAGCTAGAGGCATCATTCAGATATCCTTTTGTTGTGCCGGCGATTCTGTGCACCATAAGAACGATCATAGCGGCGGTTCCGCCGATTGATCGTTCTTATAGGTGGCGGGAGGGGACATCCTCCCGCCGCCATTCGGTGCTTCTCCGGGCTCTCCCGTGCCATCGGGGACCCGGAGAGAATCGTCCAGCGCCGGTGGTGGGTCACGTGACGAGCATAGAGATGACTGGTGACCAGATGGTCACCAGTCATCTCTATTACCGTCGGTGGCCCGGGCGCGATGTGATGACGTCACGCCCGGGTCCTCAGATGTAAACAAAGCCGCCATTGCGGCTAGTAAGTATGAGATCAGTGAAAAATTTTCACGATCTCATGCTTTCCAGCCTGGAGGAGAGATGTGGGGTCTTATTGACCCCGCATATCTCAATAAAGAGGACCTGTTACACACATTCCTATTGCAAGGGATGTTTACATTCCTTGTAATAGGAATAAAAGTGATCAAAAAAAAAAGTTAAATAAGTGTAAAAAAATAAATAAATAAGTAAAATAAAAATAAAAATTATAAAAAAAAATTATAACGCCCCTGTCCCCGGTAGCTCGCGATCAGAAGCGAACGCACACGTAAGTCCGCCCACATATGTAAATGCCGTTCAAACCACATATGTGAGGTATCGCCGCGTGCGTTAGAGCGCTGCAACAATTCTAGCACTAGACCTCCTCTGTAACTCTAACCTGGCAACCTGTAAAAAAAATTAAAGCGTCGCCTATGGAGATTTTTAAGTACCGAGGTTTGGCGCCATTCCATGAGTGTGCGCAATTTTAAAGCGTGACATGTTAGGTATCTATTTACTCGGCGTAACATCATCTTTCATATTCTCCCAAAAAATTGGGCTAACTTTACTGTTTTGTTATTTTTTAATTCATGAAACCATTTTTTTCCCCAAAAAAGGCGTTTTAAAAATTATTGCGCAAATACCGTGCAAGAAAAAAAGTTGCAATGACCGTCATTTTATTCCCTAGGGTGTCTGCTAAAAAAACATATATAATGTTTGGGGGTTCTGAGTAATTTTCTAGCAAAAGAATGATGATTTGTACATGTAGGAGAGAAGTGCCAGAATAGGCCCGGTATTGAGGTGGTAAAAAAAGCCCGGGGTTGAAGTGGTTAAAGGTGGAAGGACATCTAGTATGAGGAGATAAAAGTACTTTCCGCAACTCTACTCTCCTACAGCTTTGTGTTGAATCTGAGGGAGTTAAAGCCAGGGCCTCCAAATCAAACCTCTAAAAAAAATGGTTCAGTTCATTTGCCTTCTCCACATCACCCCTAGTCCCTCCACCAACCTGCTTAAGACCTGTAATGGTTCTCATGCCACTCCAGACCTCTCTCACTTTGTTTTGATGAAATAGGTTGTATCTCTAGTGTAGCGGCCTCACCCTCTCTCCATCTTTATCGGTTACACACCAACTCATGTCTAGGGGTTCCTGGGTTGTGAGAGTGAGATGCGCCACGGCCCATGTCCTCCCCATTTCAATAGGGAGGTGAAGGCCACTTCCTGATGTTTCCTCGGGCCAATGTGTTCTGCGAATGTACCGAGTCTGTAACCACAAGCTCACCCGCCTCCCCTTTGATTCCAGTAACTGGAGTTCACACACCGAAGAAAGGTCCAACACTTGTTTATTTGGCACTCCAATAGCAAAGCACGATAAACAGTTCTTTTAACAGCAGACTGGTTGGGACCTATAACCTTGCCAACGGTGGGATGAGCAGATCAAGGCACTTCCTAACGTTTCAGTTCTATGCCACTATACTATGACCAGCGGCGCCTAAGCCAATCCGGCTGTTACAGAACAGGAAGGATGGGGTCTCTTCCAGCAACCCCTATGAACAGCAATGGAGCCCTCTTCGATACGCTGTGGCCCCTATCAGGGGGATGTGTCCTCCCAAGAGAGTTCCCAGAGGCCCACTGTCACCGGGTTGGTGCTGCTCCGGGTCTCCAGTGGGTAACCTCCCCGGCCTCCTCACCTCAGGTACGAGTCCCTCCGCTCAGGGACCCTCGGACAGTCCACCCTAGCGGGACCCAGTCGAAGGTACTGGGCCCCAGGCCTCCTAGATAGTACCTCACCCCAGGCTAAAGGTGCCTGGGATGGACGCCAACATGACTCCGGACCAGGCCATGGGCACCTGGACCAGACTCCTGGATCTCCCGCACCCAGGCCTAAGGGCCCTGGGTGCGGACCGCAACCCTCCTCCTCCGAGGACCTCCTTCTCCGCAAGACGACGACCTCGTGGTCAGGGCGTCTCCCCCTTTTATCTCCTCCCTTCAACGGCCCGGCGGGTTCCCCGCCCCAGCCATACCATCTCCGGGAAGAGACCAAACAGGGAGCACTGCAGGGGATGATTCTACCTGAAGCCCGTGGGTACCCCGCCACCCACAGGCAAAGGAGAATATTACATCCTCCAATCCTCCACAAAACAAAAAGGGGTCTGAATCCTAACACAATTATACACCTGGGTCACACTATTGCCCAGGTGTATCCCATCAATTTGAGGACCCCGCTACACACTCCCCCCTGTAATTTGACGCTGGTCCCCAGCGTCAGGTGCACACCCATGCCTCCCATAAAGTGGTGACATGGAGTGAAACCCCTGAGGCAGTTCCTCTAAATTTCCCAAGTGCCAAGACCTGCTCAGGGAATGGGGAACATATAAAACAACTTATGTCATAAAACACTTTAAACATCTGCCTAGTCACAGCCCCTCTCCCACACTGTCTAAGAGCCACCCATTCTCAATGATCTTAACTGACGATTCTCCTGCAGGGGAAAGAAAAACAACATCCTAACATAATTTCGTGTCATTTGGGATGAGTGGGCCCGTCAGCCGAGAGACCCACTCACTCCAACAAGCAAGGTGATGTGTGGGTGAAATATTTTCAAACATTTGTTGCGCAACACTGCCACCTGGTGACAACGCCGCGGTCATGACACTCAACGAATCTTCGTTCTTCCAGCTTTTCCCTACTCTGCCACTATTCCCAAATGTCCTTGCCTTCGGCACATGAAGAAAAGGGGAAACACGAAAACACAACAGTCCCCAAGTCTCCAACGAGAAAAAAAAAGAAAAGCCCAAACAAAAACAAAAGCAGGGCACAGTCCTGCGTGTCTGGGAATGGCTCTTCCAGAAAGTTCAAGTGCACAAAAGAAATAAACAGGAGTTCTTTTCTCCTATAAGTAAAACTTTGGATCCGGCAGGTACAGGGGTTTCAGGTGTTTGTCAAATGCCTCTATCGAATACTCGACATCTTCTCCTTCTCTTCTGCAAATGACTATCTTGTTCTCCAGACTTCCACCTCATACAGCAAGTCCCGGGGTAGATACGGGTACTCCCACCCATATTCCCGAGCTACTTTATGGCAAAACAGTCTCTGCAAGCGGGCCAAAGGTGGCATAGTGGCTTTCTCTCCAGTTCCAGGCAGCACAATAGCTTCCGGATGCCGAGGTACCTTTACCAGCTCCCTGGAAATGACTTTCGGCGCTCTCAGAGAAGCGCGGGGTGTCCCCACAACCAAAGTAGGTGAGGTAACAGTAGATGAGGACACAGGTGGAGGGGTAGGTTCCCTCGTAAGCTGCGGGTCTTCCACCCGAGGCGTGCTGTCTCCTGTGTACATAGGTGAATCCCGTACCGCACGGGAAGCAAGAAGTGGCACTCTATCCCAGCCCTTGCGGCTGAACAGTTCGTCTATCTCGCCATCATCTCCGCAATCAGACAGCGACTCTAGGTCGGAGGTGTCATACATCTCCGCAGGCAGATATCTACCGGTGGACACAGAATCATCTTCTCTGGGGGGTTCCACCTCCAATGGGCCCCCGACACCTCCAACCACCACCACAGTCCCAGCCCCTGGCTCACCTGACCCTTGTAGAAGACTGGGATGTCCGGGACTTCCATCTCGACCGGCGCCATCCAGGCCAGGCAAGCAGCGGGGTGAAGCTCGACCACGTCCATAGGATGCCTGTACTAGGCCAACTTTCCTCTTCGGTGGTGGGAGCAGAGAACTTGTGGCGACCGAGGCAGCATCCTCGGATTTTTCTCTGTTGGGCAGTCCATCGCCCTGGTCAGCGCGCACGGGAACCTCGACAGAGGCCTTGACCTCCCCTTCCGGAGTAGCAGTACCCGTGAGGTGGTTGAGGCGAAGGGCCCGGGGCCTTGCTGTGGACGACTCGACCTCAAAAAGGAATTCTCTGCACTCCTCACATCGCCCGAATGGCTTCAGGGTGACCACCAGTCCCGAGCAGCCGGGACAGATCACACCGAGGGCCTCCGTGTCTCTGCAAGTATACAGAGCCAACCGCCCTCGGGGCCTAAGTCTTTCCCCGTGTCTGTGATGGGGGCAGCAAAGGAAGTCATTCTCGTGGGGTGAGGAACCATAATCCACGGGGCACTTGAGGTCATCCCGACTGTTTGCTGCTCCATCATGCACTGACCCCGCGCCGGAGTCTCCACGTGTATCCCCACACTTGGCCAGACTCCTCCCATGAGCTGTACATTTTCGCGGGCTTCCTCTTGACTCCGCCCACGAACGATGTCGCCATGGGGTGCCTCGTGGCGCAGTGCGTTAACAGTCCCCACGTGCAGTACGTCACACGGCTGGACCTCTCCCTTTTTCCGCTCCTCCGCATGGGCCTTTCCCGTGTTAGGGTCATTTCCACAACTCCGAGCAGGGACGCACTTTGGCCAGTAATTTGGCCGATCTGCTCGGAACTCCTCTGGGCAGCAAAGTTCAAATGTAGACATTCTCAAGTCCATCTTTAGAACACACTGTATCCCGGACGAGCCCCCACGTGTAGCGGCCTCACCCTCTCTCCATCTTTATCGGTTACACACCAACTCATGTCTAGGGGTTCCTGGGTTGTGAGAGTGAGATGCGCCACGGCCCATGTCCTCCCCATTTCAATAGGGAGGTGAAGGCCACTTCCTGATGTTTCCTCGGGCCAATGTGTTCTGCGAATGTACCGAGTCTGTAACCACAAGCTCACCCGCCTCCCCTTTGATTCCAGTAACTGGAGTTCACACACCGAAGAAAGGTCCAACACTTGTTTATTTGGCACTCCAATAGCAAAGCACGATAAACAGTTCTTTTAACAGCAGACTGGTTGGGACCTATAACCTTGCCAACGGTGGGATGAGCAGATCAAGGCACTTCCTAACGTTTCAGTTCTATGCCACTATACTATGACCAGCGGCGCCTAAGCCAATCCGGCTGTTACAGAACAGGAAGGATGGGGTCTCTTCCAGCAACCCCTATGAACAGCAATGGAGCCCTCTTCGATACGCTGTGGCCCCTATCAGGGGGATGTGTCCTCCCAAGAGAGTTCCCAGAGGCCCACTGTCACCGGGTTGGTGCTGCTCCGGGTCTCCAGTGGGTAACCTCCCCGGCCTCCTCACCTCAGGTACGAGTCCCTCCGCTCAGGGACCCTCGGACAGTCCACCCTAGCGGGACCCAGTCGAAGGTACTGGGCCCCAGGCCTCCTAGATAGTACCTCACCCCAGGCTAAAGGTGCCTGGGATGGACGCCAACATGACTCCGGACCAGGCCATGGGCACCTGGACCAGACTCCTGGATCTCCCGCACCCAGGCCTAAGGGCCCTGGGTGCGGACCGCAACCCTCCTCCTCCGAGGACCTCCTTCTCCGCAAGACGACGACCTCGTGGTCAGGGCGTCTCCCCCTTTTATCTCCTCCCTTCAACGGCCCGGCGGGTTCCCCGCCCCAGCCATACCATCTCCGGGAAGAGACCAAACAGGGAGCACTGCAGGGGATGATTCTACCTGAAGCCCGTGGGTACCCCGCCACCCACAGGCAAAGGAGAATATTACATCCTCCAATCCTCCACGAAACAAAAAGGGGTCTGAATCCTAACACAATTATACACCTGGGTCACACTATTGCCCAGGTGTATCCCATCAATTTGAGGACCCCGCTACACTAGCAAAAAATAAATTGGTTGCCCTTTAATAGTGAAGAAACTTGTGAAATTTTGCAATGGCCAGTCATCTAGATCTCATAGGGCTCACTCAGTTCCACTTTAGAATAAGAACAGACACTGAACAAGTAGTCATGAAGGAACAATAGTGTAAAGCAATGTCTACCAGTCCTGGATTCAATCATATTGACCCTAATTGTAGAAAGGGCCATCAAACTTGTGTGGCTTAAAATGGCAACTGTTATCAATAATAGAATCCAGTTGGGGCTATATTTCACCATGCTTAAAAAAAAATAATGTTTTTTTCAGTCATCAGCCAATCAGGAATTTTGGAACATTTGACTGACATCTGTTCAGAATGTAAACATATGCAGATCTTTCTGGCCCCAAATTTCTGGGCTCTCTTTGTCTAGAGTTATTATCTTCCTGATCTAAATATCAGCGTATCCGAATTCATTTCTAAATAATTACCAGTTTGGTTTCTTTTTCTTTTACCATAAAGTGTATATCCAAACTTGAAATTGAGACATTTCCTGTTATATTTTGTGCTATAAGACAGCGATTCTGTCTAGGCTCTGAAATACACATTGTTCCAGCCGCTGAAGGAATGTGAAAAGCCTGGCAAGCTCATTAGCATATGAACAATACTGATAATCAAGGTAAATACAGATTGCAAAAGTAAATTATGAGACTGCTGTCAAGTGTGTATTACAGTGGAATCCTGCTGAATATATCCACGGATCTCACTGGCCTACAATGTTGTTATTTTTGTGTCAATTCCCTAGTTCTGTCTGTTTCCCTATTCATTGCATATGAATAAATCCCAGGTAGTGAAGAACAATTACAGCCCAAGGTAGAGATAACAACTTCAACTAAACACTTATCAACTAAGCTGGCCTTGTTTACAGATGTGTTAACTACATAATTCACAACTGCATTGTGAAAGAGACAAAGATATGTTATCCATTAACAGTCACCACAACATTAAAGCTTTCTCTGGAGATGATGGGAATCATGGGGGAACAAAACCAAAGGAAGAGGCAAGAACAACAAAGAGTGTTTTTATAATAAATGTATACCTAAGGCTAGCGATCGATACAGTATATCTATTGATTAGACTAGTAGATAGATTTCAAGCATTGTCTTTAATAATAAGGCAATTTCTCAGCTGCTTAAAGCTGGCCATAGATGGATCAAAATGTGGCTGGTTCAGCAGGGACTGGACGAATTGTGATCTATCTATGGGTGGGCATTCTTATTTGAGAGAAGTCGATCTGAAGCTTTTTGTTTGATCAGTGTTGCAGCCAATTTGCTGCAGCGCTGATCAGTGTATTCTGACAGTGGAGAAGTCCCCGCTGTCAAAATACATAGCACATTGGGGAGGATAACCCCATCCACCTCTCTTGTCTGGATGGGGATAGCCATTCAGTTTTTTTGATTAGCCCCTTGGCTGATTGAAAAAAACGGATCCATGTCTGTCCAGCTTAGAGTAATTTTCAAAACTTCAGGTTTTGGAGGCACTTGTTGTAGCACACTTTGTTAGGAAATTTCTAGAATGTCATAAAAAGGGTCCAATATCATGACAGGTCTCAACACAAGAATAATTTGTTATAGGGTGGGCAATTCTGTGTTATTCTTTGGTAGATAGCTGGTTGTTTGTGGCCAACCCAAGAGCTTACACTTAAAGGCATCTAAAGCTAATTGGATAGTGGTCAGATGTGTGAACACCATATAACTGTTGGAAAAAAAAATTGTAGGTAGCTGAGGTTGCCTGAATGTCCATGTTTATGGGAGAAAGGGCCTTGGCACTTGTGGCATGAGCCTAATTTTAGGGGAAACAATATTAGCCAGCCATAAATACCCATCACTGGCATTCACTAAAGCTGTCTATAAAGGTAGCGAATTTCAGCTGGTTCCTGAAATTTGCTTGATGGGTGGCCCTGTTGGCAAACTCCAGCCTGACATCCTTTGGGCCTCTTTCACACTGAGGCACTTGAAAAACTGCCAGGAAAACACTGAACGCTTTTGAAACGCTTTTCAGGTGCTTTTGAAGCGCTTTCAATTCATTTCAATGGAGAGGGGCGTTTTTTAAGCGCACTGCCCCAGTGTGAAAGCATTCATTGATTTTAATGGAAATACGTTTTCGTAAGCTTTTCAGTCGCTTTTTTTAGCGTGAAAGCGCCTTAAAAGCGCCTCAGTGTGAAAGTGGTCATAAAAAAAAAATCAAAAGGGGGGGATGTTGAAAATTGCAGGCACTGTTCTGGCATTTTGACAGACAGAATACAGGAGCTGCAGGAGGAGATTTGTCCATACATGCTGTTTAGCATGTGTGGAGGAATCTGTTAAAAGTGTTCAGCTATTGAACTGAATGAAAAAAAAAACTATGTGCGTGAGGCCAGCTTACCTCCTTAGCCACTTTATGATATGCCGACACATACATGCAGTGGCAAAAGGGGGGCTTTAATGCCCACATGCCGCACATATGCACTGCTGGGTGGCCGTTGTTTATGGGCTGAAAGCGTGCTCTTAGCGTAAAGGCCAGGCTGACGTAGACATAGCTCTCAGTCTGGGCTGCAGATTTATAGCCAGCTGGAATGGCTTCCGATCATGTGGCCAATGTGACAGTGCTCATATGATCGATGATCCGTCCTGCCTCCTGGGTTCTGAAATGTTTAAAGGGACATCTGGGCAGGCGGAGCCAGTGTTGACCACAGTATGCTGATACTGATAGACAGAAGGATCATTCCCGAATCAACTCTTGTTGTATTGTAAAAGTGACCACACAGGAGGTTATAGGAGATTGCCCTACTGGGGATGAAGACAATAAAAACATGAACTTTTCCTACTCTATCCAAATCGAATATAAAGGTGTTGATGGTAGTCCCACTTTGAGCATATCACATACACATGAGAATCTAAACACACTGGTTGAAACATTTAAAGGCTGAGTTCACCTTTTCCGGAAAATAACCTTTGCAGACAAGGAGCACCAGTAGGTATTTAAAAAACTGTGCAGCTTTGTTGACTGCTCATTAATTTTTAATGACTGTAGGTCATTTGGGCTTCCACAGAAGCCTGACTGAAGAACTGGCAGATAGTAATCCCAGCATCCTGCCTTGTAGCTAGGACATGTTTTTTACTCCTCTAATGGCAGTTTTAAGTGTCCAATGGTTTTCATGTCCTATAAACAAGGCAGGACACAGCGATTGCTAACCTGAAGTTTTTAAGCCAGGCTTTTCTGGAAGCCCCAATGGCCTACAGGTATGATGATAAGATTTTTCTGGTTCAATCATTTTTTATTAATTTAGCTCAGGGGTCTCAAAACTACGGCCCTCCAGTTTTTCCAGAACTACAATTCCCATCATGCCTAGTCATGTCTGTGAATGTCAGAGTTTTACAATGCCTCATGGGACGTGTAGTTCCGCAACAGCTGGAGGGCCGTAGTTTGGAGATACCTGGTTTAGCTGAACATAAGCAAGTGCATTTGCAGTCATTGTACTGACAACATTACAACAAGTTTGAGTACACTCAATGGAGAAAGTGTACAATAAAATTGTCAATGATCCATAGTACAATGTAACGCATTAAAGCAAGGAAATTTCAGTAGAATTGAGGGTCTGTAGCACTAGCAACCGTTGTAAACAAAAGCCCCTGTTTCACATAAGCAGGTAGCCAAACCGTAGAGAATAAATACTCCAAACCATCCCAAGGTGTTGAAGACCCTGATTAAAATGGCATTGAAGCGAAGGGGTTAGAAAAAAAGAGGAAACACAGAAAGTCTGAAAAAAGGTAATAGAAGAGAATAGAGAGAGGGGTGGAGGAATATCCCGGGGGTAGAACTGAGCTGTGGGCTGTCAAGCATGGAAGTTATGGTACCAGGAGAATGGGCGACATGGGAGCAGTAAAAAGTCATCAAAATTAAGGGATAAAAAGTGAGTTACCAAAGGTTGCCATAGACGCTCGTATTTCTGGACTTTTTCAAGCAGGACTGCTTTGACTGTGGATCATGGACTGGGTGATCCTATTTCTTGTTTCCACTATATTAATGATGGGGGTGATAATAAGATTTATAATAACTACTGGGGCACCTTCACTGTATAGGCTATTATCTCGAAAAAGTGAACTAAACCTTTAGGCCGAGTTCACACTGCTGCAATGTCAGACATCGCATGTGATTCCCACCGCACTGCTGTGCAAATCACATGCGATGTCTGTGCGATGCGAATTTGGCCATACAGATTGTATGACTAAATTCGCATTGCAATCGGACCAAAGTTGTGCAGGACCCTTTTTTGGTCCACACCAGAATCGGATCGCATGGGTGTTCACACCCATGAGATCCAATTCCTGTCCGAATTGACAGTTCGCACTGTGATATGCGAAACAATCTGGGGGTGTCATTACCTTTGTATTGACACCTGCAGCGGTTTGCATAGGGCAGTGTGAACTGCCTGCGAGTTGTATGCGATACGGGAACCCGTACTGGATTTGCACAGGTTCTCGCATCACAGCAGTGTGAACCGAGCCATAATGTGCACCGTGGGCAGAAAGGGAGTCATGAATTGTGTCAGAGAGAGCTTGTCCCTGTGATCCAAACAAAACATAAGAAACCAACAAGTGACTCGGCCCTTAAGGCCTCACCTATAACTGAAATCAGGGCCGACCCTAGGCCGGGTGCACAGGGTGCTTTGCAACCAGGCGCCTGCAGAGGTGGGGGCGCCGAAGTGCCAGAGTTCTCCCCTCTCTCCTTCTCTCCTTGTTTGTGTCTGTCCAGAACTATTGCTCTGAGCATAGGTGTGTGTCCATCCAGTACTGGTCTGTGAGCATAGGGCAGCCCGTTCAGCCTGGCAGTGCTCAGGGGAGGGGCTGCTCCTCTTCCTGACACAAGGGCTCTAGTTTTCAGTTACCGCTGAGTGCTGATGTACAGGAATGAATTCCTCACACTAGGAGTCTTGGATCCCGCACTGTCTCCACCAACTCCAGTTGGAATGCCTCCCCCTCCCATCTCTATCTCGGGCTGCACAGAGAGAGAACCGAGGTAAGTCACAGTGTTCAGTGTGCTGTGTGCTGGGGGATGGCAACCCCAGCATCCCTTTTACACGTGCTCTGGACTGCCCCTGCTCTAGATGTTTTATGGCATGATAGATTGCATAGGATACACAGCCCCTGTCCCTTCCTGTGCCTCAGTAGTCCGTCTACAGATGTGATGTATAATGAGATGTACCAAGAGCCCTTTTACACTGACAGTGCGAGGACATCGTCGGTAAAGCGCCGCTAGTTTTAGTGGCGCTTTACCGTCATTTTAGAGGTACATTTAACCCCCACTAGCGACCAAATGGTTCAAAGGCGCCAGTGCCGAGGCGCTTTGCAGGCACTGCCCATTGATTTCAATGGGCAGGGGCACTTTAGGAGCGGTGTATACACCGCTCCTAAAGTGCCTCAAAGAAGCTACTTGCAGGAATTTTTGGGACGTCCTGCCAGTGCACCGCCCCAGTGTGAAAGCAATCGGGATCTCACACGGATTGCAGATGAGGCTTTTTTCAGGCGCTATTTTTAACCCTAAAGCGCCTGAAAAATGCCTCCAGTGTGAAAGGGGTCTAATGGACCATCTCCTGTACTATGTCTGCAGTCTCTGACCGTCTCCTGTACATTGTCTGCAGTCTCTGACCGTCTCCGGTACTATGTCTGCAGTCTCTGACCGTCTCCTGTACTATATATGCAGTCTCTGATCATCTCCTGTACTATGTATGCAGTCTCTGATCATCTCCTGTACTATGTCTGCAGTCTCTGACCATCTCCTGTATAATGTCTGCAGTCTCTGACCGTCTCCTGTATTATGTCTGCAGCCTCTGACCGTCTCCTGTAATGTCTGCAGTCTCTGATCGTCTCCTGTACCATGTCTGCGGTCTCTGACTGTCTTCTGTATCATGTCTGCATTCTCTGACCATCTCCTCTATCATGTCTTTAGTATGTCTCGGGGCTCTTTCTAACAGACTCTCTAACAGAAGCCCTCTGTGTCCATCAGAGAGGCCCCTCTCCAGGTCCCAATAAAGTACTCTGCTTCTCTTCCTGTATTTTGTTTATTGTTAAGAGATCATGTAAGGATCCCAGGGTAATGAAGACTTCGTGGGGGAGCATCTCTGTGGTTGAGTCGTTGCCATAGAAACATGTCTAAAGGGGAGGGGTTAGTAAAATGACCACGCCCATGTGGGGGGCGCCAGAAATATTTCTGCACCCAGGCGCCTGTGACCCTAGGATCGGCCCTGACTGAAATATCACTTCTGGGTGGAGAAGTAAATGCCATGAGGCGATTTTCTGAAGAACAGTTAATGAGAATTCTGAAGTGTCACTAATATGTTGATTTATCACTGTCATTTTTCAACATCTTGGAAAGATGAGCACAGTGGGTGACATTGAAGAAGGAGTGAGGATGATAAATTACACCGGTGGGGTATTTTGTAGTATTGATATTTTTATTTTCCAATGAGTAATACTTCCTTTCTCTTACTTTGCAGTGTATTTGGGTTTCTCTTCTGTCCCCAAGTATTTTCAAGGAAATCATAAATCATCTGTATAATGACAGTTCACCATCTGTGCAAGATGAGCTGAAAGGCAGTTTAAATAAAAATCAATAAATCAATGCAGTAATATAGTAATAAACATTTGAGTATAATTTTCAGTTACACCTCATCCAGCTAGCACACCATAAAAGCAACTCTAGAAAGGACATACATGGAAAGATTGGCACAAAAACCAATGGCTGGTCACAGCTGCACTGTGTAAAATGACCTTGTTTTTGTCACAAGATATCTGATAGGTTGAAAACATGCTGACATTACTGAGCTATGTGGTACTGCCTCAAAGACACTGATGAGAAGACATACATTGACTAGTTGGTGTGCATGTTAGTCATGGAACAAGAACAAATCAAAAGGTGTTTGGCCACCTTTTGATTTTCATTTCATCATAAACCAGGGTGACCATAGATGAACAGTTATCCCATTGAGAACATCAGACTTAGCTGCAAAACAAGATCCACCAAGATAACCTCTTTAGTATTTCTTTGGCTTGTGGCCATTGGCCAAGATGTCACCAGATGGCTAGTTGCAGGTCCACCCAGTGCACCAGGCCAATGCTTAAGTGAAGGTTCCTGTACATTTTTATTTGAGTGGGATTTTTTGATCTATGAACACTGCCCCATAAATCCTGTTCATTGTTCAAGAATCCTGGTTATGAGTCTAATTTGATCCCTGATATTTGTCTGGTACACCTGAACAGCGGATTGCAGCAGCACAACACTGGATCCTCTAAGCATGTGAGTATGTATTTTGAATCAAACCCACCAAAAGAGGATTGGTGCCAGAAAGGGTGGGGGAAAGTGAAGTTCCTCTTTAAACAAAATATGTATTATTTTATCATTACCAAGCAGGTTTTCTAAAAAATATATATATATTTTATCTTTACTTGTTAAAACATACTAAAAACTCTAGACCAGCCTTTCTCAACCTTTTCAACGCAAAGCAACCCTTGAAATAACTTACCGGTGTCCGGTACCCTGCTAAACATTTCTACATCTACATCTCATTATACACTAGTGTGATGGTCAGTGGGAAGAATTGCCCCCTTACAGATAGCTAAAAAAGATCAATGGTGTCAGTGAAAACTTATCTAAGATGCAGAAATTGCTCATTGCTCAAGCAATCCCTAGCAACCTCTGGTGGAACCCTAGGTTTCCATAGAACTCTGGTTGAGAAACCCTGCAATAGACCAATAACCCAAAAGTAACACCTATTTTGATTTCTGCAAATACATGCCCAATAATGCTTTGATTAACCACGCATAGTCAACTTTAAGCCTGTCATACAAAAAAGGAATCTTCATATAGATGTAGCAATACCCCCACAGGGGCCGCTGGTTTAAGATTTGGGTCTGCTGTTAATTTACTGTTCACCACGTCTGTCCTAGGGGTCTTCCTTGAAGAGTTTCTCACAAATGTCTGCACCAAACACTTAAGCCCTGTACACACGATCGGATTTCCGATTGATTTTAGTCCGATGGATTTGTCCATCATAAATCCGATGAAACTGTTTTTCATCAGTCTTGGCCACACACCATCAGTCCAAAAACCGACCGTCCCAAACGCAGTGATGTAAAACACTCCGATGAGCCGAGAAAAATGAAGTTCAATGCTTCTGAGCATGCGTCGACTTGATTCTGAGCATGCGTGGGTTTTTTATCCGATGTTCCCCACAGACGATCGGTATTTTCTATCAGTTTTTGATCCATCGGAAAAATTTAAAACATGTTCTATTTTCTAAAACCGATGGAAAAAAGACCGATGGGTCCCATACACGATCGGTTTGTCTGATGAAAACAATCCATCGGATGGTTTTCATCGGTTAAACCGATCGTGTGTACGGCTTTAGTCTTTTTTCTCAAGGGTTTTGTTAAAGAACTTCCAGACAGAGGGATGGAGGGTTAGGGGAGATTCAGGTACCTTAATTTTGCGGATCGCGGGTACTTTCTCTAATACAGAGGATCACCAGCTTCCACACTGGATCTAGCATCCACCGGATAGGTCTCTCGCACTGACCTAGCAGCCGGTGCGAGCTTGTTCAAAAAGTTTCTGCCACAGACTTGTGTAACCACACACTTGGTAAAGTTCCAAAACACAACACGCAGTACCAGGACCTTTCAGGCAGGCCGGCAGCACTGTGAGGTAGATTTTCATCCGGATGCGTCCTTCAATTGAGTCCTCAATTGCTCGGTCCCTTCCCGCAGGCAAGGCGACACAGGACCATCCCTGGATCAGTAGGCCCCAGAAACACCTGGGCCTACTTTCAGTAAAGGAGCCTCGGGGATCTGCAGGCCCCGTAGCAAAAAAACTGCTAACACATCCCTGAGGCCAGGAGGGCCGTCAGGTCAGGTCAGGATCGGAAGACCCCGCCAAAACGGTGTCTGCCCCTTAAGTACCCTCTCCCAGAATGTACTGCGGGGTGACCAATCCCACTGAGCTGCTTCTGGGCAAGAGGTACCCAATACATTCAGCCTGCTGCATTTCCAACCCTGACCTGTGGTGACAGCGACACCCACAGTCAGGTGGAAAATGTGCAACCCAGCTGAACTGGAACAGAGACCAATAATTTGGTACAATTATTCTGAGCTAACTACAGCTCATACAACTAAATTTACACTAGCGCCTTCCCAATAGGAGCTGGGCGCTACATAGGGATTGATTTACTAAAGATAAGTAGGCTTTTCACTTTC
The DNA here is from genome assembly GCA_029206835.1 of Rana muscosa. NCBI lineage: Eukaryota > Metazoa > Chordata > Amphibia > Anura > Ranidae > Rana > Rana muscosa. Next base: position 794,023,034 of record CM055122.1, on the reverse strand, counting down.
CAAGAGGATTTTCCTTCAGCTTAGTGAATATGGTTAAGCTGTGTTGACTTCCATTATCCAGTCATTTGCAAGCAAAAATAAAAACATTTTTTTCCTTGCATGTTATTGGGTAATCTTTGCAAAATGTATTTTCACCACATTCATTAAACAGAGGAAAATGATCTTGCAAAGTAAAGAATCTATTTGTCTTTAGTAATACAATCCCTATAGAAACTGTTGGAAGAATATGTGCTTCTGTTGTTGAGTAATATACGTGTCAGTTGAAGCTACTGCAGTGTGTGTACCACAGTGGCTCCTTATCTTTGCACAGTTGCCAAAAAAACTGTGCAGAGAGCCAGTCACCCTAGGGATTTAAATTTACCAACCTTTTTTCTCTCTTTTTTCTCTCATTTCGACCAGAACTGTGAAAGGAAGAAGGCTGTATATGAATCTTTGAAGTAGTTTGTCATCTGTAAAGTGCAACAAGCCGCTTTTTTTCACCAGAACGGTTTATGGTTCCTTTGAAGCCTGGTTTATACTTCCAATATCCTGTGAAATCCTCTGTAATATATTTTTTAGTGTAGCTCCCCTCTAGGAAAGTAAATGAATTTGAGAAGCTTAAAAAATACGAATGCAATAATTTGTGAAATAAAGAAAAATATATCATAATACACATACAGGATTTCAGATTTAAAATGATTGTAAAGGTACATTTGAAAAAAAATAAAAATAAACATGTTATACTTACCTACTCTGTGCAATAGTTTTGCAAAGAGCAGCCCCACTCCCCTCTTCTCCTGTCCCCCGCCAGTGCTCCCGGCTCCTCCCCTTCTGAGTGCCCCCATAGCAAGCCACTTGCTATGAGGGCACTCTTGTGGGTTTGAATCCGAGCCAGACTGTGTGCATCTGTTGACACACACAGCTCAGCTCAGTCCTGCTCCTCCTCACTGGATTTGATTGACAGCAGCAGCAGCCAATGACTCCCGCTGCTGTTTCCATGTCCAATGAGGAGAGTGGGCAGTGCTGCTGATCTCAGGCACAGCGCTGCATCGAGATTGGGCTCAGGTAAGTATTTAGGGGGGCTGGTGGGGAGCTGATCACAGATGATTTATCCTAATGTAGATGTAGCGCCCTGCTCCCAATGAGTGGGCGCTATATGTTGAAATTTAGTTGTCTGGGCATTAGTTTAGCCCAGAGAGATTGTTTATTCAAATTGTGGCACTGTTTTAGTTCAGTTGGTTGCATGATTTTCCCCCCACCGGTGGGTGTCGCTGTCACCGCTTGTCAGGGTTGGAAAGGCAACAGGCTGGGTGTATTGGGTACCTCTTTCCCAGCAGCAGCCCAGGGGGTGTGGTGAACCCGCCGTGCATGCTGGGAGAGGGTATTTAAGTTACAGACGCCATTAGGTTAGAAGAGAGTTGGGGGTCGTCTTCTTCGATCCTCACCTGTGGGCCTTCCTGGCCTCAGGGATGTTTTGTCAGTTCCCGCCTCGTGGCCACGTTGGCCCTAGGCCTCGCAACTGAGATGTAGGCCCAGGAGTTGCTGGGGCCTACTAATCCAGGGATGATCCTGTGTCGCCTTGCCTGAAGGAAGGGACCGAGCAATTGAGGACTCAATTGGAGGATGCCCCTGGATCCCAAAAATCTACCTCACAGTGCTGCCGGAGCGGCTGAGAGATTCTGGCACTGAGAACTGTGTTCTTTCTGAGGGAGCTAACCCAGCGAGGGGTTGTGCAAGTCTGTGGCAGAAACGATTCTTTTGAACAAATTCTAATACCTAGTCTGTGGCAGAGACTATTCTATTGATCGAGCTTCGCACCGGCTGCTAGGCCAGTGAGATTGGGCCTATCCGGTGGTTGCTGAGTCCAGCGTGGAGACAGTCGCTCCTCTGGACCTAGGAAGTTTCCGTGATTGACAAGTAAGATACCTGAGTCCTCCCTATTCCTCTACCCCCTCTGTTGGAACGTTTTATTCAAATAAAACCCTTGAAAGAGACTTTGTGTTGGTGCAGACGTTTCTTATGGATAGACTCTTCAAGGAGAACCCCTGAGCCGAACACTTGGAACAGTAAGGTAATGTGCAAAGACCCACAACTAAACCAGCAGCTCCTAGGGGGGTATCGCTACATAGAGAATGCATTAAGGAAAAAAAAAAAAAGCTGCCTTTATTTTGAGTTTGTGTTCCATTTGCATTGTAATTCATATCCAATGCTGAATTGCTGTGGTTGTTGTATGTAAATGAATCATCATATTCACAGATATAAAGATATGGGGGTCTATTAATTAATGTTTTTACCCAAAATACATAACATTTTCATTCAAAAAGCACACATTTTCAAACCAACCCTTTACAAAAAGTATGCTCATCTAGAGTGAAACTTTATGAATTTTGGGTGTAATATTGAAATATAGACCCCCCCCCATAACATTTTAAGATTAACAGTTAAATGACCATACAGCCTACTGATCTATTTGAAAGTATTCTTGTCTTTGTATCAATAAATCATTTTCCCTTGGTTTTTATTTTTATTTTTATCAGTGGACACAAATTACGTTATTGGACATGGAAGTATAATCAAATGGCTCCGAGCTCTGAGGAGTATAGGAAGGGTGGGGAGCTGTGGACACCTCTGCCATGGGTTTATCAGGAAAAAACAAAAGAATCCAGCAAAGTTGTCCGACTCCAACCTATCCATCAATATTTCACTAAAGGATCCAAGCTGGCAACATTTGTGGATATTTAAAAAGACATTAAATCATTGCCCAATTCTTTAAAAAAAAAAAAAAAGCTGCATTTTAAGACTGAATCCAGGGTCTATAGGCACCTAAAATTGTGACAAAAATCTATAGACGTTCGCATGTCAACTGAAAAAAAAGAGATGTAGCAGACTACAAAAATCTAGAGGATTACATTGTTTACTGCTGTATATCCAGAAATTTGCTGACGCTGCAGCTCACATACTCTGAACACTGGATATGCATAATAAGTACAAAAAAAAAGGTCTGGTTTGCAAAAAAATTTAAAATTCCATACACAGATGCCCAGTGATGGCCAGGTATCTACATATGAACAATGAATGGGAAAGCACCTACCATCCCTCAGGCCCGGTTCACACTGATGCGAGTTCATAACGAATGTGATGCGTCAAAACCATTCTAAATTCGCATGTCATCCATAAAGTCATTGTTTTCAATGACGGTCGTTCACATACATGCGTTGCGATTCCTCTACGAATGCGATGCGATAAAAAAAAGGGTCTTGTGCGAGTTTACAGCGTTGCGAATTTAGTCTCCATAGACATCAATGTAAATCGTTCTGGAATCGCATTGATGGTTCACATTTGTGCTAATTCCACCACACTACTCTCCACAAAAACCAGGAAGTACACAGGAAGTTAACACTTTTTTTTTTTTTTTTACATTATGATTCCATTGGCTAGAACATCAATCACAGCTATGTCCAACTCCTGAAATTCACAGTAAAATTGCTGTAAATTTGCTGTAAATTCGCACCTCACACAGGACTAAAAATGGAACAAATTCACAGCGCAGCAGTGTGAACCGAGCCTTAAAACAATTAATTACAAAACTGGGACGCAGCACCAATCTCACTCAGCTGTGACAGTAGAACAATGCTGTACCGATGTGTCACATATAGCTTTTTTGGCTGCCAAGGGGGCATATCTTTGCCCCTTGAAAGGTTAGAATTTGAATTGCTATTATTGGCCACCATAAAGGGGTTTCTATATGCAATGTTCTTCAGCTGGGCTTTTGTGCAACCAAAAATTTCCCCTATACTCTCAAAACTGACCTAAAGCTATGGACCAAGTGCAAAGTACCAAAGTGCAGTGGTTCTCAACCTCAGTCCTCAAGTCCCTATAACAGGCCATGTTTGCAGGTTTTCCTTTATCTTGCACGGGTGCTCTAAATCAAAGTCAATGGCTTGGTATTTTGGACAGCTATTTTATCTAAGGGCCCTTTCACACTAGCGGACAGTATGTCCACTTTTTCATTCATCCATTTACGGATGAAAAAGGGACATACATTGGTCCCTATGAGATCGCGGGTGTCAGCGGATGAATATCCGCTGACACCCGATCTCCTCCGTGTCCGCAATCCCCCGATTCTGCAGACGGAGGAAAATCCTATTTTTCTATTCGTCTGCAGAGCGGATCAGATGAACACGGACAGACGGTCCGTGTTCATCCGATCCCCCCATAGGGGAGAGCGGAGATCTGGCAGGGCGGTCCCTGCACAGTTTGCGGGGACCGCCCTGTCATCCGCCGGCTCAGCGGGGATCAGCGGAGCGATCCCCGCTGAGCAAGCGGAGGTTCACGGGGCGGATCCTCACGTGTCCCGTGTGAAAGGGGCCTAAGAGAAATTCCTAAAACATGGCCTGTTGGGGGTACTTGAGGATTGAGGTTGAGAACCACTGCCCTAGTGAGGTAACAGCAGAGGAACCTGACACTGAGCCCCTGTTATTGCTAAAGCTGCTGCTGCAAAAAAATAAAACAACGCAGTTACGTTTTTAATTAATTGCTGCACACATGTACACTTCTATTATATAAGTATATGTTAGAAGGGGCAACAGGAAAAATTGTTTGGTGGTCAGATTGTTCCTTGATTCCTGCCTGTCCTTTATGGTTTATGTCATCTTAACACAAGTAGATTACTAAAATAAATGAACTCTTTAAAAAAGATTATCAGTGTGTTTAAATAATAAGGCTTTGAAGGAACAAACAAGGACATTTAAATGGAAATAAAAACTTCCCCTAGGCAGCCATCTTTGTGAGGCATTCAGCATAATTAATAAACAAAAGAAACATCCTTCCCATCACAGCAAGGTAACACTACAGTGACAAAGTGTTCCTATTACCTCCCGCTGAGTGTTGTGAGCTGTGAAATTACCTTCATGCCTTTTGTGTTCCTGTTGTAAACATGCACAGCTCCAGGTATAAACTCACCAGTCAGATAGGTGTGTGTTCATTGTTTGGTCGCTTTTGGTTGAATTTCGAAAACTACTTATTAAATGTTGCCAACTGGGTTAATTATAACGTTACAAAAAATGATTAAGAATTTTATACCAAAGACGAACTGAGGACTGCAGTGCTTTATGGAATGTTTAAGTATTTCTCAAGGGATGACTAAAACCCTTCAAGGACCCCACGTGTTGCATCTATTTTGTGAAGGCCTCTCCTCCCTTTTAATCTCTTTGGGAAAACTTAAATCCTTTTGTTGCTACAGGGCTGAGCAAATATGTACAATGCCCTTCATCACAGTAAAAAGTCAACACTAGTCATCCTGGAGGTAGGGGGTACACCGAGAGGGGTCTCCAGTGATCAGCCTACTGTGGTGATACCACAATGTAAAATATTTTATCCAAGGCAGTTATCCTGTAGTACCTGATAATTATGTTGGGGTTAGGAAAGTGTCCCTAGAGTGCTGTAATAACTTTCATTGGAGATTAATGAGCTGCCCTTAGGACCTATACTAAAGAAAGAACCCCTAATAATGTATTCCCCACCTCTATCCTGTCCTCATCGATCAATGTTTGATCTGCAGTAACAGGATAAGTAACAGTAGTATGCAACAACACAATACCTAAACAAAACACTCACCAGGACTTATGGGCAAATGAAAGGTGGTTGTACATAGCCCAGTATTTACTGATCAATGTAATGTCTAATTCCAAAGATATAATAAGCACCTTCAAACATATTGGAAAACCAGTGGGATCATTCTTCTGGAATGTCCTTTTCTCCATAGAAAAAGGAGAGTAAAGCTGGCCATACATTATACAGGTTTCTCATTCAACTTCCTGTAGATTTACCTTCAGCTATGTAGTACAAAAGCCTGTTTGATTACATAGAATTTAAAAGTGTTTAGGTTTGACCTCATATTATATGGTTTTGGTAAATCTAAAGGAAAAATGTACAAAAAAATTGTTTAATGTATGACCAGCCTTACTTCACCATGCACTGCACTTTAATATGATCCAAATTGAGCATTAATGCAGTGCAGGTCTGGCAGTGTGGAAATCTTAACAAGCATGAACCATTCTCTCACCACATGCAGTTCTCATGCCGCGTACACAGGAATTTCCGACAAGAAAAGTTCGATGTGAGCTTTTCTTCGAAAATTCCGATCGTGTGTATGCTCCATCGTGCTTTTGCTGTCGGATTTTCCGCCAACAAAAGATTGAGAGCAGGTTCTCTATTTTTCCGATGGAAAAAGTTCCTATCGGAAATTCCATTAGTCTGTATGCAATTCCAACACGCAAAAAAAACACGCATGCTCAGAAACAATTTGACGCATGCTCGGAAGCATTGAACTTCATTTTCTCGGCTCATCGCAGTGTTGTACGTCACCGCGTTCTTGACAGTCGAACGTTCAAAGAACTTTTGTGTGACCGTGTGTATGCAAGCCAAGCTTGAGCGGAATTCCGGCGGAATTTCCATCCGAAAAACCTTGGATGGTGTGTACGCGGCATCAGACCAGGGCTGGCTTGTGTATCTGATCTGTATGAATCTGATGCAATGTTGATAAATCTTAAAACAATCCTAAAAACGTAAGCATGTATTATACTGTGACCAGAAACCTGGAAACTGTATGGGTAACAATAAGCAGTAATAATATGATTAGAACATTAGTAGGTATAACGTAGCCCATTTGGATTCAATGTTGGCCACAGGGGCATATAGGAATGATTGTATGTCACTGCCTACTGTCTTGGAATCAGGAATATATATATATTTTTTGGTGTGTGTTTTAAATGATTACAAATTGATGACATGCAGAAGTGTATGTAGAAGAAAATTCTGTAAGTTACAGTATTTTACAGGAAGGCTTTCTGGTACCTTTAAGCCTGGTACAAACTATTTGTTTTTTGTGTTGAACCCAGCGGGCTGAATGAAAAGAAGCGAATAGGCTTGGGAGGAGCCACTGTACTAACTATGCAATGTTAGTTCAGCGATCTCCCCACTGAGCTATTGTGTTCTGACTTGAGGACTCTATGTTCTCTATGTTCTCTTTGTATGTCGGAATGTAGGCACCCTCTCTTGCTTTCTTCCGAGATGGTTTAGGAACTATGGACTAAGGGGGAGATTTACTAAAACTAGTGAACACAAAATCTGGTGTAGCTGTGCATGGTAGCTAATCAGCTTCTAACTTGAGCTTGTTCAATTAAGTTTTGACAATAAAACCTGAAAGCTGATTGGTTTCTATGCAGAGTTGCTCCAGATTTTGCACACTGCAGTTTTAGTAAATCTCCCCTTATAAGACGTGTAGTGCACAGAGCAGTACAAATGACCACAACCATAAGGCCCCTTTCACACGGCAAGCCAGCTCAGATCTGCCTGTCCGTTTTTTAGGCGGATCCGAGCGGGCTATCCAATGACTCCTATGGGGAGATGGATGTCAGCGGGGATGTGTCCGCTGACACCCATCTGCCATCCGATCCGCTAAAAACAGACGTATGGCCATACGTTCGCCATCTGTCTTGGCGGATCGGATGAGATCTGATGAAAACAGACATGCTGTCCATTTTTGTCCGGTCCGGCCATAGGAATCAGAGGCGCTCTGACAGGCCCCTCCCCGCTCAGTGAGTAGAGATAGACCTGTCATCCGCCGACTCAGCGGAGATCAACGGAGCGATCTCCTGCTGAGCTGGCGGACTCCACTAAACTGATCCGCCTCGTGTGAATGAGGCCTTATGCACTGCTCTTTATAAACAGAAGTGATAGGGGAGAGGAGAGTTCGGGAGCTCACAGAGGACAATATAAGAATGCAGTAAGTAACAATTTCATGATTACAGGGCCATTAAGTAGTGGACATGTATAGATTATTTTTGGAGGATGAGGATATTGTTTAGTTACACTTTAAAGTGGTTGTAAAGTAATTTTGTAAATTCATGTAATCAGCTGTGTTACATGATAATATAAAGTCCAGTATGTGTTTTTGTGTAAAATGATTGCGGTAAATACCTTGGGCGCTCACATGACACGCCGGAGCTCTCTGTCCTCGCTCTGAGCACTGCAGAGGGAGGGGCCAAGATTCCCCGCTTACGTCAGTGGGGAGAGAGGCAGAGACACTGGATGTTATATTATCATGTAACACAGCGGATTACATGATTTCTCAATAGTAATATTATACACTTCTGAGCTGACAGGCAGGGAGGTAGGGCGAGAGGTGGGGAGAGAGGAGACCAGCAGATGATGGAGGCACGTAAACTGACCACGGTGGTCAGGGCTCAGTAGCCACGATTACCGTGGTCAAAACGGAGAGTGGGACACAGGAACTGGCAGGATCACACAGGTTTTTTAGAACATAGAGAAGGGTAAACGATACAGCACAAGCACTGTGCTTTATTACATGCTCTAAAGGATCAGGATAATTTTTTTTTTTCTGTTAGGGTTACAAACACTTTGACTTTAATGCTTGCCCACATGCAGTAAGCTGTAAGCTCTAGAAAACAAATTGTTAGAGAATGTATAAAGATTAGCTTTTATTCCATACATCCTGTACCACTTCTGTTAGTCACATGTGATAATAAGAAAGCCTATAGTGCCTAAATGAGAAACAGTATCATTAACAATTGTAAAATATGCCCTACCTGCTGCATATAAAGATGGCATCAAGGAAATTGTAAGTGACAGCAATGCTCATGTTTGCCATCTACAAGCTGTCATTCTTGTTAACAGTATTCTAGTTACTCCAATAAATAAAATGAAATAGACATCAACACGTCTTGTTGTTTGATACACTGAAAGATTCTACATTGCTGTAGACAAATGTTTCTTTCTGTATGATAATGCCGTGCTCAGCAGATAGATCACATGCCCACGTTGCTTGTGTTATCTGGCTGTCCACTTTGTTTGCTAAACTTTCTGTTGTATATGTCTTGGATCTATTAATATAAACTGTAAGTATACAGATGTGCATACCAAATAACCAATGTGCAAAGGCATAAAACCACAACAAAAAATAAATCTATTTAGCCTTTTCCCATCAGAAACGTCAGTTTACATACTATGTACTTCCCAAAACAAATGTATTTATTGCTGGTTGAGGCTAAAATCAGGGGTTATTTATCCATTGTACTTCCAATCTAACATTTACAGATGTTTTGTAGCATTTAACGTTTAGGCAGACATACAGTATATTAAAAAAAAAAAAACTCTTATTCCAGTAATGTATTTATTCAGTTATATATTCAGTACTTCAATCTGTCTTCGTACCAGCCTCCTTTAACCTCCCTGGCGATATGATTCTGTCAGATTTTAGGTGCTGAAAGCGGTACAATTATTTTTAATGGAAATTTGGTGTTTTATATTGTAGGCCCGTAATTCTTAGGAATAACTCACTTAAATCTGTCCACACCAGAGTCTAGTAGACATCCCGGGTATGATAAAGTTTGAAACACAAAATCATAAATTATAATATAATAAATAACTATAAATTATTATAACAAATAATAATATAAAAATAATAAAAATGATTCAATAATGTAATCAAATCAAAAACACTGAAATTTGCTCAGTTGCAGAATAGTCGCTGTCATTACTTTCAGTGTTTGATGACGAATTTCCCCACAAATCGCTATCGCTCAATTCTGCAAGTGATTCTAATTTATTATCGCTGTTTTCTAGTTGATCTAAAACCACTTTTGACATAAAGTGACACTTTTTGTTTGCTATGGACAATCTCCAGTTTCCAGGCAGAAAGAACAGTTTTTATAATATAAAAGTGCATGCAGGGCACTGGACAGACCACTAGGGACAAAGGGGATGTGTAATTTTTTTTATACAGTATAGTAATCTGTAAGATTACAGTGTACTGTATGTGTATTGTGTTTTTACTTTTTTGAATTTGGCGCCGAAATCCGCCCCCATGCGCTGCAACGTCGCAGGGATTGGAGCTCGGCGTCACTGTGTGTGAATCGAGCGAGGAGACAGCTCGCACACACTGCGGGGAGACATCGCAGGATCCAGGGAACAAGGTAAGTAACTCTCCCTGTATCCTGCGATGCAGCCCGAGTCTGGCTCGGGGTTACCGCTTATGGTACTGAAATCTTACCCCGAGACAGACTCAGGAATACCGACAGGGAGTTTAACCACCTGGGCAGAGCGATTTTCAGGCATTTTTATTTAAATGTTTTTGTAAACCTATACAAGCGTTTTAGAGCATATTACAAGCATTTTACATTGGATTAGCGAAAGGAAAGCATTAGGAAGAGCAGACCAGTTCTTCCAGGCTAAAAAATACATGAAACATACCTGAAAAAATGCTCAAAAATGTCCTTTCTCTCTCTTACATCAATATATATATTTTTTAATTGTTTAACTTTTAATACTCACATATTTTATTACAATGTATGATCTTTTTTCTCTTTTTTTTCTTTTTCTTTCTCCTTCTCAAATCTGAAGGGGGAGATTTTCTATCCCCCTCTCTCTGAAAGTCTTTTTTAAGTTCCTGCTGACATTTACTAGGTTATGTCCATATTGATATGTATTGTGATTTATCATAATTTTTTTTTATTTCTGAAAAAAAAAGAATTTAAAAAAGAAGAAGAAAAAAAAAAAGAAAAAAAAGAAGCTAGATTCAAGCATCTACAAGCGTTTGGATTGAAATCTATAGGGTAAAAAATGTCCAAATCTACCTCATAAGTAGCTCATGTAGCTTTTGGATTGTAAGGCATTGAGCTACAGGCACCTGAGCACTCATATCTGAACACCCACAATTGAAATACATGACATTTAAAATATTGAGAGTTTTAAAGCATTAAGCTTTGAGTTACAAACACTCAGGAGTGAATGGGGCCTAAAACTTTGAAGGAAGTATGGTAATCCAATCAGGATTTAAAGTAATATTAAACTCCATTTTCTAAATGGGGTGTTGGAGCGGGAGGAAGGACCCTATCTGTCACATATGTTTTCCTCTACTTGTCAGCTGTTATGTATACTGAGCTGTGCATCCACAACTTAGCGTACATTTACGACACCTGCCCTGTGCCATGATGATGTGACTCAGATACGCGAAGATGGACTTCAATCGGGAATAAAGACCGGGCCGAAGATGGAAGTGCCCAAGACCAGTGAGAGTTCTGACAGCTCTGCGCTAGTATGCTGTGCTAATATGCAGAGCACATTATGGCATAAACCACCTGGGGACCAAAAAAAAACAACTGAATTTAATAGCGTTTTAAGTTTCCCATAGACCTATGACATCAATGGACCAACCAAAGACATCTGGAAAAAGGTAAGTATAGAAGTCTTTTTTTCATGGGTGTAAGTGTGCTCCAAAAGGAAGAGGGAAAGAACAAGTGCAGGGAGAGAGAGGAGAGAAGCCCATGGTTTTGGCTTTGGTCTGCTGAATTAAGCCACAAATGTTCAGAAAAGGGAAACAAAATAAGATAACAGTGATTACAGTTTGCACATTTTGGACTTGTGTTGCATCTCTTAACCCCCTGCTCAAAGCACTGGCCCATGACTACCTTTATGTAAATACAGTCCTAGTATACAGACACAGATTGTTCAGCTGTTATGCCTAAAGCTAGCCATACACTGTTATTATTTTTGTTCAGGCTGAGGGCCGAACAAAAAAATAGAGCTGGTTCCTCCAACCATGCTATACAACACAGATGGATGAATATCATTGCTGTGCCTGCGGTAGCTGGCAGGATATTTGCACAGTGGCTGCATCTGAATGGATGCAGCCAATGTTTGGTTGAATATTTTTGGTCCGGCTCATTTGATTATAAAAACAAAGGATGATGAGCATGTAGGGGGGCTGACAGTGACAAGTGTCATAGGCCGCTATAGTGCCCATCTACCAGAAACTGGTGGCATTTTTTATAAACTCTCTTACTGTTTCAGGATTCAGTTTTGGCTTGTGCACGCTCCCGATCCTCCGCTGATGTGCCTCACTGCTACTACTGTAGAGCAAGCAGTGCTCATTACTTCCAAGCACATCGTCCTCGCTATATGTTCTACAATTACTATGGTTCTACTGGCTAAATCACGCCATTATGCATGCACTGAAATAAATATGATAATCAATCTGGGGCGGAGACATGGTAGCCAGTGGTGGCTGGTGGTAATTTTTTTTGGGGTGGAAGGAAGTAGTGCTCCCGCCACCCCTTCCCCCCTGTCGCGTCGGGTCAGCCGGTGCACTTACCCTATCCATGGCTGGCAATCATGGGCGGCTTCCTTGGCTCTCCTCCACTTCACAAGTAGCTTCTTCTTCCCCTGCGCGGTGGCTTCCGTCTGCTCCCTCCTCCTCAGCCGTCAATCAGAATGCTTCTCCTTTCGGCCAATTGTGAAATGGGTCTCAGACACGTGCTTCCTGATTGGCAGGAAGGCAATTTAGTGTAAGAATAGGGAATGTTCATTCGCTATTCTCACACACCTGGGTGGGCTCCGAGCGCATTCTCAACACTCCGAGCCAACCCTATTTTGAAGGTTTCAAAAAACCACCCACCCCGCATTGCAATCCATGTGCCCGACATCCTGAAAGGGGCCGGACGCATGGATATGGGGGTGGCAGGCGATGGATAGGGGAGGTGGCGCCCATACGCCCTTAATGGATGGGCCGCCTCTGATGGCAGCGGTAAAAAAAAGAAGGAAGGGATCTTTTGGATTTTATGTGCCGAATGTGTCTGCATGTAGATTTGTAGTCCGTCTTGGGGCGAGCAGTAGAGGGTGGCAACGTTCACATAAACATAAGGGGGACATGGAAAACAAATGTAGCCACCCTAGAACAGGAAGTCTAAGAATACCGGGATAAAGCTTGCATTTCAGAGATGAAAGGAAGGAAGATAGATATAAAAGGTACTTATATTTAAACATTCTGCATGTATATTATTTAGAAAAAATGAGTTTAGTTTTTTGTTAGCAGTGCCATTGCACAGTGGTAGGTGCCAGACAGTAATTTCTAATTGCCAGGCAAACTACCTTAGCGATACAGCAGTATGTTTCTTTGCCCAAACTATTAGTTACTTTTATTGTGGAAAGGTATTTACAGGGAACAGGCATAACCTTCTCATTATCACATAACCCAACATTCTGTGATAATGGATGACTTCTCTTTTCAACAAAAAAAGTCACCGTCCAGGACGACTCTTAGTGCAGATAGAATTGCTTGTCAGATATAACTTTCAAAGATTAGTTGAGTCATGTAAGGACACTTTTCCTACATTGGAACATCAGATCAATCATTTTACGTTTTTCTATGATATTCTTTGAACACAATACAGTAACTGCTGTGTCAGTCCACAGCTTCTCGCTGGTGTGTCTGCTCTGTACTGAAGCTGATCCAGGACAAACGCAGAGATACATCATTAGGTGTCACATATATTTTGCTGCAATCCTCTCCACAATGAATGTCATTTGCACATGGCTTAGAGTGTGCATTTTCCGGAATGTAACACCTATTTGCTTTGCTTGCTTGCTATATTCTGCAGAATTTTCTGCATGACTTTACCTAATGATATTAGCCTTAAAGCATATCTTAATCTGGTAGTAAACCAGATAAAGAAAAAAAAAAGCCCAGGCAGTTTATAATGTGCTATTATGAATCGCATACTAGCACATTATGACAGACTTACCTAAGAACGAAACCCTCCAGCGGCGCACTGTCACCGCTGAAGTAGGGTGACCACATTTCCAAACTACCATTCAGGGACACCCTCCCTTCCCAAAAATCAGCTTGTGCTGTAACGAATCACAGCACAGTGATTGGACACAAGAGGCGGGATTTATAATTTCTCCAATCACAAGCAGGGGGCGGGATTGTGCTTCTCCAGGCATTCTCAGCTGTCAGTGAGTAAAACGGTGATGTGAAGGCATTTTTTGGGGGCATCAGATTGGCCCGGGGGGTGGCTGTGTCAGTTTCATTCCGGGGCACTGTATTGTCCTGGAATGAATGTGCCCGGGACAGACCTGCAAAATGCGGGACTCTCCCGGGCAATCCGGGACACGTGGTCACCCTACGCTGAAGGTGCTTCTGCCTTCACCTGGCCTTCCTTCCGGGTTCGTGGGCTTTCGGCGATATCAATGTCTGACCTGGGGACCACATCACTCCTGCACGTGTGCGCGGGAGTCACTGTTTGAAGGAACGGTACGTGTATGTCGTTCCTGCAGCGCACATGCATCGGTGACGTCACCCACTGCATCTAAAGTAATTATCTCTTAAACGGTGCATGTTTAGGAGATATTTGCTGTACCTATAGGTAAGCCTTATTACAGGCATACCCCACTTTTAAGTACACAATGGGGTTTATTTACTAAAGCTGGAAAGTGCAAAATCAGGCTCACTTCTGCATAAAAACCAATGAGCTTCCAGGTTTTATTACCAGGCTTAATTGAACAAGCTGGGGTTAGAATCTCATTGGTTTCTATGCAAAAGTGAGCCTGATTTTGCACTTTCCAGCTTTAGTAAATAAACCCCATTGTGTACTTAAAAGTGGGGTATGCCTGTATATGCTTAAGATACATACAAAGGCGTTTACTCCCACTTTAAAGTGATTGCAAAAGCATACTTTTTTTTTTACCTGTAGCGGCCTCCTCACTCCCCTCTTTGCATCAGCTCGTCTGTCTCTTGTCTAGGGGTACCTTAGAGGGGAAAGAGCGGGGTCACCACGCCAAGCCTTCCCCACAGATGTCTGTGCGGTGTAAGCAAAGTTCTTTCTCTACCTTCGGGTCAGTGTTGTGCACCTGGAGTTACCTTAAACAATGTCCACCAGAAAAGAGCCCCACACCATTAAAGTCCAACACCCCTTTATTCTTCTCGAGTGAAGAGCACAATCAGTTAGACTCCCTTAAAGAACAGAACAAACAAGGAGGTGTGGATGCGAGTAGGCCCAGACACAATGAACTCTCCACTTTTCTCCCTGAAAGTGGGCTGAGGTCTCCGAGCGGGGGGAGGGGGGGTTTCCTTCCAGGCGGTCTCCGATGGGAGGCTCACATGTCACCGGCAATCTGCTGCACCGGGTCTTCGAGTGAGGAGCTCCCCCCGGTCCATTACGCCTTCCGGATTCGGGTACCCAATCCCTGGGTTCCCTAGGACCTCCTTCCCTCGCGGAACTCAGTGTTGGGCACTGAGCTCCAGACCTCCATCCGAGTACCTCACCCCAGGCTAAAGGTGCCTGGGATGGAACACGACCTCCGGACGTCCTCTAGGCCTAGGCCGCCTAGAGGACCGTCACAAACCACCGCCCTCAGGCTGAAGGTGCCTGGGAATCACCCTGTGATAAAGATGGCCGGCCCCTTTATACCCTCTCCCAGCAAGCACGGCGGGTTCCCCGCCCCACCATACCGCTGCCGAGGGAGGACAAAAAGGAGGCACAGCACACAGCAATGGTTCAACCCCAGCCCAGGGCGACAGCGCCACCTGCTGGGCTGCAAGGAACTGCACATCACTGGTGTCTCTGCCAGTTTTAAATGGAAAGAAAAGTGTATACCCGCTACATACCCTAATGCATTCTCTGCATTAGGGTAACCCCCCCCCCCCCTCCCATCATTTCTAGTGGAAGAACTGTCTCAGTTACACAGAAAATTTCCAGCATGCACAAATAATGATGTTGTAGTACTCCTGCCAAAACCTTTTTTTTTTTTTTTGCTGCTGCTGTGATCCAGTCTTTTGTTAGAGGGAGAGGGTGTCTACATTCAATCTCTATGGTCCCTTTGTATGTCCAAGCTTAGCCACCCTATCTTGCTCGCTCCTGAGACCTACTAAGAACTATGAACTATGAGACATGTAGTGCTCATAGAGCAGTACATATGACCCCAACTAGTATGCACTGCTCGTTCCAAACAAATGGAAATGAGGGGGGAATGGAGCGTTTGGGAGCTCACATAGGATATTACAAGAATGCAAAAAACACAGTAAGAAACCATTTTAATGAAAAATAGATTACATGGCCATTAAGTAGTGGACATGCATAGATTATTTTTGGAGAATAAGGATATTGTTTAGTGTCATTTTCATGCTTGCCTACATGCAGCGGACCTGTATGCATAGTTCCCAACTGTCCCTGATTTGGAACAAAGTCCCTCTGTCCCTCTTTTCTCCTCATTTGTCCCTCATTTTAGTCTGATCTATGAAGTTGTATATAAAATTCACTTTTTATCTTTCAAAAAGATGGTGAGCATTGCTTCCAAACATGTGTGTCTGTACTTTGGACTTTTGTCCGACAGACTTGTATACACACGCTCAGAAAATCCGACAGCAGACCGTTGTCCGCGGAAAATTTTAAAACCTGCCATCCAACATTTGTCTGTGGAAAATCCGACAACAATAGTCCGATGGAGCGTACAAACGGTCGGATTTTAGGCCAACAGGCTGTCATCACACAATTCCCGTCTGAAAAATCTGATCGTGTGTACGAGGCTTTACAATTCAACACTGCCACAAATTTGTGACAAGTTATCCTTGATATCTGTTCTGTGTGCATTTATTCTTCAGACACACTGATAAATCTGGCAAAATTAAAAATTCCCCCCAAAAAAATAATATTTCAAAACGTATATAATTTTAATATAATCTACCCTAAAGACTTATAGCACAGACGCTGATTTGTTGAGCTGTGATAGGAATTGTTTTTTTGCGTATTCATGTTTCTCCATGAGTAGGAGATGTGGGTAGCTCTGGCACACATTCTCCAGATGTAGAATTGGTGGTATAGGAGGCATGTGTGGGCAGACAGCCTTCCTCCTGTGCAATAGATCAGCTGCTTCTCATTGTGCCCCAAACTCCCTAAGTCTTCAGACTCACACAGTAAAGGGATATAATTCACCACCTTGTCTCTTCTTCCATCATCACAATGTATGCTAAGACTCTGCAGCTCCATATGCATTTCTAAAGTGTCCCACTGGGTCTGAATGACAGCAATGATCTTGCAGGGAGATGGATGGACATGAGTAGGTGGGCATGACAAAGACGGAAGACAGAATGAACACAGGCCCCTGGTTTCCCCCCGCTGAAGGCTTGTGCCCCAGCTGAAAGTGTGGGAGGGGGTCTTACAGGTCAATAATAGCACTTAGAGCAGGAAGCACATATACAACAATGCATTGCACAGATAAAGTATAAGTACTATGTGATATTGCCACCAATGCACATTCTGGTCTCACACACATATCTACTGATTAGGCAACTTTGGCAAACAATTATTATTCGATTCTTCTGTTTTACAGCACCCATAACAGCTGCATTACAGACATGAAGGATTGCAGGTAGTTAAAGTACAAAAGGATTCAAGACTAATTGTTACAAATGACCTTCGAAATGAAATATTACTTCTGATAAATGACTCAGGGGCAGTTCTTCTTGTTTATAGAGAGGTCAAAATCTGGAGGCAGTAAACAGGGCAAATGTAGTTCACTAACAGCTTTTTGTAGCCTCTTTATTTATTGGATAATAGAAGCATGTAGAAAAAAATGTATAATGATGGTTGCCAGCATCAAGCAGGTGGAACGCACGCCATCCACGGAGGTGGACAGGATCACGGCGGCCCCCCTACACCAATTACCTGACAAGCTAGCAGCCCCAGTGCCGGGTAGGCACTTTTAAATGTGAGTAGCCGTTTGGCTAAACTTTTTTATGCTCTGTTATTTTATTAAACGGTATCACGCGATGGATATCCTTCATTGTTTTTTTTTATATTTGGCCGTTTCCTATGAGGAGGAAGGTGTACATTATCTCCAGCCATCATCTATGTGAGCAGGCACAATCCAGCATAAGCGCAATTTGACCTTCTTTTTGGGTAAAGAGGTCAATGGTTTCCGGTAAGCAGAATACAGGCATACCCCACTTTTAAGTACACAATGGGTTTTATTTACTAAAGCTGGAAAGCCCAAAATCAGGCTCACTTCTGCATAGAAACCAATGAGCTTCTAACCTCAGCTTGTTCAATAAAGCTTTGGTTATAAAACCTGGAAGCTCATTGGTTTTTATGCAGAAGTGAGCCTGATTTTGCGCTTTCCAGCTTTAGTAAATAAAACCCATTGTGTACTTAAAAGTGGGGTATGCCTGTACATATCCAGTCACTTTGGGTGTTTTTACATAGAATTGGTGAAGGATCACGTTACCAATCACTTCAAGAATAATCGTAGCAGCATTGAATGGTGTCGTTTGGTGTATGGACTTTAATGTTGAGCTACCATAGTTCTATTATCAAGATATATCACGGCAGCAACTAGCTGCTTTTTTGATTTTGATGGACTCTGAATATCACGTTTGGATTCACTAATTGGGACAAGTTTTTCATTTATTATTTGCACTTTAAATAATTGTTATTGTGTGTTATTGTGTGTATTCTAATATGTACACATTTGTGCTATATGAGTTATAGCCACCTAGCGCCCCGTATCTTTTATATTTCTACATCACTGGGAGAACGCCACTCTTTCAGGGGAGCAGCTTAGTTTAACCACTTGTCTACCGCCCACCGTCAATTGACGGTGGGCGGAGGACACTCTCGTTCTGACAGGACGTCATATGACGTCCTGCCTTTAAAGCGAGCTAGGGGGCGCGGGTAAACACACAGATCCACGTCCTGTGAGGGAGAGGGGACCGATGGTGTGTCCCTTGTACATAGGGACAACCATCGGTCACCTCCCCCAGTCAGTCCCCTCCCCCCACAGTTAGAACACATTGAGGGAACATATTTAACCCCTTCCCGCCCCCTAGTGGTTAACCTCTTCCCTGCCAGTCACATTTATACAGTAATCAATGCATTTTTATAGCACAGATCGCTGTATAAATGTGAATGGTCCCAAAAATGTGTCAAAAGTGTCCGATGTGTCCGCCGCAATATCGCAGTCACAATAAAAATCGCAGATCGCCGCCATTACTAAAAAAAAAAATGCTATAAATCTATCCCCTATTTTGTAGACGCTATAACTTTTGCGCAAACCAATCAATACGCGCTTATTGCGATTTTTTTTTACCAAAAATATGTAGAAGAATACGTATCGGCCTAAACCGAGGAAAATTTTCATTGAAAAAAAAAAATGGGTATTTATTATAGCAAAAAGTAAAAAATATTGTGTTTTTTTCCAAACTGGACGCTCTTCTTTTGTTTATAGCGCAAAAAATAAAAACCGCAGATGTGATCAAATACCACCAAAATAAAGCTCTATATGTGGGGAAAAAAGGACGCAAATTTTGTTTGGGAGCCATGTCGCACGACCGCGCAATTGTCATTCAAAGTGTGACAGTGCTGAAAGCTGAAAAATGGCTTGGGCAGGAAGGGGGTTTTCGTGCACAGTAGGGAAGTGGTTAAAGTGATGGTAAACCCCCCTATCGTTTTCAGCCAAGGAAGCTGCCATCTTTGCCTCTGTTTAATCTACAACTGCCATGATGCTGCACATGTGATCAGTTATGACACCAGCCATTGGATGGTTTGACAGTTTGGTTGAGAGCACAACCAATGGGACTGTTACATTTCCGGCACGTGCCGGAAATGAAACTGTTTTATGGATGGGTTTGCTTCTGCTTTAATTATCAATATAAATTTATATTTTAGGCGCGGAGTTCACCCCACTATCACATATCTAATGACTACCAATAGTAAAAAAAAAAAAAAAATTAACAAACTTTAAGTTTTATAATATTATAAAAGTACAAAATCGCCAGAATATTCCCCAGATCTCAAAAGGGTGCAAAGTTGATATTACAAAACATAGATAGCTAGCGACATATACAAGGTATACAAGGGCTGCATCTAGAGAGGTATCTGTAGACTGAATGATAATAGGATGATGGGTCTACAATAAAACTACTTCAGTAAAGGAGGTTATAGATCATCTGGGGGCATGGACGTGGAAGTGTCCACCCTAGACAACAATATCTCATCCAGGTGCAAAAAGCTCAATCAAAACTTGTAGACCAGATAATGACAGCACCAGTCGCCTTTCTAATGGCAGGTATCTCAAAAAGTCTGGCAAATTTTGTTGTTTCCATACCCCATAGGCTCTCACCTAACCTATGGCAAACCTCAGCTACTAACTAACAGTTCATAGTATGACATAGTAATGATCTTGCTCCACCTACTGCTAAAATGTCTGTTTTAATGTTGCTTGGATATCACTGAAATATTCTGTTTTTGTCTTATTACCTGCTGAGATAACTAATAAAACTTTTATTTGAAAATAAAAAGTCTGGCAAAGAATTTCCAACAGGGGAAAAGGGAAAGGGAAAAAGGAACAGAAGATCATTGAGTATATGGCACCCAGGGCCGGGACAAGGGGTGGGCCAGAGGGGCAGCTGCCTTGGGCATTGTGGTATCATGTGAGGTGGGGGCGCCACAAGGAGATTGGGGGGGGATTTGGGTTGGAAGGGGGAATTTGGGGGGCGGCAAAGGGTAAGTATGGTTCTTGGAAGGGAAATATGGGGGGGGGGTGCTAAGAGTGGTGATCTAGGGGGATTTGTGTTGGGAGGATGGATGGGGGGGGGACATTAATGTTATTTGGGTTTTTTTTTTGGGGGGGGCGCATTTGTGCTGGAGGAATTTGGGGGATGGAGGGGCAAATATTTGTGCTGAGAGGGGGAATTTAAGCAGGGGGGCGGATTTGTACTAGGAGGAGGGGAAATTTATGCTTAGGGGGTAAGCATGCAGATTAGTGCTCATTGTTTTTGTGGGGGGAATGATACTGACATGTAATGCTCATACATCTTGGGGGGGAGGGCGCAGTTTGGCATGTTCGCCCTGGGCTCTAGATGACCTTGTCCCAGCACTGATGGCACCTAATTGTAAGGATAGGTTCTCGAACATAGTATACCCACAGTATGTAGGCATTAGTTTCTTATGCATATTGAAACTAGGGGGTTGATTTACTAAAACTGGAGAGTGCAAAATCTGGTGTAGCTGTGCATGATAGCCAATCAGCTTCTAACTTCAGCTTGTTCAATTAAACTTTGACAAAAAAAAAAAAACTGGAAGCTGATTGGTTTCTATGCAGAGCTGCACCAGATTTTTTACTCTTTAGCTTTAGTAAATCAACCTCTAGATTCTGAAAGTATATCTAAAGGCAAAAGTTTTTCTTTTTTTTTTAGCTTTGGATAGAGTGGCGAGGGATTAGAACCCCTGTCAGGTTTTTACTACTGTCTGTGCTCCTGTTAAGGAGATTCACCCTCTCTATTCATCCTGTTTATTGTTATCATTGAAAGTGAAAGTAAAGAAAATCCCACATTTTGGGTTGTCCCCAGAAAAGTAATAGTGGGGAAAACTTCCAATGGGGACACTAGTTCTGGTGACCTAGGGGTTCCCGAAGAATTCCCTTAAAGCGGAGCTCTACCCTAAAGTGGAACTTCCGCTCATCGGATTCCTCCCCCCCTCCGGTGGCACAATTGCCACCTTTCGGGGGGGAGGGGGGACAGGATATCTGTCAAAGACAGGTATCCTTACCCACATACTGGATTCCGGCCGCGGCGGTGAAGTTGCGCGAGGCTCCCTCCTCCTCCTCCCCTGGCCACTGGGCTAATAGGAGAGAGGAGCGGGGCCTCACGCATGCGCAGTAGGGTTCCCGGCGTGAAGCCGAAAGTCTTCACTGCCGGGTTCCCTTACCCACAATGGCGACGGAAGCACCGACAGCTGATGTGAAACATCAGCTGCGGTGCCGACATCGAGGAACACCAGGACAGGTAAGTCTCCATTTATTAAAAGCCAGCAGCTGCAGTATGTGTAGCTGCAGGCTTTTAATTTTTTTTTTTTTGCCCGGGGTTGCCTGGAACACCCCTTTAAAGAGAAACTGCAATCTGCTCACATAATTTGTAATAAAAACATCTTTGCCATTCGGAAGCTTCACCTCCAACCACTTTGCATATTATTTTATATATACTGCGACTCTGTACTTATTATGCCAATTATGCTGCAGAAATCTCTCCCTCCACTTAGACCCCTTTCACACTGAGTCGCCCATAGCGTCGGCGGTAAAACGCTGCTATTTGTACCACCGACGCTATGGGCAGATTTGCGGTGCATTTCGGCCGCTAGCGGGGCGCTTTTAACCCCCGCTAGCGGCCGAGAAAGGGTTAAAACCGCCCGCAATGCGCTGCTGATTTCAAACACACCGCTCCTTCACCGTTTCAAAGATGCAGCTAGCAGGACTTTTTTTACCGTCCTGCTAGCGCAACGCTCCAGTGTGAAAGCCCTCAGGCTTTCACACTAGAGACAATGGAGCAGCTGTTTGAGGGCGGATTGCAGGTGCTATTTTTAACGCTGTAGCGCCTGCAATACGCCCTCAGTGTGAAAGGGGTCTAAGTCTGGCTGCATCCATTTTAACTGTGGGCAGCTGAAGCTGCTGCCTGTTCACTTCCTAGATTTACACAGACACACACCTCCAGCTCTGCAGCTCTCATTGGCCCTCTTATGACTCCCCCCCCTCTCCCTTCCTGGCAAACTCTCACGAGCCTAAGGCACTCCTGTGCAATAATCATGCTGTCTAATCAGCATCTAAATATGACACACCTGTGGGGTGGATGGATTATCTCTGCAAATGAGAAATGCTCACTAACACAGATTTAGCCCAGGTTCACACTGGGGCTGCGGGAGTGAAGCCTGCGAGTTCAGCTGAACTCGCACGATTTCACTCCCGCTGGCAGTCCCGATTTCAGCCACGATTTCAAAGACATCTGAAACAGATGTCAATGTAAATCGCGGCTGAAATCGCAAAAAGTAGTACAGAAACTACTTTTTGTAATCGGTGCAGCGCCGCAGATGCGGCGTCACACCGATTAGGATGGTGCCATTGCCCGCAATTTGCGACAAATTTTGCAGATTTGACATGCGATTTGACATGTCAAATCACATGTCAAATCGCACCAGTGTGAACCAGGGCTTAGACAGATTTGTGAATAATATTTGAGAGAAATAGGCTTTTTGTGTACAGTGGAACCTCGGATTATAAACATAATCCGTTCCAGGAGAATGCTCGTAATCCAAAGTACTCGCATATCAAAGCGAGTTTCCCCATTGAAGTCAATGAAAACGAAAATAATTTGTTCCGCATTGACTTCAATGGCATGCAATGCCGCATATGGCCAGAGGTGGGGGCACGCTGGGGAGCCTCGTAAACACACGGAAAGGCCCGAGGACAGCTCGGCTGACCTCGGAAAACCTCGGAAAGGCTCGGAAATGGAGTATTTCCGAGTCTTTCCAAACATTCCCCAACTGCGCCGATTGGGTCAGATTGGCGCCGTTCGGCACCGCTCGGCTCCGGCACCCCCCCCCACCTCAGGCCAAACGCGGTACTGCACACCTGGCTTGAATCCTGCTCATTTTGCGAGACAACACTCTCAAACCGAGTCAGGATTTTTAAAAATACAGTGCTCGTATTGCAAAACGCTCGTTAACCGCGTTACTCGCAATCCGAGGTTCCACTGTACATAGAAAAAGTCGTAGATCTTTGCATTCAGCTCATGATAAATAGGGGCAAACACAAAAGTGTTGCGTTTATAATTTTGCTCAGTGCATATATAAAAAATAATATACATTCTGTGTGAAAAATGACCATGTGTTTTTCCTGCTTCTAACTTTGATGACTACACCAAGCATATGTGTAACCTTTATTTTTAATAGGTAAGGCAAGCAATTAATTTTTAACAACTTAATTTGAATCTAGGATTCACTCTTTAATGAGAAAGCACTCACCCAGAACACCTGCTTTCTGTACCCCCTTTAATGTTTTACAACCCAAATTATGTTTAACAGCACTGTGTGAGTAAGGCCAACAAGTCACCCGGTGATCAGCACGAGCACCACCAAAAATAGCTAGGACTTTACATGGAGAGGATGAGATGAACTGCTTCTAAGCAGTGTTAATATTTTATTTAAATCAAATATGCATAGTAGACCCAGATGATGTGTCTTAAATACACGGCCTTATTCATATTTAATAACTGGTTACTAACCAGTGGTTAGCTGTATTTCCCCAATCTAGGAATACTGACCTAGCAATTGAAGATCAAATGGGCACAGGAGAAGACTACAGGGGTGGAATATGAGCAGAAACTGATATAATAGATAAAACAGATCTAGCATCCCCCTTACCTATGTCTCATTTCACTTCTAATTTCCGTAGATGATTGAAAAGGAAGCAAAATGTACGTGTGAGCCAAATTTGCCAGCTGTTACGTTCAGCAACTGGCACAGCGTTTGCAGTAAAGTAAATCAATATGCTATCAGTGATACTAATGTCTTTTAATAATGTATTAGGGAGCAATAACAAAATCCAGCGATCAGATGGTATAAAGTGTAATACTCAGAATTGTAAACTGTCATTACATTTCTGTCTCCCTAACCACCTTTATAGAATCTGGCAAGTAAATGAAGGAAATAACTATTAAACCTATAGAGGATGGGGAAGAGAAGAAACTACAGTAGGCACTTATAACATGCACAAGAGATGTCATACTAAAGGGCTAGAATGTTTATGTAGCCCAATGAAGCTGTGTTTCTTCAGTCATCAAGTTATGTGCAGCAAGAATTCCACAAATTTTTTCCTGCGCATAACTGGGTAATAGAAGCCTATGGCGAAGCACAGCTAACTCACACGAACACTGCTGCTACAATACGCTGCACCCACGCTGCAGGAGAAGCACGCCGGATCAGTGTGAAAAGGGGCCTTATTCAGTTTGTGGGTGGGCCTGACTCACTAAGGGTAGATTTAGACATCATGGCTTTGAAGTGTGATCCATGTAGGGTGACCACATTTCCAAACTACCATTCACGGACACCCCCCCTTCCCAAAAATCAGCTTGTGCTGTAACAAATCACAGCGCAGTGATTGGACACAAGAGGCGGGATTTATGATTTCTCCAATCACAAGCAGGGAGCGGGATTGTGCTCCTCCAGGCATTCCCGGCCAGGACAAGTACTGTCAGTGAGTACAGCAGTGATGTGGCGGCCTTTTTTGGGGGCATCAGATTGGCCCGGGGGGTGTCAGTTTCATTCCGGGACACTGTATTGTCCTGGAATGAATGTGCCCCGGGACAGACCTGCAGAATTCGGGACTGTCCCGGGCAACCCGGGACACGTGGTCACCCTAGATCAATGTCCAGATCGCGCTCCAGAGGCTACTGACAGGTGCAACGCCTCCTCATCACCCCATTTTTGCAGACAAACACGCTAAAACTGTGTGCATTTCATACGGTTGAAGGGCGTTTGCAGTGCTTCCCCATGGACTTGAATGTGTAGCATTTTATGGGCTGCCACGAGCGTGAAGTGAAGCATTGCGCCAGCGGCTTATGAACACAAATGCGCATGTCCTAATGAGGTCTAAAGCTTTAGGTGAGGTGAAGAACAGGAAAGGTAGCCTATGTTTACTTCAAATATTCCATTTCCCATTTAATATCCCATTATGACAAAATGTGTTTTTTTATTTTTTTATTCCCCAACATGCCATGTGAAAATTAACTTGCCTGCATTGCATCTAACTATAGAATTCAACACATCAAGTTAACCAATATTTAACTGTTCATCAATTACTGCAACAATATATACCCACCAAACTATTCTTGTCAGCTTAAACAAATTTTTGGCCCAATTTACAATTGAGGGAATTGAAGCACATTTACAGAAGAAGCACTTCAACTCTCAACACCAGATTTGCATTCATTCAATGAGGCCCATTCATATCTGAGTTGCTTGTTGTGTCAAAGAAGTATAGGAGTTTCTTTGAGGTAGGAAAGCACATTTTTGGCTCCATAAACTTTGATGGAAGCTGTTTTTTTTTAAAGTTTTCCTGCCTAAAGCTACAGTCAAGCCCTGTACACACAACCGGTTTTCCCGTCGGATAGAAAACCATTGTTTTTCCCGACCGGATTCCTGCCAAGCTTGTCTTGCGTACAGACTGTCAGACAAAATCCTGCCGGTCCAAAGCGCGGTGACGTACAACGCGCACGACGGCACTATAAAGGGGAAGTTCCATTCCAACAGCGCCACTCTTTGGGCTACTTTTGCTGATCTCGTGTTAGTAAAATTTTGGTGAGAGACGATTCGCGCTTTTCAGTCCGTTACAGCGCGATGAATGTACTATCTCCATTACGAACGCTAGTTTTACCAGAACGAGTGTTCCCATCTCATACTTATTCTAAGCATGCGCATTTTTTTTGCCCTCGGAAAAGCATACACACGACCGGTTTTCACGATGGGAAAAAGTCCGCCGGGAATCCCGATGGGAAAAAAGAGAGCTAGTTCTCTTTTTTTTTCCGGCAGTTTTCCTGTTGAAAAAACTGCCATGGGGCATACACACGGCCGGGATTCCCAGGCAAAAGCTCTCATGCCCGTTTTCCTGCTGGGAAAACAGGTCGTGTATACGAGGCTTTACACTTGAGCATTGGTAGCTTTGGTCATTTTTCATGCATTTGTACATTAATTTTTCACATGTTTTTAGTTATGAGCTTTTTTGTTTTAGCCAATGCAAAGCTAGTTAGAAGGAGATGGTTCTTAGCTGAAAAATCGTGAAAAAAACATTAAAGCGCTACATATGCTTTTCAAACTCTCTCAATGAGGGTTACTGGGACATAAATTGAGCCATCATCCCCCAAAGAAGCTCCTGTACAGTTTGTTTAAAAGAGGAAGTAAAGCCGCCTGACAAAAAAAAAGGCTGGTTCTAAAGGCTGAAGGTTTTTACCTAAATGCCTTCACCTTCGTTACATGAAGGTAAAAAAAACCTTCAGTATGCAGTCCCCCCCACAGCCCTCCCACAAAACTTGCCTGAGCTAGATCCCGATCCAGCGATGTGCACAAGAGCCGAGGCTCTCCCAAGACTTTCTCTCTTGTCAATCACAACCAGTAAGGAGGGAGCGGGGGGACTGAGCTATAGACACAGAGAATGCTCGGGAGTAAGCACGCACAAGAGAAAGCAGCTTACTCTTTGCTCTGGGGGCACTTGGCAAGGGGGAGGGGCCAAAAGCACCAGCGGGGTACCCCAGAAGCGTAGGATTGAGGCTGCTCTGTGCAAAACCATTGCGCAGAGCAGGTAAGTATGCAAAAAAAATGCGCATGCTTAGAATAAGTATGAGATGGGAACACTCGTTCTGGTAAAACTAGCGTTCGTAATGGAGATAGTACATTCATCGCGCTGTAACGGACTGAAAAGCGCGAATCGTCTCTCACCAAAATTTATTATTATTTTATTATTTTAAAGAAACAAGTCTTTAGTGTAAGTGACAGCACCTTGCTCAGGAAATCTGAGTGTCAAGCGTTGAAGTGTTTCTAAAAATGCACTCCAAGTCATTCAGGTATGAATGGGTCCTAATGACCGTCTCCTCCTCTTAGTAACCTACTTTTAACTTTTGAAAAAAAAATGTGGGTACAAGTGCGCCTGAAAAAGTACTGAAATTTAACTTAGAAGCCTCTGCTCAAGTGTGAACCTCAACGTCATCACAAGGTTTTTTTGAATTATTGCTCAAGAAATATTCTTTCTAAACAACTGGTACCACATGGAAGTTTCAACATTGTGACAGGTAAATACCATTGTAGCCCAAAACAATGAAAATAGTACTGCTCAAGTGCCCCTCCAAACCTGTGTCAGTTGGATCAGTATGTGAAGAGACTGGTGCAAGACAGACAAAATCAGTTTGTCATGGCTCCAGTAGACGTCAAACAATGGTGGCCATCTGCACACAGACACTGACTCTTAAGCCCTGTACACACGATCGGTTTTACCGATGAAAACAGTGTTAAAAAATAGAACATGTTTTAAATTTATCCGATGGAAAAAAAACTATAGCAAATTACTATCGTCTGTGTGGAACTCCATCAGATAAAAAACTCACGCATGCTCAGAATCAAGTCAACGCATGCTCAGAAGCATAGAACTTAATTTTTATTGGCTCGTCTGAGTGTTTTACGTCACGGCGTTTGGGACGATCGGTTTTTTGACTGATGGTGTGTAGGCAAGACTGATGGAAGTCAGCTTCATCGGAAAAATCCATTGGTTTAAAATCCATAGGAAATCCGATCGTGTGTACAGGGCTTAAGGGAAATCTCTACAGGTGGAGAACAGGAGCTGAAGCCATCTTTTACCCATCTCATTACATTTATGAAACAAGAAGTTGGTGTTTGCGGGCAGACAGCCACCATTTTGTTGAAGTTTAATACCATTGACTTGATTTGCCCAGCAAAGCCAACCATACAAGATCTAGTTTTCGCTAGAACAAAAAAACATGTAACTGGCTTAATTTCTTAAGATATGATGCTTGTTGCCATAATTATGGTTATTTTAAACCGTGTGATTTTTGGTAACTCTCTTTTATCTTTCAGTGTTGAAAATAACGATCATTACGGCATGTAGTACATACATTATAGCTTAATGAATTGAGACTAACTACTGATAGTGATAATTGAATAGGGCAGGTGCTAACAAACAAAAGATAATGTGGGCATTTACACAAATCACAGATTTTTTTTCCTTGTGGGATTTTGTGGCACAGTTACCACACTTGCTCACATTGTTACAAAACGTAATGGCTTAGGTATTGTACATTTTTTTCAGTGATACTTCATTATAGTGTGGATACAACTCTGAGCGGCTTTGTGCAAGGAATTCCAAAGCAATTTGCATTGAATTTACAAAGACCATGCAATTGTATCTCTACATTATATGAACATTCTGCTAATAAAGTCATTTTGTTTCCTTCACAACAATCGACTAAAGAGATCAAGTCTATGAAGACTGTGGGGTTCATTTACTAAAGCGGTGGTAAATCTACAATTTGCTAAATGAACATTGCACAATCCTTTAGTGCCGGTTCACACTACATGGACATGAAAGTCGGCACGACTTTGCGAGGCAACTTGAGGCAACTTCGAGGCAACTTCAACGCAACTTCAACGCAACTTCAAGGCAACTTCGAGGCAACTTCAAGTCGCCTCCAGGACAGGCGACTCTGCCATTGGCCAATCAAACAATAATCAGCTCTGTGGGAGGGAGGGGTTTGCCTGAGAAAACTATTTTCTCTTCTTGTAAAGTTGCTTCAGTTAAGACACTGATCCAACTTTGGAGGCGACTTCCATTGAAATCAATGGGTACAAGTCGTCTAGAAGTCGCCTTGAAGTAGTACAGGAACCTTTTCTGAAGTCGGAGCGACTTCAGTAGTGTGCATTAAGATGGCTCTCATTCACTTTAATGTAATTTCTCATGTCGCCCGAATTGGGGCGACACAAGTCGGATCCCAAGTCGCGGGCACTTAATGTTACTCCTGTGGGAATTGTGGCTGTTTGCCTGGAGTTCCAATGTCCAAAATACTTACCAAAACCCATTGCCACCTGAGACCATGGGGGAGATTTACTAAACCTGGAGGGTGCAAAATCTGAATAACCAATCAGTCTAACTTCAACTTGTTGAATTAGGCTTTGGCAGTAAAACCTGGAAGCCAATTGGTTTCTATGCAGAACTGCACCAGTTTTAGTAAACAACCACCACTGGGTTCACAGTCTTCTCTCTTCCTCGCTGAAGAGCAGGAGGGTCTTTCTTTGGGTGTTACAATGATAATCAAAGAAATGGAGACACCCGCAGTATTTATTAACACTAGCACACAGGGCAGTAAGGCTAAGTTTGAACATGCTGTTGGGGGTGGGAAAAAAGCACGGTTGAGCTGCGTTTTTAGTGCCCCCCTCTCCCTCTTAAGCTGCAATAGCAACGGACGAAGGTACTTTTGTGCTGTGGTTGCGATAGGTTGTTTCACAGTCGGTGGCAAAAACGATTCAACATGTTGTGATTGGTGGGTGGAAAGCCTGCTGAACGTGACCCATTCAAGCAAATAGGGAAGCGCCTCAAATGCCTATTGCATGTGGTTTGCGATGCATTTGTTCAGCAAAAATGGGGTTAAATCAGTTTCTGAGGAGACTGCACATTAAATCCTCACTGCCTATCAATTGCATGTAATCACACACATAGGTTGGACTTGATGTCTTTTTTCAACCTCACCTACTATGTAACTATGTATGTAACTATGAATGCAGATCGCTCTTCAGAGAAGTGGCAGGTTTAGATGCACATCTAAATCTAGCCTTAAAGTGTTACTAAACCCAGGACCCTGCATTCACTATATCTGGTCTCCCACGGTACACAGAACATGGAAATGCAATTATTTTAGTAAATATAAACTTCTAAATACCTTTTCCCATCAGCAGTATATAGCAGTCTTGTGACTTCTATCAGTGCCTGTTTAAAGCTTGCAGAAGGAGTTTCATGCTGCAGTGGCTGTTCTATCAGGATGCAGGACCCCTGGCCCTCTGTACAGGCATACCCCACTTTAAGGTACACAATGGGGTTTATTTACTAAGGCTTGAAAGTGCAAAATCAGGCTCACTTCTGCATAAAAACCAATGAGCTCATTGGGGTTAGAAGCTCATTGGTTTCTTTGCAGAAGTGAGACTGATTTTGCGCTTTCCAGCTTTAGTAAATAAATCCCATTGTGTACTTAAAAGTGGGGTATGTCTGTATATACAGTGCTGATTGGCCATGTGCTGATCACATGCACCCTCCCAAGAAGAATATAACTCTTTAGCAATACACACCAAACTGAGCATGTGCAGCCTGACTCCATTTACGTTGTCTTATCCGGACATGTTTTGGGGACAGTGGAAGAAGGGGAGGATCAGAGGAGACAGGTTTAAACAGCCTTTTTAAACAATACAGAGGATTACCACCTTAGATTCCACAGTGAGTATAACAAGCATGCTTTACTGCATATACAGACTGTTGTGGGTTTAGTAACACTTTAAGCTGGCCATACATGGATCTAAATTTAGATGGTTGAATTTTCGATCCATATACTGTATGTCGGTAGGTCTCCCCTCTATCAGAATTAAATTACTCAGCGGGGAGGATTCCCCCATGCACATTTAATGTGTGGATGGGGGAATTTAATGAATTGAATGAATTTCCATTCAGCTAGAAAATCAATTTTTTTTTATGTTAGTTTATCAAATATATTGTGATCATTCTTGTACATAATCAACTGTGCAGGTTTAACATAACTGTGTCAGAATAAACTGAAATTGTTTCCTCCCTGGCCAGGGTATGTCTCTCTCAAATCTCTGCTGCATTGATCACTTAAAGTGGTTGTAAAGGTTCGTTTTTTATTTTCTAAATAGGTTCCTTTAAGCTAGTGCATTGTTGCTTCACTTACCTTTTCCTTTGATTTACCTTCTAAATGTTTTTTTTCTTTGTCTGAATTTCTCACTTCCTGTTTCTCCTCAGTAAACTTCACACCATCATCCGAGCGGTGTGGAGTCAGCCAGAACAGCTTACTGAACAGTTTACTGAGGAGGAACAGGAAGTGAGAAATTCAGACAAAGAAAACAAAGAAAAAAAATATTTAGAAGGGAAATCTAAGGAAAAGGTAAGTGAACCAACAATGCACTAGCTTAAAGGAACCTATTTAGAAAATAAAAAACAAACCTATAAGCTGGCCATATATGGGTAAAATCTAGAAAGAAATTTATTGGGAAAACAAAGTTTATTTGTTTTTCTAATGCTTACTGGGGTTAAATCAACGTTTGTTTTCTATCACAGTGACAAAAAAATTCAAAGGAGCAGGATGAAAAAAAATTCTGGAACAAACTAATTTCTAACAGTGAATGTGGTTTTCATTTGGTAAAGTCTATTCATTCCAAAATCAAGTGTTAAAAGCAAACAAAATCTTTCGAATGGCAAATGAATGTTCTGAGAATTTTCGTATGAATTTCTTGTTCTAGGACTTTTTGGTCAAAATTCCATTCATATATGCGCAGCTTAAGGCCTCATGCCCACGGACGTTTTTACAGCCGCGTTTTTGAGCGTTTTTTACAGCTTAAAAACGCCTGTCCATGTTAGTCTATAGCTTCATGCCCACCTAGACGTTTTTGAGCTGCAAATAGCATAGACGTTTTTAAGCTGTAAAAAAAACCCAGGACCAGTGCGTTCCTCAGCGTCAGAGGCAGAAAAAAACGCGAGCGTCAAAAAACGCGCAAAAACGCGCACTAACGTGCACTAACGCGCAAAAACGTGCACTAACGAGCGGTCGCGTTTTTAGCTCCAACGTTTTTTTTTTCAAAAAAATAAATAAATAAATATTTACAATAACATGGACAGGCGTTTTTAAGCTGCAAAAAACGCAGCTGTAAAAACGCCAGTGGGCATGAGGCCTTAGGCTTTCATACATGTGATGGCAGAGGAACAATTATTTTACTTGTGCATACATAAGGGTTGAAGCAGACCTTCACCCTAAATAACCTGGGCTGCTCTGCCTCCTCCCTCTCTTACCAATGGACATTTTCTTTACATGCCAGCTGCTGCCGATTGCTGTCCCTAATTTCTTACTCTAGGGTGACATGTAAGTTTGCACAACCAACCCTTCATTATTAGACACTAGGATTGTTTATGTAAAATGGAAATTGTTCTATGGATATCTAATGTTACCTCTCCGTGAATATAAGAAAAAGGTCCTGAGGAAGCACCTATGCAAAACGCGTTGACCTTTTGGATTGTGATGCAATGACGTTATGTACTGAAACAATTTTATCGCATATCATGAGAGATGTGAACATATACTAGGAATATGTTGTCCCTTGGTGTTTTTATTTTATGCAATTTTATTTATTAAATTCTGACTGGACATGCAATGCTGTAATGTACCATGTTTTTGGATATAATACATTTATTAAGGTGGTAGCTTGTTGGCTGTCTGTACCCTTTTATTTTTTGTACGTAACACCCACCTTGGAACTATAAGGTAGCACCACCTTTCATTGTGTATTATAGTGGGACTCCCCAGACCATATTTGTGTTTTTTTGTCATCAGAGCACATCCACCCAGTGTGGTTAGTTTTCATCTTTGCATTCTACATAGGAGAACTGCCTGCCTGTAATCCAGTGGTCAGACTTGTGCTGACACCCCCCCCCCTGCACAGCTCTTCAACAGGAAGATCAGTGCACTGCTGTTTCTCTGCCTCATGCTGACAAGCCCCCTGAAGTCTCCACCCCCAGCTCTCTAAGCCCCTAATGCAACCGAGAATAGAGGTCATGTGATCACTTATAGAAAAAGAAAAAAATGTATTTGGAATTTTTTTTTTTTTTTACAGAATGGAAGTTTAATTGTTTCATACAGCTTTTATGCTAACAGCACACAAGCACCGCCGACACCTTTAATCTTCTCCTCGGCACGTCGGCTGAAGAACTTGGCTTTTACAATGACTGGTTGCTTGGGGAGCTTGCCTTTGCCAAGCACCTTGAAATAACCGGCGTGCTCTACATCAATGACCGGTGCTGGTCCCTTGGGGTGCTTAGCGTGGTTCAATCTGGTCTGTTCACTGACCAAAGTCCACAGTTTGTCCATGTTAATTGTGGGACAAAAATGCTGATTCTTCTTCAGATGGTAATGCCTCATGCCGACCTTACCGAAGTAACCAGGGTGGTAATTAACAATGTTGATTCTGTGATGATGCAAACCACCGGCATTACCACGACCACCAGGATGCTTTCTGTGTTTGGCGACATGACCATGGCCATGACTGATGTGTCCACGGGACTTGCTCGTCTTTCTTAGCTTAGTAGGCATGGCGGCGGCTGCGAGAGAGAGCGTATTTGTATCTTTTTTTTCATATATATGAGGGCTCTTCAAAAAGTTTCCGCACTTTTTTTTAACTCTATTAAATATAAAAAAGTGTGGAAACGTTTTGAAGACCCCTCGTATATACAGTATATACAGTACACGTATATAAATATATATATATATATATATAAACACATAAACATTTTGAATCGCATTTCTATATTAACCACTTGCCGCCCGCCCTATAGCGGATTGACGTCGGCAAAGTGGTTTTAAAATCCTGACTGGACGTCATATGAGGTCCTCAGGATCTAAAGCCGCATTTTAACCCGCAACACCGATCTAGGTAAAGAGTCTCCGACGGAGACTCTTTGCCACGTGATCAGCCGTGTCCAATCACGGCTGATCACATGTAAACAGGAAAAGCCGGTAATCGGCTTTTCCTCACTCGCGTCTGTCAGACGCGAGTAGAGGAGAGCCGATCGGCTGCTCCTCTGACAGGGGGGGTTTGTGCTGATCAATTATCAGCACAGCCCCCCGAGGATGCCCACACTGGACCACCAGGGATGCCACTGGACCACCAGGGAATCCACTGGACCACCATGGATGTCCATTACCAGGTATGCCTCCCTAGACCACCAGAGATGCCAATCAGTGCCCCTAATGGATGCCAATCAGTGCCCCTAATGGATGCCAATCAGTGCCCACAATGGGCATCACTGATTGGCAGGCATTATTGTTTGGCACTGATTGGCATCCATTAACACATTACAGTGCCACTTATCAGTGCCCATCCATGCCACCTATCAGTGCCCATCCATGCCACCTATCAGTGCCCATCCATGCCATCTATCAGTGCCCATCTGTGCCGCTTATCTGTGCCCATCTGTGCCGCCTATCGGTGCCCATCCGCGCCGCCTATCGGTGCCCATCCGCGCTGCCTATCGGTGCCCATCCGCGCTGCCTCATCTGTGCCCATCAGTGCCGCCTTATCAGTGCCCGTCAGTGCAGCCCCATCAGTGCCCATCAGTGAAGGAGAAAACGTACTTATTTACAAAGTTTTGTAACTGAAACAAAAAAAATATGTGTTTTTTTCAAAACTTTCGGTCTTTTTTAAATTATTTTAGCAGAAAATAAAAATCGCAGAGGTGATCAAATACCACCAAAAGAAAGCTCTATGTGTGGGAACAAAATGATAAAAATTTCGTTTGGGTACAGTGTAGCACAACTGCGCAATTGTCATTCAAAGTGCAACAGCGCCGAAAGCTGAAAATTGGTCTGGGCAGGAAGCTGTATAAGTGCCCAGTATGGAAGTGGTTAAACTTATAAAATTATTTCTATATTAACTTCTACATTAAACTTAATGAATTTATTTACAAGGTAGGGGTTCCCATATAATGCTGTGATCAATCAATTGATTAAACAAATCAAATCGAATCCAAATCATAAACTAGAGAACCTCTATTTCAACCATTTTTAGAGAGCTCTTGATCAATATTGACTCACTGCCACGTGAACAGGCTGATGTTGATGCATTTTATTGTGTGTGCCTGAGAACTGACACACAATCGTAATACAGACAGATCAATTCTACCGTTTTCTTATAATTGACGATAATTATTACTGATCGATTATATTTTTATCTATATTTTTCAATCAATTACAAGAACAGAACAATACCTGGTATATTAAACTGTTCGATATTTTAACAGATGGCAAATCGCTTTTGTGCGAACATTCATAGTTAGATAAGTTGCAAATCGCTACATGCATGAGCACCTTAGGGTTGAGCACAGCATTTTTTTCCTGACCTCCCTGTCCATCCCAGCAGAGCTCAGTTATTGCTCACTAGGTGGAGCTGTTGCCTCATCCTGAGCAGTCCGAGCGTTTATAGAAAGTCCCATGACACTGCTTAAATCATTGTTCAGTTTGCAGCTCGCCACATGAAAGAAGAAAGGGCTTTAAATTGCCACTTTCTGCACCGCAAACACTGTTAACATCTAAATTCATTAACAGAGCCATCCATTTTTCACTGACAATTGCACTGTGCTTGCAGTGCTGCCTAGAGTAATGCACACTGGTGTTTATGGAGATTATTGCCTGCATAGCATAGGATGTTAGAAGAATAAAAGCCAATCTCTATGACACTGTCACATCTCTGGTGTCACATCGTTGATGTCACATCTCTTGATATTACCGCAGATGTATGCCCTGATCAACATATCATGATCCAAAACCAAAGTGTCTGTGTACCGCAGGATCCAATCAGATCCATTCCACCCATGACTGCGTGCGATGAGCATCACAGATATTTTTGCTTTCTTTTAATTTTTTTGTTTTGTTTTGTTTTAACATTCCGCTAAAAAGTTTGTGAATAATCTATAATATTTACAATCTGTTATTGCTGTTCGAGTAACTTTTTTTTTTTTAAATAAAAATTTGTGAATCAGTGCTTGGACCTTGAAGAAGGGGACATACCCCGAAAGCTGAAAAAGTATATGTTAGTGCAAATAAAAAAAGTATCACGGTCACGGACAGTACTCAATTTTCTCTGTCACAATTGCACTAATACAGCTACAATCACGTCAAGTTCTAATTTCTAACAAACCCTCTTCTCTAAAACTTTGTGACATTAATGTTTGTATTGATCGAATGATAATCAAATTATTATTTTTTCCATTTTTTTTATTTTTTTTTCTCAACTCTGCATAAAAAATTGTTAAAGAGTTAATAATT
Source organism: Rana muscosa (assembly GCA_029206835.1). Classification (NCBI taxonomy): domain Eukaryota; kingdom Metazoa; phylum Chordata; class Amphibia; order Anura; family Ranidae; genus Rana; species Rana muscosa. The sequence goes on along the minus strand of CM055122.1, from coordinate 793,986,781 downwards.
CACCAGGCCAGTCTAGTATGAATTTAAAATACTAAGACTTCTTAATGACCTACTGGAAATGATTGGAAATTTAAAAGCACTCACTACATTAAATGTAAATCTGTCACATTTTAACACCCTTCGAAAATGATGTCCAACAAATTATATAAGCCATTTCCCCATTTATTTTATGAGCCTCCAAAATTTACACTGCTGAGCCTCACTTTACAGAATGGCACATAAAAGCCTACAGATGTAAAAATCGGTAGAAAAATAAATGTCATTTTCAGAAAAAGTTTATTTTTCAGGTTCCAAAGACCTTGTGGAAAAGTACGATCCATTTACGGCATACCCCACTTTTAACCTCCCTGGCGATTTTCCCAAGTGTGGCTCGGGGTTAGATTTCAGTACCATTCGCGGTAACCCAGAGCCACACTGGGTCCTGGTGCAGGATCCTGGTGCAGGTTACTTACCTTGTCCCCAGAATCCTGCGATGTCCCCCCGCTGTGTCTTCCGCCTGATGCCTCTGTGTGCCAGGCTCTGTTCCCTGCGAGCGTCGCGATGCAACGGGGTGGAGCCTGGCAGCAAATTAAAAAATGACAAAATTCATAATACATACAGTACACTGTAATATTACAGATTACATTACTTTATGAAATTATTTCATATCCCATTTGTCCCTAATGTTTGTCCAGTGCCCTGCATGCAGTTTTATATTATATATACTGTTCTTTCTGCCTGGAAACTTGAGATTGTCCATAGCAACCAAAAAGTGTCCCTTTACATCAAAAGCGGTTTGAGACCAGCTAGAAAATAGCGATAGTAAATAAGAACACTTGCAGAATTGAGCGATAGTGAATAGTGGGGAAATTCATTTTATTATAATTATTATATTTTTATTTTTTATTTTTTATAGTTATTATATTATTATTTATGATTTTGTGTTTCAAACTTTATCATACCCGGGATGCCTACTAGACTCTGGTTTGGACAGATTTAAGTGGGTTATTACTAAGAATTACAGGCCTAAAATATAAAACGCCAAATTTCAATGCAAAATAATGGTACCGCTTTCAGCATCAAAAATCTGACATAATCATACCGCCAGGGAGGCTACGTACACAATGGGGTTTATTTACTAAAGCTGGAAAGTGCAAAATCAGACTCACTTCTGCATAGAAACCAATGAGCTATCAGGTTTTATTACCAAAGCTAAATTGAACAAGCTGGGGTAAGAAGCTCATCGGTTCCTCTGCAGAAGTGAGCCTGATTTTGCACTTTCCAGCTTTAGTAAATAAACTCCATTGTGTACTTTAAGCTAAGCCTGCCGGGAGCTGCAGTCTGATTGGTGGCTTTGAGTAACGCCATTCATTTCATAGATGTTTGCATTGTGGACAATATTGGTCGCCCTTTTTGATATTTTATCTCTTTCCAGAATTGTGGGGTTGATTTAGTAAAAGCAGAGAGTGCAAAATCTAGTGCAGCTTCCAGGTTTTCTTTTGTCCAAGTTTAATTGAACAAGCTGAAGTTAGAAGCTGATTGGCCACAATGCACAGCTGCCCCAGATTTTGTAAATCAACCCCTGTATTATTAGTTTTGAATAGAGTAGGAAAATGTTAGGTTTTTATTGGTCTCTGTGTCCCCTAAGGCTGGGTTCACACTATACGACACGACTTTCATCCTACTTTGCTCTGCGACATCTGTCCTACATTGGTCCGACATTGGTCCGACATTGGTCCGACATCCATCCGACATTCATGAACAGGATACTACTTTGATCCGACATTGTGCTAGTCTGACTTGTCCTTTGACCAATCAAAACAATCCCAGTGTGAGATAAATTCCTTTTACTGCTGCTGTAATCACAATGTCGGATGCCAAAGTCGTATGGTTAGGACAAGGATCCGACTTTGATCCGAATTCAATGTTAGTCAATGGGCTGAAGTAGGATCAAAGTCGGACAGAAGTAGTACAGGGAGAATTTTTAATGTCGGACCGACATGTGTCGGACCAGTTAAGACGGCTCCCATAGGGAAACATTGATTTTCACACGTCATGCGACATGAGCTCCTAATGTCGGAGCGTTTGTCGCCCCAGTGTGAACCAGCACTAAGAGGACATTCTGTCCTCTGTTGGCCTTGATGATGGTTGTCACTGGCACATATAATAGAAAATCCAAACCTTAAAACCCCTTTCACACTGAGGCGCCCATAGTGTTGGCGGTAAAACGCCACTATTTTTACCGCCGACGCTATGGGCGGATTTGTGGCGCATTCTGGCCGCTAGGGAAAGAGTTAAAACCGCCCGCAATGCGCTGCTGAAGCAGCGCATTGCGGGCGGTATAGCCGCACTGTCCCATTGATTTCAATGGGCAGCAGCGGTGGAGGAGCGGTAAACACACCGCTCTTTCTCCGCTCCAAAGATGCGGCTAGCAGGACTTTTTTTACCGTCCAGCTAGTGCAACGCTCCAGTGTGAAAGCCCTCTGGCTTTCACACTGGAGTGAATGTAACAGCTTTTTAAGGGCGGATTGCAGGCGCTATTTTTACCGCTATAGCGCCTGCAATACGCTCCAGTGTGAAAGGGGTCTTACAGTTGTCACCAAAAAAGGAGGGGAAACTAATTATCTAGGAGGGGGTTTACTCTCACTCTAGAGAGATTTGTACTCACTTCCTGTTGTGCTTCCAGTGCAGAAAATCATACAAAAACAAATCTCTTCATTGGAAGTGGAACACAGTCAAAAAGTAAATAAATAAGTAAATAAAATAAAAATAGAGGTTTAAATCATTTCTTCTACTCTATGCAAAAAAATATAAAAAAACTTTCCAGTGGAACTCAAAAACAAAAAACAAAAAATCAAACTAAAAAATACAAACAAACAGGAATTGTAACCATTCCTACTCTATCCCATAAAAAAAAAAAAAAAAAAAAAAAAAGGATTTTATTAATTCCTACTTTTTTATTTTATATACCGCAGTGTGGTGTGTATGTTGTTTTTTTGTTTTTTAAATCAAATTCAGGTAGCTCATAGCAAGAAATTAGCATTCAGCAGCTTGAAGTTTGTCAGCCAATACAAACTGATTCCTAAATGGTTATTATTATAAGTTTCTGTATCCCACTGAAATGTCTGCTATCTTATTAAATCTTGTGTTATATGTAACATTTCAGTGACAGATTATTGGGACTAGCAGTTTCAAAATTATACATCTGAGTAATATCAACCTACGAAAAAAAAAAAAAAAATTGCATTTCAATCACTTGAATTGCATATTTGACAAGTTTGAGAAGTCTTATTGGCATTGCCTATCACAGCATGGCCATTGTAATGGTGAAAACTCATTTGCCAGGCCATCAGCCTACACTGATGGGAAAAGTTTATTTGATATTCTACAAATTCTTTAAAATGAATGTCACAACATAAAAAGCTTTAGATTAACAAATGACTGTATGATCATCTAATACAAGGTGACAGCACATGCCAGCTTCTATAGAAACTAGTGTAATGTAATCATTTGAATGTCTTTTATGTCATATAACTGGATCCCTTTAAACTTTTTTTTTTTTTTTTTAAAGCCTTGTGCTGGAAATGACTTATAAAGATCTATTCTTTACTGATCAGTCACAGTAATATACATGACATAGGTCCTATAGCATGCTATAGAATGCATAGAATGCCCTGTAATGTTTATTAGTAGGTGGCCATCTTTCTAGCAGTGGGAGAGTTAACACAGGTCACTATGGCTGGCTGTAAATGGATCTCTTTCTGTCAATGAATGCTGGAAGCCAGACTGGCCATTCACTTTTTCCTGACTGCTGTCTTATCTGAAAATCTCCTTCTGGTTACTGACTGAGGATGAATTTGGATTTGCTGACAGATCTCTGATAATGAGATTTTCAGATTTCCCTTTTAGTGTAGGTAAAACATAAATACGGGAGATGTCATTTCACATTTAATTCTGGTTGTTTTAATTCTGGTCAGATTTAATTTTGGTTGTTTATGATCAGGATTTTGTGTTGTTTTTATAGTATGTTGGTATTGTGTTGGTTATTATTTGGGTGATGTTAGAGAAAGTGGTGTATTATTCGTATTTGGTAGTTTGCCTGTTATTTTAATCTGTGTTATTTATTCTATGTTGTATTTTAATTGTATGGATGTTTTATTTGTAGTGTCGTTTTATATTTGTTATTTGGTGTTAATGGCTGTTATTGGTAATTTTGTTGTGTTTTTGCATCTTGTTCAGTTTATTGTTGTTATCTTGTGTTGTCTTTGTTAAGTGTGTCTGTGTCGTAGCAATTTCCCAGTTTCCCTTTGGGATTAATAAAGTATTCTGTATTTATTTCTCAAGGTTACAGTTGTGCTATTATACAAATCCTGGCTCCTCTATCTAATAAGTCACTTACTTGGAACAAGAATGCACGATGTTGAAGTTTTTAGATTTCACTGGCTGCATGCTTGTTCTATGTCAGTTTTTTACTTAGTAATCAGGATTGTTGCCCCAAACCTTATGAAAATAATTACTGGTGGTCCTGTGGTGAAGGTCCTTGTTCAAGCACCCCCTGTATTAGGTATACAAACAGAAAGGTGCAGCACTCTGAACAGGGAAATACCAACAGGCAGGGTAGAGTCCACAGGTGGGTGCTCAGGCAAGTGTGTTCAAACAACACGCAAATAAGTAGGTAAAATAGAAAAATAGCCGGCAACTCCAATCCGTAAGAAATATTTATTGGCACATATAGGAAAACAAAAAAGCAGACGCGTTTCGGCTGAAGACCCTTGGTCACTGCATTAGGGTGACATTGGTGTGTCCCTCACATTAATATATTCCCATTACACATGTTCCTGGACTCGCCCTGGATAAGGGGGTGCTGTAGCACCTACCAGTAGGTTGGCCGGTATCAGCGTAGATGAGATCCGATGTCCTTAGCATACCATGGATCAATAATCAATGCCTGAGGAAGAGTGTGGCCTTGCACCTACACTTACTGTGCTGTGTTCACTTTAATTAAACAATGAAGGCTATTGATTATGGATCCTGTGCTGAAGTCATCTTTTCTTATCAGTGCTGTGCCCCATCTTCCAGGTGCACTCCTATACAGTTACCCCAACTTCCATCCTTCTGATGGAGACAACACATGGCTGATTCATCTCTCAGTACACAAGCATGGATCAATGTTGTCACCATCAGGAAACCCTTCCTAAAAAAGGGCATGAAGCTAACAATAATTTGCTTATATATAAACCAACCAGCTATTCACAACCATGGTTCAATTGAGTCTGGGGTTCCAACAGAGGTTACTGGGGGTCCCTTAATCTGTGGCTGATTGACCTTTCATCTGATGGTGTTTGCATAGTTCTGAGGTGGATGGGGGAATTTTCCAGCTGTGCCTCTGTATACTGTCAGAGGGAAGACTTCCCCACTGTGAGAATACGCTGATATATTTGTATTTATTTATTTATTACAGGTAACTTATATAACGATGTCAATTTTTGCAGCATTTACATATTTATTATACATTCACATCAGTCTCTGACCCCAAGGAGATTACAATCTAAGGTCCCTAACTCACATCCATACATACACATACTAGAGCCAATTAACCTACCAACATGTCTTTGGAGTGTGGGAGGAAACCGGAATTCCCAGAGGAAACCCACACAGGCACAGGGAGAACATGCAAACTCCAGGCAGGTAGTGCCATGGTTGATTGATCACTGCCACTGGTAATAACTGACTTTGCTGAGCGAGCGGCAAAAATATGACAGGGTGGTTGTACAGAAGTTAATCGGTAGATTTACCCATGCATGGATTGAAATTCAGCCAATCCCTTCTGAACCGGCTGAATTTCGATCCATGTATGGCCAGCTTAACCACATCCTGCCCGCCCTATAGAAGAATGATGGCCGGGCGAGGGATCAGTTATCCTGATTGGGCATCTCATGACATCCCGCAGGATAAGCTACTTAAGCGCGTCCCCAAGGGCACGCAGCACGGCTATCGGTAGTGCGGTGTGTCTCTCTGACACACCGCATCTCCAATCTTGGTAAAGAGCCTATGACATAGGCTCTTTACCATGTGATCAGCTGTGTCCAATCAGTTTTTCTTCTATTTGCGATGACAAGGCGCGCGTAGAGGAGGGCCGATCACTGGCTCTCCTGACAGGGCATCGATTATCAGTGCAGACCCATCAAGGATGCCCACTAGAGCCCACCAGGGATGCCAACCCGTGCCTACCAGAGATGCCAATCAGTGCAATTAGGGATGCCAATCAGTGCCCATCAGTAATTCATGTCAGTGCCGTCCATCAGTGCTAATCATTGCCAATGAATGCCACCCATCAGTGCTACCTATCAGTGCCCAACAGTGCTGCATATCAGTGCCACATATCAGTGCAGCATATTAGTGTCTCATCATCAGTGCCCATCAGTGACACCTCATTAGTTCAGCCTCATCAGTGAAGGAGAAAACGTACCTATTTACAAAGTTTTATAACAGAAACAAAGAACTTTTTTTTTCAAAATTTTCGGTCTTTTTTTATTTGTTTAGCAAAAAATAAAAAATACAGGGGTGATTAAATACCACCGAAAAAAAAGCTGTATTTGTGGGGAAAAAAAAATGATAAAAGTTTCAAATCAATACAGTGTTGCATGACTGCGCAATTGTCATTCAAAATGCGATAGCGCTGAAAGCTGAAAATTGGCCCGGGCAGGAAGGGGGTGAAAGTGCCCAGTATTGAAGTGGTTAAGGATAAGAGATTTTTCCTACTGACTAACGACTAATTACTTTCAGCAAAGGGTTCCCTGAGAAGTGAAGTTTATTTGGGTAAATCTGTGAATCTTGGATAAATCTGTATATATTGGTGGAAACGGTAGAGAAAGGCTGATGTAGACAGACAGTGCTGCAGACATGCAATAAGGATACAAATGAGATGATAACAGGAAATGTATTCAATCAATAAATAACATTTGTTTATGATGTGGGATACTTTTGTAAAATGTTGCTACTTTAACTTCTTTTTTTTTTAAAACTCTTTATTTATAAGTTTCTTTAACAAAACACACAAAAAGAAAGAAAAAGAAAGAAAAAAATAAAATAAAAATAAGAGCAGCTGCTCATGTCAGTATTCCACACATCACATATTTCCTAATTCACATATGTTATAAGAATACAAATATTTTACAGTAGCTAACAAAAATATAAAGGTAACCAATTATCAAATAATATCATTTTCCAAGTTAGTAGGTCTCGCCCACCCCCGTATTGGGAACAAACTGTAGGCGAAGACCCATCGCTACTTTAACTTCTTTCCAAGGCTGATGGCACAGGGACTAGTCACCGCTTTAGGTTGCTAATCTCAGCACTCTGGACTCTTCTGAACGCCTTTTGTCATGGCAGGAGAAAATCAGCATAAAAAAATAGCCTAAAGCCACGTTTTTGTACACGCGTTTTGGCGCATCAAACGCTTAGTCGTTCATTCATTTCTTCAGCCAGAATATTAACTTATTCTGCCCATTGAAATGAATGAATGGTCAAGCGATAAACACGCCAAGGGTTAACGTGTGTTTAGACATGTTTAGGCACATTTAAATGTTTTTTTAATGCTCGAAATCTCTTCTCCTGTGACTTTGGTGTTTTTTTTTGCGGCCTCTAAACTCCCATGTGCATGGACACAAAGGGGTGGATTTACTAAAGAAAAATAGACTGTGCACTTTGCTCCAGAGCTTAGTAAATGAGGTAAAGCTTCACTTTGCAAAGAATACCCAATCACGTGCAAATAAAAAAATACAATAAAATAAAATAATAATAATAATAATAATTAAAAAAAAAGCATTTTTGCTTGCACATGATTGGATGCTGGAAGCCAGCAAAGATTCTGCTCAATTACTAGTCCCTGGAGCAACTGCAAAGTGCACAGTCTTTTTTCCTTTATTAAATCAACCCCATAGGCTAACATGGAGGGTGTTTAGAGGCAGAAGAAAAAAAAAAGCTCATGTACGAGGCTCTTACAGCGATTTGCAGCAAATGATTTAATGGCTGGTTCACACCAGACGCAGTCCAGTGCGTTTTTTTTTCTGCATCAAAAACACAAAGGCATAGTTCACATCAATGCAGTCAAACAAACTGGCACATGCTGCATTTTTCTGCACTGAATTGTAATGGAACGTGGCAAAGTGCATCAGATACATTAAAGAAAAAAAAAAAAAAAAAAACAGAGAAACCTTGAAAAAAAACAAGGGGAAAAAAATGCACTGGAACACATTGAAAACGCATATAAAAAAGTGTATACAGAAACGCATCCAGAGGGAGTTTTTGTGGCATAAACTGTAAGCAAACACATCCAGAAAACATCCACATTCCGTTTTTGTAGTGTGAATCAGCCTTTCATTGTGCCCACGTTCACATTGGAGCGATTTGGCATGTGATTTGACATGTCAAATCGGCAGCTATTGCCGGCAATGGCACCGTCCGAATCGACGCGGTGCGGAATCGGTTTCTGTATTACTTTTGGCGACTTTGGGGGGGCGATGTGTATACACATCTGTGCAGGAACCCGCACAGATGTCTGTCAAATCACAGCTGAAGTTGGACTGCATTGCCGGACAACTTCTTCCCATCGGTGGAACCCGCACAGATGTCTGTCAAATCACAGCTGAAGTTGGACTGCATTGCCGGACAACTTCTTCCCATCGGTGGAACCCGCACAGATGTCTGTCAAATCGCCGCTGAAGTTGGACTGCATTGCGGACAACTTCTTCCCATCGGTGGAACCCGCACAGATGTCTGTCAAATCACAGCTGAAGTTGGACTGCATTGCCGGACAACTTCTTCCCATCGGTGGAACCCGCACAGATGTCTGTCAAATCGCCGCTGAAGTTGGACTGCATTGCCGGATAACTTCTTCCCATCGGTGGAACCCACACAGATGTCTGTCAAATCGCCGCTGAAGTTGGACTGCATTGCCGGATAACTTCTTCCCATCGGTGGAACCCGCACAGATGTCTGTCAAATCGCCACTGAAGTTGGACTGCATTGCCGGATAACTTCTTCCCATCGGTGGAACCCGCACAGATGTCTGTCAAATCGCTGCTGAAGTTGGACTGCATTGCGGACAACTTCTTCCCATCGGTGGAACCCGCACAGATGTCTGTCAAATCGCTGCTGAAGTTGGACTGCATTGCCGGACAACTTCTTCCCATCGGTGGAACCCGCACAGATGTCTGTCAAATCGCCGCTGAAGTTGGACTGCATTGCCGGACAACTTCTTCCCATCGGTGGAACCCGCACAGATGTCTGTCAAATCGCTGCTGAAGTTGGACTGCATTGCCGGACAACTTCTTCCCATCGGTGGAACCCGCACAGATGTCTGTCAAATCGCTGCTGAAGTTGGACTGCATTGCCGGACAACTTCTTCCCATCGGTGGAACCCGCACAGATGTCTGTCAAATCGCCGCTGAAGTTGGACTGCATTGCCGGACAACTTCTTCCCATCGGTGGAACCCGCACAGATGTCTGTCAAATCGCTGCTGAAGTTGGACTGCATTGCCGGACAACTTCTTCCCATCGGTGGAACCCGCACAGATGTCTGTCAAATCGCCGCTGAAGTTGGACTGCATTGCCGGACAACTTCTTCCCATCGGTGGAACCCGCACAGATGTCTGTCAAATCGCTGCTGAAGTTGGACTGCATTGCCGGACAACTTCTTCCCATCGGTGGAACCCGCACAGATGTCTGTCAAATCGCTGCTGAAGTTGGACTGCATTGCCGGACAACTTCTTCCCATCGGTGGAACCCGCACAGATGTCTGTCAAATCGCTGCTGAAGTTGGACTGCATTGCCGGACAACTTCTTCCCATCGGTGGAACCCGCACAGATGTCTGTCAAATCGCTGCTGAAGTTGGACTGCATTGCCGGACAACTTCTTCCCATCGGTGGAACCCGCACAGATGTCTGTCAAATCGCAGCTGAAGTTAGACTGCATTGCCGGACAACTTCTTCCCATCGGTGAAACCCGCACAGATGTCTGTCAAATCGCTGCTGAAGTTGGACTGCATTGCGGACAACTTCTTCCCATCGGTGGAACCCGCACAGATGTCTGTCAAATCGCTGCTGAAGTTGGACTGCATTGCCGGACAACTTCTTCCCATCGGTGGAACCCGCACAGATGTCTGTCAAATCGCCGCTGAAGTTGGACTGCATTGCCGGACAACTTCTTCCCATCGGTGGAACCCGCACAGATGTCTGTCAAATCGCTGCTGAAGTTGGACTGCATTGCCGGACAACTTCTTCCCATCGGTGGAACCCGCACAGATGTCTGTCAAATCGCTGCTGAAGTTGGACTGCATTGCCGGACAACTTCTTCCCATCGGTGGAACCCGCACAGATGTCTGTCAAATCGCTGCTGAAGTTGGACTGCATTGCCGGACAACTTCTTCCCATCGGTGGAACCCGCACAGATGTCTGTCAAATCGCTGCTGAAGTTGGACTGCATTGCCGGACAACTTCTTCCCATCGGTGGAACCCGCACAGATGTCTGTCAAATCGCTGCTGAAGTTGGACTGCATTGCCGGACAACTTCTTCCCATCGGTGGAACCCGCACAGATGTCTGTCAAATCGCAGCTGAAGTTAGACTGCATTGCCGGACAACTTCTTCCCATCGGTGGAACCCGCACAGATGTCTGTCAAATCGCTGCTGAAGTTGGACTGCATTGCCGGACAACTTCTTCCCATCGGTGGAACCCGCACAGATGTCTGTCAAATCGCAGCTGAAGTTAGACTGCATTGCCGGACGACTTCTTCCCATCGGTGGAACCTGCACAGATGTCCGTCAAGTGTCAAATTGCCGCTGAAGTCGGACTGCATTGCCGGGTTGAAATTGTGTGAGTTCAGCTGAACCCGCGCGATTTCTAACCCGCAGCAATGTGAACCTGGGCTGTGAGAGTCTCAGGTAATGGTGCTGTTAGACTGAGTTATATTCTGCAACAAATCGCTCCCTTTCTGGGCTGATTCACACCCGGTGCAGTCCATTACGTCTTTATTCTGCACATCGTTTAACATGGACTCCAATGGCCTTAGTTTACACCACAGCTGTATGTTTCAGTGCAATCAACAAAAGTAGAACATCCTGCATTTTTTTCTGCATGCAACGCATCTGGAACGCAGCAAAACGCATCAAAAAAGCACCTCAATGCATATGTCCTCAATAGAGTGGAAGAAACAAAAGGAGGCAAAAAATGCACCGAAACGCATCAGAAACATAGCAACATCGGTCATTTCAGCGACATTTGACAGAAAATTTGATTTTGCTGACGACACGAGACGCTGCTGAACCTTAAATGTTGAGCGACAAAATGCTGTACAATGGAAGTGTCTGCGATCCCATGGAAAATCGTTATGGATTTGTCTGTAAAATATGGTGATGGCTGGTGGTAAGTGTCATGAGGAATAAGCCTGGGTGTCACCAGCCTAGGATGTCATCTGGATCCTCTGTAGGGGGACAATGAATAGGGGGACCGAATTATAGAACTAGGGGGGTGACAGAAGTGACAGTACTAGTGCAGTTTTATCTCCTATGGGACACCTCGGGCGATCAGATCGCAGGCGATGATTGATTCCCCTGGGGGTCATCCTGGGTGCTGTGACATGGTGACAGTGAGAAGAGGAGGGCAGGATCGGGGGACACTTTGCTGCCCGTGCTGTGCTATGTGTCACCCTTTACAAGGGATCCCATCTCACATCGTACTGTGTCGGATCGTCCAGCCGATCACATCCCCCGATGTGCCCCCTCCACTTTCTCCGCTCTAACTTACACCCCTCGCTCTCCCAGTCTGTCTGGCAATGACGGGCCAGTCCAGGTAAACGGGGCGTGCCTACCTAACCCCCCGCCCATTGGTGCCTGTGATTGGCCCGCGGTGGGTTGAGTGACAGAGGGGAGCAGGACGGGGGCATGAAGGAGCCTGGAAGCCCCGCCCCCTTGGCAATGTCTTGCAGCCGCACTAAAACTTGAAGCATTGATTCCGCTGGGATATAGAGGAGGAGAGGAGAGGAGCACCGTACACATACACAGACCTCCACCATGGCCGGGATTACTCTACATTGCTTCCTCTACTCTCTGATCTTTGGGATCTGTTCGGCAGTCACAGGATCTAGGATCTATCCGGCCAGTGAAGGTAAGCCTGGGATTATCATTGGATCGGACCGGCGGGGGGGTCTGCCCGCTATCTGACATGGACCCATCTGGATGGATTTAGGAGATCCTCCATGGAGGGGACACCGGAGGACTGCACTGGATGTGGACCGACCCGAGCTGGATGGGAGTCCCATGGGGCTGATCGGGATCGCTGGACGATGGATCTGTATGTGTGTGTGTGTGATCACATCGTATGGAGAGGAGACAAATGTCATTATTATCGGGAGACTCCATCCCACCCCGCCACACAATGATCACTGCCAGATGTCTATACACATCGTCTGTATACTACTCCTATATACTCCAGGCACATCGTCTGTATACTACTTCTATATACTCCAGGCACATCGTCTGTATACTACTTCTATATACTCCAGGCACATCGTCTGTATACTACTTCTATATACTCCAGGCACATCGTCTGTATACTACTCCTATATACTCCAGGCACATCGTCTGTATACTACTTCTATATACTCCAGGCACATCGTCTGTATACTACTTCTATATACTCCAGGCACATCGTCTGTATACTACTTCTATATACTCCAGGCACATCGTCTGTATACTACTTCTATATACTCCAGGCACATCGTCTGTATACTACTTCTATATACTCCAGGCACATCGTCTGTATACTACTTCTATATACTACTATATACTCCTCCAGGCACATCGTCTGTATACTACTCCTATATACTCCAGGCACATCGTCTGTATACTACTTCTATATACTCCAGGCACATCGTCTGTATACTACTTCTATATACTCCAGGCACATCGTCTGTATACTACTTCTATATACTCCAGGCACATCGTCTGTATACTACTTCTATATACTCCAGGCACATCGTCTGTATACTACTTCTATATACTCCAGGCACATCGTCTGTATACTACTTCTATATACTCCAGGCACATCGTCTGTATACTACTTCTATATACTCCAGGCACATCGTCTGTATACTACTCCTATATACTCCAGGCACATCGTCTGTATACTACTTCTATATACTCCAGGCACATCGTCTGTATACTACTTCTATATACTCCAGGCACATCGTCTGTATACTACTTCTATATACTCCAGGCACATCGTCTGTATACTACTTCTATATACTCCAGGCACATCGTCTGTATACTACTTCTATATACTCCAGGCACATCGTCTGTATACTACTTCTATATACTCCAGGCACATCGTCTGTATACTACTTCTATATACTACTATATACTCCTCCAGGCACATCGTCTGTATACTACTCCTATATACTCCAGGCACATCGTCTGTATACTACTTCTATATACTCCAGGCACATCGTCTGTATACTACTTCTATATACTCCAGGCACATCGTCTGTATACTACTCCTATATACTCCAGGCACATCGTCTGTATACTACTTCTATATACTCCAGGCACATCGTCTGTATACTACTTCTATATACTACTATATACTCCTCCAGGCACATCGTCTGTATACTACTCCTATATACTCCAGGCACATCGTCTGTATACTACTTCTATATACTACTATATACTCCTCCAGGCACATCGTCTGTATACTACTCTTATATACAACTATATACTCCTCCAGGCACATCGTCTGTATTCTACTCCTATATACTACTATATACTCCTCCAGGCACATCGTCTGTATACTACTTCTATATACTCCAGGCACATCGTCTGTATACTACTCCTATATACTCCTCCAGGCACATCGTCTGTATACTACTCCTATATACTTCTATATACTCCTCCAGGCACATCGTCTGTATACTACTGCTATATACTTCTATATACTCCTCCAGGCACATCGTCTGTATACTACTCCTATATACTTCTATATACTCCTCCAGGCACATCGTCTGTATACTACTCCTATATACTCCTCTAGGCACATCGTCTGTATACTACTCCTATATACTTCTATATACTCCTCCAGGCACATCGTCTGTATACTACTCCTATATACTCCAGGCACATTGTCTGTATACTAATTCTATATACTCCTCCAGGAACATCGTCTGTATACTGCTCCTATATACTACTATATACTCCTCCAGGCACATCGTCTGTATACTGCTCCTATATACTCCGATGGGACGGCTCTGTATATTTCTAGATATTCCTATACAGACAGATAGACAGATGTGTATATTTCTATGTACTCCAAGACAGATGTATATATCTTATATACTCCAATATAGATGGGACCCCCCCTTTCATATATTCCTATAGAAATAAGACTGGTGCCCCCTGTATATTCCTATATATCCCTTTATACTTTTATTATGCTCCTATACAGATGGGATTGTATATTCCTATATACTCCAATGTATTTTATATACTCCTATACAGATAGGTCTTGGGCTCCTTACATATTCCTAGACAGATGTAACCTGTGCTCCTTCTATAATCATTCCTATATATTTGTAACTGATTCCTATTTATTCCAATATAATCCTATACAGAAGAGACTCCTGTCCCTGGTATAATCCTAGACAGATCTAACTGGTGCTCCCTCTTTAATTATATACATTTTTTAGAAAGATGTGACTATTGCCCCTTGTATATTCCCATAAAGAGGTGACTGATGCCTCATGGAGATTCCTATATATTCTTGTACAGATGTGACTGATTCCCCCTGTATATTCCTATACAGATGTGACTGGTGCCCCCTATATACTCCTATACAGATGTGACTGATTCCACCTGTATATTCCTATACAGATGTGACTGGTGCCCCCTATATACTCCTATACAGATGTGACTGATTCCCCCTGTATATTCCTATACAGATGTGACTGGTGCCCCCTATATACTCCTATACAGATGTGACTGATTCCCCCTGTATATTCCTATACAGATGTGACTGGTGCCCCCTATATACTCCTATACAGATGTGACTGATTCCCCCTGTATATTCCTATACAGATGTGACTGGTGCCCCCTATATACTCCTATACAGATGTGACTGATTCCCCCTGTATATTCCTATACAGATGTGACTGGTGCCCCCTATATACTCCTATACAGATGTGACTGATTCCCCCTGTATATTCCTATACAGATGTGACTGGTGCCCCCTATATACTCCTATACAGATGTGATGGATTCCCCCTGTATATTCCTATTTATTCCAAAATACTCCTATACACATGTGACTGATTCCCCCTGAATATTCCTGTTTATTCCAATATACTCTTATACAGATGTGGATGATTCACCCTGTATATTCCTATTT